>CM061062.1:165956352-166556352 GCA_030762895.1 Sophora flavescens | reverse complement strand
AAATTTTTGAAAACATTTTTGAAAATGATTGAGGCAATAGGTATTTTTCTGGCCTTCTGAGCTTTGAATGATGAAATGCTACCCCTTAGTTGCCCAATTTTGAGCCTGAAAGAATGCAATACTTTTCTTGGTACCTTGAAATATATTGTTGAATGATGCTTGATAAGGGACTTTCTAAAGTATTACAAAAAGGGTAAAAAGGTAGTTGAAAAAGTATGGGAAAGAATCAGAAAAATATTTCTCTTGAGTTGAAAAATCTCCCCTTCTCCAAATAAAAGAAAAACAAAAGAAAAAGAAAAATATATAGAGAAGGGGATGACAAAAGAAAGTGAGAAATAAAATGAATAGAAAAAGAAAGAAAGGTGGAAAAAGGAATCGAAACCCAAAAAGGTATTTTAGAAGGTCAGGTTTGCAATGCTTGATATGTTATGTAGCCTTTTGAAATACCCTTTTCTTGATTTCCCCACCTAACGATTAATCCCATGGCCACGTTACAACCAAAGTAAAGACCTCTTGATTCTTAATTGTTTTCATTAATAAAGTAGAGATTTGGTTGATAGTCAAGCCTATGGTAGGATTCATTCCTTGAGGAAAATTGAGCGAATTGTCTTATATCCCTAAACACTTGAGAGTGAGGTGAGAAAGAGTGCCAAGCAAATGAACAAGCTTGGGGTGATCTTCAGTTGAGAAGGAGTGCCCGAATCAGTGAGAATATGAATTTAGAGAACCTAAGCCTCTAATTGGACTTGAATTGATTGTCTCTTGCTGAATTGTTTGAAATGCCTATTACTTGGATTAGTATTTACTCGGGTTCTTGATTCACTATCCATGCTTTGATTATTTTGATCTTCTGGCCTTAGTGATTGCTTGAGGACAAGCAATTGAATAAGCTTGGGGTGATTTGATAGTGTGATTTTACATCATGTTTCCTGTATACTTTTGCATGCATTTTTCATGTAGATTAGGGATTCTTAGTTTGATTTTTATTAGTTTTTACCTTGGAACGGGTGAAGGTGGTTTTGTGTGTTGTTTTGCAGAAATTGATGAAAAATGCTCATATTTGACCATGATAAAGCTTGGATGAAATAGAGCTTAAAAAGTGAAGAAATTGAGCCAAGCAGAATTCTGAAGCTTCGCCCCGCGAGAGACAATTCACCTCGCGACCCTGAAAACTGACTGTGCCAGAAAACGCAACCATTTCTGTCTCGCCTCGCGAAGCCTCTCTCGCCTCGCGAGAGATCCAATCCTAAAGTTAAGTTTTTTAACATTCGCCTCGCGAGAGACCATTTGCCTCGCGAGCGAGCGCATAACTGATTGGTATAAGTTGCTGTTTTAGGGCAGAATTGAGGGAGTTCTTGGAGGGGTAAGCACTTGGAGGCTGCGGCTGGGCTAGGGTTCCAACCCTAGAAGGGAGCTGAGTTAGGGGGTTGTTGTGACGACAGTGGGAAGCTTCAACGGAGTTCTCCCTTTCTTCCTTTCTCTACTGCTTTTCTGGTTTGGCTTTCTCTTTTATGAGTAGCTAATCCCAGTTTGTTGGGATTAGATGTAATCAAACTAAACTTCATGTATTTATCTTGACTGATTATTCTATGTTTATGCTTCGTATTAGTGATTAATTTTCCATGCTTAATGCTTGTTGTGGCTAGCACCCCCATGACTCGATTTGTGTTTTAGTATGCAATTGGGAAATTTGTATTAGAACCGGAATTGAATTTAATCACCTAGTAATCCTTTCATCTAGGAATGGAGTTTGGTTTACTAGTAGTCGCGTAATCCCTAATCCTAATGCAAATTCATTAATCTAGGCCACCTAAGGAATTAGGGTCTATTAGTGGATTTAGGCTCTTGCCATCAGAGGAATCGGGGTTTGAGTAATTTAGTGGATTGATTTTAATATCTGAAAGCATGAATGGGAGGTATCTAGTCCTGATATTACATGAGGTAGAGGTTTGGTGAAGTCTAGTCCCAACATATCCCTTTCGCACCCCAAGTGTTCGATAGAAATCCTCAAAGAACTTTTCCTTTTCTTTTGTTTGTTTTGATTTCTTTTCATAGTCTAGATAGTTGCTGAACTTGTGAATTGGTAGTTGACATCCAATCCCCGTGGATACGATAACCGGTCTCACCACCGTATTACTTGCACGACTGGGTATACTTGCCCAGATTCGTCAACACTATTGCAACTGTTCACATGACACCTCTGTGACAACCACTCAAACAGCTATTGCAGTTGTACACAGATATATACACTGTCGAATAATCCATCTCAATCACATGTGACCAATGCTCAAACAGCAATTGCAATTGTTCACAAGACCCCTCTGTGACAACCACCCAAACAACTATTGCAGTTGTACAGAGATACATAACCACTCAAACAGCTATTGCAGTTATGTACAGAGTCACTTGTGCTATAACCACTGAAACAACTATTGCAGCTATGCACAAGTATTATCCGACCTCGTATGACAGCCACTCAAACAGCTATTGAAGCTTAGTCATACGGCCCCTTGTGACAACTCTCCAACCATTGTTGTAGTCATACACATGGTCACTCATTGGTCCATACAGAACACAATGATCATACCACATGGCACGTCTGCCAAAAATGCATGAGGAAAACTTTTATTCTCGTTTTGTTTTCTTTGTCGTAATAATCTTTCCTTGTCGAAGCACAAAGCTTAACGACCATGCTCAATGTCTTATTAAGACTTTTCACTTTAAACAAACACAGGACACACAGTCCAAATCTTTTAATCTCAACACAGGACACACAGTCCGAATGCTCAATCACGAGGCCCTTAAACCGATGCACCAGTCTTAGGCTCGCGGATATGGAACTCACACTGTCCACATCAACTTAGGACACACAGTCCAAAAACAAAACTTTGCAGGACACTCCGTCCCATGACACAGATCCTTGATCTACGTGTCCATACAACACTAGAACCCCGACGTCTCGGTTTCTATGCTTGTTTATCTGCTTGTAAAACATTTCGCTCAGTGAAAAACAAATACAAAACAACAGCTCCGAAAACTTATCCAAGTTTAACGGAATAACTTCACTGAATAAAATATTTTTACAGAAATCCTTTTTCTGTTCAAACGTTGATAAAATTCGAAAATCATTGATAAATTTCTTTTATTTCTAATTGTTTCACTTTAAGAAATAATTTTCAATAAAGATCAACAAAACAAAAATTTTAATAAATAAAAAGATTTAATAAATAAATTTCGAAAATTTAAATAATTAAATAAATAATATTTAATAATATTAAATAAATAATATTAAATAAATAATATCAAATAAATAATATTAAATAACTTGTATCACTTCTCTGTCAGAAGTAATTGTTCTGACTGCTATAAATATTATTTTCGGGACTTAATCACTTTAAATAACATTTTATAATAAAATTGAATTTATTATATAAAAATTAGAGGTTGTGAAAAAATTTCACGGTTTCGCCCTTACTATGACTTATTTATACAATTTCCAAAAAATATTATTAAAATAATAATTTTTTCCATTTTTCTCAAAATCTCCCAAATTAATCCCTCTGAGTAATTATCCAAGATTATTAAGATTTTTATCCTTAATTAAAATTTTTAACACTGACCAATGTCAGGTTACTCAGTCCAACATTCAACAGCAGATAAATTCCAATCATATAATAGCATGGCATATATCAATTCATGACATGCATCACAATTATAATATAAACAAATAATTATAATAATGTAAGTCCACACATCACATCAATTCAATTACTCAGATAAACATCACATCAATCTAGCAATCAATAGTAAACAGTATAATATAATAAAATATTTCATACAGAAAATTAATAAATGACTCAACAAATAAGCATGAGATTATCTTAAACTCCTCAGGCATACCCCCCTTACCTCTTGAAGATCAAACCACGATTTCTATTAATTTCCTGATCTCGATCCGATTTCTCTCCGTCAGCGTAAATCAGCTAACTCAGTTGTTTCCTTCAAACGAATTGCAACCAAAATAAATCAAATCAAACAACAATACACTTGGATCATGAAGGTTAGGGTTCGGCTTTAACCAATTTTCTAGGTTAGGAAAAATTAAAATTTGGTTAACTTAGGGATTAATGATCCATAAGTTACTTAAGCATGATTAAACACTTAAACCAAGATTATGAACCAAGAACATGAACTAAAACTCATCTAGTTCTAAGAACTAGGTTTCGGTTTTCTCAAGATCTATAGGCTAGAAATTTTAAAATTTCTTCAACTCTTGGACTTAATCAACATACTAGACCTAGAGTTAGATTCAAGTGTTACAAACAACTTTTGAATCACAAAACCATCAAGTACTCATACCTAGGGTTTCGGTTTTTGAAGAAACAAATTGGCTCAAGTTTGATTTTTGATCTTCTATATACTTGAATACAAGAACTATCAAGATATAATCATGAAGCAAGACATGAAATTGAAACAAAACTAAGAACACAACTTTGACCTAGGTTCGGCCATGACCAGAAATCAAGGAAAGAAATTTCTATTGATCTTATGCTTCTAGATGATGAAAATAGAGATGATTATAAGATCATAGCAATTGGTTTCATGTCAAAAGGATTTTTCTAGAATTAGTTATGAAGTTTTGAATCTAGTTCCATGAACTTTGAGTAAATGAAGAACATGTTGATCTAAGCCATGAATCTACAAAAGTTGTGAAGAGAAAGGATTTAAATGACAAGAGAAGAAGTTGTTACATCTTGATGATTCAAGGAAAGCAAGATTTGGATGATGTTCTTCAAAGTTTTCTTATGGTGTTCTTGAGAAACTTAAAGAAGAAGATGAACATGGTTAGGGTTTACAACAGTTTTAGTAATTTGGGTAGCTCTCTCAACATACTTGTCCGTTTTGGATGATCTTTATATAGTTGGAAATAAGAGAGAAAGATGAACAACTTTCATGTAGAAAGTTTTCCGAGATTCAGAATAGAAAATGGTCAGAATTGCTAGGAAAAATCTGACGAATTATGAACTATTATAAATGTTCTTGAAGTTCTTAAGGCAAACTAAGAACTTGAAGAAATGAAAAATGGAAGAAAAATTCCTAAATGAAGAAGACAAGTTGGAGCCGTGTAATTTGGGTAAGGTTTGGTCAAATTTTCCAATGGCATGGCTTGTAATTGTCATAAAAAGACAAGGGCAAAATGGTCATTTCATAGCAAAAATTCACTTTGTCATAAATGTGCCATTATGGCCATTATGACATGGATAAGCTCGTCATAAATGCTTGTCAAGTCGGTCAAATCCATCATCTCTGCTACGTTGCCGACTCCTCGATTCATCTGGCGCATGCTTTTCCCAGAGACATCCCGACGTATATGCCCGCAACAAATATAATATTTTAATTTTTTTACCAAAATTTTAAAAACTTCCAATATCGTAGTAAATACGATAAAAATATTTTTCATCTCGTTCATGACTCAAAATTAGGTTTTCTGAGCAGTAAACTTTTACTGTCAGTGAAAACGCAGACCGGGTTTCGTCTGAATTTTCAACCCAAAACTTCATCGTAACCCTAAGATATAAAACATAATAGGAAAATAACAGTATTTCGCCTAAAATAATTTTCTAAGTGTCGGATAAATATATATTTTTATATATTTATTATCGATATTACAAAGCAGCGAAAATCGGGGTGTTACAACAAGGGAAGCGCCGGAGGACCTGTTCGTCCTAAGAGCTATAATCAAGGCAAGAATTCAAAATGGAAGTAGAACCAGAGGAAGCCGTCTCACCAGGCATCTAGCTACAACCAGATACAACAACAAGCTCGTCCCAGTGTTTCGGGGACAGCAAGTGGAGGCCAGAGAAACAATGATCAAGGCCAAGAAAGGAGATGTTTCAGGTGCGGAGATCCGAGCTACATGGCCAATGCTTGCCCGAAGAAGGATTACAAGTGTAACAACTATGACCGCGTGGGACACTTGGCAAAGGAGTGTCATGCACCGAAGAGGGAGCATTCTGTCAACCATGCCAGAGTAAACAAGCCAACCGTTAAGGGAAGAGTGTATACCATGAGTGGTGTTGAGGCATCGAACTCCACTGATCTTGTGCAAGGTAAGTACGACATTGCTGGTAATATCTTGTCTGTACTTTTCGATTCAAGCGCAACTCATTCTTTTATTTCGATGGATCGTGTGAAAATTCTAGACTTGCCTGTTTCTTCCTTGCCATATAATCTGATTGTTTCTACCCCAACTGCTGAACCTGTGACTGTTGATTCTGTTTGCTTAAACTGACCTATCATCGTTCAGAATAGACATTTCCTTGTAGACGTGATTTGTTTTCCTTTAGTGTAGTTAGATGTAATCTTAGGCATGGATTGGTTACCTTCCAACCATATCCTAATAGATTGTGCTCAGAAAACCTTAATCTTTAGGGAGGAGATTTCTGGATTTTTATCTGCTAGTCAGGTAAGAGCTTCCTTGAAAGAAGGAGCTCAAGGTTACATGCTGCTGTTTTCCTTGGACATCAAGAGCGAGTTTGACTTGGAATCCGTACCTGTCGTTCGAGAGTTTCCAGAGATTTTCCCTGAGGATGTACCTGGATTGCCACCTGTTCGGGAGATCGAGTTCGCGATTGATCTGATTCCAGGAACTGGACCAATATCCATGACACCATATCGCATGTCACCGTCTGTTAATAGGAATTTAAAATTCTTGACGGAAACGGATCCGACAGGATGACGGAAAAAAAATTGAAGAGTCGTCAGATAACCACCATGAAGAGTCGAATTCAGCAAAATTGACAGATTGAAAAGTTGACAGAAATTAGTATGTCAGACAGATAAAGCCGTCAAGAAAGGAAAACACATTTGTCATCAGTCAAATTCCCGACGAATATATCCAGCTGACTGACGGAGAAATAGAAGTAACAACCCAACTTTCGACAAAGTTGGTAATAAGAATTGTCAGACGAACAAAGTATAGAAATGGCTAAGTTTCCAAGGTTGACAGCATCAGCAAGATAAGTTGTCAAATAACCAAACTGTGGACGACAAGCAAGTGGGCATAAAGCCATTCGAAGGAATGAGCAGTTAGAGAAGTTTACTTGTCAAATAGTTTGAATCTGAAACATAGCAAAACTGCCATACAGGTGTCAATTTTTAAGATAGGAAGTTTCTTTAAGCAGTTATTTTGTATGCTTATAAATATTGTTAATCCCGATGTAATGGAGGAGGTTGTACTTGAAGCGATATCCTACATATCTCGATCACACAGCAGATTAAAGGATTGAACTCAAGTATTTCCTCCATCCCTTTTCATTTCCAGTTCAATTTATAATACAGTACTGCTCATTTAATTTTACATGTTCATCTTTACCTTCAACATTTCCTTTCATGTTCTTCATTTAAGTTCTTTATTTAGTTCTTTATTCCTCCCCATTTATTTTTCACGCCTTTTACTTGCTTTCTTTTAATTTCCTGCACTTTAAACGCTTTCTTTTACTCTTCAATCATTTAAATACTTTTCAATAACTTGCTTCTTTCCTTTAATTTACTGTCATTTATCTTTACTTGTCATTTACAAGCTTTCAATTAATTTCCTGCAACTTACATGCTTTCCTTTAAATTCCTCGTTGTTTATTGCTTTCCTTTAAATTTCACGTTCTTTACTTTCTTCTAATTTAACTGCAAATCACGTTTTTTCCCGTCAAATCCTTGTATTTCTGTAAAACTCAAAGAAGTCATTCTTGTTTGAGCAGACATGCAATATACCCATCCTTACGAGATTACCGCATAACTCGTCCGTCCCTACACTCGTCTGATCTTAAATTATTTGTGACAAGGATTTTGGATACCAACCAAAAACCAGCGTCAACAAATTGGCACGCCCAGTGGGACGAGTTTAGAGTAACTCGTATAGTGTCAAGAATTTAACATACAACTTTATTTGTATGCGTTTATGGAGCGGAAAGGTGGTTCAAACATCTATTTCCCAGAACTCTGTAAATATGAGTAATGCAAGTGATGCAGGCGTAGTAGACACTAATGTCGCTGTGTCAACAGTGGATGCTATTGCACCGGTTGACAATATTCCTGCAAATGGAACTAATGCAGAGGTAAATAGTACTAATGGTCTAGGAATAAGAAGAGGCGTTTCTTACGACCAAGTGGTCAATAGATTTGACGAAGTTGGTCAAGGAACACTCCCGTCACCAACTTCACCTGTTTTACAACAAATAAATACATCAACTACTGGATTGTCGTCACGAAGTGTTGTGAGTTCAAATCCAAGAGGGACTACACAACCTCTCTCACAACCTTTATATGGGATGCCTTATGGGTCAACAACCGTCAACCCAAATACTCCATTTGCATACATACCATATCCAAATGGAATGACGATGGCTGCCCATACATCTGGACAGGCAGGGCCATCGACTGGGGGGCAAATTCCCAGTCATGCGAATGGAATAACGGGGTCCATGATAGTTACTCATTCTCGACAAGAACAACCGGTAGAAAGGCCATATATTTCCCCATTAAGGCAACTCCCACAAAGCATTGTTGGTCTGTCAGAGGCTACTTTAGCCAATGTCCGACAACAGATTGATTCTAGTAACCATGACATGGTGAATACATTTACTCAACAAATGAGTACAATAATTACGCCATTGATGGAAAGCACAAATAATGCATGTTTAGCATTGACAAATGAAATACGTCGGTTAAACAGAGCCTTGGGTGTTGTAACCTCAGGCGAAAACCAAAATATTGGTAGAAATCTCAATGCAAATCTCAACAGGATTAATCAACCACAGGTTGAACCACAACTTGACGGATTTGAACAAGATGATGAACGACAACAGCTTCATCGTCGGATTCCTTTGAGACGTGGAAATGTACATATTCTGCGACCAGAGGAAGATGAGGATTTGATCCTAAACCAGGGTGCTGTTGGAGCGTTCCGTCAGAATGTTTTAAATCAAAATGTCAACCAAGTTGTCGAACAAGCATTAAATAGGTTTGGTTTTAACATTGGTTATGCTAACCAACCATTTTTTGCATCAGCGTTTCCTGATTGGGTCCAACAGGTAGAAATGCCTCGAGGATATAAAATACCCAAGTTGTCGAAATTCTCAGGAGAAAGTGGAGAATCTACAGTCGAGCATATTTCCAGATATACCATCGAGTTAGGAGACTTGGCCTTGGAGGAAGGATTAAAAATGAAGTTCTTCCCTAGCTCGTTAACTAAGAATGCTTTTTCTTGGTTTTCAACCCTAAGGCCTAATTCAATCCATTCTTGGAATCAATTGGAAAGAGGTTTCCATGACCAATTCTTTAGGGGAGACTTGAAAATAGGATTGACAGATTTTTTTGGAATTAAGAGAATGAATAACGAATCTGTTGACGACTACCTAGCTCGATTCCGTCAGATGAGGAGTCGGTGTTTCACCCCTATTCCAGAGGCAGAAATAGTGAAAATTGCTGCCGGCGGTCTGGATTACTATATCAGGAAGAAACTGGTTAACCAACATTTGATAGATCTTGCCCAGTTAAGGGACAAGGTTCGACAAATTGAACAATTAAGAACTGAAAAGATTTTTAAGCAAAAGAGATTCCTTAAGAGGGAAAGGGTTAATTTTGTCGGATGTAATGAATCCGACGAAGAAAGTAATGATTCTGAAGAATATGAGGTAGATTATGTCGAACTAAAAAATGGTCCACCTTATATATGTCAAGCTTTGAAGCCCGCAAGGGCCAAAGAAAGAATCCCTTTCATTAATAAGAAAGTATACACATTTGACGTGACCAAGGCCGATCAAATATTTGACATATTACTTAAAGATAAGCAATTAAAGTTGTCAGATGATCATAGGCTCTTGAAAGCCCATGAAATTAAAGATCGGAAATATTGTAAATATCATAATACTTTTGGTCATGTGACAAATGACTGTATGCATTTCAGGGATATCATTCAAAAAGGTTTGACAGACGGAAGGTTGAAGTTTTCATACAAGAGACCGGAAATGAAGATTGATACAGAACCCTTCGGTCCTGAAGCTAACAAAGCAGACCGCCAAGTCCATATGGGAGTAGGCATGGTCAACATCACGGCCGGACAGAATATCCAAATGGATTTGTCAGATCCATTTGATGTTTATCCGAAGCCAGGGGAGCCACTTATTGACTATATGACATGAAAGAAAGATGAGGGCATAATTAAAGTTTGCCCAAGATGCGAAGCGTTTTATGATGAAGTAGCCGCCAAAAAAGCTAGGGGGCAGAAACTACCATCGCATCGTCCACAAGATAACCAGAGCAGGTTTTCACACTCAAATAGCCATGCTGGATCCAACAGTGTACAGAGGAGTGCTGCATCTGCTGTAAATAGACAGACAAACAGCTGTCAGCAACACATGCACCAGTCAAGATCCAGACAGCACAACACCGGAGGCTGGCTTGATTCAACCAGAGGATCAGCAGTAAGACAGACAGATAGCTGTCGGCAACATATCCACCAGTCAAAATTTAGACAGCACAGCACCGGTGGGTGGTTTGAAGAACCAATCAGAGGATCGACAGTAGGTAACTCTGTTAGTGGCAGATTGAATCCTGTCAAGACCAGGACACCCCCATCCAACGTAATGGTGGATAAATGGGTGAGGAATTCAGCCATGACACAGTACCCAGAATTGCAAAAACAGACATGGGCTCGGAGAAACAAGGGCAATGAACGAGGGCCACCCTTTTGGAATGAACATTACCGAAAGGGTCAACTGGCTAAAAATGCTCAGATGGAAGGGCCTGGTCTTTCAGGACCCTCAACTCAATTGGCCATTTCCAAGAGCCAAAAGAGGAGACTACAGAGACTCCGACAAGCTCAGAAAAAGAAACTTGCCAAACAGGGAGGCGTCATTATAAAAGAGATGCCTTCCCATGATGCTGGTTGCTTGGTTGCTACAACCGACAACAAAGTAGATAAAAGGGGAGATACCAAGATGAAGAGTGTAATAGTAAATCACCCCATGGAAACTAATGTCAAGAAACCCGGTAATCAGACCAAGCAAAATAAACCTGTATCCCAGGTTTTCATAGAAAAGAAGACTTTAGGCCAAGCATCCTCACCAGTAAAACCAAGAGGCAAATGGCCTGTCGGACTGACAGAAATGGAGAAGGTTGCGGGGCTCGAGAAGAAAGTTGAAGCCAGAATAGAAGAGCAACAATTGACTACGTTCAAGCCAGAATGCGATTTAACTAGAGAAGAGTTGTCATTTGACGCTGTCATTGAAGCATTGAATGATCCGAATGATGACATGAATGTCAGCGGAGCCATGGACACCGACGGCCAGAATGAGGATTGGGCCGACATCATGGAAGCATTAGACAACTGTGGCACGGGAATTGCCCGACCTTTGTCAAATAGGTCAAGGTCAGATGACGAGAGTGACTTAAGAAAAAATCACGGCAGGACAGTCGGAGGTGCATTCCTAGATGAAGATCCAGACAATGAAGTTATACTGGAGCCTGGAATGAGAATGAAGATAGGTTTGATTTCTTTCATCCCAGCAGAATACGAGGGATATTTTGAGTTTGATCCCTTTGATGACGACAGTGATGTCGTCAACAATGCAGGAGACCCAAGTGACCACTGGATGTGTGCTCAAGAGAATTTAGTTACTGTATTCGACAACGTGGCTCAGTTGGAGAAACCTACCTACGAACAGAAAAATCATCTAAGGCCTTTGCATGTGAAGGCCATCATCGATGGAAAACCCACCAATAGAGTCTTAATTGACGGAGGTGCTGCTGTAAACTTGATGCCTAGGGCGATGTTTAAAAAATTAGGAAAGGATCAGTCAGATCTAATCCCAACTGATATGGTTGTCACTGATTTCAGTGGCAAAACATCTCCGTCAGATGGTGTCACTTTATTAAACATACAAATTGGCACTGTTGAAAGAATGACATTGTTCGTCATAATTCCAGCCAAGTCAAGCTACAACATTTTGCTTGGCAGGGATTGGATCCACGCTGTAGGGGCAGTTCCATCAACGGTACATCAGAAGGTGATTTTGTGGAATGAACAGGATCAAGTGGAGATTGTGGAGGCAGACGATAGTGCTTGTTATGCTCAGCAAGCACATATTGATTTCCGGGTATATTCCCCGAATGTGAAGCCAATAACTGCCATTGAAGGGGTTATCAACAAGGATACGTTGGAAGTAAGCCTTCTTAGCCAGTTTGGAGTTACAATACAAGACAAGGCCGACAAGACTCGTCCAGAATCTGACAATGAGTCCTGAGACCCACTTGAGAAGATTGTCGGCCTATCTGGCCGACAAAGAAGCACACACTCAAGAGAGTGTATTGGCGGATTGTATAATTGACGACGGCCCTTTGGATTTTGAAAGAGGAGTCGAAGTCAAACAAAATGTGGAAGTAGAAGATCCTCTGGAAGAAATAAATTTGGGGTCAGAAGAAAAGAAAAGGCCCATTTTTGTCAGTGCTTTTCTGCCAGAGGATTACAAACGAAAACTTGTCGGATTAATAGCAGAGTACAAAGATTGCTTTGCATGGGACTATGACGAAATGCCTGGTTTAAGCAGGGATCTTGTTGAACATCGCCTACCATTAAGGGAGGATTGCAAGCCTGTTAAACAAGCAAGCAGACGGTTTGCTCCAGAGGTGGTACATAAAATCAAAGAGGAAGTACAAAGACTGCTTAAAGCCAAGTTCATACGAACAACCAGGTATGTTGATTGGCTCTCTAATGTAGTCCCCGTTATTAAGAAGAATGGTAAAATGAGGGTATGCATAGATTTCATGAATTTAAATATGGCTACCCCCAAAGATGAATATCCGATGCCAATAGCCGACATGCTTGTCGACTCAAAGATCGAGAAATGAAATTTTAAGTTGTATGGATGGCCATGCAGGGTATAATCAAATCTTTATAGCCGAAGAAGATGTGTCGAAGACTGCCTTCAAATGTCCAGGAGCAATTGGGACATATGAATGGATTGTCATGCCTTTCGGTTTAAAGAATGCAGGGGCCACCTATCAACGAGCAATGAATACAATTTTCCATGATGTTATTGGAAAATTTGTAGAAGTATATATTGATGATGGGGTCGTTAAGTCCAATAGCAAAGATGACCATTTGGAGCATCTGAGGCAAGGATTTGACAGGATGAGAAAGCATAATCTAAAAATGAACCCAGAGAAGTGTAGTTTCGGAGTGTCGGCTGCAAAATTCTTAGGATTCCTGGTCCACAAAAAAGGAATCGAGGTAGACAGGAATAAAGCTAAAGCAGTCATGGAAGCCTCCGCGCCGACAAATAAGAAAGAGCTACAATCCTTCTTAGGGAAGGTTAACTTTCTCAGAAGATTCATATCAAATCTGTCAGGAAGGACAAGAGTATTTGCACCACTGGTCAAGTTGAAATCAGAACAAAGCTTCATTTGGGAACCTTGTCACCAAGAGGCTTTTGACGGTCATGATATCTAGATCAGTCCACCCACCGGTCATGATGCCTGCAGTGCCCCGTCGACCGTTGAAGTTGTACATATCAGCATCAGAGGACACTATAGGATGTTTATTAGCCCAGGATGACGATGACAATGTTGAAAGGGCTGTATATTATCTAAGTAGAGTCCTAAATGATGCTGAGGGAAGATATAGTGCAATAGAGAAGTTATGTCTAGTATTATATTTTTCTTGTACAAAACTCAAATATTATATGATGCCATGTCATGTATTAGTTATTTCCAAGACTGATGTAATAAAGTATATGTTGTCGAAACCAATCCTTAATGGACGAATTGGCAAGTGGACCATTGCTTTATCAGAGTATTCTTTACAATACGTGCCAGCTAAAGCTGTCAAAGGACAAGCAATAGCTGACTTTCTGGTAGACCATCCAGGACTGGATGTGCCAGAAATAAATGTTGTCAGTCTACTACCTTGGAAACTCTATTTTGACGGATCAAGGCATCAAGGAGGTAGTGGCATAGGAATCCTAATTGTGACCCCACAAGGAGTTCCTACAAAGTTCATGTTTGAACTTAAATATCCATGTTCCAACAACCAAGCTGAATATGAAGCTTTGATTGTCGGATTGGAAATATTGATAGAATTAAAAGCACGAAATATGCATATTTTTGGGGATTCTCAATTAGTCATCAAACAACTCACACAAGAATACAAATGTGTTAGTTACAATTTGTCAAAATATTGTATCGTAGCTAACAAGTTGATGAAAAAATTTGATGACGTAATTGTTCAATACATTCCCAGAAATTTAAATCAAGAGGCTAATGAGTTGGCTCAGATAGCCTCAGGATATAAAATATCTCAAAAGACTCTGTCGACACTAATGGAAATCAGAGAATTGCTGTATCCATTAGAAGAAAGAGATATTTTAGTTAATGATGTAATTCTGCCTAATGACTGGAGGTTGCCAATAATCGAGTATTTGGAAAATCCAAGTCAGAATGTAGATAGAAAAACAAAGTATAAGGCATTGAATTACACAATGCAAGGAGGACTGTTATACAGAAAATCTGTTGACGGAACTCTACACAAGTGCCTGAGTGAGCAAGATGCTTATTTGGCTCTATCAGAAGTCCATGAGGGTATATGTGGAGCCCATCAGGCAGGTGATAAAATGAAATGGGTCCTACGAAGAAGTTTATATTACTGGCCAACTATGGTTAAAGATTGCATTTTATTTGCCAGGTCTTGTGAACAGTGTCAGAAGCACGGCCGCATACAAAACGTACCGGCTAGCGAATTACATTCTATTGTCAAGCCTTGGCCCTTCAGAGGATGGGCTCTAGATTTGATTTGTCAAATACATCCTGCTTCGTCGAAAGGACATCAATTCATTTTAGTTGGAGTTGACTACTTTACCAAATGGGTAGAGGCAATCTGTCTTAAAACAGTCACCCAACAAGAAGTAATTGACTTCATTGAAAACCACATTATCTGTCGGTTTGGCATACCCCAGACTCTGACGATAGATCAAGGGTCAGTGTTTGTTGGAAAGAAAGTTGTGGAATATGCCAGTTCTAGGCATATAAAAATGCTCACATCTACACCATATTATGCACAAGCAAATGGCCAAGTTGAGGCCATAAATAAGATCATTATTAATCTTATTAAAAAGCATGTGGGCCGACAACCTAAAAATTGGCATAATACCCTTGATCAAGTATTATGGGCATATAGAAATTCACCCAGACAGTCGACAGGAACCTCGCCGTATCGTCTAACTTATGGGCACGATCCTGTATTACCTGTTGAAATCAATCTCCAATCCACTCGCATTCAAAGGCAAAATGACCTGCCTACTGACCAGTATTGGGATGCAATGCTAGACGAATTGAATGAATTAAGTGATGACAGATTGATTGCGTTGGAAAATTTGATTTGGCAAAAAGAAAGAATTGCAAGGTTTTATGATAGTCGAGTTAAGTTCAAAGCATTCAAGGTAGATGATTTAGTCTGGAAGGTCATATTACCCATGGATAAAAGTTGTCGAGAATACGGGAAATGGTCACCTAAATGGGAAGGACCATTTAGAATTGACAGAGTATTTTCTGGAAATGCTTACGCACTTGTCAATATTAATACTGGCTCGACAATTAAGTCAATTAATGGCAAGTATTTGAAGGAATACAAACCGACGATGTTAGAAGTACAAATTGACGAATAAAGAAAATAAGTATATTCATTAAATTGACGATACAATGAAATATTGTCATTTGATGGTAGAAATCAAGTTGTCAATTAAAGCTAGTCTGATCCTAAAATACAGGGCAGTGCGCTAATAATATTTTAGTTTCATGCAACAGCGGAGAGGTGCAGCTAAATTTGTTGAGGCTTCATTCCCACAAGATTTCGGTTGCCTCATTTGTCAAGGAGGCTCCAAAAGGGGGATAAGCACGAGCAAATGTCACCATCATTTCACTCAGAAGGTGGTTGTTGCTACGGTAGATAACACCAAACCCTTCCAGATGAAGATGATGGAACTAGACGAGGTACACTCGTTCTGTATCAAGATCTGCTTCTCCTCGGATATGCAGTGAGGCCAGTTATGGATGTTACATTGGTTACTGACCTTCACTATATGTTTTTACATTGGTTATTGACCTTCATGGAGGATGTGACCATTAAGACAAACACCTTGGTTTGAAAACTTAATATAGATAAGGTCAGATTCTGGTGGAGGAAGAAAGAAGAATAGGTGGAGGCCTGTTGTAGAGGAAAGCATGGTATGTGAAAGATTCAACTACGAAATCAGAGATTTATAAACCTCGTTATTTATAGTTGAACACAAAAGGCATTTATTGCGATGTGGTTTACCAAAGTTTCGAAACTTACCATGACATTTATGATGATTTGATAAAGCATGAGTTACGAAGTTAGTTGGGAATATGCAGTCAAATCCAATAATAAATAAACGTGCAAGAAAGGAAGCGGTTATTAATTACAATTGACCATAAAAATTGACCAGGTTAAATGGTCGACGAGAACAAGAATTACAACTGTCATTATTGGCCTAAATAGAAGATAATTGATCCCATGCAAGGGAAAGATTAATTTTGTCAACAGTAGCTGCTTCATAGTCGGGCTGCAATGCACGGTGTTTGCTGACTACACTTTCAGCTTTTTGGCCAAGACGGACAGATTCATCATCAATAGCTTTGACTCTGTCTTTGCTTTTTTCCAAAGCTTTGTCAAACTTGGCACACTTTTGGTCCGTCAATTCAATCTCGGCCAACAGCTTCTTCCGGTACTCCAGTAAGCTCTCCTTAGTTTGAGTCCCGATGGAAATAAGGTCAAGTTCTTTTTGTTTAGATGACTCAAGATTTTGAAACTGAACTAAGAGATCGTCCTTGATTCTTTCTTCCTCCTCGTAAGAAGGAATGACATAAGTCATCCTTTCTAATTTACTGGAGAGCCGTTCCCAAAATGTCTGAATAGAGATAAAAAGTGAACGGCTCGACAGAGGAAGATTAGAATGAAGAGGAGTGATCTCCTTGACAAGTCGAGATAGTTCTTTTTGAATCTTGATATCAGACAGAAGTTTATCAAAAGGATTGACCAGAAGAGCTTGAAGATCATGCATGAGGGTAGTAACTAAAGAGTCACTGGAATCATGTTGAGTCGATGAAGAAGTGGTAGAAAAGGATGACTCTTTCCGGCTTACTTCCGACAGCATATTAATCCACGTGTTAAAATGTAGAGCCGGTTTGGGATGAGGAGACTTCATGGTAGGAGGTTTGATAGCAGGTGGAGAAGGAATGGCAGGAGCTGTTTCAGCCAGCAGGGCCTCCATGTCAATATCTTCATCCGGAATTTCAATTATGACAATAGTTCCTACTAGGTCATCAGCTGTTGAAATTGGGGTGATTGAAGTCGGATGATGAGGGCTCGAAGGCATTTCCTGATGAGAGTCAGGAACCTGCAATTCAATTGTCAAACTCTTAGTACTAACAGAGATACCTCCTAAAGTTTGGTCAGTATGCGATTCGAATCATATACATTTATAGGCTCGACAGTCGTGATAATCTCCTGAATGGTCATTGAATCATCAAACTGGGGAGACTTTTCCTGACATGAGAAATAAATGAGAATTTATACAAGTATACAAAAAATGACAAGATCAGTGGAAATACCAAATTAGAATCTGAAGACATCAAGTCAACATCAACAATAGCCTTCTCAGAAACCAGAATGGTCTCGACGGTTTTGTTTTTCTGTCAAGAATAGCAAGCATGTGAGCAAAAGGATGTAACTTGACAGACTAACGTAAAATTGTTACCTCGGATTGGTTGGAGGTCGAAGTGTTGGAGGAACTAGTCATAACCTCCTGAGTTTTAGAGCCAGTGGAGACTTTGACGGCATCAAATGCTGTCACAATTGCAAGACCTTTGACAGATTTTGATTTCTTGGAAAGAGGGCTAGGAGCCATTTTCTCTTTTCTTTTTCTGGATCCTTTTGACTGAGGATCAGAAACAGAAGCTTTGGCTGACCGAGAGCTCTTCTTGACCAAGGGGATAACGGGTTCATTATCATCTTCAGAAGCTTCTCCCGACAGTACGTCGGACTTAGACTTGCCAGGGAGGGGTTTGTCAAGAGGAATAGCTGTCAATAGCAATGTAAATAAGTTGACTGTCAGACGAAAAGAAAAGAGAAATAAGTGATTTGACAAATGAATACCTGAGTTACAAGTTAGAATTCTCGAATGGAATTCAAAGTCGTCATCAGGTTGAAGAAACCGACGAGCGAAGGTAACTGGATTTGGTTTTTCAAAAGGGTCAACGTAAGCACTCACGTTGTCCAAAAAGAAAAAGTTACCTTCTTTCGACGGTTTTCCTGGGTGTGAATCAGCTAAACCAAAAGGGGAACAAGGAATAGGCACTGGCTTAGGAAAATGAGCTTTCAAACTGTCAAAATATTCCCTGGTCATATTGGGAATATTCCTATACATGGCAAGCCTCTCAGATTCCTTATTATTATGCTTCCTTTTGGCTTCAGCCAAAACACTATTGACATGACGAACCATATCAAATGGTAACTTGGGATTCCACTTAATTTTATAAAATTTCTCAAAGGCTTGAATTTCTTTCTGAAGTTCACCTCGAGTTTTGGTTGCTGGATCTTGTTCCTGCACGAGAGAATCATCAGTGTTACCCGCGGTGTCTTCAATACAACTCAAGCAAGTCTGTAAATTCAGACGATGGCTGGAGTAGTATTCATCCCACCAGTCAAGGAAGCTTTGGGTGACTCCGTGGAAGACCGAAAATGAAACGGGTTGTAAGAAAGTCCCACGAACTTTGTCTTCATCACTAATGGCGACAATATGTTCATACGTTGGGACTTTGATACCAATGAAATTCTCGTTGAGATCTGACGAATAGGGAGCAGGGATAGCTTGGCAGAAGCCAAGCTGACAAGCAACGGTGTTGGGCAAGTGGAGATAGGCTCTCTGAGTTTTAAAGCTAGGGCCATCAACAAAAAGAATTTTCTGACAAAGAAATTTGGTCCAAATGGATTTGTTGGATTTGGAGATGGTGGTGCTCAGTTGTGTAAACCATTTTGGACCGTATTTCCGGTCGGAAAAGGGAGAAAAGTTGATCTTTGGGGATGAAGATGAAAGCGAATGAAGAATTTTAAAATAAAACTTGAAGTTCGCAGTCTCATCTCTCGTCAAAGACTCGGCAGACACATAACAGAGATAGGAGCCATACGTGTCGATTGTCAAATCTGCGGGAGCTTTATATGAAAATTGACGCTCCAAAACTGTATTTAACCATAATTGGAGAAGCCAAAGGGGCCCTCCTATATTGGTTTTATTTTTAGATTTGACGGTGTCAACTAGTATGCTCATGCTATCATAAAGATTGGCTAAGACACATTGTCCTAATGCTACTCTCTTACCAGATGACAAAAGATTGGCTAAAGGAACATATGAAGCGACCAAAGAAGCGGATTTACTACAAAAAACATAAGCACATAGCCAAAGAAACAAGAAGGCTACATGTTCAGTATCCGTCACAGGATCATGAGCTTCTCCTCTAAAATCTGCTATGTATTTGGAAAAAGAACACTTCGGCACATAAACATCAATTTGATTTTCAATTTCTACCTCAGTATGCATGGTGGGGCCATCTGGACGAAGGCCAGTAATAGCCGACATGTCGAACAAAGTCGGACCCATCATTCCATAAGGAAAATGAAAATTATTTGTTGTTTTGTTCCAAAAGAAAACTGATGCTCCTATTAAAGAAAAGTCTACCGGTTTAACATGACGAGAAAGTTGAATGAATTCAAAGATTCCAGCTTCTTCCCATACACTGCGTTTTTCAGTTTGAACTCGGTTAAGCCAACTAATGTAGGCATCGAACCGAGTGGCAGGGGGCATTCTGAAAATCCTATTACTCTTCTTGAACATATGAATGGGAATAGGAGTAAAAGAAGATAAAATAGCTTCATTTACGCTAGCGGAAGGAAAGGAATTGCGTAAACCCTCAGAAATTTTGTTGTTGGCCACAAAAGGACCCAAAAATGCAGTAGGAGGATTTAAAGCAATAGAAGGATCAAGAATAGGGTAAATTACCTTGGATTCTTGCCATAACTCGGATTTCTCCAAAAGTGGGTCTTGAACCACTGCCCTAGGAGGCACGACTGTAGCATGAGGTACTGAAGTCGGCACCTTAGAAGATGTGGCCATGGTAAATGGAATAAAAGATAGAGAAAGGATTCCTTTTAAGAAAGGATTTTGCGAGGGAAGAAGAAAAGGTCTTTCGTTAGAAAAGGTTTACTAGTGAAGAAGGAAGGATAAGAAGAAGAAAGTCAATTCTGATGTGATTGACATTTAAAGGAGAATTAAAAACCTTCGGTTCGAGTTCCAAGAAACCTGCGGCGTCATGATTGTCCCTATTAAGTAGGGATGAAATAAGAAGCAAGGTTTAATTAACGGATAAGAACCTGAGATTAAGACGATCGTTGGGGATTTGAAAAATCAAATTTTGCTATTCTTACGGGCAAAACCGTCGAAAAGCAAAATTTGGGGGGCATCTGTTAATAGGAATTTAAAATTCTTGACGGAAACGGATCCGACAGGATGACGGAAAAAAAATTGAAGAGTCGTCAGATAACCACCATGAAGAGTCGAATTCAGCAAAATTGACAGATTGAAAAGTTGACAGAAATTAGTATGTCAGACAGATAAAGCCGTCAAGAAAGGAAAACACATTTGTCATCAGTCAAATTCCCGACGAATATATCCAGCTGACTGACGGAGAAATAGAAGTAACAACCCAACTTTCGACAAAGTTGGTAATAAGAATTGTCAGACGAACAAAGTATAGAAATGGCTAAGTTTCCAAGGTTGACAGCATCAGCAAGATAAGTTGTCAAATAACCAAACTGTGGACGACAAGCAAGTGGGCATAAAGCCATTCGAAGGAATGAGCAGTTAGAGAAGTTTACTTGTCAAATAGTTTGAATCTGAAACATAGCAAAACTGCCATACAGGTGTCAATTTTTAAGATAGGAAGTTTCTTTAGGCAGTTATTTTGTATGCTTATAAATACTGTTAATCCCGATGTAATGGAGGAGGTTGTACTTGAAGCGATATCCTACATATCTCGATCACACAGCAGATTAAAGGATTGAACTCAAGTATTTCCTCCATCCCTTTTCATTTCCAGTTCAATTTATAATACAGTACTGCTCATTTAATTTTACATGTTCATCTTTACCTTCAACATTTCCTTTCATGTTCTTCATTTAAGTTCTTTATTCCTCCCCATTTATTTTTCACGCATTTTACTTGCTTTCTTTTAATTTCCTGCACTTTAAACGCTTTCTTTTACTCTTCAATCATTTAAATACTTTTCAATAACTTGCTTCTTTCCTTTAATTTACTGTCATTTATCTTTACTTGTCATTTACAAGCTTTCAATTAATTTCCTGCAACTTACATGCTTTCCTTTAAATTCCTCGTTGTTTATTGCTTTCCTTTAAATTTCACGTTCTTTACTTTCTTCTAATTTAACTGCAAATCACGTTTTTCCCCGTCAAATCCTTGTATTTCTGTAAAACTCAAAGAAGTCATTCTTGTTTGAGCAGACATGCAATATACCCATCCTTACGAGATTACCGCATAACTCGTCCGTCCCTACACTCGTCTGATCTTAAATTATTTGTGACAAGGATTTTGGATACCAACCAAAAACCAGCGTCAACACCATCAGAGTTAGAAACCTTGAAGGACCAACTTGAGGAGCTGATGAGGAAAGAGTTTATACGACCTTGTGTGTCACCATGGGGAGCTCCAGTCCTGTTAGTAAAGAAGAAAGATGGAACTGCTAGGCTGTGTGTGGACTTTCGTCAGGTAAACAAAGTCACGATTAAAAACAGATATCCTCTTCCAAGGATAGATGATCTTATGGATCAGTTGCATGGCGCGACAGCATTTACAAAGATAGATCTGCGGTCAGGATACCACCAGATACAAGTAAAAGCAGAAGATGTTCCTAAGACAGCATTTCGAATACGCTATGGCATTATGATATTTGGTGATACCGTTTGGAGTGACGAATGCACCTGCTATATTCATGGACTATATGAATAGGATCTTTCATCCCCTTTTGGATCAGTTCGTAGTCGTCTTCATTGATGACATTCTGATCTATTCTCCGAACAATGAAACTCATGCTGAACACCTTAGCATTGTTCTTCAAATTCTGAGAGAGAAGCAGCTCTATGCGAAACCAGAGAAGAGTGAGTTTTGGTTGGATCAAGTTCAATTCTTGGGTCACGTAATATCCCACGAAGGAATCACTGTGGATCCGACGAAGGTAGAGGCTGTTTTGGAATGGGAAAGACTGACAACGGCAACAGAAATCCGTAGTTTTGTGTTTTTTGCTAGCTACTACAGGAGGTTCATTGAGGGATTTTCCAAGATTGTAGGACCTCTCACCCAGTTGACTCGTAAGGATCAAGTGTTCGTGTGAACAGAAGCCTGTGAGAGAAACTTCCAAGGGCTGAAAAGGAGGTTGACAACCTCACCGGTATAGATCCTACCTGATCCCAAGGAATCTTTTGAGGTTTACTATGATGCTTCGCATCAAGGTTTGGGCTGTGTGATGATGCAAAATAGGAAAGTTGTAGCTTATGCTTCGAGGCAGTTGAAGATTCATGAGAGGAACTATCTGACGCACGATTTAGAACTGGCTGCTGTGGTCTTTGCTTTAAAAATCTGGAGACATTACTTGTACGGGGCTACTTTTAATGTTTTCAGTGACCATAAGAGCTTGAAGTACCTGTTTAATCAGAAGGAGTTGAATATGCGCCAGAGACGTTGGTTAGAATTCCTGAAGGATTATGACTTTCAACTACAGTATCACCCTAGAAAGGCGAATGTAGTGACTGATGCCTTGAGCAGGAAGTCAATTCACGCATCAATGATGATGGTTAAAGAGCAGGAATTGCTGGAACAATTCCGGGATCTAAGTTTGTCAGTTGAGAGTACGCCAGGAAAACTGTGTCTGAATAGGACCACCGTGTCAAATGGATTAATGGAGCAGATAAGGGAGAAGCAAGAGACTGATCAGTATCTGCAGACAGAAAGAGACTTAGTACGTCAAGGAGCTCTGTCAGAATTTAGAGAAGGAACAGATGGAATCTTGAGGTTTGGCGAGAGAATTTGTGTACCTGATGATGATGAGCTGAGGAAGCTGATTTTAGAAGAGGCTCATAAGAGCAGGTTGAGTATGCACCCAGGATCCATGAAGATGTATCAAGATCTTAAGAAGTTGTACTGGTGGTATGGGATGAAGAGAGATGTAATGGAATACGTCGCTTCTTGTTTGGTATGTCAGAAAGCCAAAGTGGAACACCAGAGACCAGCAGGAATGTTACAGTCTTTAGATATTCCAGAATAGAAATGGGATGGAATCTCGTTGGATTTCGTGACCAGTTTACCAAGGACTAAGAAGGGTTATGAGGCTATATGGGTAATAGTGGACCGACTGACTAAATCAGCTCACTTTTTACCAATCAATATGAGATACTCTATGGAGAAGTTAACCCATCTGTACATCGGAGAGATTGTTAGACTACAAGGTGTGCCTTCGAGCATTGTTTTAGACCGAGACTCGCGGTTTACATCAAGGTTTTGACAGAGTTTGCAAAAATTGCTTGGAACGAAAATCAGATTGAGTTCCGCATATCATCCGCAGACTGATGGACAAACGGAAAGGACAATACAGTCACTAGAGGACTTGCTAAGAACTTGTGTTTTGGAGGATGTCGAGGGTTGGGACGAGTCCTTACCGTTGATAGAATTCACCTACAATAATAGTTTCGATTCAAGCATTGGAATGGCACCTTATGAAGCCCTATATGGTCGACGATGTCGGACGCCTTTGTGTTGGTACCAGGATGGTGAGAGTTTGCTGTTGGGTCCAGACTTCGTACAACAAAAGACAGAAAAGGTGAAGATGATCCAGGAGAAAATGAGGACTACTCATAGCCGACAGAAGAACTATGCGGACATGAGACGACGACCTCTATAGTTTGAGGAAGGCGACCATGTATTCTTGAGAGTCACGCCAACGACTGTGAATGGCAGAGTACTAAAGTCCAGAAAGCTTACTCCCAAGTTCATTGGACCCTATCAAATTCTTCGTCGTGTAGGTCCAATAGCTTATAAAATATCTTTACCACCATTTCTTTCCAATATCCATGATGTCTTTCATGTCTCTCAATTGAGAAAATACATTCCTGATCCATCACATATCATAAAGCCTGATAAAGTACAGTTAAAAGAGAACCTGTCCTTTGTGACTTCGCCGGTACGAATCGCGGATAGGATGACAAAGCAGCTCAGAGGTAAGAAAATTCCTTTGGTCAAAGTCATCTGGAATGAGACGACCAGAGAAGCAACGTGGGAAGCTGAGGAAAAGATGAAGTTGCAGTACCTTGAGTTATTTCAAGGTACGTAATTTATAGGACAAAATTCTTTTTAGAGGGATAGAGTTGTAACACCCTGTTTTTCGTATGCTTCTTTATCATTAAATACATGCTTTAATGTGTTTATTTTTGATAAAATCCAAAGGATGATTTTATTTAAAATAAAATCATTTTCTTGTGTTGTTTTACTGCATGAAGTCACAGTAAAATTTTTGGTTGAAAATTCAGATGAAAACTGGTCTGGGTGCTACTGCCAGTACCAGTTTACTGAGCTAGAGACCAAATTTTAATTTGTGAACAAGACAGTTAGTGTTTTTATGATGGTTTGTGTGGGTTTGGAGTTTTTCGAAAAATCTTGTTCGGGGCCAAATCTTAGGGATTTCCCGGGTGAAATCATCGGGAAATATGATCGGGGAAGTCATCTGATACGCAATAGAGCAGAGCATCAAGAGGATGAAGTGACATGAAGTGACTTGATGTGAATGTTATGGCACACATCAAAAGGTGAATCATGATTTTTTTCCAAAAATCTCACTTTTTCATCTTTCTCACTCCAATCACATCACATCACCTTAACTCATTATCCTATCTACAAGCAACCCACCTTCCTTCTTCTCTTCTTTCTTCCTCTCCCAAAATCGTGACCTCTCCTCTCACTCTCTATAAACACTCTTCATTTCCACACTTCGTCACTTTCCTCCATTTCTCACATTTACACTTTACTACATTTCTTCTTCACCTTCTCTCTTACAAAGTTTTCATTTTTATCAAGCTTTTCTCTTAGAGTTCTTCGTCAAAGTTGTTCATCTTGTTAAGGGTAATACTTCTATGTAGTTCTTTTTCAAAGTTTCATCTTTTGTTTCAAAGTTTTCTTCATATGCCCTTTATGTGCTTTTAACTTCTAAAACCTCTCAAAAATGGTAGAAAACTCCTTTTGAGTTGAAACCACTTTCTATATTCTTGTATTCACTCATACTATCACATACTAAAAGGTTGTGTAAAACAAAGGTTCCTAACCACTTATTCCTAAGGAGGCCGAAACCATGTATATGGTTTAGGTGAATCTTGTTTCAACTTTTACATGTATGAGTTTGTTTTTGAGTTTCATTTCCAAGATGATCATGGACCAAGGCTCCCTTATGTTAAAGGATGCTATTTCTAAGTGATTGGAAAGTTTAAATATTTTTACCCTATTTTTATGTAAAGACCAAAACCAATGAGTTTTAAGGCAACGGTGTTTAAGTTTTGTTTTCCAAAATGATCATGGATTAAGACTCCTTGACATAGAAGGATGCTAAGTCCAAGAGATTGGAAAGTTTTTTAGATTTCTAACCCCTATTTTTTGAAAAGGCCGAAACCTTAAATGGTTATTGCAAAGATGTTGAGTTTTGTTTTCCAAAGTGATCATGGACTAAAAAGCTCCTTATGTTAAAGGATGCTATGTCTAAGTAATTGGAAAGTTTAAAATATTTTCTTGCTTTATTTTCCTATGATGACCGAATGTAACATTTGACCTAGGATGTGTTATTTTATTTTGTTTTCCAAGATGATTATGGATTAAAGCTCCTTCATGTTAAAGGATGCAATGTCCAAAAGATTGGATGATTTAAAGATCTCTAACCTCAAACTTGTTAAGACCGAACCTAAGACTTGATGGTCTAAGACATTTTATTTTTCCATTTTACGAAATGATAATGGTTTCAAGCTCCTTACTATGTATGGATGCTAACCTAAAGAGATTGGAAAGTTTAGAAATTCCTAGCCTATTTACCTATGCTTGGCCGAAACCCTAAGTCAAGTACTTAGTGGGATTCTTAATTCAACTTTGTTAAAAGATTGTTGTTTATAAACTTATAGCACTTAAGGATCATAAATCCAAGAGTCACATAAATTTCAGAAACCCCTAATCCTAGTTTATTGTATGAACCAAACCTATACCTTGTGGTTAGTGTTCTCGAGTTGATTTTTTTTACTCATGATTTTATGTTGGTAACCTTTGACTTCCATCACCAGAGAAGCGAGGACGTTCGTGAACCTTCTTTTCAAATCCAAAACTCTTAACTCCGACGTTAGGTAAGAGGGGATTTCCTAAAGATATTCAATAATTGTATGCATGTGTGTATGTGTTTAACTGGATATTTATATGTTGATTGAGCTTACTTGGTTATCTATTGTACTTGAAACGTTATGCTATTATCTGATGTTGAACTGTGCCTGTTCTAAATGTTATAATGCATATCTGTGATGAACTTCTTTCAACTGTGATATTAGCATTGAACTGAGAATATATACTGTTGTTGATTGAAAGTTTGCTAAGCCAGACTTGTGTCTGTGCTCAACTGTTATAAGGATTAAAAACCTTAATAAGCTTTGAAGATGAAAGGATTGGTGTTCTTTTCCAAAAGCTCATTAACTTAAAGTACTTGTTTTAAATGTTGAAATGGTTTTGGTGAACTATTGTTATACAAGAGAAAAATCCTTTTCAAACTATGTGTCTTCAAGTGAAAACTTTCAAGATTATTTGGAAATATCCTATTGGGGATTTTCAAAGATAAAAGTATTTCAAAGATGCTTTATAAAAGATTTTCAAAGAAAAGGTTTTCTCCTAAATGTTTTAGAATCTTTCCGATAGCCTGGATAGGTTATCGCGGATTCAGTTTTGAATTTGATTTTCACTGAACGAAAAATAAGTACTTAAGAAAGAGAATCTAGTACACGAGACGTCGCCTCTAGTATTCAGTTATACGCATGTGATATTGGATCAGTGTTAATTCGGGGCCATGAGTTCTATTCATGATGTTCTGGACTGAGAGTC
Organism: Sophora flavescens; assembly: GCA_030762895.1. Taxonomy (NCBI): domain Eukaryota; kingdom Viridiplantae; phylum Streptophyta; class Magnoliopsida; order Fabales; family Fabaceae; genus Sophora; species Sophora flavescens. The sequence goes on along the minus strand of CM061062.1, from coordinate 166,529,047 downwards.
CAATTCTCGAAATCGAGGACAGTGCATTCTGATTTCGTTGTTGTGGGCAATTGTCCTTATCATGTTAAGTTCAAAACATGAATAAAAGCATAAGTGATTTTTATGACCACAACCCTTGACTGCAGCATCGGTCTAGGGCATTGTGATTGAGCATTCAGACTGTGTGTCATATGTTTCTAAGTTTTCAAGTGATGGGGAAATGATGATTAAGTCGTTAGCTTTGAGCTGCGACAGCGAAAAAGAATGAAGACAAAGAATATCTTTTGAATAAAATATTTTCTCATGTGCATTTCCCCAGGCAGATGTGCTTTCTTATATATCAGATACAAGGTGGTATCTGGGAGTCAGTCCATGTGACCGGTTCAGAGGCACATGTGACGTTGCTCCTCCTGAGACCTTAAATGCATGAGGGTATGGAGGCAATTGCACGGTGGGCTAGAGATTGACCAACTCTAATTCTTCTCCAATGGAAAACGGTGTTGCTATCTCATGAGATTAAGTTAGAGCCTGATATTGAAGTGCCATGCATATTTTCAAAAGGTTGACTGTACGGGTTTGAGACCCTTTGTTATAACACTGTTATGTTATGTATATGCATGATTTAACTGCTTATATGATTATGTGATGTATGTATCATGTATATGGTTGTTGTCGGATATATCTTATGACGGCATCTCACTCTTGCACATCTGTATGCTCTGTTATATTCTTCTTGTACCGGGTATGCGCGTGCTTTCAGATGGATCCGAATGTTCCTTTGGCACAGTCGAGCTCGAGGAGCGAGGTGTTTGATCATGCTGTGACAGCAAGGAACTGGACTATACATGAGGGTGCGACGAACGCGACGTATCGAGGACCAGTCACGACTACCGAGATGAATGCTAACAGAGTGCCCGTACGAAGGTTTCATACCATCAAGACGAGGACTGTGGTGTTTCCACCTCCATGGTACTACCTTCATACGCTACAAGTCACCGGTCTCCTTCATGAGCATTTTGATCCAGTTGAACTGCTTGCGGAGGATCCAGTGGAGGAGGATCCCGAAGAGGATCCCGAGGATGAGCCTCTTGAGATGATAGAGGTCGAGGATGACAACGTCCCTATCGACAATGGCGATGACGTTATCGATCCGGCATCTGATATCTCGTCTGGAGGTTGCGTCTGTGGTCACTCTGCATGCTGGAGGCATTGGTAGATCGTTCATCGGCTTTTGGAGTTGTCCCGATAGTCCCTAGGCTTTTAGAGCCGTCTTTTGAGTCTTGTACCCAGTTCCCTATCCCCGGTTTGATGTTTCTTTTTTTACCTGTTTCTTCAGTAGCTGTTTTAGTGTATGTTGGCGGTTCGACAAGACCTGTTTTGTAATCAAACCTAAGATCCCATGTGGGACAGTTATATTTATATGGATGATGTTTATTTTCATGTTCCGAGTGTTCATCACCTTTTCTTAACTTCTTTTTTTCAAAAAAAAAATTGAGTACCCTTTTTCAGTAACCGTATATAAAAGGTTATTTTTCCGAAATCGAAGATAAATAGTATAAGTACACAAGAAATACTTTTTAAAAGAAATACACAAGAAATAGATTAACAAAAGATTAACAAAAGCAATATCAAAACCTCACATTTAGTATAAGCAAATAAAACTGAAGAGTTTAGGGATAGAAAATTCAAGCAAGAGATTTTATCCTGGTTTACTCTCTTCCAACCAAGAGCTACGTCCAGTCCCTTCGACTTGAAGGATTTTCTCCACTATTCTCGAAATAGGTTACAAACAAGTATTCAACACCTCTTCAGGCTACAAGTATTCTTTCTCTACCAAGCCTCTTCAGGATCTAACTCTAACAAAGAGATTTACAACTTTGATCTACTTAACTCACTAAGTGTGAGGATATGAAAGTTTGAGATCTGTTGAATATTTTCACAATATTCAAACTAAGAGATTACATACTTTTGCCTTTTTAAATAAAAAATAAGAGCTTGCTCTCGCAAATATTGTATAGGCAGGAGTTGTTAGCTAGCAAAAGTTGTACAGGCAAGAGTTCTCGTTCTTCAGTATATGAGGTCTTCAATTTATATGGTGACCTTCTTCTGTTGTAATTTTTCAACGGTTACTTTGAATAATCCCGTTTAGAGATAGCATTAAATTCATGATATCCGTTGAGACTGATAACTTGATTTTGGCTATGTTGAAAAGTATCCTTGGTTATCAGAAAATCATAAAATGGAGGCTCACTGTTCTGAGCAATTGTACCTTAGAAACTTTCTTTCCTCCTTTGTGTATAACCCAGCTTTTGTCCAGTAATAAAGATGTCATCGTACATATCGTTTTGCAATTCCAATTGTACTTTTTACTTTTTGTATTTCCTTGATAGTAATATGAACTTTCTCAAAGGAAACCAGACATTAAATCGGATAAAAACAAATTGGAAGAACAAATATTCATTTGAAATAAATATCAATCATTTGAAATAAATTCATCGTGGACTAGATTGCATTAAATCATATTCAAGGTAGTAAAGATAAAAACATATATAGCCGTCTACTTAGTTTTAAGAACGCATCTATACAAGATTATATTCTGCTCGTCCACTGATGTGGCAGAAGTGTTCGTCCACTAATGTGGTAGAAGAGCTCGTCCACACAAGTCTTTGGACTTGCTTAGTCCTTAGAGAACCTTCGTCCAATGACATGGCACTAAGGACTTCTACTGAATTTTAGTTTAGGCACTATGGATGTCTACTTGAGTTTCAAGGATAGCACTCGTCTGCTGACATGGCAAGATGGACGCGCTAATTTTCAAGTCTTTGGACTTGCTGTTCTTAACAAGTTATTTAGGTATTCATTTATAGCCTCGTCTACTAAGGAAAACCAATCTACTTATCATATAAACAGTTTAAATAACCTTTGGACCGGTAATTCTTTGCACGAGTCCAATCATTGTATACCTTATATTATTTTGGATATTCCTGCATAAACTGAACTCACTTGTTAGATCTCAACTAACAGTTTACCAAGAAAATATAATCCTTTTGTTAGCATCAAAACTTAGAGATTGTTAAATCCAAAACCACTTTGGTTCCAACAATCTCCCCCTTTTTTATGATGACAAAAACTGATTAAATTTAAATAGCAAAGTCTAAGATAGCTTGCAAGGTTCCCCTTAAGACAAAGCATTCAAATACTTAAGCAGACTAATAAACTAACAGATAGGTACAAAACACTTATAATTCTTAGAATCTATATAATCACAAGTATATCGAAGCAAAATATCAAGTAGAAAAGAATATGAAAATGTAAACACATAAGAGCTTTTCAACAACAGACTTTATATATATATATAATTATCTTTCTTTTCCTTTCTCCCCCTTTTTGTCATCAACCAAAAAGGTAAAAGGAGTTGACCATCATAGTCAGAAAAATAAATAAGATAAGAAAGAAAGGAGTTAGGTAGAAGGAGATGGTGGAGGGGGTTGGTTTGGATTTTGGTTTTTCTGAAATTCCATTAACAAGGCCAGCATTTGAGTCACCATGGCATTTGTAGGGACCAAGGTATCTTGCACTTGCTTTTGCACTCTTTCTTCAATTTGTTGTGCCATCTGCTCAGTCTTCTCTTCAACTATCTTTCCAACCTTATCATCAACAATTTGTTGTTGCACTATACCAAACCTACTTTGATAGATTCGGCCAAGTCTAGGTTTTTAGGAAAGAAATTTTTTATTACATCATGCTCTTAGATTTAGATAATATGCATGACATCAAGAAGATAGAAAGTAGTTTCATCATCATTAGATTTTTCTAGAATTTATTATGACTTTTCAAAATTCTAGGGTTAGAAACTTGAAAATGATGAACACCAATAAAACAAAGTTTGAATCAAGAAACTTGATAAAGAACATAGGCATGATTAAGGAAGAAGATTAGGATTTACCTCTTGAAAATCAAAGACAAAGGAAATCCAAGAAACTTACTTCACAAATCTAACACTAAAGAACTTATGAACTTAGGGTTTTGAACAAAAAGATATTAGAAACTAAGTGAAAAGTGAGAGTATGGTATTTATAGAGATAGTGGCGCCATCTTGGGAAGGATCTAGAAGTGATGAGTTGTCTTGCTAAAAGGATTAAAATGCAAATACTTCCTAGGGACCAATTTGCAAAGATTCCAAAAGTTTAAGGACTAGTTTGCAAATTGTCAATAAATTGTCATGATGACTTGTTGCCACATTTAATGCAAGCTTATCTTGACTATTTTGGGCTGATTTTTGTGTCATAGATATTTTAAGAAATTCAAGAATGTTGAAGAAGATTTTAGAAGCTTGAAGAACAAAGTGGAAGAATGTAGAACATTCTAGAAAATTCTTGACTCATCCAACAACAAATGAGGGCAACCTTCAACTCCTCATGGGTTTGTGCATGGGCTTGGTTTCATTTTTGTGGGGCCCACTTGAAGATTTAAACATAAATCTTGACATAGGAAACTTGTATAGTTTCAAATAGGTTTTATGTAATCAATCCATGAACTAGACAATTTGGGCTTCATAGCCACGTCAATTAAGAGATTGGGAACAAGGATTCTAGCCCAATTCACTTGAAAAAACTTAGAAACTAACTTAGGGACAAAAGGGTAATTTACAGAAAGTTCAGGGACTTAAGCGTAAAATTCATAAATTTTCTATTTAACACTGAAAAACCTTCTAGACTTAAAAATATGATTCATCCCCTTGAATCATCTCAAAATCCTAAGATAAACCCTCTATCGGTTCTGAGAAACTCCGAAATCTCTTCCGTCGTCTACCCGATTACGTGTTTCGCCCGAAAAACATAAATTATTTATTTTTTTCCAAAATAATTCTAAAAATACAGAATTGTAGGAAATAAAATAATAATCTTAAGTCTTTCGTTCATGAATTAAAATTAGGTCTTTTGAGCAGTATAATTATAATGTCAATGGAATTCGTGGGCCGGGTTTCACCTGACTTTCCAACCTAAATTTTAATCGTAGCTTCCTACATTCACGTAGGATTGAGTAGTAAACTCCGTGTATTTAAAATAATTTTCTAAAACTAAAATAAATTTAAAAACATATTTATATGTATTACTGTTATTTAAAACAGTGAAATACAGGGTGTTACATTACTACCCCTCTTAGAAAAAAATTATGTCCTCGGAATTTCTTAACTCAACACTAGACATCATCTTGTAATCTTATCTTAATCTAAAACTCCAACAATATATTTCTCATCGCTGTTTTTCCCCTAAGTGACAGCGGTAACTTCATAACAGAATTCATGCTTATATCATTCTATTTATCCTCAAACTTATCCATCACTATATCCTATTCATTGTCCTTAACCTTTCCCACTTGATCTAACATCCTTAAACGACATAATTAAAACTTAATCCTTCGAACATATCCTATTATTCCAATTTATATCAAAATCGTACATACCGTGTATGAGATCTGCAGCATGAGGGGATTCAACTCCTCTTATGGTAAACACTCTCCCAGCAGCTTGAGGTCTAACCATCTGCTGACCGGTTGCAGGAAATCCTCCCTGGGTTCCACCTCTATAACCTTCAGCTTCCCTATTCCCAGCTACCGGTTGCGGCATACCTTTCTGTCTACAATCACGAGCATAATGACCTGGTTTCCCACAGTTGAAACAACCAGATCCCTCCTTACAATTCCTAACATGGTGTAGTCCTCCGCATCTGAAACAAACTAAGCCTTGTTGTTGCTGGCTTGTTCCGACCACTTGTGTGGTAGCTACTGGTGTTGGTGCCACTGTCTGCAGTTGTCTGGCATATGGTCCTTGTCTCTCTTGAGAACCCCTATCTTCTCTCCATTGGAGACTTGATCGAATAGGACCTCCACTCCTCTGCTGCCTCTGCTCAGCAGCTTGCCTCAAATCTATGCTTTCCATGGCACTGCATCTCTCCACTAGCTCCGGAAAACTCTGGATATCGAGAGATACTATAGCCCTCTGTAGTTCATGTCGGAGTCCTTCCTCAAACCTTCTACATTGCCAATATTCATCTGGGAATCTCTGATAAAATTCAGAATACTTAATTAGAGCCTCAAATCGTGATTCATAATCACCAACCGTCATGTTGCCTTGTTTGAGACTCATGAATTCCCTTTCTTTCTCGCGTCGAACTAGACGCGGAAAATACTTCTCAAAGAAACAGTTGCTAAACAACTTCCAAGTGATCATTCTGCCCTCGTCATCCAGCAATCTTCGCTTGCCTTTCCACCAAGATTCTGCTCCTCCAGTTAACATGAAGGCAGCATACATCACTTTCCTATCCTTTCTACAGCGCATGGTATCGAATATCTTCTCGATTTCTTGTACCCACCATTCTGCCTTCTCTGGGTCATACTCTCCTCGGAATTGAGGTGGCTTCCCTTTCAGAAAAGTAGCCATTCCGGCATCTTCAGCTGCTGCAGCTCTCCTTTGGTTATGTTGTTCCTGCTGTTCTTTGTTCATCTGTAGCATCTCAGCATTCTGCTGTGTTTGTAATAACAGGCCAGTAACTATGTTTTTCATGGTATCTTGAGTCTCAGATGACTCTCCTCCACTTCCGGTATGATTATTTTCCACATTGTTAGCTCCCACAATTCTTTCAGGAGTTCTGTCATTACTGTCAATCGGACGTCCTCTTCCACGAGCCATGATTCTGTAAAAGAAATCATTCGCTCTTATCAGTATGACATATAATACCATATAGACAAGTATATAAATACCATATGCCACACTAATGTTATTTATCGCGTCGGATTTGGACACACTACCCATCTTCTAAGCATAGTTAAAATCCGATGTGGACTCAACTAGACACGGTCAGTAACAACATCCTAAACCTCACGGTCCGATTAGAATCGAACTGCTCTGATACCACCAAATGAGACACCCCGTTGTGCCCCATTGTATTATTACATTAAAACCTTAATATTTAATTACTTAATCACGCGCTTACTGTTGAAAATACGTAAAAATTAAAACTTAGTTAATAATTATATAATTTATGCAGATATAAAACACACCAAAACTAAATTACATAAATACACACATGTTTATTTATTACAAAACCAAAACACTGTTAAGGGTACCCTTTCAGTAGGATCCCTCACAGGTATAAACTTCACTACAGACATACATAGCGGAAATATAAATACTCCTTAGACACACTGGCCATAATGTCTATACTCTAATCGCCATGAATTACAGCTCGACCTCTATCATCTGGTTCGTAAGGAGTTCCATCTACTAACTCCTCAGCAATTGGTTCCTCCATCGGGTCTTCTCGTACGATCACATCAAAAATAAAATACAACACACAAAGATATAGGGAATAAGAAACAGTTCTATCATCAAAAAGCGGAAAAGAGTAATAGTAAATTATACAGTAATTGTCACAGACACGCATCACTCAAAATCAACAATCATCCTCAATTCACTATATCATCCTCTACCCTCAGCCCATGCAACTAAAACTTTATACTGATGTGGCCATCTTCACTCCTGTCACATTAGTCAGTATTCCAGAACGGTCCAGTACCAATAACTTTCGAACGCATCAAAGACTAAACACATATTAGTCTAAAATGGTCCAGTGCCAATAACATACGAACTCGTCAAGGAATATCATTCCATAACGGTCCAGTGCCAAGAACATACGAACTCGTCAAGGAGTATCAATACAGACGGTCCAATGCCAAGAACATACGAACTCGTCAAGAACTAAAGAGTATTACGGTAGTATACCTCGGCATCCATATCCGTAGGGCACTCACCCACAATATCCGATATCCCCAACATAGGATATCCTGACCTCGTGTGTTCCACTCACACGGCTGTGAATAACAATAAATCTATAAATGAATCTCCCTAAATTTCATCAATAACAACTTAGTGCCTCAACCTTCCATCAAAGTCTCAACACCTTTTTCCTCATAGATAAAACCACTTAATCAGGCTAGGCACCTCTAAATCACCTTTATTCTCTCACCCAAACAATTATCTCCCGAACAACACATATCTTTACTTAAAAATCAACTGAGCACAATATTAAACCCAGGCAGATCATGCATAACATATCATCAGAAAATATTCAAATATCTCAATATCATATAAAGCAATTTATCACAACCAACTCATAATAATCAAACCAAATAAATAACAAAGTCAGACTCTGTCACGGCCTGGCCGTGATAGCCATCACGGCCGTGATAGACAACAAACATCCTCAATATCATAAATATTCAAACACCGCAATAATACGTCACATGCAGATGGAATACCTCAACCAGCGTATCACACTAAATTCGATAACATAAAATCAAACATCCTCAAATACTTAAAATCAACTTAATGTCGATAAACCTATAATTCCCAAATCGCCATTGGTTTTACAGAAAAGGTTTCCAATGGGATTTTGGTCTTGTCGATTACTCGACTACTAGTAGGTTTTAGGTCGCCCTACACAATTATCATATAATCTACTACTTATCGAGTCCGACGATAGGTTGATTCTTTTCCCCACCTGAGTTTGCACCGGAAACACATACACGACGATCCTCGTTATCCCGCCACGAGTTAACACAACCACCTTCAACCAAACAACATACTTATAATTAATCAACTAACACCCATCTATGACACATTCGGTCTAGGTTCGGTCAAGACTTAGAAAATAGGTTTAGGATTATCTTCTTAATGCCATCTTTTGGATCCTAGTTACTAGAGTCTTAACTAACATAGATTACTTATTACAAGACTAAAATTTGAAATAAAATCCTCTAACCTTTAGGGTTGGGTTTTTGGCCAAGGGCTGATTTTTAGGGTTCAAAATCCTTAAAATTTCTAATCATGATTAAGCCATAGATTAATTATCCTTGATTAACCTAAATCATGGATTAGTGACTAAACAACTAAAGTTGAAACTCAAAACTTCCTATTTCTTTTATACAAGGATTCGGCCTCAACATGTTCATAGGGTTAGGGTTCTTAGTTTAATAAACCAACTTGGATTTATTAAGCATACATACTAATAGCTTGATTAACAAGATCATTAATGAAAACCATGAACAAAAACTCTACCAAACCTACTTTGATAGATTCGACCAAGGCTAGGTTTTTAGTAAAGAAATTTTTGATTACATCATGCTCTTAGATTTAGATAATATGCATGATATCAAGAAGATAGAAAGTAGTTTCATCATCATTAGATTTTTCTAGAATTTATTATGACTTTCAAAATTCTAGGGTTAGAAACTTGAAAATGATGAACACCTATAAAACAAACTTTGAATCAAGAAACTTGCTAAAGAACATAGGAATGATTAAGGAAGAAGATTAGGATTTACCTCTTGAAGATCAAAGACAAAGGAAATCCAAGAAACTTACTTCACAAATCTAACACTAAAGAACTTATGAACTTAGGGTTTTGAACAAAAAGACATTAGAAACTAAGTGAAAAGTTAGAGTATGGTATTTATAGAGATAGTGGCGCCATCTTGGGAAGGATCTAGAAGTGATGAGTTGTCTTGCTAAAAGGATTAAAATGCAAATACTTCCTAGGGACCAATTTGCAAAGATTCCAAAAGTTTAAGGACTAGTTTGCAAATTGTCAATAAATTGTCATGATGACTTGTTGCCACATTTAATGCAAGCTTATCTTGACTATTTTGGGCTGATTTTTGTGTCATAGATATTTTAAGAAATTCAAGAATGTTGAAGAAGATTTTAGAAGCTTGAAGAACAAAGTGGAAGAATGTAGAACATTCTAGAAAATTCTTGACTCATCCAACAACAAATGAGGGCAACCTTCAATTCCTCATGGGTTTGCGCATGGGCTTTGTAAGTTTGGGCTTGGTTTCATTTTTGTGGGGCCCACTTGAAAATTTAAACATAAATCTTGACATAGGAAACTTGTATAGTTTCAAATAGGCTTTATGTAAGCAATCCATGAACTAGACAATTTGGGCTTCATAGACACGCCCATTAAGAGATTGGGAACAAGGATTCTAGCCCAATTCACTTGAAAAAACTTAGAAACTAACTTAGGGACAAAAGGGTAATTTACAGAAAGTTCAGGGACTTAAGCGTAAAATTCATAAATTTTCTATTTAACCCTGAAAAACCTTCTAGACTTAAAAATATGATTCATCCCCTTGAATCATCTCAAAATCCTATGATAAACCCTCTATCGGTTCTGAGAAACTCCGAAATCTCTTTCGTCGTCTACTCGATTACATGTTTCGCCCGAAAAACATAAATTATTTATTTTTTTCCAAAATAATTCTAAAAATACAGAATTGTAGGAAATAAAATAATAATCTTAAGTCTTTCATTCACGAATTAAAATTAGGTCTTTTGAGCAGTATAATTATACTGTCAATGGAATTCGCGGGCAGGGTTTCGCCTGACTTTCCAACCTAAATTTTAATCGTAGCTTCCTACATTCACATAGGATTGAGTAGTAAACTCCATGTATTTAAAATAATTTTCTAAAACTCAAATAAATTTAAAAACATATTTATATGTATTATTGTTATTTAAAATAGTGAAATACAGGGTGTTACACCTTCAACAACTGGCATCTTTCCTTTGTGCCTTGGATGCTTCATGTCCTTGTCCTTGTTTAGATCAATCATTGACAACCTAGGACAGATCTTGTTGGGCTTGACTTCAACATTTGTAGAAGTGGAGTGTCTTAACCAGGTTGGAGGGATAAACCGTGCAGCCCTGTCTGCTCTGAAGTGGCTGAATTTCCATTTCAGCATCTCATACATCAGAGTGTCCACAAATTGGTCAACAACAGCTCCATATATACTTGGATGTTTGAAAGTCATCCATTTTGTAGTCTGATCCATGACAAAAGGAATTTTCCTGGAGGATCTGGCTCTTTTCTCAAGAACACTCCCAAGATTCTTCTTAATGGGATCAGTATGCCAGTCAGATATGATAACTCTTTCTACTCCATCAGTGAAAGGTTTAAGAGGTGGGAGTTTCACTAGGTTGGGGTAGATTTTCTTGGCAGGGAATCTTTATTGGGGAAGGTGGGTGAGGAGAGGTCCATGTTCATTGAACATTTGAGAAGGGAATGGGCCAGTTGGAGTGTGGGGTTCAGGGTTGACCCAGTATGGATAGATGTTGAGGGGTTCTAACTCATACTCAGCCAGGGGATACCATTTTGTTAGAATGAGTTCTGGTTCTTGTGGAATGGTGTGGAATGGTATTTTCCATTCTCTCTGTATTTTGGCCCAATTTTCAGATTTACCAGCATAGAGAGTGGAAGAGGGAATTAGGGGTAGAAACAAGGTTTTCAAGGGTTTAGGAAAGGGGGCTCCAATGGTAATGCAATTGTCTATATGTGTTAAAGGTGAGGGTGGTGATTGTGGCAGGGTAGGAATGTAAACATCATTCACATCATCTGGAGCAGAGATATTATCATCATGAGTTCTCAAATTAGATACTAATTCATCTATTGCTAACCTAACAGGGTCATCAGCAGAGATTACTACCTCATAAATCCAGGTTGTTCTAGTCCTCTTTGTTGGTTGCCTTTTCTTTTTGGCAACAGGACCAGCAACAACAACAGTTTGTTTTTCAAGAATAGCAGCAATAGGAAGTTCATCATCATCATTTTCTTCTTCTTCTTCAGACATGATGATTTTCCTTGTCCTTGTTGGTGCAGGTGGAAGAGTAGCACCAGAAGATACAGATGGAATAGATCCTCTAGTAGTCCTCTTGGGAATGGGTTGGCTTACAGCCATAGTCTTTCTTTTGGTTCCTTTCTTTAAACCAAGAATTTCAGCTTCGTTGGCTTCAGTTGATTCTTCCTTAATCTTCATTTTCTCTTCAAGCTTTGCCAACTCCACTTGCTTGTAAGTGCTGAGTTGCATGCCAATGAGATTAACTCGGACAAAGTCAACAGCTTGCAATCATTTCTCACAAAGAAGTCTTTCTTGTTCATCCTTAGGCTTTGCACTTAGAATATTGTACACGCCTTGTTGCTTGAGAATTTTTGACAAGATATGGGTGAAGGTAATGTGAGAGGCATATTCTCTATTGGTAATGGCATCCTTGAAGCGATGAAATAGGATCCATGGAAGGTTAATCTTTGTTTCAAAGACCAGATGGCAAAGGCAGAACTTGTGAAGAGCTGATAAATTGTCCTTGGAGCCAATCTTATGCAGCACCACCTTGTTCAGAATCTGGTGAAGAATCCTGATGTGATATTTCATCTCAGATGATTTCCAAGAATGATTTCTCACGCTGTCTTGCCTCATAAGGGTAACAGTAATTGTCTTTGACCACCTAGGTCTTCTTCCCAGTTCTTAGTTAAGACAAATCCTTCTTGAGCATAAGCAATCGCATCAGAGATGGTTTTCTATGATACTATCACTTTCCTTCTCAGCATGAATCCAACAACTTCTATTTCAGAGATCTTTGGTCTCCTCTAGAATTCCCTTATCAAATCTGGATACACCGAGACCTTTTCCAGAAAGATTCCATCCCAACCAGCAGCGTTAATGAACTTACTTACATCCAAATTGTATTCTTGTAGAATTCCAAAGTTGAAGTGATGTTCCACGGATATGGACATAGTATCAGTTGCAAAAGCAGGCATGGGAGCAGTGTTTGAAGCCATTGTTGAGTAAGAAGAGTTTTGGAAGAACAAAGGAGATAGACAGTTCAAAAGATTCAGAGAGAGAGAGGTTGATGATGAAGAGACACGAAAAGGCTTTCAGAGGGAAAGAGGTTACTTTTAAAGATTTATGAAAACCAACAGTTTCAAAAAGAACAATGACAAGACATGTCATTAAGGGTAAAACAGCGTTGGTAATCTTGGAACCGTAAAAAGTTACGATGGGATTGATGAGGGTAGCTGACTCATCAAGGAAAGAGAAGCGTTTTATAAAATGTGTTCAAGAACAAATTAATATTAGCAATAAATGCGTGCATAGACGAGTCCACACAAGACTAAGAGTGGACGTGCAAAGACATAGGTAGTGGACGTGTAGAATCCACTTGCTCTGGACGTCATGACTAGTGGACGTGCAGAGAAAACATGCAATGAATGACAAAATTAATAAATATACTAGCTTAATCCACATACAACATATTCAAATGGTTTCTTATAAAGATAAATCTATCCTCAGTAAGAGGTTTAGTGAAGATATCTGCCCATTGGAGGCCAGTATCTATAAACTGAACATCAAACCACCTTTCAAACCACCTTTTTGCACATAATCCGTAATAAAATGATGTTTGATTTCTATATGCTTAGCTCTAGTATGCAATATTGGATTCTTTGATAAATTGATTGTAGCAGTATTATCACACATAAGTGGAATACTACTTACCAATACATTGTAGTCCTCCAATTGTTGTTTGATCCATAGAAGTTGTGAGCAGCAGCTTGCAGTTGATATGTACTCTGCTTTAGTAGTGGATAGAGCAATGGTACTTTGCCTTTTGCTTGACCATGATACTAGGTTAGCTCCAATGAAGTGACATCCTCCACTGGTGCTTTTTCTTTCAATTCTATCTCCAGCATAGTCAACATCATAAAAACCAACTAATCTGTAATCATCATTTTTCTTAAAGTACAAACCCAGATTAGTAGTACCTTTTAAATATCTAAATATTCTTTTAACTGCTGAGAGATGAGACTCTCTAGGATCAGATTGAAAACGAGCACATAGGCAAACACTGAACATTATATTAGGTCTAGATGCAGTCAGATATAAAAGAGATCCTATCATACCTCTATATACCTTTTAGTCTACCTTTTTCTCTTTATCATCTTTGTTCAGTATTGAAGTGGGATGCATAGGGGTATTCAATGGTTTGCAATCATCCATCTTAAACCTCTTTAGCAATTCCTTTGTATACTTAGTCTGATGGATGTACACCTCGTCCATAGACTGTTTAACTTGAAGTCCAATGAAGAATTTGAGTTCTCCCATCACGCTCATTTCATATTCTTTCTGCATTAACTTAGAGAATTCCTTGCATAGAGATTCATTAGTAGCACCGAAAATGATATCATCAACATAAATCTGTGCTATAATGAAATATAACTTAATAGATTTTCTAAATAGAGTTGTGTATACTTTTCCTCTGTTAAAACCATTTTCCATTAGAAATGAACTTAACCTATCATACCAAGCTCTAGGCTCTTGTTTAAGTCCATACAATACTTTCTTAAGCTTATAAACATGTTCAGGGTGATTTATATTTTCAAACCATGGAGGTTGCATGACATATACTTCTTCATTAATAAAGCCATTTAAAAAGGCACTTTTAACATCCATTTGAAAAAGCATAAAGCTATGATGTGCAGCAAACGATATTAAAATTCTTATAGCTTCTAGTCTAGCAACTGGTGCAAAAGTTTCAGTATAGTCTATACCTTCTTCTTGAGAGTAGCCTTGAGCAACAAGTCTTGCCTTGTTTCTCACAACCTTACCATCTTCATCGAGCTTGTTTCTGTAGACCCACTTTGTTCCAATGACTGACTTGTCTTCAGGCAGGGGTACAAGCGTCCAGACTTGACTTCTCTCAAATTGATTTATCTCTTCTTACATAGCAAGAACCCATCCTTCGTCCAGTAGAGCTTCGTCCACTGTTTTTGGTTCATATTTAGAGATAAGAGCAGAATCACTTTGTTCTCTGAAGGTTGACCTAGTTCTTAGCATGTCATTAGGGTCACCAATGATTTGATCTTGAGGATGGTAACTTCTGAAATACCAAGATTTCTGAGCATTTTCCTGTTGAGAGGTAGACATTTCTGGTTGTTGTTGAGAAGAGTCATCTACTTGGATATCAGACTTGATTTTTGGTTTCTCTCCTGAGATATTTAGATCTGGTTTTGTAAAAGTTTCATCTAGCTCTGATAGTCTCTTATCAGGCTGTTTTGTCATCAAATTTTACATGAATACATTCTTCTACAACTAAAGTTCTAGAATTATAAACTCTAAACCCTTTTGATGTTTCAGAAAATCCTAGAAGGATTCCATTATCTACTTTAGCATCAAATTTACCAAGTTGATCTTTTGTATTCAAAATATAACATTTACATCCGAAAGGGTGAAAGTATGAAATGTTGGGTTTTCTACCTTTCCACAATTCATAAGGAGTCTTATTCAGAATAGGTTTAATGTATATTCTGTTCTAAATGTAGCAGGCAGTGTTCACAGCTTCATCCTTGAAGTGCTCAGGGACAGAATTGTCATTGAGCATAGTCCTAGCCATCTCTTGAAGAGATCTGTTCTTTCTCTCTACCACACCATTTTGTCGAGGTGTTCTTGGTATTGAGAAGTTGTGTTGAATACCACCTTCTTCACAAAACTCATGGAATAGCTCATTGACAAATTCTCCCCCATGATCACTTCTAATTGAAGCTATACATATGCCTTTTTCATTCTGTACACGTTTGCAGAATACAAAAAAGACCTTGATTGACTCATCCTTGTGAGCAAGGAACATAACCCATGTCCATCTAGTGTAGTCGTCTACTATGACAAGACCATATTTCTTACCATTGACAGAGGCAGTCCTTGTTGGACCAAAGAGATCAAGGTGTAGCAATTCTAGTTGTCTGTTGGTACTAACAACATTCTTAGATTCAAAGGAACCTTTGACTTGTTTTCCCTTCTGACATGCATCACAGAGAGCATCAGATTTGAAACTAAGGTTTGGTAGACCTCTTACAAGGTTATGCTTTTTCAGTTTGGAGATTAATCTCAAACTTGCATGATCTAACCTTTTGTGCCAAATCCATCGCTCATCCTCAATGGACACTAGACATGACACACTTTGATTTGAGAGGTCCTCTAAGTCAATCTTATATAGATTGTTTTGCCTCTGGTCTTTGAATAAGAGTGATCCATTAGCTTTCTTGACAGAACACATATTCTTATTAAAAGAAACTGCAAACCCACTATCACATAATTGACTAATACTAAGCAGATTGTGTTTAAGACCATTTACTAACAGGACATTATCAATGGAGGGAAAATGATGTTTACCAATTTTACCTAAACCAACGATCTTTCCTTTTTGGTTTCCTCCAAAAGTGACCCAGCCACCATCTTTGGGTCTAAGGTCTTGGAACATATACCTTTCTCCTGTCATGTGTCGTGAGCACCCACTGTCCAAGTATCAGGACTTCTGTTTCTTTCATGTGGTTAAGCATATATGGAACAGGGATTATCTTATCTTTAGGTACCCAAATTGACTTGGGTCCTTTCTTGTTAGTGATCATAAGTCGTGAATGCTTTGCATGCTTGTTATGTATGCATTTAGATGACACATGCCCACTTTTTCCACATACTTTGCAGTAAGTATTAGAAGGGCTTGGTTTATTCAGAGATGAATCCGACTTCTCTTTATCATAACCAATGCCATATGTATCATGTGGTGATCTAGAAAATCTTAATATAACATTTAATTTATCTGGGCTACCAACCATTTTTGACAGAGAGTCTGTCAAGTATGTCACATCTTGTTTCAGTTGTTCAACTTCACAAGAACTATTAGACTTGCACTTAGTCTTGTCAGCCAGACTAACATTGCTTGATTTTAATGTTTCATTCTCATCCTTAAGGTTTTGATTTACTGTGCAGACCTTATCATAATCTCTAGAAAGTTTAATCAACTTCTTGTTGAGACTCTTATACTCTTTAGACAACATGCATGATTCATGCGGCAATTCATCAAAAACAGTTTGAAGAGTAGATGGATCAGATTCAATTACCTCAGCATCAGTGAATTCACTTTCTGATGCAGTGTCAGCCATGAAGCAAATGTTTGCTTCTTCTCCTGCTTCATCTTCTTCATCTGAAGAGGACGGGTCAAGATCCTCCCAAGTGGCCATCAAGCCTTTCTTCTTTTTTAAGAGTTTCTTTTTCTCCTTCAGCTATGGGCAGTCAGCTTTGAAATGTCCTGGTTTCTTATATTCAAAGCACAGGGGTGGACCTTTCTCCTTGAAAACTGACTTCTCCTTGGAGAATTTTTTGTTGAGTTGCTTCCTTCTGAATCCACCTTTCTTTCTCCACATGTGTTGTATTTTTCTGGAGATGAAAGATAGTTCATCCTTATCTGAGTCATCTTCATTATTTGATGAATCAACTTCATCTGAGGACTCAGCAACTTTAAGCATCTTTGAGGAACTAGCTTTCTTGGCCTTTAAGGCAATGGACTTTTCTTTTCTGGAGTTTTACTCTTCATTAAGTTCAAGTTCATGAACTTTTAATGACCCCAGAAGCTCTTCCAGAGAAAGAGTATTCAAATTCTTTGCTTCCTAGATAGCAGTTACCTTAGGTCTCCACTGCTTTAAGAGACTTCTCAAAATTTTTCTCACATGATCTCTGTTCTCATAGACCTTTCCAAAAGACCTGAGACTGTTGGTGATTGTTTGGAATCTTCCAAACATCTGGTCTATAGTTTCATGATTAGCCATCTTGAATAGCTCATACTAGTGAACCAGCATACTTATCTTTGATTCCTTCAATTGTGAGGAACCTTCATGAGATAGTGCAAGAGTATCCCAGATTTCTTTAGCTGTGTTGCAACTATGAACCTTGTCATGCTCAGATATGTGATAGCACACATGAGATAGTGTTTAGCTTTAAAGTTTAGTTGATGTTGGCTTTTCTGCTCTTGATTCCATTCAGCTCTAGGCACTGCAGCTCCAGCTTCACTTCGTGGCTCAGTGTAGCCATTTTCTATCAGTTCCCAGATGTCAGCATAGTATGCATCCAAGAATGCCATCATCCACTTTTTCCAATAATCATAATCAGTTCCATCAAAGAGATGAGTTCTGTTGATAGCTTGTCCTTCTGCATCCATGATTGTAGAATCGTACTGCCTAAGCACTTGTTAGATGCTCAACCCTGTCAAGGCTGAGCTCTGATACCAACTGAAGTTGGCATAAGCAAACACAAGAAGGGGGGTTGAATTGTGTTTGTTAATTATTTTCGCAAAAAAGCCTTTTGAACAACTTTTTCAAATTCAGAAGATAAATAGATTAAGTACACAATAAATCCTTTTTAAAATATTAAAAAAAGCAATATCAAAACCCCACAGTTAGTATAAGCAAATAAAACTGAAGAGTTTAGGGATAGAAAATTCAAGCAAGAGATTTTATCCTGGTTCACTCTCTTCCAACCAAGAGCTACGTCCAGTCCCTTCGACTTGAAGGATTTTCTCCACTATTCTCCAAATAGGTTACAAACAAGTATTCAACACCTCTTCAGGCTACAAGTATTCTTTCTCTACCAAGCCTCTTCAGGCTCTAACTCCAACAAAGAGATTTACAAATTTGATCTACTTAACTCACTAAGTGTGAGGATATGAAAGTTTGAGATCTGTTGAATATTTTCACAATATTCAAACTAAGAGATTACAGACTTTTGCCTTTTTAAAGAAAAAAATAATAGCTTGCTCTCGCAAATATTGTATAGGCAGGAGTTGTTAGCTACCAATAGTTGTGCAGGCAAGAGTTCTCGTTCTTTAGTATCTGAGGTCTTCAATTTATATAGTGACCTTCTTCTTCTCTTGTAATTCTTCAACGGTTGCTTTGAATAATCCCGTTTAGAGATAGCATTAAATGCATGATATCCATTGAGACTGATAGCTTGATTTTGGCTATGTTGAAAAGTATCCTTGGTTATCAGAAAATCACAAAATGGAGGCTCACTGTTCTGAGCAATTGTACCTTAGAAACTTTCTTTCCTCCTTTTTGTATAAGCCAGCTTTTGTCCAGCAATAAAGATGTCACTGTACAGATTGTTTTGCAATTCCTATTGTATTTTTTACTTTTTGTATTTCCTTGATAGTACTATGAACTTTCTCAAGGGAAACCAGACATTAAATCGGATAAAAACAAATGGGAAGAACAAATATTCATTTGAAATAAATATCAATCATTTGAAATAAATTCATCGTGGTAGAAGCGCTCGTCCACACGAGTCTTCGGACTTGCTAAGTCCTTAGAGAACCTCCGTCCAATGACGTGGCACTATGGACTTCTACTAAATTTTAGTTTAGGCGCTATGGATGTATACTTGAGTTTCAAGGATAGTAATCGTCTGCTGATGTGGCAAGATCGACATGCTTATTTTCAAGTCTTTGGACTTGCTGTTCTTAACAAGCTATTTAGGTATTCATTTATAGCCTCCTCTACTAAGGAAAACCAATCTACTTATCATATAAACAGTTTAAATAACCTTTGGACGGGTAATTCTTTGCACGAGTCCAAGCATTGTATACCTTATATTATTTTGGATATTCCTGCATAAACTAAACTCACTTGTTAGATCTCAACTAACACTTTGCCAAGCAAATTTAATCCTTTTGTTAGCATCAAAACTTAGTGATTATTAAATCCAAAACCACTTTGGTTCCAACAAGGTTCATTTTACAAAGATAGAACAAAATCCCACTAAATCCATGCTTAGGGTTTCGGCCTCCTTAGAATAAGTAGGCTAGAAATTTCCAACCCTTCTAAGCTCCTAGATTTAGCGTTAAAAGATACCAAGAAGTCTAAATTCATGATTATATTGGAAAATGAAAACAAAACATCCTAGGTTCACAACCATCATAGGATAAATAGGCTAGAAATCTTTAAACTTTCCAATCTCTTAGACTTAGCATCCAAATGTATTAAGGAGCTCAAGTCCATGATCATATTGGAAAATAAAAACAAAACATCTTAGGTTCACAACCATCATAGGATAAATAGGCTAGAAATCTTTAAACTTTCCAATCTCTTAGACTTAGCATCCAAATGTATTATGGAGCTCAAGTCCATGATCATATTGGAAAATGAAAACAAAACATCCAAGGTCCACAACCAACTAGGTTCGGTCATCATGGGATCAACAAGCTAGGAATTTTCAAACTTTTCAAGACTTTAGATTTTAGATCAAGAGGTATCTAGAAGCTCAAATACATGATCATCTTTCAAAAAGTTGAAACAAAACTTCCTAGACCACTAATACATAGTTTCGGCCATCCTTGGAAAAATAGGTTAGAGATGTTTGTTTGATACAAGCTCTTAGAATATGAAAGTAGAGATTAATAGAAGTTCATAGAAATTGGTTTCAACTCAAAAGGATTTTCCTACCATTTTCTAGAGATTTTAGAAGTTAAAAGAGTTTTAAGAACTTTTTAAGAAAACATAGAGTAAACTCATGAAATAAGTGTAAAACTTGAAATAGAAGAGTATGAGAGTGTTACCCTTGAAACTAGAAAGAGAAGAATGATGGAGCTTGGATGAAGATGGGGCTTGGATGAAGATGGGGCTTAAAAAGTGAAAAAAATGAGCCAAACAGAGCCCATCACGGCCTAGACGTGATGACCATCACGGCCATGATCGAGCAAAACCGAAAAGAAAGAAGGCAAAAGTCAGAACTGGTCACGGCCTAGATGTGATGCCCATCAAGACCGTGACATGTCAGCTGAACCAGACCCTCAACAGGCAGAACTGATCATGGCTTAGCCGTGATACCCATCACGGCCGTGACTAGACCAAAAATTGAAGAAGCGCCCAAGGCAGAATCCGTCACGACCTGGCTGTGATGACCATCACGGCCGTGACGCGCATTACTTGGATCAGAAGCAACTGATTTGGATCTAATTTGAGTTATTCAAACTTCCCAAATATATAAATAAGGCATCTAGGCAGAGATGAAAGAAGACTTTTGACTGCTACTCTTAGGCTATAATTTAGGATCTCTCTTCTTCTTCCTCCTCTCTTCTCTTATTTTTATTATCATGTTGTTGTTAACCAAGCTTGTCTTCACCATGACAAGGCGTGAGTAGTAGTTTAATTTCTAGGGATTGGGGCTATGCCCAAGGTTGATTTATGTTGTTAATTTGATGTTATATCTTTGTTAATTGCGATTTTGCTTTAGATCCGATTTCTAGTATTTTAATTACTCGTAAATTCGGTGACCGCTTATTTGCGTGACGTAGATATTCTAAGGAGGAATCTAGCGGTGAACTTAGGTATCGGACCTATAGAATCAGACTTAGGACTGAAATCACGAGAGTTAGAAGCCGTCCTTCGAGGATCAAAGAATTGTCACAAAGCGTAAAGGGTCCAATCTAAATCCGACTACCACGAGAGTAGGGGTTGGTTTAATTGGGCATGGTTTTTGTAACCCGAGAGGGAGCATTAACTATTTGAGGATAAATTCGCCTTCAAGGCAATCTCAATAATTAACAAAGGGGTAGTCAAATTAGTAACATAAATAACCTTGTTGGTAACCCAAATTCCTAAGAATCCATTTAGATCTGAAAAACCATAAATTGATTTACTTTCTGTTTTACTTGATTACATTCCTTATCTAATTTTCTAAGTTATCTCTTATTTCAATTATCAAAACCTTTTTAAAATCTTTTTATTGCCCAGTTTTATCGATTTAGTAATTAGTTGCGATTTGAGATCACGGTCTCTGTGGGATCGATTTCTTTTTATTACTTGACGATAATCTGGTACACGTGCCGGATCGCACGTGCAATCGCACGACACCAAGTTTTTGGCGCCATTGCCTGGGGACTGTGCTTTCTCGAATCTCAATTTAATTTTTAAATTGATTTTTCTGGACTTTTTCTTTTTCTTTAATTTTTATATACCATTTAAAAAAATTCTCTTTTTCCTTCTAGAGTATCTATCTCTCTGTGTTGTTTTCTCTTTTATGCAAAGATCACTAAGTCTAGGAAACCTTAGTGAGGTCGACCCTGAAGTCGAAAGGACCTTTCACAGAAGAAGGGGACTACAAAGAGAGAGAGAGAGAGGTTGATTCCCATTCCACTCATGGCGAATCTCCTGGATACGAAACCGTTGAAGGACTACGCAACCCCAAATGCTAGGGGTTTGTGAACTGGGATTGCTAGGCTAGAGATTGAGGAGGAGAACTACACTATACCGCCCATGCTAATCAACATGATTAGGCAACATCAATTCGGAGGATTGCCCTCGGAGGACCCGACTGATCACGTGGAGACATTCTTGGAGTTCACCGATGCAGTTAGAATTCAAGGCGCCCCGGTTGATGCTATTCGCTTAAGGTTATTCCCCTCATCTCTGACCGGAAAAGCAAAAGCTTGGATGAAACAAGTGCCCGCTAATACCTTGTCTACTTGAACCAACTGGAGTAGGCATTCTTGGAGAAATTCTTCCCTCCCTCCAAGACGGCTTACCTACGAGCCCAGATCACCGACTTCTTCCAAAAGGACGGAGAATGCTTGTCAGAAGCTTGGGATCGCTACAAGGGATTGCTGAAGTCTTGCCCACATCATGGACTCGAGAGGTGGTTGTTAGTGCATACCTTCTATAATGGATTGGATTACTCTTCGAAGGTGTCACTTGACTCCGCAGCTGGTGGGACCTTTATGAATAGGCCTCTGACTGAGGCATTCAACATCATTGAAAACGTGGCCACCAACTACCACCAATGGGGTTCAGAAAGAGGTAATAACCTGAAAAAGATTTCGAGGGGTAAGATCGAAATGAATAGAACTGATCTTATAATGTCTAAAATAGACTCACTGAATAAACGCTTTGATCAGCTCGAAAGGGCTAATGTGAGTTCAATAGGTGCTACTAACATTGTTTGTGAGATTTGTGGAATGCAGGGACATGACATAATGGAGTGCCCACGTGGTATTGCTCATGGATCCGGCGCTTCGGGGGAACAAGTGAACTCTTGTCACAACTTCTACGACACGAACCTGAAGCTTCCAAACTATGCTCCTCCAAATGCTTACAACCAAGGAAGGAAGAACAACCTTTACCTCTCGTATGGGAACTACAGCAACATACTGAACCATGAATTCTAAGAAGGCCAAGGTAATAGGAAACCCGCACCGGGGTATCCTCAGGTATAGAATTCTAAACTCAAGTCTTTATTGGAAAGTTTTGTTGAAACTCAAGAAAAACAAAATGAAGAGTTTAGACAACAAGGTAGGGCAGTAAACGAAGAAATAAAAGATCTAGCATCTAAGGTAGATAACTTAGTCATCCACAACAAGATGCTAGAAACTCAGATTGCCCAACAAGCCAGCACATACTCTAGACCTAAGGGTACGTTCCCGGGGCAACCCGAAGTTAATCCCAATGAGCATTGTAATGCCATATACTTGAGGGATGATATGCTTGGGGTGATTGAAAAGGATGTGGAATGTGAGGAGGACATGAGCGAGGATGAAGAGCCAGAATCAAAGTATGTCCCTCCACCACCGTACCAACCCCCGATACCTTTCCCACAAAGGTTGGTCAAGAGAAAGCAAGTAGATATAGAAACTAATATGCCTCCTAAGCTAAAAGATCCAGGTAGTTTCTCTATTGCTTGCTCAATTGGAGAAGTGAAAATAGACCAAGCCTTATGTGACTTAGGGGCTAGTGCGAGCTTGATGCCGCTCACTATCTTGGAAAGGTTGGGAACCAAAGAGTTGAGTCCATTCAAATTCTCCTTACAATTTGCAGATGGCTCAACTAGAACTCCTCTAGGCATACTAGAGAATGTTCCTGTAAAGGTAGGGAAATTTTTCATCCCTATCGATTTCCTGGTATTGGATATGAAAGGGAATTCTGAATTCCCCATCAATTTAGGAAGGTCATTCTTGGCCACCGCTGGAGAAATAATAGACGTAAGGAACATCAAACTCTCTCTGAATGTAGAGGAAGGTAGGGTAGATTTTAAATTGACTAACTCATATAACAACCCTCCCTTTGTGAGTCATGTGTGCAGGATCGATATAACGTCTCTAGTGGTAAAGGAATAACTCCACATGGAAGCAACTCCAAAGATTTGCATGGCAAATGATGCACCCAGAAGTAATGAAGTTGGAGTTGCTCATCATGCGGTAACAAAACTTTCGCCGGGAGGGAATAAGGCCATGAAGCTTATAGTGAAAAGAGCGAAGCAGAAGCGCAATTGGCCATATGAGCAGAATCAGCTCTTTGAAGGACTCCCATGGAAGAGAAGTGTCCCTGCACTTCTACGCCCAGTCGACCCCGGTTGATTGAAAGAAGTATGGTCAAGCTTAAGACCGTAAATAAGAGCTTCTTGGGAGGCAACCCAAGTTTTCTTTCCCTTTTCCATTTGTTTTTGAACTTAGCTCTTGAATAATTTGAGAAGATCAAGAGGAAAAAGATCATAAATTAATAGATTTGTCAAGTGTTTTCTGGTTAAGAAGGAAGGAAGAGCAAAAAGGGCAGGGACAAATAAAGTCAAAAGTCATCACGCACAGGCAGTGACAGTGGTCACGGCCGTGATGAGCTAACCAAGAAGACCAGAAAGGATCACGGCCCAGTCGTGATAAGCGTCACGGGCGTGATGAGAAGGACCCTAAAGAACAGAGTATATCACGGCCTAGCCGTAATGCAGGTCACGACCGTGACAGGCCAGCTCCTATAGACCAGAATTGATCACGGCCTAGCCGTGATGAACCTCACGGCCGTGATATACCTTCCAACAAGTTTTTGACTGGGCAACAGAGCCAACACCCGCTACCACCTCGGTGAGTTGTTCCATTTTTCTCCTCTCTCCGACTTGATTATTTACATTGGAGACAATGTAAGTTTTTAAGCTTAGGGTAGGGGTATTTGTGCAAATTTTTGCATTTTTACATTTTTTATGTTGCATTCATATAGGCATAGTTTTGCATGATCACATTCTCTAGATTGCCCCTCACTTAGAATTTGCATCCAATTGTGAGAACTTGGTGCCAAATAAATTGAGATAGTGCATTTTTGAACCCATTTTTTTTTATTCTTGTGATAAGGCTAAAAATAAAAATTCTTGAGATGATCTTTTGATAGTTGACAATTAGCATGTGGTTCCTTAAATTTGTGTTTCTCACTGATTTTTGAACTACTAAATGTGAGATTTTGAGCCAAAAAGGGGTACTCACTAAATTTACCCCATTCTTTGTGATTGAGTGTTTTATTCCTCTTGGATTGTACTCTCTAGAACTTGACTTGAAATCGTTTTGAAACTTAAAAATTTTTTAAAACATTTTTGAAAATGATTGAGGCACTACGTATTTTTCCGGCCTTCTGAGCTTTGACTGATTAAATTCTACCCCTTAGTTGCCCAATTTTGAGCCTAAAAGAATAAAATACTTTTCTTGGTACCTTGAAATAATTTGATGAATGATGCTTGGTATGGCACCTTTTAAAGTATTGCAAAAACGGTAAAAAGGTAGTTTGAAAAATAAATCGTGGGATGAGAAAGATAGAAAATATTTCTCTTGAATTGAAAATCTCCCATTCTCCAAATAAATAAAATAAAATAGAATAGAATAAAATAAAATAAAAATATGGAGAAAGGGATGACAAAAAGAAAGGAGAAATAAAATAAAAAGAAGGAAAGAAAGGTGGAAAAATGAATCAAAGCCAAAAAGGTATATTAGAAAATGTCATGCTTTGCAATGTTGATATTTTGTTTAGCCCTCTTGAAATTTCCTTTTCTTGATTTCCCCACCTAACGATTAATCCCATGGCCTCGTTACAACCAGAATAAAAGACCTCCTGATTCTTATGTGTTTTCATTAATAAAGTAGAGATCGGGTTAATAGTCAAGCTTATGGTAGAATTCCTTCCTTGAGGAAATTGAGCGAATTGTCATATACCCTTAAACGCTTGAGTGAGGTGAGAAAGAGTGCCCGAATCAGTGAGAATTTGAATTTAGGAAGCCTAAGCTTCTAATTGGATTTGAATTTGATTGTCTCTTGGGTACTTATTGAATATGCCTGTTACTTGGATTAGTTACTCGGGTTCTTGGTTCACTATCCATGCTTTGATTATTTATATCTTATGGCCTCAATGATTGATTGAGGACAAGCAAAATCTTAAGATTGGGGTGATTTGATGAGTGTGATTACACCTCATATTTGCTTATCATTTTGCATGCATTTTCATGTAGTTTATGCATTTTTAATTTGATTTTTGTTAGTTTTTACCTTGGAACGGGTAAGGCGGTTTTGTGGTGTTGTTTTGTAGAAATTAAGGATTAAATGCTCAGGATCAACCATGATGGAGCTTGGATGAAGATGGGGCTAAAAAAGTGAAGAAAATGAGCCAAACAGAGCCCATCACGACCATGATCGAGCAAAACCGAAAAGAAAGAAGGCAAAAGTCAGAACTGGTCACGGCCTAGCCGTGATGCCCATCACGACCATGACATGTCAGCTGAACCAGACCCTCAACAAGTAGGACTGATCACGGCCTAGCTGTGATGCCCATCACGGCCGTGACAGACCAAAAATTGAAGAAGCGCCCAAGGCAGAATCCGTCACGGCCTGGCCGTGATGGCCATCACGGCCGTGACGCGCATTACTTGGATCAGAAGCAACTGATTTGGATCTAATTTGAGTTAGATTGGGATTCAAACTTCCAAATCTATAAACAAGGCATCTAGGCAGAGATGAAAGAAGACTTTTGGCTGCTACTCTTAGGCTATAATTTAGGATCTCTCTTCTTCTTCCTCCTCTCTTCTCTTATTTTTATTTTCATGTTGTTGTTAACCAAGCTTGTCATCACCATGACAAGGCTTGAGTAGTAGTTTAATTTCTAGGGATTGGGCTATGCCCAAGGTTGATTTATGTTGTTAATTTGATCGATGTTATATCTTTTTTAATTGCGATTTTGCTTTAGATCTTATTTCTAGTATTTTAATTACTCGTAAATTCGGAGGCCGCTTATTTGCGTGACGTAGATATTCTAAGGAGGAACCTAGCGGTGAACTTAGGTATCGGACCTATAGAATCAGACTTAGGACTGAAATCACGAGAGTTAGAAGTCGTCCTTCGAGGATCAACAAAGTGTCACAAAGCGTAAAGGGTCCAATCTAAATCCGACTACCACGAGAGTAGGGGTTGGTTTAATTGGGCACGGTTTTTGTAACCCGAGTGGGAGCATTAACTATTTGAGGATAAATTCGCCTTCAAGGCAATCTCAATAATTAACAAAGGGGTAATCAAATTAGTAACATAAACAACCTTGTTGGTAACCCAAATTCCTAGGAATCCATTTAGATCTGAAAAACCATAAATTGATTTACTTTCTGTTTTACTTGATTACATTCCTTATTTGATTTTCTAAGTTATCTCTTATTTCAATTATCAAAACCTTTTTCAAAATCTTTTTATAGCCCAGTTTTATCGATTTAGTAATTAGTTACGATTTGAGATCACGGTCTCGGTGGGATCAATATCTTTTTATTACTTGGCGACAATCCGGTACACTTGTCGGATCGCACGTGCAATCGCACGACACCAATTGGCGTGAAAGAGAAGGAGAGGGCAAGTCTTGAAGGTCAAGTTTTGGCTTATGCCTTGTTTGGTTGAAGAAGAGAGAGAAAATTGGGTCTTTAGAATATAATATGATATAATTTGAAAAGTGTGATGATTACACTTTTGGAGTGTAGCATAACCCATGTCCATCACATCATATCAAGTCACTTCACTTCTTTTGGGCTCCCTTTTCTGCTCCATTGCGGTTCAAGTTTCCGATCGTATTTCGCCCGGAATAAATATTATATTTTATTTCAAAACTCAAATTTTCGAAAATTTCCAATATCATACAAAACATCACAAAAACACTATCCATTTCGTTCACGGTTCAAAATTAGGTTTTCTGCTCAGTAAACTTGTATCGACAGTGAAAATGCAGACCGACTTTCGTTTGAATTTTCAACCGAAAATTTAACCGTGACTTCCTACGGTAATAGAACATAAGAAAATGATTTTAGCTTATTTAAAATCACTCTCTGGATTTTATCAAAAATTAAATCATATACACATGTATTTACTGCTATAGAAAGACACAGAAATCGGGGCATTACAATACTACCCCTCCAAAAAGAATTTCGTCCTCGAAATTACGTACCTTCAAATAACTCAAGGTGTTGAAATTTCATCTTGTCCTCGATTTCCCATGTAGCTTCTCCGGTTGCATCATTCCGGGTGACCTTGACAAACGGAATTTGTTTACCTCTGAGATGCTTTTTTCATCTTATCCACGATTCGTACAGGCGAAGTCTCAAAAGACAAGTTCTCTCTTAATTGTACATTATCGGGCTCAATTATATGAGATGGTTCATGAACATATTTCCTCAGTTGTGAAACATGGAAAACATCGTGAATATTGAAAAGAAAAGGTGGCAAGGAAATTTTATAGGCTACTGGACCTACACGACGAAGGATTTGGTAGGGTCCAATGAATTTGGGAGTGAGCTTTCTGGATTTAATTACTTTACCAATCCCAGTCTTAGGCGTGACTCTCAAAAACACATGCTCTTCTTCCTCAATCTCAAGAGGTCGTCGTCTCTTGTCAGCATAGCTCTTCTATCGACTTTGAGTTGTCCGCATTTTCTCCTGAATCATCTTCACCTTTTCTGTTGTCTGCTGTACAATCTCTGGTCCTAACAACAAACTTTCTCCATCCTGGTACCAACATAGAGGTGTTATGTACCGTCTACCATATAGAGCTTCGTAAGGAACCATTCCTATGATTGAATGGAAACTGTTATTGTAAGTGAACTCTATCAGTGGTAGAAATCCATCCCAGTTCCCAGTGTCTTCCATTGCACACGCTCTCAGCAAGTCTTCCAGTGACTCAATCGTCTTTTCTGATTGTCCATCGGTTTGTGGATGATAGGCAGAACTCAGTTTGAGTTTCGTTCCCAATGAGTTTTGTAGTCCTTTCCAGAACTCTGACGTAAACCTTGGATCACGATCCGAAATGATACTCGAAGGTATACCATACAATCTAACAATCTCATCAATGTACAACCGAGTCAACGTTTTTATCGGGTACTTCATACTAATAAGTAAGAAGTGAGCTGACTTGGTCAGTCGATCCACTATTACTCATATAGCCTCGTGTCCCTTCCGAGTCCTTGGCAAGCTGGTCACAAAGTCCATTGAAATACCATCCCATTTCCATTCCGGAATGTCTAAAGATTGTAGCATCTCGGCTGGGCTTTGGTGTTCAATCTTAGCCTTCTGACATACTAGACACAAAGCAACGTATTCCATTACATCCTTCTTCATTCCATACCACCAGTATAACTTCTTGAGGTCTTGATACATCTTCGTGGCTCCTGGATGCAAACTCAACTTACTCTTGTGAGCCTTCTCCAGAATCAACTTTCTAAGTTCAGCATCATCAGGCACACAAATCCTTTCACCGAACCTCAAAATTCCAATTGTTCTTTCCTTGAACTCTGGCAATGCTCCTTGTCGCGCTATTTATCTTTCTCCTTGTAGGTACCGATCGCTCCCTTGATTTTCTCTTATTTGATCCATCAATCCATTGGACACTGTGATCCTTCCTAAACAAAGCTTTCCCGGAAACATCTTAACTGACAAACTCAGATCTCGGAATTGTCCCAACAATTCCTGCTCTCTGACCATCATCACTGACGCATGTATGGACTTTCTGCTTAAAGCATCAGCCATTACATTTGCCTTCCCAGGGTGATACTGTAGTTGGAAATCATAATCCTTCAAGAATTGCAACCAATGCCTCTGCTTCATGTTCAACTCCTTTTGGTCGAACAGATAGTTCAAACTTTTGTGATCGTTGAAGACATTGAATGTAGCTCCATACAAATAATGCCTCCAGATTTTCAATGCAAAGACCGCTGACGCTAACTCCAAGTCATGTGTAGGGTAATTCCTTTCATGAATCTTCAACTGCCTCGAAGCATATGCTACAACTTTCCGATTCTGCATCAGCACACAGCCTAACCCTTGATGTGAAGTGTCACAATAAACCTCAAAAGGTTCCTTGGGATCAAGTAGTATCAAAACAGGTGAAGTTGTCAACCTTTTCTTCAGCTCATGGAAACTTTCTTCACATGCTTCCGTCTAGGTAACGCTTGATCCTTCCGACTTAACTAGTTAAGGGGTCCTACTATATTGGAAAATCCTTCAATGAATCTCCTGTAGTATCCAGCTAAACCCAAAAAACTACGGATCTCTGTTGCCGTTGTTGGTCTTTCCCATTCCAAAACAGCTTCCACTTTCGACGGGTCCACTGCAATTCCTTCACGCGATATGACATGACCCAAGAATTGAACTTGGTCCAACCAAAATTCACACTTTTCCGGTTTCACGTAAAGTTGCTTCTCTCTCAAGGTTTGAAGAACGATGCTGAGATGTTCAACATGTTTTTCCTTGTTTGGGGAATAGATTAGAATGTCATAAATGAAGACAATGACAAACTGATCTAAGTAAGGACGAAAGATCCTATTCATGTAATCCATGAATATTGCAGGAGCATTCTTCACTCCAAACAGCATCACCAGAGACTCATAATGCCCATAGCTTGTTCGAAACGCTGTCTTAGGAATATCCCTTGCCTTCACACGGATTTCAAAACTTGCCATCGTTAATCATTTTCCAAGAAAATATTTTTAAAGTCAAACTTTGACTTTTTATTTTATATTATTATTTCATTATTTTTATTTTTATTTTTATTTTTATAAAGTATTTTTGAATATTAATTTCACAAAATAACTTTTTATAATATTTCGGAATTTCTTCCATAAAAATTTCTTTTACACTGATAAATTATTAAAATAATAATAGTTCTCAAAAACTCATTATTTTTCCAAAATAATATTTTCCACCATTATTATATTCCAACATTTCCCATAAAACGTTGAATATAATTTTCACAACTTATTAAATCTTTTATCTGATTAATCGGTTGTGCACTGACCACTGTCAGGCCTCTCAAACAACATTCAACATTCATCATTCAACAACATCATCATAATTATATCACCAGGCAGATCATGCATCATAGCAACATAATATACTACTGCAGATAATTAAATAAATTAAAAGCAGATAAATCACCGATACACAGATAAACAACACAACGTAAGCCACATAAACAAATAACCACAACCACATATCATTCATATAAATCACACTACACACAAATAGTTATTGAGAAAAATCACTCAGGTAAGCTCCCCTTACCTGTTGAAGACTCGAACTAAGGGTTTCAAATAATCTCCCGATTTGATCCGGTTTCCTCCGTCGGCTTTAGGTCAAACCAACCCGATCAATTCCTTCATAACGAATTGCAACCAAAATAAATCAAAATCAAACAACAACATACTTAAATCAATGGGGGTAGGGTTCGGCTTCACCCAATTTTCTAGGTTAGGAAACTTAAAATTTGATTAACTTAGGGATTAATGATCCATAAGTTACTTAAGCATGATTAATCACTTTAACCATGATTATGAACTAAGAATCATGAACTAAACCCATCTAGTTATAAGAACTAGGGTTCGGTTTTCTCAAGATCAATAGGCTAGAAGTTTTAAAATTTCATCAACTCTAGAATTTAATCAACATACAAAGCTTAGAGTTGGATTCAAAGATTACAACAACTTTTGAATCACAAAATCATTAAGTGATCATACCTAAGGTTTCGGTTTTTGAAGAAACAAATAGGCTCAAGTTTGATTTTTGATCTTCTATATACTTGAATACAAGAACTATCAAGATATAATCATGAATCAAGACATGAAATTGAAACAAAACCTAAGAACACAACTTTAACCTAGGTTCGGCCCAGTCCAGATTTTAGGGAAAGAAATTTCTCATGATCTTGTGCTTCTAGATGATGAAAATAGAGATGATTATAAGATCATAGCAATTGGTTTCATGTCAAAAGGATTTTTCTAGAATTAGTTATGAATTTTTGAATCTAGTTCCATGAACTTTGAACAAATGAAGAACATATGAATCTTAGCCATGAATCTACAAAAGTGATGAAGATAAATGATTTAAATGACAAGAGAATAAGTTATTACCTCTTGATGATCCAAGAAAACAAAGTTTGGATGATGTTCTTCAAGGTTTTCTTATGGTGTTCTTAAGAAACTTAAGGGAGAAGATGAACGTGGTTTGGGTTTAGAACAGTTTTAGTATTTTGAGTAGATCTCTCAACATACTCGTCCGTTTTGGATGATCTTTATGTCGTTGGAAAGAAGAGAGAAATATGAACAACTTTAATGTTGAAAGTTTTTCGAGATTCAAAATAGAAAATGGTCAGAATTGCCAATCAAAATCTGACGAATTATGAACTCTTTGGAGAAAAAGAACATGAAAATGGAAGAAAATGGTTTAATGAAGAAGACAACCTATTTAAATGAAGAAGAAACCAAACTTAATGAAGAAGGCATTGGAGCCGTGGGTTTTGGTCAAGGGTTGGTCAACTTTTTCCAATGGCATTTGTTTGAAATTGTCATAAAAAGACAAGGGCAAAATGGTCATTTCATAGGAAAATTTCACTTTATCATAAATGTGCCATTATGGCCATTATGACTCGGATAAACTCGTCATAAATGCTCGTCAAGTCGGTCAAATCCATCATCTCTGCTACGTTGCCGACTCCTCGATTCATCTGGCGCAAGCTTTTCCTAGAGATATCTCGACGTATACGCCCGCAACAAATATAATATTTTAATTTTTTTTTACCAAAATTTTCAAAACTTCCAATATCGTAGTAAATACGATAAAAACATTTTTCATCTCATTCACGACTCAAAATTAGGTCTTCTGAGCAGTAAACTTTTACTGTCAGTGAAAACACAAAACGGTAGACCGGCTTCCGTCTGAATTTTCAACCAAAAACTTCCCCGTAACCTTATAAAAATAAGTATAACAAGGAAATGACCTTGGTTTATCCAAAATCATTTTCTATGTCTCGGATAAAAATATATATTTATATATTTATTACCGATATTATGAAGCAGTGAAAATCGGGGTGTTACAATTTTCATTTTATTATTTCATTAAAGTATATATTGTTAACTCGATACTAAATGTGTTTTGATAAATTTAATCGTATGTTTAGTTTTTGTTAGTGTGTGTGTGAATCTGAATGTTAATAGTTTCTTTATATATATTAAAGACAATTGCATATTTGATTTGATAATTAGCAAATGTTTTACAAAATAGTTAAAAACTGAAAACTAATTAAATATAGAATACCTGTAATTAGTCGAAGTGGCTGCAAAACTATAGCTTTCTTGATTTAACTGACATGTCTTAGGTGTTACTATATGTGTGGTCGAGTCTAAGAGATACCAATAAAAAAATTAATTCAATTAATTTTACAAAAATTGATATAATAAAAGTATATTTAAATACCTATGTGTCATCTTACATTTCTCTAAAATATGAGTTGAAGATGACAAAAGGAGAGATGTCCAGAGTGACTAGAATGTTGGATGGATCAAATTTTTAAAAAACTAAAAATAAAATATCTTTTAAAAACAAGTAAAATGGAATATATTCTAAAACTTTGTCGATGATAGAAAAATGTGAGTATATTAGCTTATTCCCAACTTTGTGATGACGCTGGATTAAAATAGTCAAAAACCTTTTAAGAAAAACAACTTTTCAAAAGTTACATTCTCAAAATATATCTTCAAGGAATCCATTTAAATTTATTTTTTATAGAATAAATTTTATTAGTTAGAATATGATTTTCCAATGCACATTGTAACACCCCCCTTAGGCATTACTTTGTAACACTTGCGGAAATAAGTTAAAAGTAATTTGCTGGTTGCTTTCGGAAAATAATATTTTCTCAAGTTGTAATCCTTTCACAAAATGGTAATAAAAGTTTTTCGTTTTCTTTTATTTTTCGACAACCACAACAACAACGTAAATATTATCGTTTATGGATAGTTATATATATAACATCATACAACTATATTGCATCATACTGTTTCACACCTAGACCATTATAAGTATAAGTCCTTATTGAAAATCAACAACATACACTACATAAAACCTAAGCTGGTCATACCTATAAGACAAACCTAATAGTAGCAAAAAAAAAAAACATTGGCATGCTCTGAACTAAGGAAACTTTCTCTTGTAGTCGTCACATCCCTTGAGTGGTTCATCTGGACTCGGATATAAATATATGCACAAGTAGATAAACCAACAATAAGACATACAAGAGTGAGAAACCAATATATGGATTTAACTCGACAACTACATGCGCGACACAACAGAAAAACACATATACATGTTATGTCAACATAAACATTCATATCCAAGCAAATAGTTTATCAATGGGTTTCACACCCAAACGTCATCATTTGAAAACTATGCATGAACACTTCAACTTTCAACGTCTAACTTTTCACTTAATCTTCGGTGATCCCAACACCTTGTAAATAAGCCGATCAAGCTCGATTCCCAAATAAGGCACAACATGTTACCATAGGCACACTGTCTAACACAAGGCAACGTACATAACAATGTGGCATGGAATATCTTACCCTGCAACTCATTCAGACATAAAACGTGGCATGGAATACCTTAGTTATCAAGGCACCATATGTAACAATGTGGGAACGTCTGCCAATGAATGCATATAAAACATTTTGTTATCGTCATTTTTTTTGTGTTCATTCTTCTTTTGTTTAAGCTCAAGATGGCTTACGACTATTTGTACTTTTTTTCAACTTGTTAGATTTTTCAACGTCAACATAGGACACGAAGTCTGAGTGCTCAGTCACAACACCTTAGACCTTGCAATCAGTCTTAGGTTTGTAGTGGTAGAAAACAACATTCAATTTTAAAAACGTAACCCACAACGTGGATAGGACACAAAGTTCATAACAACGTAACACGGATCAAAGATCTTCATGCTTATATTAAATAACACTAGTATCACGACGTCTCTAATACTAGGTTCATGTTTCAACGTTAACATTGTTTTCGTTCCGTTAAAAAAAATCCAAAACAAAGTCTCCGTAACTTATCCAAGTTGTCGGAAATAACATCGTTTAGTAAAACTCATTTACAGAAAATCCTTTGTAAAATCATTAATTACTTGAAATATCTTTTTTTTTCCTGAAAATTTTATGTTTCAAAAAGGGAGTCACTTGAGGCTTAGTCTTGGTTTAAAACACGTACTGCCATTTTAGAATTTCTTGCCATTGATACTTTTCCAAATTACCGTCGTCTAGCTTTTTTAAAGTCATTTAAGCCAATTCTTAAACTTTTCCACTTAAATATTTTTCTAAAAGCATAATTAAGTTATTTTCGAAAATTAATTTCATAAAATAACTTTTTGTAATATCACAGAATTTCTTACGTAAAAATTAGCAGCACAAAAATAATTTCACGGTTATGTCCTCATTGTGACTCATAGTTCACTCTTATACTGATAAATCATTAAAATAACAATATTTTCCAACATTTCTTATTTTTTTTTACAAATAATATTTTCCATCAATATTATATTCCAATATTTCACCGTTAAACATTGAATATAACTTTTAAAGCTTCTTAAAGCTTTTATCTGGTTAATTGATTGGGCACTGACCACTGTCAGGCTTCTCAAACAACAATCAATAACAACATTCATAATAATATTCCCAGGCAGATCATGCATCACCACGTTATAATATATAACTGCAAGTAAACACTTAACCGCATATAAATAAACACAGATATAAATAACACAACTTAAAACAAGTTAAGCAAAAACACCACAACCACATATAAATATACAGACCAACAACAGATAGCACGTAGCCATCAGATAAATCCCTCAGGCAATCCCCTCTTGCCTCTCGAAGAACTTAAACTTCCGATTAAAACTTTGTTGCGAATCCAGAAACTGTCAACGCACCTAAACACTAAGGTTAGGTCACTGCCTCAATAGGGTTTTGTGACTAAAATTTCTAAAAATGCTTAAGTCTTTGGATTTATGATCCTTTAATACTTAAGTCTTCATACACGTGATTAACATAAAAGATTGAATCAAAACTTCCAAGTTCTTCAATGTATAAATTTGACCAAGGCACAAAAACATGGCATGAGATTTTGGTTTGATATAAGAACTTGGATTCAATATCATTACACACTAAAAGGATGAAATACAAGATCATTTTCTAAAAATTGAACAAAAGTTCCTCCACCCACTTTTTGATAGGTTTTGCCTCTTTAGGAAATGTGAGGAGGAATATTTTTTTTTGATTCAATCTCTTGGATTTATAATATAGACATGAATACAAGATCATAGAAATTGGTTTCACATTTTTAGGATTTTTCTATGATTTTCTATGAATTTTCAAACTTCTAGATCTAAGAATTCAAAAGGATGAATAAGGCATTGAATCATGGAAATATATGAAGAACATATAGTTAAATGATGATGAGGATCATGGATTGCCTCTTGGAATTGAAGGAAAGTGCAAGAATCACTAAGTTGCTTCACAAAAAAGGCTTATGGAACTTAAGCTTTTTAAGTAAAAATGGAGGAAAGCTAATGAAGAAGATGAATCATCCTTTAAGTAGTAAGAAGATGGGCTCCTTGGAGTGGTTTGGGCCGTGGGGTTTGAGGGATAAAAGGGTCCAACACACAAATTTTGAGGGACAAAATGGTAATCTTGTACAATGGCATTTTTTTAGTTAAAACCAACCTTAAGGACATAATTGTAAAATCCCTAAAATGTCATCATTACTAAGGTGAGTCATCTATATGACTCACCCCTTGCGAGTCACCCTTGTCTACACATCTGTTCTCGGCTCTATCGATTACCGATTAGGGTTTCTGTTTGTTTTTCGATTGAAAATTTTCAAAATAACCAAACTCGTTGGAAATATGTTTTAAACATAAACCATTTCATTCATGAGTCAAAATTAGGTTTTCTGATCATTAAAATCTTACTGTTAATGAAAACACCGACTGTTTTCCGTCCAAACTTTTACCAAAATTCGTCCGACTAAACATAATATTTCATTTCTGATAAAAAATTTGGAAAGTAGAATTCCTCACGGACAAAATATAAAAAATCTACAAATATCAATTTCGGGTCAAATTAGGGTTTTCTACCGGTATAAAATTATACTGTCAGTAAAAATGCAGACTGGTTTCCACCTCAGTTTTAAACCCAAAATTTCATCGTATACTTATAAAAATAAGTATAATATGAATATGAATTAAGTTTTCCAAAAATCATTTTCTAAGTCTCGGATAAAAATATAAACGTATTTATATAATTCCTAATATTAGAAAGTAGCGAAAAGTCGGGGTGTTACACACATTAAATATGATCTAAGGCTCAAATTTGTTTCATAGAATTAGGTGCTATCTCCTTGTCAAAGTCATTTATAATTTTCTTTAACAAGTGAATAAACAGGAACTCGTTAAAATGAAAGTAAGAAACATATTTTATTATAAAAATAAATAAAGGGCAAATTTCATTAACCTAGCATAGGAATTAGAATAAACAGGTACCCATTATTATAACAGGCAATATAAGGTGCTAACATTTTCCCAATCCATGAACCTAAACTCTAAAAGACAAATTGTATTCTGATGAACCCAATTGAACCATTCCTTCTTTTAGGGACAATTCACTTGGTTGCAACTCCCTTTTTTTTGCCATTTGTATATTTGAGAATTCTTCATATTGTTGATTTATTCCTTAGTAGACTGTGTTGGCAAGGGCAACCATCAACCAAGCGGAGTTGAATTGGGAGTTTAAATGCTTTTAAAAAATTCATTGAAAATTACAACAATTTTTTAGATTTTTTGGTGAAAGATGAAGCGATGTTGTCAGATATGGAGCTGTAATAAAATTATGCAAGAATACGAAAGTAAAACGTAAAGAAATATAAGGACAAAATCTTGCACGCAAGAGTTTATCGTGGTTTAATCACAAGCACTGTGACCAACATGCAATCCCCATACCATGTGTGAGCTTTTTCACTATCAATCAAGCTTCACAAGTGCTTCGTCAATCTTTAAAATCTAAGCACTCTTCACCTCAGGACATACCCTTGTACATGAGCCTCTAAGCATTTAGGATCACACCCAAGAAACGCCTACCCTCTCCAAGTTTACCTGGTGCTCAGGAGAAATTTAGTCAAGAACATTTCTCCTCTGGATATAGAAACCATTGAGCAAGAGCCTCTCAACTTTTAGGCATATATACCATTCAAGGATCGCCTACCCTACTCAAGTTTCACTTGTACATGACAACCTCTGTCGAGCAACTTTCTCCTCCAGATACCACACTTTTGAGAAAGAGACCCTAAGCTTTTACGAATTCCACATCCAAGGATTTCCTACCCTCTGTCAAGTTGTAAAAGTTCTCGGTGAACCTTTACAACATGTTTTCAATGAAGGGCAGAAGTAAACAAATTATTTCACCTTTTGCAATGAGATTTTTTTGCAGCTTGAGTACTTATACCTCTTCGACAAGATTGGCTCAAGATATGTCACAAAATTTTCATGCACAATCAGTGATCGCTAGAGAAGAAATTAAACGTAGTTCTCTCAATTTGAAATCAGGTCAGAATGAGTATTCATAAGCTTACTGAAAAGGATTGCCGTCGAGCTCATTCTGAAACACAATAAATGCTCTGCAACTTACTCGACAAATAATCGATTACTGAAATGGGCTAATCGACCATTATCAAGTGATAACAGATTTTTGGTAGAGCTTCAACCGATCATTTAAGTTATTAAACTTTTCCGTGGGTGTTCCAGCAAAGATACAATCGAGTACAAGAATATAATAGTCAGTTATTCAATTTCCCAAAAAACCAACTCGATAAAAATAAACAACTAAATGTATTTGGAGAGTTAATTCAAATCATATATAATGATGCTTGTTGAGTACTGCATCATATATAATTGATTAGGTGAGTTCTATTTAGGCAGATTAGTGTGATGAAGGCTTAAATAATTGATTAGGTTTCCTTTGGAAAACAGATTATCTTGGACATCTCAATAAATGATCAAAAGCAACATAATAATCGATAAAATGCCTACAGTTTTGTAATTGATCTTTTGACATAAGGCATACTCGATTACATGTGGAGGTATAATCGATTAGTTAAGTTTTATAGCTCTCAAAAACGAATTGTCAAAAACTAGCTATCAAAAAATTGAATTTTAGTAGAGTTTAATTGATTACATACTTTGGAAACGATGATTTTTAATCAAACCACTTTGGTAACGCCCCGTTTTCTCGATTCTTGTTTAAGGAAGGGATTAGGCATATTTAAGTGCTTGATCTTATTCCTTAGGTGTTGATGAGCTTATGTTTCAAATTTGATGTAAATCAGACATCAAACAAGCTCAGAACACGATGAAACGTGCGAATGAGGGTTTACTGATTTGGCTGGTCAACGTGGTCCACACTCGAGCGTGAGAAAAGCCACGCTTGAGCATGAGACGTGCTGAAAGGATTGACACGTGACTGGCTAAACGACATGTGAACGAGACATGGAGAGGTAGACGACCACGGTCAAGCGTGGGAGACATCATGCTCGAGGGTGGGCACGCTTGAGCGTGGGAATTCTTTTACTCGAGTGTGCGCAATGCTGAAAGGACCCCTTGTTTCTTTTAAAATGTGAAAATTGGAGGAAAATAATTAAGATTTCGAACAGAAGACAGAGGGCTCGTGTTAGAGAAAGGAAAAAGAGTTTAGAGAGAGAAACTTTTGCTGAGGAATATATGTCCGTCTGATTTCGATTCCGACTTCGATTCTCTGATCAGGACAACGAGTACTAAAAGTATCGACTATAGATTTCTGAATACAACTGAGGTAATGCTCGAATCTCTAACGTATCGACACGTCAACATTGTCATTTCCTTCTTTTTCAATTCTTGCTTCGATTCTAGCTCTGTTCGGAAAATTGTTGCAAGATTAGGGTTTATGACATTGTCGGGACTCTGTCCATGTGTTAGGGAAAATTTTGGAGCACCGAGAAGCCCCAAAGCGTACGTGGCAGCGGCTGTGAGTGAAGGGAGAACACAATTCTAAGCTTGAGCAAGTGTACCAGATAAACCAAGGTGGGGAGAAAGTAAGTGACATCGTCGGGTAGGCAAGCGTAGAATAATAGTTATATATGCGTGTGTGTAAGGTGCCCCAGACCCTACCAGGATGTCGAATCATCGACAACAGCTAAACCCTAATAAAATAATATTTTAATGTTGTGTTGGGTTTAGTGGTTCTAGGTTTATCGACAGTAAGTCTGAAACTATAAGTTAGCGATTTTATGTTGATTAAGGTTGTCTGGATTGCATGTTGCTCTGCTATATGACTGATATATGACTATATGTGATTTTTGGTATATTTAATATATTGACATGATTATGTGATTATTTTATGCTTGTATATGAGAATTGATGATTGTCTGGTTGTGTTGATGGATATATGTTTGTATGGTTGAGTTGGGGGTTAACATCGTGGTAATTCCTTGAGACTGCGGCTTTGAAGCCGGGGATGTATGGGCATCCGCTATGAGAGTGTGAATGTTTAAGAATGTTCCGATGTCAACTATAGTGATGTGTATTACATTGCATTTTACCAAGGTGGCGAGCCATATGACTGGGAGTCATACAAGGTTAGTTGTACTCGAGTGCGCGTACGGATTACGGAAGGGCCGATCTATGAAGAGGCCTTGGGGATGTATGAACTGGACTCGGGAGGCTCATTGTGACCATTAGGTAGCTCCTAATGTGTCATATACCCTGATATAGCATGGTTTTCGTGACTTAACCCTTAGTATCCACGTCACAGGTGGACGTTCTGAGGTGACCCAGATACCTCTAATAGAGCTGTGTTCATAGAGGGATGCACTCTTATTGTCACCGTGAGCGGAAGGGTTACCTGGACAAACTAACTGACGTTCTCTGAGCAGTGAGGCTCGGTAAGGAGAATGTCTCGGGGCTGAGACCCGTATAAGAGATATCGACCAACATGCATAGGAGTGAGACTCCTTAGAGGATTGATCAGACAGTGAACTTAGAGGATGTACTGTGTTGGTGTGACTCGGAAGATGGTTTCCTATTACTTGCTGTATGCGTATATGTATACATGATTATTATTCTATGTGTCCCTATCCCTATTTTAATGACTATGTTCTCTTTATTATCTCCTTCTTTCCCTCTATGTTTCTCTGTATGTAAACCCGATAGATGAGCAGCGCCAGCATGACAGAGACAGCGGCAGGTCGACCATGATCCCGATACTAGGCGAAATCGAGACCGTCTACCATGATGATCGTGGATGGAAGGTCGACCATTCATGATTCTTCATGACATACGCCGGCCTAGTGAGTTTCTATATACGGATGGGAGATGGTCCTTACTTTCACCTGGATGACCTTTATCGAATTTCACAGAGGTTACCCTTTTCAGAGATGTGGTATCCACCTCGTTAGAGGGAGTTCCCTGACGATATGTAGAACATGGTGGACCGCTCAGAGGCAAGGAGCCATGTTGGCATGGTGCAGTGCGGTAGGAGGCAGCTGAGTGTTCAGACGATGTATCACTATCATGGCCGATGCGTCATCATGAGCAGCGATGAGTCGGTTTGAGAGCCGATTACCCATTATGGCAGAGTCTACCGATGCACCTATGGGGAGGGAGAGGGTAGCTCCAGGCACCCATATTGTCTGTGATATGGTTTAGTCGGATGCGCCTGTTAGGTTGTGAGCCACTGTGAGCTTATTTTACTTTTTGATGTATTTTTGATAGGCGGGCAGGGAATTTCTAGGACTTTTCTTTCATGTCTATGACCAGTTTATGTATTATGTGTAGTTTTAGTTTGACCAGTGTCTGTATAACTTTTCTAGGCATAGTCCCTCTGTTGGGACAGTTCATATTCAGACAATGACCGATGTATACATTATGTATATATGTTTGGTGTGTTTGCCGTTGCGCATGTTTTGTGTTTTAAACATTTTAATTTTCGGCTTCCGTATGCTTACATATTTTCGTATGTATAATCCCGTTAGCGTTAACTACATATTAAGGCTTAGTTAATTAGGGTTTTGTTTAGTGGGACATTGGGGTGTCTCATTTGGTGGTATCAGATCAATTCGGTTCTAAACCGGACTGTGGGGTAAGGTGAGTACCGACACTATTAATTGAATCCTTTATGCTTAGATTGGGTAGAGTGTCCGACGCACAAGTTATCCATACAATACGAGTATAACTGTTAAGTATTTGTAAGCATGTAAAGTAATATATATTTTTATATGACCTTACATATCTTATGAATAAATGAGCTAATAATTTCTTTTACAGGAAATTAAAATGGCTCGTGGTAACGGAAGGAGAGGAATGGGTGGTAGGACCGGAGGAGACAAAGTCACCGATATACCTGGAAGTTCATTGGGAACTAATAATGGTGGTGATGTTAATGACACAATGTGAGTTATGAGAGAGCTGGCTACTGCTATACTGCAACAAACTCAGCATAATACCGAGCTCATGCAGAAGCAAGAAGAGCGGGAAGAAAGGCAGCACCAGTTGAATATGGTGCAGGAAGAGGAAAACCTGGATAGCGGTATGAATTCCTTCATGAAAGGCAACCTACCACAGTTTCACGACGACTACGATCCAAAAGCTGCTGAAAAGTGGTTACAAGAGGTGGAGAAGGTCTTTGTGGCCATGCACTGTAAAGAACAGAAAGTGACCTATGTTACTTTCATGCTAGTCGGAGCGGCATAAGCTTGGTGGAGGAACAAGAAGAGATTACTGGAAACTGAAGGCCAGGAAATCAACTGGGAGATATTCAGGGAGAGTTTCTGGAAAAATATTTCCTAAGAAGCATCAGAGTCGAGAAGGAGAAAGAGTTCTCCAACCTGAAACAAGAATCAATGTCAGTTGGGGAATATGCAGTAAGATTTGAAGCACTGCTAAAGTTTTCACAGTTTTATCAGGTACACCCAGATGAGGAATGGGTGTGTAGAAAGTTTGAAGATGGCTTAAGGCCCGAGCTGAAGCGGGCAATGCTGCCACTGGAATTGAACCATTTTCCAACCTTAGTAGAGAAATGTACTGTGTTGGAAGGACATGATCGCATCGGAAATGTACATCAGCATCAGAGAAGCAGTGGACCAATAAGGAGTAATATTCAGAGAGGAATGCTAGAGGAGAGAGTTCAGGTCAAGCACAACCGTGAGGTTTGACATGTTTTAAGTGTGGAGGACCTCATCTTAGGAGGGATTGTCCTCTGTTTCAGAATGTGAAACCAGTTGGAAGGAACCTAGGAACTGGGAACCAGACTCAGACAAGAAACCGGCAAGGAGAAAGACCTCAGGCTGCTGGAAGGGTCTTCGCCGTGAGAGGATCTGAATCTTCTCGATGTCCTAATCTGATACAAGGTAAGTGCTTAATGTACGGTAAGCTCTTATTTGTTTTATTTGATTCGGGTGCTAGTCATTCTTTTATATCAATGGAGTGCATGTATCATTTGTGTTTGCATGTTTCTTCATTACCCTATAACCGTACTGTTTCTACCACTATGGGTGAAACTTTGACAACCATATTTGTTTGTCAGGATTGTCCTATTATTTTGGAAAATAGGCAATTCAAAGTGGATCGTGTCTGTCTAGCCAATGAAGCAGATTGATATTATCTTAGGCATGGAATGACTTTCGGCCAACCATGTAATTTTCGACTGCTCAAATAAAACCCTTTGTTTCTTGAAGCGATATGTATTATTTCTTGTAAATGACAGTAGCTCAGGAGATGGACGATCGAGAGACTGTGTGGTACTATTTTCCTTAGAAGCCAAGGAGTCTCCAAAGCCTGAGGCATTGCCCATCGTTTGCGAATTTCCAGAAGTTTTCCCGGATGATGTTCCAGGGTAGCCACCTAAGAGAGAGATATAGTTTGCAATTGACCTCGTACCAGGGACAGGATTGATATCGATAGCGCCGTATCGAGTGTCCCCAATAGAATTAGTAGATCTAAATAAGCAGTTGGATGACATGTTAAAGAAAGAGTTCATCCGACCAAGTGTTTAACCATGGGGAGCACCAGTTCTATTTCTGTAAAAGAAGGACGGTAGATCAAGGTTATATATTGATTACCGGTAACTGAATAAAGTAACAATCAAGAATAAGTATCCGTTGTCGAGGATTGACGATCTAATGAATCAGTTGCGGGGAGCAACTGTGTTCTCCAAGATATATCTGAGGTCTGGGTATCATCAGATTAGAGTGAAAGAAGATTATATACCGAAGACTTCTTTCAGAAGTCGGTACAGACATTACGAGTTTCTGGTTATGCCGTTTGGTGTAACTAATGCTCCTGCTGTATTCATGGACTACATGAATCAGATCTTCAGACTGTACCTGGACAAGTCCATCGTTTTGTTTATCGATGACATTCTGATCTACTCACCGAGTAGAGAAGAACATGCAGAGCATCTTCAGGTTTTACTTCAAGTACTTAAGGACAGACAACTCTT
The DNA here is from genome assembly GCA_030762895.1 of Sophora flavescens. Classification (NCBI taxonomy): domain Eukaryota; kingdom Viridiplantae; phylum Streptophyta; class Magnoliopsida; order Fabales; family Fabaceae; genus Sophora; species Sophora flavescens. The sequence goes on along the minus strand of CM061062.1, from coordinate 166,484,743 downwards.
TACCAAGTTGTCCAAGTGTGAATTGTGGTTGGGCGAAGTACAATTTCTTGGGTATATTATCAATAAGGATGGAATTGTTGTGGATCCTTCCAAAGTTGAAGCGGTTATAAATTGGGAACGTCCTAAGATAGTGGGCGATGTCAGAAGTTTCCTTGGATTGGCAGATTACTACAGAAGATTCATAGAAGGATTCTCGAAAATTGCATTACCTGTGACACAATTGACGATAAAGGGAAAAGTGTTTGAGTGGTCAGATGAGTGCGAGACTAGTTTTCAGGAGTTGAAGATGAGTCTTACAACATCTCCTGTATTAGTCTTGCCAGATCCATTAGCACCATTTGATGTGTATTGCGATGCATCACATCAAGGCCTAGGTTGTGTGCTCATGCAAGAAAGGAAAGTGGTAGCTTATGCCCCAAGGCAGTTAAGAGTACATGGGCGGAACTACCCAACCTGTAACACCCTTCTCGGGTGCTACATTATCGGTGACATTTCTATTTTATAAGACCGAGTAAAGCGGAAAACAAATATTTCTTAGCGAAAAATACGGGTATTGATTTTTTTTCTTATCGCAAATAGTTCGATAAATAATTGCCATCGTACATCATCAACTCATACATGTGTGTGTGTGTGTGTGTGTGTGTGTATAAAACCATACGCAAGTACCCAAAAGTCATAGACATACATAGTCATAAGTATACATATCTAGATAATGGCGGAAATACCAACGCCAGTAAAATAACAACAAACTGGAAATATGTTTATAATAATAATAATAATGACATAGACACAAGACTTACCATGCTGGCCAAAAACAAAACAATGACGGAATATCAATCCTAAAACTATAATAGTCTCGGATGATACATCGTCACGCCGTGAGTATACTTCTCACGTCTACTACTCAAAACCCATTCTCATTGTGTCCATGTGTCCAAGCCTAATCAAACTCCAGCTGAGTGTGATGGTGAAACAGTGTTGTCGTCGTCTTCGCCGATCATAAAGCAACACAACCAGAAAACACAAAAAATGAGGTGAGCTTCCCATTCATCTTACACATAAGGCAGATATGTAGTAGCGTGACTCTCAAGTACACGCAAATACAAAAGATCAAATATATCATCATTCCTCGCATAATAACATCATTCTTAACATCGAATTAATGTTTCACAGAAACATGACCACAGGATCACACATTCCTAGGTAGAAACATCTAAGACTTGAGGAATGACCTCTGATCCCTATACCATGGTTTTACAAACAGTCGGAGAGAGTGGTTCGGAGGATTGTTCCGGACTACGTCTGCCATGGGCAATAGAATGCTTCCATAGTCATCGTCGTGCACATTGACTTTTTCGGGAACATCCTACACTACCAGAAAACACGTAGCGTCTAGTTGAGTATGTCGGTGCATTGCAAGATCACCACGCCACAGAAGGAGCTACCAACTGAGCCCTTGTGAGTATTTCATACCCCGACATCCCCTAGCATCAATAGATCGCCACTACGGAATTCACACCCACATTAAAGTGTTAGCTCGATCTCCTAGTCACAACGACCTTACAAAACATAGTTTCACTTTGTGTTTAGGTAAACTTTGCCGGAAAAATGCGTTCTTCTCGTCCATCCACCGGATGACATCGTGATCCCATCAGAATATATTTAACGTGCTTTATCAAATGCTAGCTGTTCTTAAGTCCGAATTACCGATACTTAACATCGAGCTAACGTTCTTATGTAACTTTTTATCTTTGTGCAAAGGTATTTTAAAACACTGGAGCAACAATCCTTGCACATTATGAGATTGGATCACAAATACAATTGTTTATTTCTTCGCACTTTTCTAATTGAGCCTTTCTCTTGGATTTCAAGAAATCAAATACTTCTGAGTCCATTAAATCTTATGGATATATGGATAATAAATCATCCATACTTTATCACATAAAGTCTTGTTCCACTATACGTCATAAATTATTACGTGCATATTTTCACTAAGTCTTTCATGCCTTAGGTAATTTGTCGTAAAAACTCGTCCTCACGGACTAAAATCCTTTTTGTTTTTAAAACCAAAACCTTTGGTTAAAACATCAGTTTTCCTCAAAATGTCTAGGTATCAAAATCTTCAAAGCATTTCTCTTAAAAATCTTTGAAAACGTTACTGAATTAAGGTCTAAAAGCCGTACTTTTGAAAATATGGTTCTTCACTTCAAATCTATCATTTTCTTAGGTTAGACTTCTTATATGAAGAAGTTCAAATACTGAACTTGTTACGCCCCCTCCCTTGGGGAATTACTTACGTAACACATGCGGAATTTAAATTAAAAGATAATTTGCTGGTGCTTTCGAAAAATAATTTATATAAGTATATAAGTGTCTGAAATTGAGTATAAAAAATTTTTTGTCACGACTCCTAAGCCTTGATCGGCACACAGACTTACTATCGTAGTATGGCAAGCCTATTTAATTTAAAGAATATACTTGAATAAAAGCTAATATTTTACGAAAATTTCGACAGAGTCTCCTCTGTAATTCGGACATCCCAGGTAAAAGAACACCTGCTAAAATAATTACATTTTCACTCCAGAATTTCAGTTACACCAAATCCAACCAGACAGCAATATATATAAAAATAATAGTCATAACCATAAGCTTTACAAGACCAAAGGAAACAACTTAAATTTTCCTTCAAAAGATATGCTCTCAGAGCCATAACATTCCATTTTAAAATAAAGGCTCTCTGAGCCATACTCATACATACTTATCAAAATAATCTAAGTCTCAAAACCCTAAGCTGGTCATTCTAAAAAGTTATTCCTGAGAAGAACTCACGTGATCGTTCCACAATCAAATACTTCATCAAGCAACTAGATCTAAGTCTCTGAGTGACTTAGGAAGACTCCTCTGCACATCTGTACTAAAATACCCAAGGTACAATAGCAAACCAGAAGAAACCTGATATGTTTGTAAGGGTGAGATACCGACAAATGGATATATCACACAACAACCATATACATGATACACACATCACATAATCATATAAGCAGTTAAATCATGCATATACATAACATAACAGTGTTATATCAAAGGGTCTCAAACCCGCACAATCAATCTTTTGAAAATATGCATGACACTTCAATCATCAGGCTCTAACTTAATCTCATGAGATATCAACACCGTTTTTCACTGGAGAAGAATTAGAGTTGGTCAAGATCTAGCCCATCGGGCAGTTGCCCCCTTATCCTCATGCATTAAGGTCTTAGGATGGGCAACGTCACATGTGCCTCTTCACTCGATTTACATGGACAGACTCCCAGATACCACCTTGTATCTGATATATTCATCAATAGCACGTCTGCTTGGGGAAATGCACATGAGAAAACATTTTATTTAAAAGGATTTCTTTGTGTTCATTATTTTCACTGTCGCTGCTCAAGGCTAACGACTTAAATCATCATTTCCCCATCACTTGAAAACTCAGAAGCATATGACTCATAGTCCGAATGCTCAATCACAATGCCCAAGACCGTGGCCGCAGTCAAGGGTTATGGTCATAGAAAACAACCTTCACCTTTAATCATGTTCATCACACGCGGTTAGAATACACAGTCCAACACAACGTGATTAGGACCTAAGTCCATCACAACGAAATCAGAACGAACTGTCCTCAATTTTGAGAATTGGACTCTCAGTCCATAACATCATAACCAGGACTCGTAGTCCCGAATTAACACTGATTCAAGATCACGTGCGTATCACTGAATACTAGAGGCGACGTCTCGCGTACTAGATTCTCTTTCTTAAGTACTTATTTTTCGTTTAGTGAAAAACAAATTCAAAACCGAATCTTCGATAACCTATCCAGGTCATCGGAAAGTTTCTAAAATATTTAGGAAAAACCTTTTCTATGAAAATCTTTTATAAAGCATCTTTGAAATTCTTTTATCTTTGAAATATTTCCCCCAATAGGATATTGCCAAATAAATCTTGAAAGTTTTCACTTGAAGACACATAGTTCGAAAAGGATTTTCCTCTTGTATAGCAATAGTTCACCAAAACCATTTCAACATTTAAAACAAGTACTTTAAGTTTAAAGAGCTTTTGGAAAAGAATACCAAACCCTTCATCTTCAAAGATTATTAAGGTTTTTAATCCTTATTATGGTTGAGCACAGACGCACGTCTGGCTTAGCAAACTTTCAATCAACAACAGTATATATATCATCAGTGCAAAGCTAATATCACAGTTGAAAGCAGTTCATCACATATATGCATTATATCATTTAGAACAAGTACAGATCAACATCAGATAATAGCATAACAGTTCAAGTACATTAGATAATCAAGTAAGCCCAATCAACATATAAATATCCAGTTAAACACCTACACACATGCATACAGTTATTGAATATCCCTAGGCAAACTCCCCTTACCTTTGAAGACAAGTAATGGATCCTCATCTTAATGCTCACGTTAGCTCCAAGAGTATAACTATCTACTCCATCAAGCAAGCATAGCCGTGTCAAACGTCTCAGAGAGGGAATCCAAACGCGCAACAACCAAAAATCAAGAAATCAATTTCACATGATCAAACACACATTCTAACTTTATCTAAACACTTAATCCGATTACCAAACAAGGTTATATTTAAAGAAAATCACGTTTGAAGCTCACGCTTCCCAATACCCTTTAAGGAAACTTTGTTTTGATTAAAAGATCATGAAAAGAACTTTGGAAATCATCCATTTAGAGTCCTAATTACACTAAATCATAATTAATTTCACAAAAACATACCCAAATTCAAATAAAATCAAATTGGGGTTTAGGGCTCCTTATTAAAATTTAGGGAAAACTCAGAATAATGAAATTGGTTTAGGGAAACACAAATTCACAGTCCTAATTTCATAAAACAAGCTTAAATCTTAAGATTAAAATCTGAAATCAGAGGGTTAGGGTTAGGGTTTCAAAATCAATTTGGGGATTTACAAAAGAGAAGAGGTTAGAGGTAAAGCTCTTACCCAAGGTGAAGAAGAGAGAACATGATGGTTGGATGGCCAACCGACGCGGCGGCTGACGGTGCTGGACGACGGCGGCGGCTTCACAGAAGCATCCATGACCAAAAATGACGGTGAACCTCAGAGAATGGAAGGAGGGAGGTTTAACACCACAAGACATGGCCGCACACCATTACTAGCGGCGGAGGAGCTTCCTGCGGCGGCTAGCGGCGTTACCGTGGTGGTGACCACAACCCAACGCGAACCAAGACAGATCCACACACGTACTCACCATCTCTCCCTCAGACGCGACAGAACAGCGCCCCGGACGGCACCTACGACGGCGACCCACGGCTGGGTGGTGGCTGCAAAGGGCGGCGCCGGATTATGAAAGAGGGAGGAGAAGAAGAAGAGAGAAGGAAGAAAGAAAGAAGGAAGAAAAGGGAAGAAGCAAAGAAAGAAAAGAGAAAGAGAGAGAGAACGTCGAGAAAGAGAGAGAGAAAAGTGAGAAAGTTTAGTTTTTAAACTAATTGTTTAGTGATAGGTACAAAATGAGTGATAAATATTAGGCCTAAAATAAACATGTTTTTACTTTTTAGAATCTAAAAATAAAGATTGATAAGGATATGTTTTCGAAATTCAAATTAGAGTAAAGATTAATAGTTGAACTGATCCATTAAGAAAATACTCAGTCCAAAATTTAATCTCCGATTAAGGTCAAACCAAAATATTTTTAACTCTAAAATTAAATAGGATGAGAATATGAAAATGCTTTTCTATTAATCATATTATGAAAAATATTTTTCTGTACTGGTATATTAGTGACAATAACGTAATTATTGTCTAGTAAGCGTGCATTCACTGAATTGAGTCAGTGCTAACACACCCAACAAAATAATTTGAAGAGAGTAATTTAATTACTCAAACTAAACCACATAACAAAAAAAAATTAAACATCCAAATAAAATAATTAATCATAGGTAAAAACTAGGGTGTTACAGAACTTACTGTGTTATACCCATTTATATGAAATTTCTGAAAATTTTACCAAACGTCGTTAAGTTAAAAATCGCGTAATTTCTTTTTCAAAGATTTTAAACACTAATGGTCCAAAACTCATTTTGGGGTTTTGAAACACTTAATTAGGCATGAAAAATAGTGTCTATCTGTCCAGATATAAATATTTTTAAAAATTACAATTTAGTCCTTAAACTTTCATTAATTGCAAAAAGGTCCTTATTCACTTAAAACCTTATAACTTTTTATCTAAAACTTCTAATTACACCAAATCAACTTCTTTAGAAATGACTTTCAGTTATCAACAATTTTCCAAAAAATTATATTTTTGGGTCTCATATTTTTCAATATTTGCAAATAGGTCCTTGATTAATAAAAAGTCCATAACTTTTTATATATTAATCCAAATGACCTCAAACCAATTTCTATGGTTTCATCTCACCAAGGAATACAATCTTAACACACAAGATCATGAATTTCAGTGCAGCCACTGAAATTATCAGAAATTACATTTTAGTCCCTAAGTACTCATATATTCACAACTTTAAATATACACATCCAAATCAATCCAAACCAATTTCTATAGTCTTATATGATCATGCAATCCTCATTTAAATTATTCAAACAGTTTATAACATCATGGAACCCATTAAAATTGACATGACCGAATGGCCTTATTTTTGCATGTTAGGCATTTTTGTTTCACAAACAATCAACAACGAACAAGGTTCCACTTAAAGATCAATCATACCAATATGAACATATACCATAGTTAAACATCAACCAAATCCTCCAAGAGGATTACACACATATATAAATAAGTTACACCACTTCATATGCTTAAATACTTCATGAAAAAAAAAATATATATATATATATATATATATATATATATATATATATATATATATATATACACTCAAAAAACTACCAACATATCTACCCTAAGGTAGGATGATGGCAAACTCCCCCATACCTTTCACTAGTGCAAAAGAGCCTGTCTACAACAGTTGAAAAAGGCTTTCTACAACGGGTGACCAACCGTTGTAGATACGCTCGATGTAGAAAGTAGGGACTTTCTACAACGGTTGTCTAACCGTTGTAGAAAGTACCTTTCTACATCGGTTGGAAGATACAACCATAGTAGAAAGTGTGATTTCTACATCCAATATGTGGACTCTGGTAGACTTTCTACAACGGTTGTGTTGACCAACCGATGTAGAAAGTCTTTTTTAAAAAAAAAAACCACGCTTGTTTGTTCCCTCACTTCCTTTCCCTGTTTTCATTCAGTTTTCAATACACATCAACATAATCAACAACAGCACAGAATTAACAAAAACTCAACAATTAACATTAACATCCATATATATAATTCAATATACATATAATTAACCAGTATTAATCTAGCTATATCGACAAAAAAACTAAACCTATATTAATGTCAAACTAAATACATCTAAGATACAAATGATTTACTATAGTCAAGAAAGAAGCTTACCCAACACTCCTTGATGTCCTCAATTTCATCATCAGATAATGGTTCCATATTGTTGAAATTCTACAAGTTCAAATAACATAAGATAAACAATATTAGCAAATCAAGTAAAATAGCACCTTGACACGCTTCTTTTTTTACCAAAATAACAAAAAATAAACTAAAAGATCTTCAAAAACTACCCACTAATTAAATCCAAGTTTTTAGGATGTTATGTATAGGACACATAGGTTATGGATTATAGATGATGGAATACAAATACCGTAAAAAGCTTACAGATCCAACATTGAAGCAATGTGAAAAATAATGTAACAAAAATAAAAATAAACTAGATTATGACCCGTGCTTTGTGCGGCTTCAATTTTATTTTAAAATTTCAGTGTTAAATTCATAATAAAATGATAGTAAATGAAATCGTAATAAAAGACAATATTTGGAAATAAGAACTCATATTGTGTTCCCGGAATGATAAAATAAGGAAAAAAAATGTTATTTAAATATAGTTCTTTTCAATGTAAATTAGTAAATAATACGAAATATTCATGTACATAACATGTCCAAAATAAATAAGCTAAAATTGATATTAAATAACAATACCAAGTTACCATGCTTCCAATCACAGGTGAAAGTAACATTTTACTCACAAAGGGTAAATGATTCTAATTAATAGATAACATTCCATATGTTCAAATCTGTCCAAGTTTTGTGCAGAACCCATATGATAGGTTATAAAGTTTACTAGTTATCTAACAATTTGTGTCTTTTTATCTAACATGATACACTATCCTGTTATTCAATAACAAGAGAGAATCCATATATAAAAATCTGTCCAAGACAAATGTGCAAGTTAAAGAAGAATTTAACTCACGTTGCCTCGCCAAGAAAATCATCATTACTAAAGTTGTCTTTATCCATTATCCTTAGAGTAATTTCAGCAGCAATGTCAGAAACAGTGAAAAGAAAGCTCTCATTCCATTGTGGGTTTGATGCACCACCTGGTATTCATAATATAGTAATCAAGTCACCAGAGAGAAAATGGTAAAGAAGCAATAGTGAAGTTGGCCAGAAATGCACCTTCTACCACAGTGCTTTTGTGTCCTGTAAGAGAGAATCACATAAGGATCTATGCTGGCTGCACATTGGGAATAAAATCAGACCTTTAGAGCATGATCATGACCAATTTGCTAGTTATAATTGATGAGCAATATCTTCTAGATCAAACCAGTTATTTACAAATTGAAATGGCTTTGAGGAATTACCCATTAATTTGATTAAAGAAAAGATCAAATATTGAACTGGTTCTCAAGTTTAATTTGCAAATAAAATAGACCCAATTAACATAGCTTTATTTATGAACAACGAATATCCAGATCAGACCATCTTTACATTAACTTTTTCTAGTTTAAGCTGCCAATAAGATAGAAAATGTAGCAAAGACTTAAAAACAAAAAAAATATTTAGATCATACATGTTTCAAACACAATAAATGAAAGAAAAAACAAAGTAAAAGAAAGCACAAGCCAGTAAATCTTCAATAGAAAATTCAGAACATACATGTTTGGTATAAAGAAATTTTCCTCATCCCATCTCCCAAAAACTTAGCAATAACTAATGATAAGATACTGGGACATAATCTAATTCAGCCACATTCTTCTCAAGCAATTCATCAAACAGAACAAAGATATATCAGGCATTTGATGCATTCAAACTTGTTTCCACATTCACTGAAAACTTTTCAAAAAAAACATAACAAATAGAATTTGATGCATTCAAACTTGTTTCCACATTACCTAGAGAGAGCAAAACAGCAAAATTTGTTTCCCTCTTGCTTTCAACACACGTTCATTGATGCTTATAAAATCACACATACACACACACACACATTGATTGAGAGCCAACCAACCAATATGTTTATTCTCTTCCGTTGAATAAAAAAATTGCCTCTGATGATGAATACCAAGAGAGAAGGACAGAGAGAGGGACCGAGGAGAGAAATACCCAAAATCAAGTTTACACCTACAATAATAATTTCAAGATTTTCAGTGAAATACCCAACATCAAGTAAACAATAGATTAAAAAAAAGAAGGTTAGAGAAGAGGGAGAAGGAGGAGAACAAACAGAAATAGTGAAGGAGATGGAGCAGTCGTCGTTGGCGGAGATGGAACAGCCGACATTGAAGGAGATGGAGTGATCGACGTTGAAGGAGATGGTACCGCCTCAAATCAGCATGGCAGAGAACAGAGACAAACAGTGAGGTGAGTGAGGGTTATGAGAAGAAATGGAGAGGGAAGAAGCAAACCTGACGATGGCAGCATGAACGGCGGAGGGCGCGTGAACGGTGGAGGAGCGTGGACGGAGAAGGAGCTTGAACAGGTCTCTGAATCTCTGAAATGGAGGGAATGAGTGAACACTGAACGCTAGGGTTCAATAATGGGTCAAGGAGTTATTAGAAAGTTGACTTTCTGTGTCGGTTGAAAGAGTAACCCTGGTTGAAAGTAGACTTTCTACCTCAGTTGCAAGAGTAACTGTTGTAGAATATCATTCTTAGAATCCATTTTATTACAAAAATGCCACCGTGCTACTTTCTACAGCGGTTCTTTTTGCAACCGATGTAGAAAGTCATTCCCAGAGTCCATTTTATTACAAAAATGCCACCATACTACTTTCTACAACTGTTTTGGTCCAACTGATGTAGAATCAGTGATGTATAAAGCATATTTTCCACTAGTGTTTGTTGATCCCTTGAAATCAATTAGCAAGATTATGGTGTTCACCTAGAGCTTCAAGGTTTGTACCAACAAATCCTAGCCATGAACAAGCAATCAAAAAAATAAGTTAAAGTTTGAAGAAAAACACCTAAACCCATATAGACATAGGTTTGGCCAAGCTATAAAGAAATAGCTAGAGATATCCAAATTTTTCAAGCTCTTGGATAATGAAAACAGAAGTCATATTAATATTATAGAAATTGATCTCACATTAAAATGATTTTTCTATGATTTTCTAGAAATATTTAAAGTTCTAGATCTAGAAATGGAGATTTGTGAAAAACTTGATGAACATGAAGATTGATGGATTATTTATGAAGCTAAGATGATTAGAAATAGATTTCTCACCTTAGAATGAAGAAGTTTGATGAAGGAAATGAATGGACTTAATGAACTTCTCAAGAACACAAGTGATGTTCTTGGTGTTTTTGTGAGAGAAAGTGATGAAGCAAATGAAATGAAATATTTGCTAAGTGTGGGGAGGGAGCTACGGTTTTGGCAAGGAATAAGTGACAAAATGAGTTGTTTAATCTAAACAAATAGCCATGGTTGAGTTAAATTGACCAAGGTTAAGTTAGAAAATAATATAATAACTTAACTATAGTTAATTATAAATTAACCAGGGTTAAAAGTAACTATGATTAACAAAAATGAGGCCAAGAATAAAGGAGTGGTGTGGCTGCCCTTGGACCACATTAATTAACCTTGGTTCCTTAACCATGGTTAAAACTTAACTCTACGTCGGTTAGGTTCAGCTTAGGGGTATTTTGGTCATTTCACTTGAAAATTCCCGATTTCTAAAATTTGAGGCCGATCTCCTTGTCCCTCTACTACTTCAAACTCCCCTAATACCTCAGCTCCATATTCGACTCCATCATTTTACCCAACTTAGCTTTTTACGTGTTTGCTTAAAGATTATGCCCGAATAAAATAATATTATTTCATTGCTAACGAATTCTTCTGAAATGTGGAAAATCATTCGGGGAGAAATATAAAACCTAATGGTTTCATTCACGAGTCGAAATTTAGGTTTCTACTCAGTAAAATCTTACTGTCAGTGAAAACGCAGAAAACGCAGACCGAGTTTCATCTGAATTTTCAACCCAAAACTTCCCCGTAACCTTATAAAAATAAGTATAACAGGGAAATGACCTTAGTTTCTCCAAATTAATTTTCTAAGTCTCGAATAAAATATAAACAAATATATACATATATGAATATTTACCGATATTGAAGAACAGTGAAAATCGGGGTGTTACACACCCATCATGTCGAATTGGCTGCAATAGTGTTTGCATTAAAGATATGGAGACACTATTTGTATGTGATAAGTTTACAATTTACAACGATCACAAGAGCTTAAAGTATCTGCTCGATCAAAAGGAACTGAACAAGAGACAACGAAGATTGATGGAATTCATAAAGGATTATGAGTTTGATCTCCAATATCATCCAAGAAAGGCAAACGTCGTAGTGGGCGCGTTAAGTTGTAAATCTTTACAAGTGTCAGCTATGATGATTAAAGAATTGGAATTGATAAAACAATTTAGAGATCTGAATCTTTGGATAAAGGAATTATCTTGGGACAAGATTGTGAACACCCATTTTTGTCCTTCTTCATTTTATTTTATTCTAACTTTATTATTATGTTATTATGTTTCAGGGAGACTGAAAAATAATAGGAAAGAAGGAAAGAAGAAAAAGAAAATAATGGTTGGACGAGGAGGTTCCGTCCATTGCATATCTAATTCTCTCTTGAATGAGGAGGTTCCATCCATTGCACATTTAATTCTCTGTTGGACAAGGAGGTCCCGTCCATTGCATATTTAATTTTCCGTTGGATGAGAAGGCTCCATCCATTGCATATCTAATTCTTGTTGGACGAGGAGGTTCCGTCCAGTGCATATTTAATTTTTGTTGGACGAGGAGGCTCCATTCATTGCATATTTAATTCTCTGTTGGACAAGGAGGTTCCATCCACTGCATATCTAATTCTTGTTGGACGAGGAGGTTCCATCCATTGCACATTTAATTCTCTGTTGGTCGAGGAGATCCCGTCCAGTGCATATTTAATTGTGTTAGACAAGGAGGTTCCGTCCATTGCATATCTAATTTTCTGTTGGATGATGAGGTTCCGTCCAGTGCATATTTAATTTTTGTTGGACGAGGAGGTTCCGTCCATTGCATATTTAATTCTCTGTTGGACGAGGAGGTTCCATTCCATCCATTGCATATTTAATTCTCTGTTGGACTAGGAGGTTCCGTCCACTGCATATCTAATTCTTGTTGGACGAGGAGGTTCCATCCACTGCATATCTAATTCTCTGTTGGACGAGGAGGTCCCGTCCAGTGCACATTTAATTTTCTGTTGGACGAGGAGGTTCCGTCCATTGCATATCTAATTTTTTGTTGGACGAGGAGGTTTTGTCCACTGTAATTTTATTTTCAAAGTGAATACTAAATAATAAAGAAAGAATAAAAGAAGGAGAAAAGAACAATCAGTAAAAAAGAAGAAAGGGGATTGAGTTACCTCTCCTTACCCTAAAAACCCCATTTTACATATCAGACAAGACATATCTTCCTCCTCCCAATCTCTTAACCGCTCCTACACCTCCTCTACCCATTGGTCCTTCTTCTCCCTCATCTCCTCCACCCTCTTAACCGCACCACACTTCCTTCTCTCTTCAAACACGCAACCTTCACATCAAATCACCTCCTTCCCTCTGCTCGGGCCACCTCCATTTGGACACACGCGATCTCTGCTCAGAACTGCCCAAGCTCCGGATTTCATGAGACCAACCTTGAAGCCGGTGGGTAAGGAGAAGCATGAAGCCCTCTCCTCCATCTATAAATTGAGACGCGAAGGTAGAAGAAAGGTGTGGGGGGGGGGGGGGGGATCGAGAGAGAGATCGGAGGAAAAATGGAGGAAAGGAGGGAACGAAAAATCAAGGAGAGAAAAGGAGAGAAATAAGATGAGATATGGAGGAAGGATACGAAGACGGAGGGAGAGAGATTTTTATCTGATGCTTTCTTTGTGAAAAAAGGAGATTAGGGATTTGAGTTTTTTTTTATCTTCTCTGTCATTAGAGTGGTTCCAAATTTTCAGAAGAAGAGAGAGTTAAATGAGTCAGTGAAACTGAAATGTAAGGGTTTTGATCTTAAAATTTTATTACTGGGAGGAAGCAAAGTCATTGTTATTCAGCTCTCATTTGGTAATCCTTGTTCTCTTTGTTGATATTATTCATGAGTTTCTCTTGATCTTCTTGTTTTTCTGTGTCTCTGTTTATGGATATTGAAACTGAATCAGTTAGTATGATGTTTGCTATATGAGTTCTTATGTCTGTTTCAGAAATGGTGTGTCGTAGGGTTCTTATTTCATTGCTTGCTGAAATGCATGAAACACTAGTAATCTTCATATGGCTATACTGTTACTAAACACTTAAAATGTTTCATTTCCGCTCTATTTTCATAAGGTAAAACTATTGTTTTATACATAAAAGTAAAAGATGATCACTTAATTAAATCAATTTATTTTTGGGTTGCGCTATGACAAGTGTCATGCTCAACCCTTTAGATTTTGAGGTTGCCCTGTGGACTTACGTGTCATGCTCAACCTCATTTAGGTTTAATCAAAAAATTTCACAAATATAAATCGATAAAAAAATACAAAATATCTTAAAGTTAAAAAATGATTTTTCCTTTAAATGATTTTCGAGGTAAAATAAATATTTTCAAGCTACTAATAATTTACACAACTAATTTTGGGTAACCATTTTTATGGATGTTCTAGGGTGCCGCGGGGTTAAATCTTCGTGCCTTCTCTAGACGTAATCAACTCCCGAACCCAAAGTTTCTTAAAGTGTTTTCCAACTTTCCCGAAATTAAATAAGTTGGTGGCACCTCCATGTTTATTCTCTAAAAGAAAAACAAGTTTTCTTTGGTTTGGTCGCGAGAAAGATAAGTTTAGGGATGGTCACTATCACTAGTGGATTCTTACACTTAGTTTGGAAGAAACAAGCCAAAGACCAGTATCTCCAGAAGGTTAACCAGATGATAGAATAAGGTAAGACAATAGAATTTAAGAGAGGTACTGACGGAATCATAAGGTTCAGAGAAATGATTCGTATGCCTGAAAATAAATAAGTTAGAAATTTGATTCTAGTAGAGGTGCATAAAAGCAAGTTGAGTTTCCATCCAGGTACCACAAAGATGTATCAAGACTTGAGGAAAATGTTTTGGTGGCATGAAATGAAAAAGGAAGTTGCAGAGTATGTCCAATCCTGCTTGGTGTGTCAAAAAGCAAAGATTGAACACCAAAAGATAGCGGGATTATTGCAATCTTTGGACATCCCAGAATGGAAATGGGACAGTATTGCAATGGACTTTGTATCTGGTTCGCCTAAGACACAGAAGAAGTATGATGCAATTTGGGTTATTATTGATAGGTTAACGAAATGTTCTCATTTCCTTCCTATCAATCAAAGGTTCTCAATGGAAAAGTTAACCCAGTTGTATATCAAGGAAGTTTTCAGATTGCATAGAGTGCCAGCGAGTATTAATTCGGACGGGGATCCGAGGTTTACATCAAGGTTCTGGCAGAGTTTACACAGTGCTTTTGGAACAAAGTTAAGGATGAGTTCGGCTTATCATCCTCAGACGGATGGTTAGTCGGAATGAACAATCCAGTCATTGGAAGATTTGTTAAGAGCGTGTGTGTTGGAACACACAGGAAGTTGGGATGAATTTCTTCCATTGATTAAATTTACATATAATAATAGTTTCCACACAAGTATTGGCATGGCCCTATATGAAGCACTATAAGGAAGAAAGTGTAGAACACCCCTCTATTGGTACGAGACAGGAGAAAGTCAATTGATTGGACCAAAGGTGGTACAACAAACAACGGAACAAGTTCAGAAGATTCGAGAGAAAATGAAAGCAGCGATAGATAGGCAGGAAAGCTACAACGACAAAAAGATAAGGCCTTTAGAATTCCAGGAAGGAGATCATGTTTTCATGCAAGTCACACCGAGGATTGGAATTGGCAGGGCAATAAAATCTAGAAAGCTTACACCTCGTTTTATCGTACCATTTCAAATTCTTCGCCGAATTGGTCCAATTGCCTATCAAATAGCCTTACCGCCAAATATTTGGAACCTTCACGATGTTTTCCATGTATCCCAAATCATAAAACATTATCCCGATCCATCGCACATCATAGAGCCCGAATCAATACAGTTAAGAGAAAACCTTGAGTATGAGGCGTTACATATACGGATCATGGATCGAAGGATAAAAGAACTCCACGGGAAGCAGATTCCTTTAGTCAAGGTCATTAGGGATCTAGTAACTAGTGATGTTACCTGGGAGATAGAAGATGATATACAATAGAGATATCCACACATGTTCACACGAGGTAACTTAATTTAAATTTCAAGGACGAAATTTATTTTAAGGGCAGTAGTAAGGTAACACCTCATTTTCTCGAATCATTTTTAAGGAAAGGATTAGGCATATTTAAGGGCTTGATCTTATTCCTTAGGTGTTGATATGCTTATGTTTCAAATTGGAGGTCAATCGGACTTCAAACGAGCTCAGAACACGACGAAACATGCGAATTAGGGTTTGTTGATTTGGCTGGTCAACGTGGTCCATTCTCGAGCGTGAGGAAATCCACGCTTGAACATGAGACGTGCTGAAAGGATTGACATGTGGCTGGCTGAACGACACGTGGATGAGACGTGGAGAGGCAGACGACCATGCTCAAGCGTGGGAGAGGTCACCTGTGACACCCTCTACCCCGCATGTTATATAAAGCATTTAAAGGTAAAGATATTAAAATAAAACATGCATATTCATTTAATTGAAATGAAAAAGTCGATGGGTAGAAAGGTCCCACATGAACTAGTTCTCAACAACGAGCAAAATAAAACAGTTTCAAAAAGAAATAAAAAATAAACATAAAACATAAAACAGAACCCAACCCTGGTGTCACATATAGAGCTGGTATAACCTTTCCAAAAAATAATCCTCGGAATACAACTAAAACTAAAACAACTAAGTAAACTAAACATCTGGAAATCCTAACTATAGAGTCGTAGCTCCTCAGAATCACTCCTCCCCTGGCTGTTCTCCGTCCTCTGTATAAAAGATACATGCCAACAATAGAAACAGAGAAAACGGGGAGTAAGAAAACATATAAACACATTGGCATGGAGATAGGAAGCAAGATGAACATACATTATAGCATAGCAAGGCATCAAACAACATTCATATATATAAACATTAAATATATATCAATACACATCAACATGTTATCCAACTAACACATGCTATGTGGTGCAACACTACTCCGCTACTTTGTTATGCATGTGGATCCAAACTATCTCAGGAAGGTAACTTCAGAGTTACATATCCACATTGGCCAAAAAGTACCAACGCCAGCAGTTCACCAAACCATGGGTGCACCCCTTGGATAGCCGATACACCATACTCTAGGATGCGCCACCACAGGGGCACACGGTCCACCAAACCTTGGTTGAACCACCCGTGGATGGCCAGATCACTGTACTCTAGGATGACCTCCCCTATGTTCATCTTCCCCCACTAACAACTCCAATTCGTGAATACGTGATCACAATAACAAACAAGGGCAACGACCTCTTCCTCTTGGGCCAATAAGCACCCAAGACTCATCATCATCAACATCAACATCAACACCCTGGCCCTTAAGAGTCAAAACCCTCTTGGCCAAAAAGCACCAAGGTTCAACTTTAACAACAGCTCGACCATAAAGCATCAAGGCTAATTTGGCCAAAAAGTACCAAAGCATATCAACGTGCGGCAACCCATAGCGCACCGGCTCAACCAACTTGTTGATCTTGTTTATCTTAAATAGCCTTTAATTAAGTTATCTAACATGATTTCATTCGATTGGTGTCTTATTTCATTATTGGGGACATTTGGGGTGAAACGCCCCTTTCTTGTCATTAATTCATGTTATGTTTTGTAGGGGGGAGCACGGGTGTGCTCACCCCAGCACGGGCGTGCTGCCATTTAAGTGGAGCACGGTCGTGCTGACTAACTTGCACGGTCATACTCAATACGCGGCCATCTTCCAGATTTAAATTGGGAGCACGGGTGTGCTCCTGGGCATGGACATACTGTTCTGGGCAGAATCATTGTGTTCTTGGGGTCAAAACTCCCTAACAATCTCAAATCAAATCCTAGTGTCTGATAAAACTATTTGGCATAAACTCACCTCACTATTTGAATCCATGTTTTACGAACACATTAGGGGAATTAAGCCATTAATTCTCATGTTAATAAAGATCCCTATTTAATATATTAGAGTCTTATTAACGGTGGTCAACATTAACCAACTTCATTCATTCAACCAACAACATATGCAGCCAACATATTCATGTCATAAACAACTTACCAACTCAACCAATACATCATGACTTAAAGCATATCATTTACATACAATAGTTGACATACAACATCATAAATGTAACACCCCCCTTGGGTATTACTACCTAACACGTATAAAAATAAAATTAAAAAGGATAATTTACTGGTACTTTCGGAAAATAATCTATATAAGTACATAAGTGTCTGAAATTGGGTATAATTTTTTTTTTTGTCACGACTCCACACCTAAGCCTTAATCGATCGACACACAGACTTACTATTATAGCCTGATAAGCATGTTTCATTTAAAGAATATACTTAAATAAAAACTAGTATTTTTACGAAAATTTCGACAAAGTCTCCTCTGTAATTTGGACATCTCCGGGAAAAATAACACCTGCTAAAATAATTACATTTTCACTCCAGAATTCCAGTTACACCAAATTCAACCAGGCATTAATACATAAAAATAATAGTTATAACCATAAGCTTTACAAGACCAAAAGAAACAGCTTAGATTTTCATTCAAAAGATATGCTCTTCGAGCCATAAACATTCCATTTTGAAATAAAGGCTCTCTGAGCCATACTCATACATACTTATCACAAATAATCTAAGTCTCAACCCTAGGCTGGTCGTTCTAAAAGTTATTCCTGAGAAAACTCACGTGATCATTCCACAATCAAGTACTCCATCAAGTAACTAGATCTAAGTCTCTGAGTGACTTAGAAAGACTTCTCTGCACCATCTGTGTTAAAGTACCCATGGTACAATAGCAAACCAAAAGAAAACCTGATATGTGTGTAAGGGTGAGATGCCAATATATGGTTTTAACACAATAACTAAATGCGTGATACCACATAACACATATACATTTACCACACAAGCATTTATAAGCTAATAGTTTATCAATGGGTTCAACACCCCAAACATCATCCATCAAAATTATGCATGACACTTCATATTCATCATCTAATTTTTGTCCTAATCTCATGAGATATCCCAACATATAATGAGTTGATCAGACTCCAGAGCCACACTGGCTAAATAGGAACACTGCCACTAGGCATACAAAGTGTGGCTAATCTTGGCACACCGCCAATAGGTGCGCAACCTCTTCCCATCCACATAGGCACACAAGGCCAGGAATACAAGGTGTGGCTCCTCGAGGCACACTGCCAAACACATTGCTAATGTCCATGATGAGCCTCTGTTTGACTGGTTTTATAACTGGTAAAGACCTTGGCTTTGTGCTAATTTTATATCATTTTCACCCAAATTAGACTTGATTGTCCTTAAGTAGTATTTTGAGTCTGTAAAGTGTTTTTAGGTTAATTTAGTTGATTTATAGTTAAATAAAGTACTTATGTTATTTTCTGTTTTTCAGGTTAATAAAAAGGAAATAATTCTGGTTCGCCCCGCGAAGGATATCTCGCCCCGCGAGTCATCCAGCCCTGAAAAGTCAGAGACGATCACGGTTTACCCGTGTTGAAGATCACGGCTGTGGCAGTTTTGAAGTTGAAGCGTTCGCCTCGCGAGCATACATTCGCCTCGCGATCCTGGAAGTCAGAAAGCATCACGGTTGGCCCCTGATATTCATAACGGGCGTAATAAGAAGACTCTTCAGTTCCTCGCCTCGCGAAGGTTTGTTCGCCTCGCGAGAATACCAAAGGTTGCAGACTGTTCGCAAGATTCGCGTCGCGAGAGAGGCTTCGCCTCGCGAGAAAGCTGATTCCAGAAATTGTATTTAAGCATTTTAGACAGAACTGAAGGGAAAAAAGTCAGAGTTAGCCAGTTTTGGCTAGTCTTGGCTAGTCTTAGACAGTAGTAGTAGCTTTCAGTAGTTTAATTCCTGTCTTTTGTTTTTTCCTTTGTAATGGAGAACTAGTCTCCTAGATTAATCTACCGTGATTGGTTTCAATTACACTTGAGGTTCTGTATTTCCTGTTTTAATTACTTTTCTCTTTTCAATGCGATGTTATACATTTCTGTTTGTTTAATTCAGGAGTGTGTAGTGTTGTGTTGATTCATTTCAGTGATGCTATGTTCCTATACTTAATCGCGTTTGTTTAATTCGCGTGTGTTCATTCATGTTCGTTTAGTTCATGAGGGCTTAACCCCGTTTGTTTAATTCGGGAATAGGAACATATATCCGTAGTAGCGATTTCGTTTGTTAATTGTTGCTACAACTGAAAGGGGATTAGAATCTGCTTAGGGCTTGGATTTATATGAACCAATGATAGTGGGAAACCAAGAACAGTAGGTTAATCGTTCTTTAGTTTATTTGTTAATCTCTTAACTGCTCTGTTTTCTTGCTTTGTTTTTCTGTTTTGTTTCTTTATTTTATCTCAATCTCAAAACCCCCCAAATTCTGACTTTTACTGATTTTCTGTTAATAATAACAACACCTAAGAGTCCTTGAGAGACGATATCCGAGTTGTCGCTTCCCTATCTACATTAATTTTGTAAACGCTCGTTCTTTTTGGCGCGTGGCGACAGCGCGTTCAAAAATTGGCGCCGTTGCCGGGGACTCTTGTTTGTTGTTATTAGCAGAAAATATTTATAAAAAAAAAAAAAAATTCTCTTTGCTGAATTAGTTTTGTCTGTTTTGTCTGGTTGTGAATTTTAGCACCCCCCATGGATAATCACATATATGGTTACATGCCTAATGTTTACTATGAACCACCACCATGCCTATATTTTCCTGATTTTCTTGGTTTATCGCACTGGTTGCCCAGGTTTAGTGGTTTTGCCGGTGAAAATCCACAGGAGCATCTGAGGGAATTCCAGATTGCTTGTTCTATAATGTTGAGACCTGCAGGAATAACAGAAGATCACATTCAGATGGAAGTTTTCCAGTTCTCACTTGAAGGTGCTGCAAGGGATTGGCTGTATTGCCTTGATGAGAATTCCATCTCAAGCTGGTTTGATTTGAAGGAAGCCTTCCTGTTTAGATACTATCCTGCCTTCAGAGCTGCACCTTCCGAACCATCGCTAGAGGATCTGTTCAAACAGATAACTGCACAAACAGAAGAAATGATAAAACAGATGGCACAACAAAATCTTGAATTCCAACAGAGGATGGAGGCTGAACAACAGAGGAGCGAAGCTGAATCTCAGAAGTTGTCCGCTCTAATTGATCAAATTGCCGCCAACTCGGCTGCAATGCTAACTCCACAGCCCCTTGAAGAATATAAAGATTCACAGAAAGTTATTCCTGAAAATATTTCTGATGATGATTCTGATAATGTTTCTATTGATGAATTGTGTGTTGAATCCCCTGATTCTAATTCATGTGATGATTGTTATTGTGATGGCACTGCTTTGTGTATAGTCTGTTATGCAGCTTTATTCTGTTCAGGAAACATAGAAAAGGAGGATCAGCAGGATCAGGAGGACATCTGCTTCCCCGTGCCTGAGGATAATGAAGAACCTTTGGGAGTAGATGATCCAAGTAAATCAAATGCATGTGCTGAGAGTAATGGGGTGGATAAACTAATTGCTGAATTTCCAGACATTCGGAACTTTTCTGATTCATTTTATTGTGATATATGTACTGACTCTACTAACTCTAACCTTTGTGTGGTGTGTGCTGAAATTTCTGCATGTATAGCAGGTGATAACTTTGTTAGTGCAATGGATGAAGACCTTGCAGAAGTTGAAGCAGCACCAGTAACCCCAGCTAACTGTTTGCCACCTCCCCCTGTGGAACCTAAAGCTCTGGATTTTGCACCCTTGAATTTTGCACCATGGCCAGTCCAAGAGGTTGAGCCCCACTTCTATTGGGGAGACTTTGTAGATAAAGAGGTCAGATGTGACCCGCAGGGGAGTAAGAAGTCCGCCATACTCGGCGAAGTCATCATAATTGTCAAGTGCTCACTCCCACATCAAGGCTGCAAGTTGGGGAAGCATGGAATGAGCTTCCACCCTTTGGCTACCATGTGGGACTTATGTTACAAGCAATGGGATCCTGGTGGAATCGCCCCTCAATGAGTTTTTCTTAACCTCGCTCTTTTAATTTTCTTTGCTTGCTTTATTTCTGTTTTGTTTTTAATAAAGCTCCTGAATAATTTGAGAAGCTCAGGAGTTGTGTTAAGTCTAGTGTTGGCAAGTTGACTGGATTTTATTGATTTTGCATAGATTGATTGCATGATAGTGTTGACTGTTTTCCCCTAAGATATGAAATTTTTTTGAAAAATGATCCCCATGTAATTGAAAACTGAACTTTGGGATTTTGTTATGATGGCATGATTTATGATAAGTTTGGGGTGATAGGAAGCACACACTAGGGATAGAATCTCTTTCAAATAATTTGCAAAAAAATGTCCAGATGAGGTTTTGAGCCTCCAACATGTTTTTGACTGTGAGAAATCATTTTTGAGTTGCACTTTCCTGAATTTGCTTGAATCTCTTTTTTTGATTTGCATGATTATGTGTTTGCTTCATATGATTTAGGCATTTTCTTTGTAAATAGCTACTTAGCCTAAAATAACCAAATCCTAATGCATGTTCCCTAGTTAGCCCCTTTGAGCCTATTAGACTGTTAATTCTTGATAACCTAATGTTATAAGCCCAAAAATCTGGAAAACCATGTTAACCCGATCTTAGGATTAGGAGAGCATGGAATCTTAGAATGGGTGCAAGAAACTAAAGTTTGGGGTGGCTGCAAGGTGTAATATGTTGTTTGGGATTGAGAAAAAAATTTTATGTGAAGAAAAAAAAAAAGAAAAGAAAAAAAAAGAAAGAAAAGAAAAACAGAAAAAAAAATGCCAAAAAAAGGCTGTAGTCACCCAAGGAATAAAGAAAAATGAGAAAAGGAACTTGAGTGGAATTTCAAAGTGTAAATACTGTTTCATGCTCTCTTAGTTCCTAGGGTCCTCAGCCTAGTTCCTTTGTATATCCTACCCTTAGCCAGGCCCCATTACAACCCATAAAAGACCTTTTGATGTTGTATGCATGTTTTCTGTGGGAATCATTTTGAGATGAAAAACAAATTTATGGGAAGTGCTCTTAAAAGTGAAATTGAGTGAATGTTGTTAGCCTGACAAAATGAGCGAATGAGTGAACACAAATTTCCCTTGTGAGGAAGGCAGTTGTTTGAACTTGGTGATCTCTCTTTTATGTGTAACTTGGATCCCCTGCTTAGATTAATGATTGTTTGAATGATGAAATTCTCAACTGTTTAGAATAAATGCATGTGGGGGATTGCTTTGTTTGAAAGGGGGGAACATTAAAAAAAAAAATTTTTTTGATAAATTGCTCGAAATCTGTGCGAAAGTTGATTGAATCTTTTGAGCTTGCCAGGTCTTGAGTCTTTTTAAGTTTTTATGTTTTAGTTTGCTTGGGGACAAGCAAAGTTTAAGTTTGGGGTATTTTGATGAGCCTCTGTTTGACTGGTTTTATAACTGGTAAAGACCTTGGCTTTGTGCTAATTTTATATCATTTTCACCCAAATTAGACTTGATTGTCCTTAAGTAGTATTTTGAGTCTGTAAAGTGTTTTTAGGTTAATTTAGTTGATTTATAGTTAAATAAAGTACTTATGTTATTTTCTGTTTTTCAGGTTAATAAAAAGGAAATAATTCTGGTTCGCCCCGCGAAGGATATCTCGCCCCGCGAGTCATCCAGCCCTGAAAAGTCAGAGACGATCACGGTTTACCCGTGTTGAAGATCACGGCTGTGGCAGTTTTGAAGTTGAAGCATTCGCCTCGCGAGCATACATTCGCCTCGCGAGCCTGGAAGTCAGAAAGCATCACGGTTGGCCCCTGATATTCATAACGGTTGTAATAAGAAGACTCTTCAGTTCCTCGCCTCGCGAAGGTTTGTTCGCCTCGCGAGAATACCAAAGGTTGCAGACTGTTCGCAAGATTCGCGTCGCGAGAGAGGCTTCGCCTCGCGAGAAAGCTGATTCCAGAAATTGTATTTAAGCGTTTTAGACAGAACTGAAGGGAAAAAAGTCAGAGTTAGCCAGTTTTGGCTAGTCTTGGCTAGTCTTAGACAGTAGTAGTAGCTTTCAGTAGTTTAATTCTTGTCTTTTGTTTTTCCTTTGTAATGGAGAACTAGTCTCCTAGATTAATCTACCGTGATTGGTTTCAATTACACTTGAGGTTCTGTATTTCCTGTTTTAATTGCTTTTCTCTTTTCAATGCGATGTTATACATTTCTGTTTGTTTAATTCAGGAGTGTGTAGTGTTGTGTTGATTCATTTCAGTGATGCTACGTTCCTATACTTAATCGCGTTTGTTTAATTCGCGTGTATTCATTCATGTTCGTTTAGTTCATGAGGGCTTAACCCCGTTTGTTTAATTCGGGAATAGGAACATATATCCGTAGTAGCGATTTCGTTTGTTAATTGTTGCTACAACTGAAAGGGGATTAGAATCTGCTTAGGGCTTGGATTTATATGAACCAATGATAGTGGGAAACCAAGAACAGTAGGTTAATCGTTCTTTAGTTTATTTGTTAATCTCTTAACTGCTCTGTTTTCTTCCTTTATTTTTCTGTTTTGTTTCTTTATTTTATCTCAATCTCAAAACCCCCCAAATTCTGACTTTTACTGATTTTCTGTTAATAATAACAACACCTAAGAGTCCTTGAGAGACGATATCCGAGTTGTCGCTTCCCTATCTACATTAATTTTGTAAACGCTCGTTCTTTTTGGCGCTTGGCGACAGCGCGTTCAGTCCACAATCAGGGCCTACCATTAGCAAGTAAGATGGGGTCTCCATGTCCTCCCTAGGCACATGAGATAAATGCACATCGGAATTACCTTTCGCCGCTGGTAATTAATGCATTATGTCACAAACCGCAGGCACGTCTGCCAAATGCATGTAAAACACTTTTGTTTTGTTCTTTTCTTTGTGTTCAATCTTTCTTTGCCGAAGCTCAAAATGGCTTACGACTCACATAGTTTTAAAACACTTTTAAAACTTTCATCACAACACAGGACCTCACTGTCCATAAAACTTTTATCAAAACATAGGACCTCACTGTCCATAAAACTTTTATCACAACATAGGACCTCACAGTCCGAGTGCTCAATCACGACACCTCTCGACCGGTGCACCAGTCTTAGGTTCGTGGCACTAGAAAACATCTTCAATGTTTTCAACACGGTATACGTCACGTATACGGTATAGGCCCTCAAAGTCCAAATGACTGAGTCCATCACAACACAGAACCTTAGAACCCTGACGTCTCGGTTACTAAGTTCCACACCACTTTTAACACTAAATCAGTTTTGCTTTCATAAATTCTTTTTCCAAAATTGGAAATTTATTAATAAAATCCTTAAATAATAAAACTTAGTTTTCACAAAGGTGAGTCACTTGAGGTTTTAACTTCCTTAAAATATGTACTGCCGTTTCAAAATACTTGCCTTCTACGTTTTTCCAAATCTGGCATCACACTTTTCCAAATCTGTCATCAATTATCACTTTTAAAGCTTTTTAAGCCAAAACTTAGCTTTTTCCACGGAAACATTTTTCTAAAATCATCATTAACTTATTTTCAACAATTAATTTCATAAAATAACTTTGTATAATATTGCAAACTTTCTTACATAAAAATTAGCAGTACAGAAACATTTTCACGATTTCGCTCTCATTGTGACTCATAGGTTACTTTTACACTAATAAATCATCAAAAATAATAATATTTCTCAAAACTCGTTATTTTTCCAAAATAATATTTCTCACCAGTATTATATTTCAACGTTTCCCATAAAACACTGATTATAATTTACACAGCTTATTAAAGCTTTTATCTGATTAATCGGTTGTGCACTGATACTCAGATACACAACACAACATAAACCACATAAATAGATAACCACAACTACATAAATTATACAGACTACACAACAAGCAAATGGTTATTGAGAAAAATCCATCAGGCAAGCCCCCCTTACCTTTGAAGACAAGTAAAGGATACTCATCCTAATGCTCACGTTAGCTCATATCTACTCCATCAAGCAAGCATAGCCGTGTCCAAACGTCTCAGAGTAAATCCAACAACGTGCAACAACCAGAAATCAAGAAATCAATTACACATGATCAAACACACATTCTAACTTGATCTAAACACTTAATCTAATTACCAAACAAGGTTATTTTCAAAGAAAATCATGTTTGAAGCTCACGCTTCCCAATACCCTTTAAGGAAACTTTGTTTTGATTAAAAGATCATGAAAAAGAAATTGGAAATCATCCGTTAAGAGTCCTAATTACACTAAATCATAATTAATTTCACAAAAACATACCCAAATTCAAATAAAATCAAATTGGGGTTTTAGGGCTCCTTATTACAATTTAGGGAAAACTCATTTTAATTAAAGAATAATGAAATTGGTTTAGGGAAACACAAATTCACAGTCCCAATTTCATAAAACAACCTTAAATTTCAAGATTAAAATCTGAAATCAAAGGGTTAGGGTTAGGGTTAGGGTTTCAAAATCAGATTTTGGGGGTTTTGAATCTGAGACACAAGAAAGGGTTTTGACTCACCCAAGAAAGAAGATAACTTGAAGGTGGTGCTGTGGTGCTCCTCGCGGCGGCGGACGCGATTCCGGCGAGGTGGCAGTGGCGGTGGAACACTTCCCTACAACAACCCAGATCCATAAAGTGAAGCTAAGCTTCATATAAAGGAAGAATAGAGCTCAAAACAACTCACATAGTGAAAACCACCATGGAGGCGGCGGCGGACAGCACCTAACGCGGTGGAGAGAGGCGGTTTCGCCACCAAAGAGCGCAACAGTGGCGAGGACCTCGTGCAGGGACGCGATCTTCGTCCTTCCATCTCGAGCGGTGGCCGGCGGCGATCCTGGTGGGGTGGGTGGCGCTGCTATGGTAAGAGGAAGGAGGAAGATGAAGTTGAGGTGGGAGGAAGAAGAAAAGAGAAAGAAGAAAGAAAGAAAGAAGAAGAAGCAGAGAAGAAAAGAGAAAAAGAGAGAGAGAGCGTCGAGAAAGAGAGAGAAAAGGAGAAAATTGAGTTTTTAAACCAGTTACTTAGTGATAGGTACAAAATGAGTGATAAATATTAGGCCTAAAATAAACATGTTTGTACTTTCTGGAATCTAAAAATAAATATTGATAAAGATATGATTTAAAAATTCAAATTAGAGTAAAGATTAATAGTTGAACTGATCAACTAAGAAAATACCCAGTCCAAAATTTAATCTCCAATAAATGTCAAACCAAAATTTTTTTAACTCTAAAATTAAATAGAATGAGAATATGAAAATGTTTTTCTCTTAATCATATTATTTAAAATATTTTTCTGTACTGGTATAATAGTGACAATAACATAAATTATTGTCTAGTAAACGTTCATTCACTGAAATAAGTCAGTGCTAACGCACCCAATAAAATAATTTGAAGAGAGTAATTTAATTACTCAAACTAAACCACACAACAAAATAAACTTAAACATCCAAATAAAATAATTAATCATAGGTGTACAAACTAGGGTGTTACATTACTACCCCTCTAAAAAAAAATTTCGTCCTCGTAATTTCGTAGCTCAAAACTAAACAGGATTTTGTAATCACACTTTGACCCTAAGATCCTACTTTGTATTCTCGTCACTTAATTCCTTTCAACGATAACTCTATAACAGAATCGATTCTTATGCCATTCTATTTATCCTCGAGACTTTTCCCTACCGCATTATCTCCACTACCTTTGATATTTCACCTTAGTCTATTACACTTCAAAGAACAAAATCAACGCTTAATCTCTTCACTTCTCAATATAGATCCATTAGAAAAACTTCCTCCAATATCTAACTTTCACAGCTAACATCAGACCCAATACGAACCTTACCATAACATCAATTAACCTTCTACTTAAGAGATGCATTCATAGTCTTAGTCCATTTGAGCTTAGTCTACTCTTCTAATCATATCAAATTCACACTTTTCAAGTCTCCAATCAAAACGTCATAACATTCCTGAGTTGCACATGATAAACTTTGCGCCCAGAACCTAAGAAATTCAATCTTATTAAAATTGAATCTTACCACATCCAACATAGTCCGTTCTCTTCTTAATTCCTCTCGAATCTTTTTGCCTACTTCGATTTCATATCCTTCATTTGCCTCTCATTTTTAATTTGGTTCTCAAGCCCCGTTAGTATCCCTGGTTTAAGAAATTTCCTATGCACATCTACCCTATTGCCCAAAGAAAATACACAACTCCTAACAATTCCTTCATCTAAAGGCAGGGCTCCATCACTTATGCAAGGAAATGCTTGTATCCTATTTGCCCTTATCTTATTTATTTGCAGCCGAGAAAAGAGATTATAAAACAGAGTTTCTCTAAGGCCATAACCCCTAGGAGTTGCACCAAAACAAAGCCAAGAAATCCAGGTGGACACTCCCCAATGGCAATCTTGGATTTAAAATATCTAGTTTCCACTATGGATCATCAACCACATTTTTACCAAAATAAGACCTCAAATATTATAAACATTTCACCATAGCTTATCACACTCGAAAGACATAATCAAAACTTAATCACTTCTTGCCTCAAAATTAGTCTGCTAGCAAAACTTTTTCTAACACCTTATCCTCACAAGGAACATCAAGTTCAACACTAACTTAACCACGTATATCAACTTTCAACCCAAAGTATACAATTATAGTGTTGGACATATTTCACCACTCCCAATTATATCATAGTCATTTATTTCAATCTTAAAGAATACGATTACACTCCTCCATGCAACTACAACCAAAAGGAATCACTTCGGTTTAAATTATCCAAAATCATAATTCTTAAACTTTTCTAACAACTTAGTTTCACTCAAGAACTCCTTTTTACTATTGCAGTTCAGCTTAAGGAAAACTGCCCTATATATTTTTCCGTTAATCCTCGGACTCACGAAGTCTACATTAACCATAAACATTGATCACTAATCTAAATTCCTTTAATGATATATCTGCCTCGATCACGATAAGATCCATTGTAATCATCTCACTCAATAATGTTGAACTTAAGGGTTCTCATAATACCATTCACATCTATACATTAATAAAGCTCCTATAAACTCTGGTTCGTCCTACCTTAGAGATGACAAAAATTGAGTACCACACTATCTCCCAACTAACCTGCTAAAGATAGGTTACCTCATTCCTTATCCATCCCACTGAGGATGATCAGTTGGACTTAGTCTCAACTTAGTCCTCAACACTTAAAGTAAACTTAACCGACACAAGTTGATAAACTTCCGTTTTTCATATGAAACAACACTTGAAGATACTCCACGAAGTCTGAACAATTCTCTGATACATTATTCGGTTCAGTAACACTGCTTGTGGATCTTAACTCGTAAGAAGATGTAGACTTCACCAGTCGATCAACGATCACTTGAATTCAAACAAGACTCATGCAGGTCTTCAGAAAACTCATAACAAAGATTGAAGGAATGCCAACATCTCAACAAGGAAGGTCTCAATTTTACATCTTGATGTGGAGATATCCAACTCACGGCTGATGAGATAGGTCACACATCGACAACATTTGGAAAGTACGTAGAACTAAAATGATCAATGACAAAAAGTACGTTCGAACTGCAATAAGACAAGACCTTGATGATCATAAAAGAATTTCTCAAGAAAAGAAATTTTTCTGGATTCCACTTTCACATAAGCATAGAAAAGAATTTCACTAATTTGAAGGATACAGGAACATCCAGTATGGAAAAAGATCATTCCATCAGGTTCGTGGGTGTAAAAATGCATGATCAATACACGTTTACAAACATGAATCTAATAAAGTTCATTCTTCCACAAGAATCTTCCAACGGATTCAAATAATCAAGGAGTGAATAATGTCTAATCCCAAGAGGATTAATTCTTATTCTTAGTACAAAGAATTTACAAAATGATGACTTTCACCTCTAGCAAAAATAGAAGTGACGAAACTAAGTTTCACCAAGAAACTTCTACTATCACGAAATTATCTGGGTTATAACTCAAGAAATAGTCATAACCACTTTTCTCAACAAAATGTGAAAGCATCCAGACCAATGGATTCCGTTGAATCAATTCACTCAAATGTCTAATACATCGAGGATTATTTAGAAGTTCATGAGTCCTAACAGACTGCAAATTAAGATCAGAAAATATGTCTGACACATACCAACTTCACCGTTGTGATTATTTAATACAATCATAGGATTTGAGAAATAAATGTCAACTGACAAACATAAGAGAATCAAAGGGTACAATGAAGAGTTCCTTAATCACGAGACACTCACCCAAGATCGAAAATCCACTCGATTCGTCTTGGTTCCAACCAACATACACGTCTTTCTAGCCAAGATTAGTATGACCACCTTGAATTGGGTACGATCCCGGACAACTTAATCAATCGATCCAACATACAAAAGGTTTATCTTTCCTCATAAACTGAATTGACGACGCAAAACCTTAGATAGGTCATCACTCCAATCTGGTAATAACTCGTCTTCAAGTCGATCTTTGAGTAGATGACAACTCCTCACAATTAATTTACCGAATCAACTACGCAAGTTAGAGAATACTTATTCAAAATTCGTTCTTTTACCTAGCTTTCAGAAATCTAGACGGTGACACGACCTCCACACAACATTGGTACTTCACAAGGAAAACACTCGGTCTAACAAACGGTTCAGACCACCGATCTTTCAGTTGAATCGAGTTGTCGAACTCGTTTCAACCTTGTAGGCAACATCCTACACTAAGAGACAGATATCTGATCGAATCCAGAAACTAAATCAATCAAAAATCAATGTCCTTTGCTAACCATAAACCTAGAATATTTCCAGGGAACACTCCCGGAAAAACCCTATACACAAACACCTTGTTTCGAATGTCTGACATGATTGGCAAGGATAATCGAATGTCATATCCAAACCCAAGTAACATTCAAGATCTACGGTCTCCCAGGACATAACCCTTGGAAAACCATCAAGAAAACATATACTTGTGCGTCAACACACATTGCTTCAACAAGAAACAATTCAAACATGAACCAACCATAGATCACACAACAAAAACTTAATAGATCTATTCCCCAAAGATCCCGAAAGACTCGACCAGCTCTGATACCACCTTGTAACACCCCCCTTGGGTATTACTACCTAAAACGTATAAAAATAAAATTAAAAAGGATAATTTGCTGGTACTTTTGGAAAATAATCTAAATAAGTACATAAGTGTCTGAAATTGGGTATAAAATTTTTTTGTCACGACTCCACACCTAAGCCTTAATCGATCGACACACAGACTTACTATTATAGCCTGACAAGCCTATTTCATTTAAAGAATATACTTAAATAAAAACTAGTATTTTTACGAAAATTTCGACAGAGTCTCCTCTGTAATTCGGACATCTCCGGGTAAAATAAAACCTGCTAAAATAGTTACATTTTCACTCCAGAATTCCAGTTACACCAAATTCAACCAGGCATCAATACATAAAATAATAGTTATAACCATAAGCTTTACAAGACCAAAAGAAACAGCTTAGATTTTCATTCAAAAGATATGCTCTCCGAGCCATAAACATTCCATTTTGAAATAAAGGCTCTCTGAGCCATACTCATACATACTTATCACAAATAATCTAAGTCTCAACCCTAGGCTGGTCATTCTAAAAGTTATTCCTGAGAAAACTCACGTGATCATTCCACAATCAAGTACTCCATCAAGTAACTAGATCTAAGTCTCTGAGTGACTTAGAAAGACTTCTCTGCACCATCTGTGTTAAAGTACCCATGGTACAATAGCAAACCAGAAGAAAACCTGATATGTGTGTAAGGGTGAGACGCCAATATATGGTTTTAACACAATAACTAAATGCGTGATACCACATAACACATATACATTTACCACACAAGCATTTATAAGCTAATAGTTTATCAATGGGTTCAACACCCCAAGCATCATCCATCAAAATTATGCATGACACTTCATATTCATCATCTAATTTTCGTCCTAATCTCATGAGATATCCCAACATATAATGAGTTGATCAGACTGCAGAGCCACACTGGCTAAATAGGCAAACTGCCACTAGGCATACAAAGTGTGGCTAATCTTGGCACACTGCCAATAGGTGCGCAACCTCTTCCCATCCACATAGGCACACAAGGCCAGGAATACAAGGTGTGGCTCCTCGAGGCACACTGCCAAACACATTGCTAATGTCCACAATCAGGGCCTACCATTAGCAAGTAAGATGGGGTCTCCATGTCCTCCCTAGGCACATGAGATAAATGCACATCGGAATTACCTTTCGCCGCTGGTAATTAATGCATTATGTCACAAATCGCATGCACGTCTTCCAAATGCATGTAAAACACTTTTGTTTTGTTCTTTTCTTTGTGTTCAATCTTTCTTTGCCGAAGCTCAAAATGGCTTACGACTCACATAGTTTTAAAACACTTTTAAAACTTTCATCACAACACAGGACCTCACTGTCCATAAAACTTTTATCAAAACATAGGACCTCACTGTCCATAAAACTTTTATCACAACATAGGACCTCACAGTCCGAGTGCTCAATCACGACACCTCTCGGAGGTGCACCAGTCTTAGGTTCGTGGCACTAGAAAACATCTTCAATGTTTTCAACACGGTATACGTCACGTATACGGTATAGGCCCTCAAAGTCCAAATGACTGAGTCCATCACAACACAGAACCTTAGTACCCCGACGTCTCGGTTACTAAGTTCCACACCACTTTTAACACTAAATCAGTTTTGCTTTCATAAATTCTTTTTCCAAAATTGGAAATTTATTAATAAAATCCTTAAATAATAAAACTTAGTTTTCACAAAGGTGAGTCACTTGAGGTTTCAACTTCCTTAAAATATGTACCGCCGTTTCAAAATACTTGCCTTCTACGTTTTTCCAAATCTGGCATCACACTTTTCAAAATCTGTCATCAATTATCACTTTTAAAGCTTTTTAAGCCAAAACTTAGCTTTTTCCACGAAAACATTTTTCTAAAATCATCATTAACTTATATTCAACAATTAATTTCATAAAATAACTTTGTATAATATTGCAAACTTTCTTACATAAAAATTAGCAGTACAGAAACATTTTCACGATTTCGCTCTGATTGTGACTCATAGGTTACTTTTACACTAATAAATCATAAAAAATAATAATATTTCTAAAAACTCGTTATTTTTCCAAAATAATATTTCTCACCACTATTATATTTCAACGTTTCCCATAAAACATTGAATATAATTTACACAACTTATTAAAGCTTTTATCTGATTAATCGGTTGTGCACTGACCACAGTCAGGCTTCTCAAACAACACTCACAAGCAACATTCAACAACAATTATCAGAATTATACCACCAGACAGATCATGCATCATAGCAATATCATATACAAATAATCAAATAATTTTAAACAGATCAGACACTGATACTCAGATACACAACACAACATAAACCACATAAATAGATAACCACAACCACATAAATTATACAGACTACACAACAAGCAAATGGTTATTGAGAAAAATCCATCAGGCAAGCCCCCCTTACCTTTGAAGACAAGTAAAGGATCCTCATCCTAATGCTCACGTTAGCTCATATCTACTCCATCAAGCAAGCATAGCCGTGTCCAAACGTCTCAGAGAGTAAATCCAACAACGCGCAACAACCAGAAATCAAGAAATCAATTACACATGATCAAACACACATTCTAACTTGATCTAAACACTTAATCTAATTACCAAACAAGGTTATTTTCAAAGAAAATCATGTTTGAAGCTCACGCTTCCCAATACCCTTTAAGGAAACTTTGTTTTGATTAAAAGATCATGAAAAAGAAATTGGAAATCATCCATTAAGAGTCATAATTACACTAAATCATAATTAATTTCACAAAAACATACCCAAATTCAAATAAAATCAAATTGGGGTTTTAGGGCTCCTTATTACAATTTAGGGAAAACTCATTTTAATTAAAGAATAATGAAATTGGTTTAGGGAAACACAAATTCACAGTCCCAATTTCATAAAACAACCTTAAATTTCAAGATTAAAATCTGAAATCAAAGGGTTAGGGTTAGGGTTTCAAAATCAGATTTTGGGGGTTTTGAATCTGAGACACAAGAAAGGGTTTTGACTCACCTAAGAAAGAAGATAACTTGATGGTGGTGTTGTGGTGCTCCTCGCGGCGGCGGACGCGATTCCGGCGAGGTGGCAGTGGCGGTGGAACACTTCCCTACAACAACCCAGATCCATAAAGTGAAGCTAAGCTTCATATAAAGGAAGAAGAGAGCTCAAAACAACTCACAGTGAAAACCACCATGGAGGCGGTGGCGGACAGCACCTACCGTGGTGGAGAGAGACGGTTTCGCCACCAAAGAGCATAACAGTGGCGAGGACCTCGTGCAAGGACGCGATCTTCGTCCTTCCATCTCGAGCGGTGGCCGACGACGGTCCTGGTGGGGTGGGCGGCGCTGCTATGGTAAGAGGAAGGAGGAAGATGAAGTTGAGGTGGGAGGAAGAAGAAAAGAGAAAGAAGAAAGAAAGAAAGAAGAAGAAGCAGAGAAGAAAAGAGAAACAGAGAGAGAGAGCGTCGAGAAAGAGAGAGAGAAAAGGAGAAAATTGAGTTTTTAAACCAGTTACTTAGTGATAGGTACAAAATGAGTGATAAATATTAGGCCTAAAATAAACATGTTTTTACTTTTTGGAATCTAAAAATAAATATTGATAAAGATATGATTTAAAAATTCAAATTAGAGTAAAGATTAATAGTTGAACTGATCAACTAAGAAAATACTCAGTCCAAAATTTAATCTCCAATAAATGTCAAACCAAAAATTTTTTAACTCTAAAATTAAATAGAATGAGAATCTGAAAATGTTTTTCTCTTAATCATATTATTTAAAATATTTTTCTGTACTGGTATAATAGTGACAATAACATAAATTATTGTCTAGTAAACGTGCATTCACTGAAATAAGTCAGTGCTAACGCACCCAATCAAATAATTTGAAGAGAGTAATTTAATTACTCAAACTAAACCACACAACAAAATAAACTTAAACATCCAAATAAAATAATTAATCATAGGTGTACAAACTAGGGTGTTACAATAAACAGTTCAGCCAAACATACCAATTAGGCATCATAACAGGCATACTAAATAATCAATAAACAATTATAGCAATTAGGCATTCATAAAAGGTAGGCAGATTCAAAGATAGCATTTAACATTCATAACAATTAACAACGTCAAGGTTATGAGAACCCCTCATCTTATGCTAACCCATTGCCTAATGTTTACACTATCCATCTCCCCATACCTGGTATGAAGATTCCAACAACAGCTAAGCGGTAGACCAAACGATAACCCCAATACGTTCCCTCAAGCGGCTCAGTTAGCTTTCCAAGTCTTGGTCAAACAAAAGGGTCAACCAATTAGTTCACAATTCTAAATAAAATAAATGAAACATTAAGAGGGAGGAACCGTTACCTATAAGGATTGACACAAATGAACTAAGCCTTCCCAAACACCTCCAAAAACTCCAACAATGCAATCGGTTTAGAGAAAATATGGAAGAAAGGGTTTTAGCCACACTAGGGTGGCCAAAACTGCCAAAATAGGGTTTAAGATGAAATCCTCGGTTACTGTGCGTATTTATAAAGCTCCAGACCCGAGCACGATCGTGCTTCTTTCTGAGCACTGGCGTGCTCAACTTAGCTTCAGCGAGACGCGGTCATCCACATGAGCACGATCTTGCTCCTTATTGAGCACAACCGTGCTTGTGACTCAGACTGTCACAAGACACAAGCCTCTGCATGGGCGTGCTGGACATGAGCAAGGTCGTGCTCATGTACCAGAAAGGGATTTTAAGCCTAGAAATCCCACTTAGCCCTTCAACAAAAACTCTAAACTAAGTCCTAAAACTTAATCAAACAAGCAAGCATACATATAAGCACTTAACTAAAAGGAATCTCCTTGCCTCTTTGCTTCTTCACCCTCCTATCCTCGACTCGGTGGGGTAACACCTCAAAAGTCAAGTTCTCTTTTAACTGTATCATGTTAGGTACTATCACGTGGCTAGGGTCATGAATATACTTTCGGAGTTGAGACACATGAAAAACATCATGAAGGTTGTCCAAGAATGATGGTAATGCTATTTGGTAGGCGACTTCGCCGACTCTTTTCTGAATTTGGTAAGGACCAATGAATCTGGGAGTAAGTTTCCTCGCTTTCATCACTCCACCAACCCCAGTTGTGGGGACAACTATCAAGAACACATGATCACATTCCTGGAATTTGAGCGCCTTCCTCCTTTTGTCACGGTAGCTCTTTTTTTGCCTACTATGTGCCACTTTCATTTTTTCTTGAATCATCCTCACCTTTTCAGTTGTTTCTTGCACTATCTCGGGTCTTAGCACTACATTGTCGCCAGGTTCATTCCAACACAAGGGTGTCCTACATCTCCTCCTATAAAGAGCTTCATAAGGTCCCATCCTAATACTGGATAGGAAGCTGTTGTTGTTGGTGAACTCTATCAGGGGCAAAAACTTGTCCCAACTACAAGATGTTCTAGCATACACGCTCTAAGCAAGTCCTCTAAGGACTGGATGGTTCTCTCAGACTGACCATCAGTCTGTGGGTGATAAGCTGAACTTAACCTATGCTTGGTTCCTAAACCCTCATACAAACTATTCCAAAACCTAGATGTAAACATCGGGTCTCTATCTAACACTATGCTAAAGGGTACACCATGTAGCCTAACTATCTCTTTGATGTACAAAAAGGTCAACTTTTCTAAGGGATATTCCATGTTCATATGGATGAAATGGGCAGACTTAGTCAATCTATCCATAACAACCCAGATCGCTTCATAACCAACTAGAGTCCTAGGGAGTCCAGATACAAAATCCATGGAGGTACTACCCCATTTCCGTTCTAGGATACTTAAAGGTTGTAACTTACCTGAAGGCTTTTGGTGTTCTATCTTGGCCTTTTGGCACACAAGGCACGCATAGACAAACTCAGCCACATCCTTTTTCATCCTAGGCCACCAAAACATGTGCTTAAGATCCTAGTACATCTTGTCACTTGGGTGCACACTCAAACCACTCCCATGTCCTTCGTCAAGGATCAACTTCCTAAGCTCTGGGACATCTGGTATACAAACTCTATCCTGAAACCTCAAAACTCCATCACTTCCTTCCTTGCAACTAAGGTTTCTACCTTGAGTAAGAAACTATCTTTGGTCTAAGAAAAACTGGTCTATCTTCTGACCCTCTCTAACTTGATCCATCAAACTGTTGGTAACCTTCAAGGTTCCAAACCTAATGCTCTTAGGGGTAACTTCCTAAGCTAAACTCAAATCTCTAAACTCCTCAATCATATCCATCTCCCTAACCATCAAAGCGGAGATGTGCAAATACTTAAAGCATCTGCCACTACATTGGCTTTTCCAAGGTGGTAGGTTAGATCAAACTCATAATCCTTAAGAAACTCCATCCACATACGCTGCCTCATATTCAACTCCTTTTGATGAAAAAGATACTTCAGACTGTTATGATCACTAAAGACCTCAAACCTCGCTCCATAAAGGTTATGCCTCCAAATCTTTAAGGAAAACACCACAACTCCTAACTCTAGGTCATGGGTAGGGTAGTTCTTCTCATGGATTTTCAACTGCCTAGAAGCATAAGCTGCTACCTTACCATTCTGCATCAACACACCGCCTAAACCTTGCTTAGAAGCATCGCACTAAAACGCGAAAGGTTCACTAGGATCAGGCAAAACTAACACTGGTGCTGATGTCAACATATCCTTTAAGGTTTGGAAACTTTCCTCACACTTAGAGTCCCACACAAATAGTTGTCCCTTCTCAGTAAGACGGGTCAAGGGTAAAGCTATCTCAGTGAAACCTTCTATGAACCTCCTATAATACCATGCTAAACCCAAGAAACTCCTAATCCCAGTCACTGACTTTGGCACTTCCCACTGGAGCACCGTCTCAGCCTTAGCCGGATCCACGACTATCCCACCTGTAGAGATGACATGTCCTAAGAAACTCACCTCCTCTAACCAAAACTCACACTTAGACAACTTAGCATACAACTGATTTTCCTTAAGGGTATGTAAGACAACCCTCAAGTGTTCCTCATGTTCCTCTTTGGTCTTGGAGTACACTAAAACGTCATCTATGAAAACCACCACAAACTTATCCAAGTAAAGGAGAAAGGTCTTGTTCATGTAGTCCATGAATATAGCAGGAGCATTAGTCACACAAAAGGGCATAACTAAGTACTCATAGTGACCGTAACGCATCCTAAACACTATCTTCGGGATGTCCTCAGACTTAACCTGAATATGATGGTAGCCTGACCTTAAATATATCTTAGAGAAGACACAAGATCATATCAACTGATCCATAAGGTCATTAATCATAGGGAAGGGATACCGATTCTTAATGGTCACTTTGTTGAGTTGTCGATAGTCGGCACACAACCTCATACTGCCATCTTTCTTCTTTACTAGCAACACTGACGCTCCCCATGGGGATACGCTAGGCCTAATAAACTGCTTCTGGATCAGGTCCTCTATCTGTTCCTTCAACTTAGCTAGTCCTAGAGGAGACATTCTATAGGGTGATATGGATATGGGCCCGGTGCCAGGAACTATATCTATGGTGAACTCAACATCCCTCTCAGGGGGCAAGTTATAAACATCCCCGGGAACACTTCATGAAACTCCCGCACAACAGGCACACTTCCAACATCAGGAGGGCTCTCTACTTCCAGGGAACATAGCATCATGTACACTTGGGCCTCATCTTTCATCGAAGCCTTAACTTGGTTGGCAGTGAGAAATCTAGGATCCTTAGACTCCATAGGAGTGCCAAAAACTAAGGGTTTATCATAACAATTCAGAAGGATGTTGATGAAAGATAACCAGTCCATGCCAATAATAATATCAAGCTGTTTTAAAGGTAAGCATACAAGATCAACAGTAAAGGTCCTACCATCAATGGTAATATGACAGTTCTTGCATGCATGAGAAGTGAGAACAGGCTTGTTTGTAGGTGTGGAAACAATCCAATCATACTCAAGAAAGGTAACAGGGAAATTTAAACTCTTGACCCTATCATGTGATATAAACGAGTGTGTAGCGCCTGAATCATACAATACAGTTAAAGGAGTTCCATTAATTAAGCACATACCTTGGATCAAGTCTTCGGACTCGGAGGTCTTAGCTCCACTAAGGGTAAAGAGTCTCCCAGAGGTATTCAGTCGATTGACCTGAGATTGCTGACTCTTACTAGCACTTGGAGGTTCTGACTTTGCTCCTCCACACTCCCGGTTGATGTGGCCAGGCTTGCCACACCTAAAGCAGATGACGTCTGATTCCTTGCACTGGTTAGTGAAGTGATCTGGTGCACCGTACTTGCCGCACTTCATGGGCCTAGGGACATAGAGTTCCCACCCCTGGACCTATCATTAGAAAATTGGGGCTTCTTGCCACTCTATTTGAAATCCCGGCCAGCTGGAGCGTAACATTGCTTGCCCTTATCTTTCTGCTTGGTCTTCTTGATGCCCTGATTATCTGAACCCTTGAAGCTAGCTACTCTATACTTGTAGGCATCCTAAAAGATCCTACACTTGTTCACTAAGTTTAGGAAGACTCTGATCTCCTGATAACTGATTGCCTGCTTGATTTCAGGGTGAAGGCCATTCTCAAACTTTACACACTTGGAACGATCATCTGCCAAAACTTGATACAGTGTGTAATACCTAGCTAGCTCTTCAAACTTCGCCGCATACTCTCCCACTGACATATTCTCCTGCTTCAGAGCCAAGAATTCCATCTCTTTCTTGTCACGAATATCCGCAGGAAAATGCTTCTCCAAGAACCTCTCTGTGAACACAAACCAAGTGATTGCTACACCCTCAGTCACCATCCTCTGACAGCAGTTATCCCACCAGTGCTCGGCCTCCTCAGTGAGCATTAAAGTAGCAAAGATAACCCTCTGTTGATCATTGTAGTCTATGGCTAGGAAAATCTTCTCCGTCTCTCACATCCACAACAAAGCACCTTCAGAGTCATAAGCTCCTTTAAAAGATGGCGGATTATTCCGCTGGAACTTATCGAGACCCTAAAACTCAGCCGGTCCTCCATTGCTGTTGTTATGAACTTGCCCTATTGTATTGGCAAGGAGTGCCAACGCGTCAGTGATTGTCTGATCGTTTCTGCCTCTTCCTGCCATGAGTTCCTATAAATGTCCAAAACAACCATTAAAAATAGAGAACTTAAGCAGGCAAAAGCTACAGGCTCCTAACTTTAAGCATCATTAATTGTCTATAACAAGTAGAGACAATTTAAACAAGAGCACACAACAGACTCGCAATAGAGTCATACCACGACCTGATAAGAAAGACCTGCTCTGATACCACTAAATGTGACACCCTCTACCCCACATGTTATATAAAGCATTTAAAGGTAAAGATATTAAAATAAAACATGCATATTCATTTAATTGAAATGAAAAGGTCCATGGGTAGAAAGGTCCCACATGAACTAGTTCCCAACAACGCGGAAAATAAAACAGTTTCAAAAAGAAATAAAACATAAACATAAAACATAACTCAACCCCGATGTCACATACAGAGCTGGTATAATTGTTCCGGAAAATAATGCTCGAAATACAACTAAAACTAAAACAACTAAGCAAACTAAAAATC
The DNA here is from genome assembly GCA_030762895.1 of Sophora flavescens. Lineage (NCBI taxonomy): Eukaryota > Viridiplantae > Streptophyta > Magnoliopsida > Fabales > Fabaceae > Sophora > Sophora flavescens. Next base: position 166,444,330 of record CM061062.1, on the reverse strand, counting down.
TGGAAATCCAAACTATAGAGTCGCGGCTCCTTAGCATGACTAATCTCCTGGCTGCTCGCTGTCCTCTGCATAAAAGATACATGCCACCAACAGAAACATAGAAAACGAGGAGGAAAAAAACATATTAACACATCGGCATGGAGATAGGAAGCAAGATGAACATACATCATAGTATAGCAAGGCATCATACAACATTCATATATATAAACATTAAATATATATCAATACACATCAACATGTTATCCAACCAACACATGCTATGCGGTGCAACACTACTCCGCTACTCCATTATGCATGTGGATCCAAACTATCTCAGTAAGGCAACATCAGAGTTACATATCCACATTGACCAAAAAGCACCAATGCCCGCAGTTCACCAAACCATGGGTGAACCCCTTGGATAACTGACGCACCATACTTTAGGTTACGCCACCATGGAGGCGCATGGTCCACCAAACCTTGGGTGAACCACCCGCGGACGGCCAGATCGCCGTACTCTAGGACGACCTCCCCTATGTTGATCTTCCCCCACTAACAGCTCCGATGCGTGAATGCGTGATCACAACAACAAACAAGGGTAACCACCTCCTCCGCTTGGGCCAATAAGCACCCAAGACTCATCATCATCAACATCAACACCCCGACCCTTAAGAGTCAAGGTCTCCTTGGCCAAAAAGTACCAAGGTTCAACTTTAACAACACCTCAACCAAAAAGCATCTAGACCACTTAGGCCAAAAAGCACCAAAGCATATCAATGTGCAGAAATCCATAGGGCATCGACTCAACCAACTTGTTAAGCATGTTTATCTTAATTAGCCTTTAATTAAGTTTTCTAACTTGACTTCATTCGATTGGTGTCTTATTTCATTATTGGGGACATTTGGGGTGAAACAACCCTTTCTTGTCATTAATTCACGTTCTGTTTTGTAGGGGGAACATAGGCGTGCTCACCCCAGCACGGCCGTGCAGCCATTTAAGTGGAGCACGGTCGTGCTTACTATCCTGCACGGTCGTGTTCAATGCATGGCCATTTTCCAGATATAAACAGGGAGCACGGGCATGCTCGCCGTTCAGCACGGCCGTGCTCCTGGGCATGTCCATACTGTTCTAGGAAGATTCATTGTGTTCTTGGGGTCAAAACTCCGTAACACTCTCAAATCAAATACTAGTGTCTGACTAAACCGTTTGGCATAAACTCACCACTCACTATTTGAATCCATATTTTACAAACACATTAGGGGAATTAATTCATTAATTCTCATGTTAGTAAAGAACCCTATTTAATACATTAGAGTCTTATTAACCGTGTTCAACATTAACCAACATCATTCATTCAACTAACAACATGTTCAGCCAACATATTCATGTCATAAACAGCATACCAACTCAACCAATACATCATGACATAAAGCATATCATTTACATACAATAGTTTGCATACAATATCATAAACAGTTGAGCCAAACATACCAAATAGGCATCATAATAGGCATACTAAATAACCAATAAACAATTATAGCAATTAGGCATTCATAACAGGTAGGCATATTCAAAGATATCATTTAACATTCATAACAGTTAACAACACCGGGGTTATGGGAACCCCTCATCTCACGCTACCCCTTTCGTAATGTTTACACTATCCTTCTCGCCATACCTGGTATGAAGATTCCAACAACGGCTAAGCGATAGACCAAACAATAACCCCAATGCATTCCCTCGAGCGACTCAGTTAGCTTTCCAAGCCTTGGTCAAACAAAAGGGTCAACCAATTAGTTTCCAATTCTAAATAAAAGAAAGGAAACATTAAGAGGGAGGAACCGTTACCTTTAAGGATTGACACAGAGGAACTAAGCCTTCCCAAACGCCTCCAAAAACTCCAACAATGCAATGGGTTTAGGGATATTAGGGAATAACGGGTTTGTAGCCGTGCTAGGGTGGCCAAAACTGCCAAAATAGGGCTTAAGATGAAACCCTCGGTTACTGTGCTTATTTATAAAGCTCCAAACCCGAGCATAGTCGTGCTTCTTGCTGAGCACGGGTGTGCTGGATATGAGCAAGGGTGTGCTCATGTACTAGAAAGGGATTTTAAGCCTAGAAATCCCACTTATCCCTTCAACAAAAAATCTAAACGAAGTCCTAATGACTTAATCAAACAAGCAAGCATGCATATAAGCACTTAACGAAAAATGGGGTGTTGCATCACGCTCGAGCGTGGGCATGCTTGAGCGTGCGCAATGCTAAAATGACCCCTTGTTTCTTTTAAAAGGTTAAATTTGGAGAAAAAACTTAAGATTTCGAATAGAAGATAGAGAGCTCGTGTTAAAGAGGAAGGAGAGTTAAGAGAGAGAATTCAAATCAGATAATTAAAATCAACAACTAGATGTCTTTGGAGAGTTAAGTCAAATTAGATATAATGATGTTTGTTGAGTACTGCATCAGATATAATTGATTAGGTGAGTTCTGTTTAGGCAAATTAGTGTGATAAGGCATAAGTAATTGATTAGGTTTCCTTTGGAAAACAGATTATCTTGGACATCTCAATAATTGATCACAAGCAACATAATAATTGATTAAATGCCTATAGTTTTTCATATGATCTTTTGAACCAAGGCATAATCGACTACATGTGGAGGTATAATCGACTAGTTAAGTTTTGTAGCACTCAAAAACGAATTGTAAAAAACTAGCTGTCAAAAAATTGAATTTTAGTAGAGTTTAATTGATTATCATACTTTGGAAACAATTATTTTTAATCAAAACACTTTGGTAAACGATTCCGTATATGTCTTTTGAGAATTGACTAGGCTCGAAAACATTTTTCAAAGTGGTTGTGTGCAAATAGTGTTCTATTTTTAACCAATCTACCTTAAAGCTTTGCGAATTAAATTCCTATGACTTTCGAAGATAATAACATTAAGTCCATCATATGTTCTTGAAACTCTTTTCAATATACTCACTATTTTGGCTCATTCTTACTTCATAAGCAAAACTCATGTTCCTCCTGCACAAGCACTCACGGATTCTTCTGCTGCCTAAGTCCCCGATACTAACGTATTTGAAAGGCTTATGGTTAGTCGGATAAATTTTTTTTTTTACCAAATCTTAGGTTAGTGCATAGCATATAAATCTTGAGGAAAATGGTTGAAATCCAGCACAATAAAATTACTAGAAGTTAAATGAATTGAACATTTATTCCAAAAAATATAATGTGATAACATACGACTTCTTAAACTTTAGTTTCATCAAGGCAGGATTAATGATTAATACAATCATTCCATGTTTGGTCGCTCCTCTGCAAGATTTGGGACTCTTTTGGTTTGAACTCTGGTGATCTTATAACTAAAATGTATTTTGTCAAGCTATCATGGCAACGGTAACCCAGGTCATGCACAAGATTGAGGCAACAATCTGTACTAATTGTTTCATTTCCGAAAAATGTTCCAAAGAAGACTTGACTTCCGCAATGTGGATGCAATTTAGCTGCACAATCTTTCAAATATTTTGCATACGATGGTAATGGACTTGGTGCAGAATTACTTTCATCAACGGGCCCCTTAGATGATTCAAGAACTTCATATGAAACTCCTATTCTAACCAGTAAGGTAGCACTTGCCATAAAGACAACAATTAGACATAAGTTGTTGAATGTTGCCATGACTTGTAGAGACAATATCTAATTATTGGGTATCGAAATGCTTTGTTGATAATAGTAAGTGATTTTTAAGACCAAATTTATAGTTGAAAATATAGTCTTAAAACTTCCATTAATGACATTTCCTTTGACACCAACGAACAAACAATTAATTAGTCACTTGTTTTAAGTTTTTACATGATTTACTATTTTTAATTTAATAAACGTTAATGTTTACTTTCACATTATAACTTACTTCTTTTTTTCTCATTTATTTACATTTTTACATAAAACTAAAATTTTAAATAATAAATTAAATTAAAAATTAGAAAAACTGTAGTCATTATGATAGACGTTGTTACCTTGAAATCATTACATTTAAATTGTATGATTATTAATACAAACGAAGATCATTATATTGCGAAGATCGATATTTATACAAAACCACAAACAAAATTTATCATATGATTTTCATTTTATTATTTCATTGTTGTATTGTTAACTCGATACTAAATGCGTTTTGATAAATTTACTCGTATGTTTTAGTTTTTGTTAATGTGTGTGTGAATCTGAAGTTTAATAGTTTCTTTAAATCTATGACAATTGCATATTTGATTTGATAATTAGCAAATATTTTACAAAATAGTTAAAAACTAAAAACTAATTAAATATGGAATACCTATAATTAGACGAAGTGGCTGCAAAAATACAGCTTTCTTGATTTAAGTGCCATATCATAGGTGTTACTATATGTGTGGTCGAGTCTAAGAAATACCAATAAAAAATTTAATTCAATAATTTTAAAAAAATTAATATAATAAAATTATATTTAAAATACCTATGTGTCATCTTACATTTCTCTAAAATATGAGCTGAGATGACAAAAGGGGAGATGTCCAGAGTGACTATAATGTTGGATGTATCAAATTTTTAAAAAACAAAAAATAAAATATATTTTAAAAACAAGTAAAATGGAATATATTCTAAAACTTTGTCGATGATAGAAAAATGTGAGAAAATTAGCTTATTCCCAACTTTGTGATGACGGGGGATTAAAATAGTCAAAAACCTTTTAAGAAAAACAACTTTTCAAAAGTTACATTTTCAAAATATATCATCAAGGAATCGATTTACATTTATTTATTATAGAATAAATTTAATGAATTAGAATATAATTTTCCAATGCACATTAAATATGATCTAAGGCTCAAATTTTTTTCATAGAATCATGTGTTATTTCCTTGTCAAAGTCATTTATAATTTGATGTAATAAGTGAATAAACATGAACTCGTTAAAATGAAAGTAATAAAACATATTTTATCATAAAATAAATAAAGGGCAAACTTCATTAACTTAGCATAGGCATTAGAATAACAGATACCCATTATTATAACGGACGATATAAAGTGCTAACATTTTCCCAATCCATGAACCTAAACTCTAAAAGACAGATTGTATTCTGCTGAACCCAATTGAACCATTCCTTATTTTAGGGACAATTCGATTGGTTGCAACTCCCTTTTTTTTTTTTTTGCATTCGTATATCTGAGAATTCTTAATAATGCACTGAGCTGTGCAGAGATGGACATCACGACAGGGATTAAGTAGGTCATATTGTCGATTTATTCCTTTGTTGACTATGTTGGCCATGGCAACCATCAACCAAGAGGAGTTGAATTGGGTGTTTACATATTTTTAAAAAATTCATTGACAACTAAAATATTTTTTTAGATTTTTTGGTGAAAGATGAAGCGATGTTTTCAGATATGGAGTTGTAATAAAATTATGCAAGAGCACGTAAAGAAATATAAGGACAAAATCTTGCACGCAAGAGTTTATCATGGTTTGATCACAAGCACTGTGACCAACATTGTGACACCCTTAACCCGAGCATCACATTAATTACTTTATTAAGCGGAAAATAAAACGTTTAATATATTATCGGTCACTTTTGGAGATACGCTCTTGTGAAATTAATTTCATCCTCACTCATTATAGAACTTTCTCCTTCATACATCAAATAATATAAATAATTAAAATGTAGTTGATGTCAGAGATAGAAAACACCTTATATATATTAGACATAAGGCCTTCTTGGAGACAAGCCACTTGACAGAACTTACACAAGTGAAAAGTCGGTTTGTACAGTTAGAGAGAGTTAAAGGTTGAACATGCACTAACAAAGTCAAACTGATTTAACCAGTTCTAAGTCAAAAGAAACTACATTTTCAGAGGGAAGAAACGACTATCCTAACAACATTACCCCAAAAGACAAGATAAATCCTACAGCTGGTCAGACAGACTCCCGGTACCCATTAGGGAGACCGTGATGGTCATCCCCATCCTCTAGAGGCATGTCTGGTGAAGACACAACTCCTCTAACTCCTGTATCAGGAGAATCATCATCATCATCACTGAGCGGGTAGTACTGTGGGTCCTCCTCTATAACCTCAACAGGGTCCTCCTCAACCATCTCCTGAGGATCCTCCTCTACAGGCGGAGCTGGTACTGCATCTGGTTGATGAACGTCCGGAAGCGGGTGAAGTACCAAGAGTCCCCGGGCTGCTAAATGCTGCAAATAAGGATCCAACGAGGGTAATGGAATCTGGATAGTCTCAAAAGTGTCGGTCCCCCTCCTAGGTCCCTCCAAAACTGAGCCCTCTATCATACTAACAGGGCTCGTATACTCAACCGTCTGTGCCCCCTGATGAAAGACCCATGCATCCGGTTCATGCGCATTATCAAATATGATGGCCCGTACCCTCGAGTGCGCTAGGGGCATGTGCGGATCCATCTATACTCAAGCAGATATATGTACCAGATAGGGAAAATAAAATGCAAGGGTGAGATACCAATAAATGGATGATTTATGACAACTACATGTACTACACACAAAACAACATATACAAATAAATGATTACTTACAGCATAAGATTTTCAACATAATACAGTAGCATCTAAAATCATCGGTATTTTGAAAAATCCATGGCACTTCTATAATTCACCATATATCCTAAAACTCTGGAGGTCCCAACTTCATTTTAAAAAAATAGTGAGCTGATCAGGCTCAAATAGCCAACACATGGCACAACTTCATTCCCAAAGTACTGTCCAACTCAAGGCACAGTGATCAACACTTGTGGGTTTCAGAGCATACTGTCCTACACAAGGCACAGCGAACAAGGCCCTTGGAAATCATGGTCCATCAAGGCACCATGGACACAACGTCGCATGAGATACATTCCCCTTAAGGGTATTCACACAAAACAACTTGGGCACGTCTGCCAAATGCATGTAAAAACATTTTTGTTTTCGTTGTTTTTCTTTGTGTTTCATTCTTTCCTTCGTCGAGGCTCAAGGCTCACAACCACCCAAAATATTTCAACGTTATAAAATTTTATTATCAACACAGGACATGAAAGTTCGAGTGTCTAATCATAACCGTCCTAAACCGATGCACCAGTTTTGGACGTTGTGGTCATAGAAAACAACTTTCACCTTTTTACCACATTCACCATGTTTTAATATAACGTGTATAGGACACACAGACCACAACAACGTGACACGGATCATAGATCAACGTGTTTAAAAACTCTAGTATCCTGACGTCTCGGTTACTAGGTTCACTTTTCAACGATATTTTTCGTTCAACGAAATCTAAATACAAAACAAAATCTTTTCTATAACTTATCCAAGTCATCGGATATTTTCATTTAAATAACGCTTTAAAGGAAAACTCATTGTCTGAAATTCATTTTAAAAAAGAAAACTCTAAGTTTATAGGAAATCCATTCCTTAAAAATATATTTTTATTTGGAAAATTTTATTTTTCTTAAACACTTCAAGTTTTCAAATAAAATCTTTTTAGAACTAAGAAATCAATTTGTTTTCTCTTCACGTTTTCTCTTCATAAGATATTTTCAAAAACTGTTTATTCTAGCGTAAAATCATTTAAATTCTTTGTCAAATAAAATTTTCTTTTTCCAAAATATTTCTTCAAATGAGATGTTTATTCTTAATATTCTTCATATAGTTTTATTAATGCAATTTGAAGAATGTTGTAGTTACATGCAAGTTTAGAAATTGAGAGTAAGGATGATAATGAGTTTAAATAAATTGGTTTAATGAACATGCATTGATAGAAAATTAATTTGCAATAGAAATCACTAACATGCATGTTGATAACACTAGGCTTAAAAGATTTTCTTCATCACATGCAATCTATAAAGATGAAAGTAGAGATCATATTGATTTAAAAAAATTCATCTCTTGTTAAAAAAAAGAATTTTCTTTAAGTTAAGAACGTGAACATAAAGTTAAAGAAAAATCATGCATGTATGAATTTCTATGTTCTTAAGAAAGAAAAGAGTAAGAGTAGAGAGTTTATACCCTCTAGATGATGATGAAGATGAGATAGCTCCTAGGCCTTCAAGTTTTTAAAGAAAATCTAGAGGTTGAAGATGATGAATAGTAACTTAGAATTTTTGAGAGAATTTAGATAAAATGGAAAAAGTGAATGAAAGTGGTGGTGCGGGTATTTATAGAAGGGGGGGTAGCTGGTGCACTTAGTGGGAGGAGATATTTTTCAATTTTTTCTTTATTTAAACTTAAAAAAAAACAATAATAATTAAATAAGGTTTTTCTTGCAAAAATGGAGAAAATGATGATGGCTTTAATGGCAAGAACTATTCATTTCAATCCATCAAAGTCACTATTCACATCAAATCTGAAACATTTGCATCAATTTTGTTTGATAAAAATCCTCTTTCTTAGAGCAAAATTGTACATTTGGAGAAAATGATGGATTTCTTGTAAAAATATATGAAATCATTATATGAAAAATAATGATGGTGTGATTTGGAGGCTACACTATTCAAGATCTCATCCAACTACATAAAATTTATTTTTGATAAATTTTGCTCGTCCCGGTTCCATTTATCTCTTAACCATAAAAACGATCGTATTTTACTTCGTCAATTTTCTCTCGAAAATTTTTTATATAAAAAAATAAATTCAAAAATCATGAAATTAATTAAAATTGGGTTATATAAATTAAAATTTTATTTTGCGTAAAGAAAATTTTTTCGGGTCAGTAGAGTTTTACTGACAGTGAAAAACTCAGACTAGAAACGTCTGAAATTTTTCTATCAGAAAATTCAACTGCACAATATAAAATAAATTATAACAATGAAATTTGGTCTATCAAAATTATTCTTCATGATTTAGAATAATTAAACACTTAATTATTCACATAATCACAGATTACAGACAAACAGAAAAATCGGGGCGTTACAAACATGCAATCCCCATACCATGTGTGCGCCTTTTCACTATCAATCAAGCTTCACAAGTGCTTCGTAAATCTTTAAAATCTAATAACTCTTCACCTCAGGGCATACCCTTGTACATTAGCCTCTAAGCATTTAGGATCACACCCAAGAATCGCCTACCCTCTCCAAGTTTACCGGGTACTCGGGAGAACTTTATTCAAGAACATTTCTCCTCGGGATACAGAAACCCTTGAGCAAGAGCCTCTCAACTTTTAGGCATGCCACCCAAGGATCACCTTCCCTGTTCAAGTTTCACTGGTAGATGACAACCTCTGTCGAGCAACTTTCTCCTCCAGATACCATACTCTCGAGAAAGAGCCCCTAAGCTTTTACGAATTCTACATCCAAGGATTTCCTACCCTCTCTCAAGCTGTCAATGTTCTTGATGAACCCTTACAACATGTTTTCAATGATAGGCAGAAGTAAACAAATGATTTCACTTTTTAAAATGAGATTTTTTTGCAGCTTGAGCACTTATACCTCTTCGACAAGATTGGCTCAAGATATGTCACAAAAGTTTCATGCACAATGAGTGATCAATAGATAAGAAATCCAACGTATTTATCTTAATTTGAAATGAGTTCAGAATGAGTATTCATCAGCTTATTGAAAAGGATAGTCGTCGAGCTCATTCTAACACGCAGTAAATGCTCTGAAACTTAGTCAACCAATAACCGATTACTGAAATGGGCTAATTGACCATTATCAAATGATAATGGATTTTTGGTAGAGCTTTAATCGATCATTTAAGTTATTAAAGTTTTTCCATGGATGTTCCAGTAAAGATACAATCGAGTACAAGAATATAATAGTCAGTTATTCAATTTCCCAAAAAAGCAACTCGATTAAAATAAACAACTAGATGTCTTTGGAGAGTTAATTCAAATCAGATATAATGATGCTTATTGAGTATTGCATCGAATATAATTGATTAGGTGAGTTCTGTTTAGGAAGATTAGTGTGATGAAGGCATAAGTAATTCATTAGGTTTCCTTTGGAAAACATATTATCTTGGACATCTCAATAATTGATCACAGGCAACATAATAATCGGTTAAATGCCTACAGTTTTGCATATGATCTTTTGAAACGTGCGAATGAGGGTTTGTTGATTTGGCTGGTCAATGTGGTCCACACTCGAGCGTGAGAAAAGCCATGCTTGAGCGTGAGACGTGCTGAATGGATTGACACGTGACTGGATGAACGGCTCGTGGACGATACGTGGAGAGGCAGACGACCACGCTCAAGGGTGGGAGAGGGCACGCTTAAGATGGGAATTCTTGCGCTCGAGCATGCGCAGTGCTGAAAGGACCCTTTGTTTCTTTTAAAACGTGAAAATTGGAGAAAAAACTTAGGATTTCGAAAAGAAGACAGAGAGCTCGTGTTAGAGAGAGGAAGAAAAGTTTAGAGAGAGAAATTGTTGCCAAGGAATATCCGTCACTTCGATTCCGATTCCGACTTCAATTCTATGATCAGGACGAGTACTACAAGTATTGACTATCAATTTCTCGATACAACTGAGGTAATGCTTGAATCTCTAACGTGTCGACACGTCGACATTGTCATTTCCTTCTTTTTCAATTCTTGCTTTGATTCTAGCTCTGTTTGGAAACTCTTACAAGATTAGGGTTTATGACATTGTCGAGACTGTAACACCCCATTTTTCGTAAATAAGCTTAATGAGTTTATATATGTTATAAATATGTTTGTATATGCTTTTTATGTTTGTTTTTGATGTCTAAGTTTATGTTTGGGGAAGTTTAGCTTTAGAAATGTTCAATCCTTTTAGAGTCCTAGTAACCTGTTTAACCGTTTTGGACATATATTGAGTTGTAGATGTCCGATTAAGGTGATTTTTGATGTGTTGGAAAGCTAAGAGAATTATCTACAAGTCTTAGTTTATGTGTTTTGGCCAATGATCATGACCGTGCTTAAAGGAAGCACGGCCGTTCTCAAGTCACAGAGTCTATAAATAGAACAATTTCGAGAGGGTTGCGAGCCAAACCCTGTTTTGGCACTCTGGTCTCTTCCCTTTAACCCCTTGAAGTTATTGGATTTTGTGTGTCAGTTTGGGAGAGAAGTTATGCATGTTAGCATCGTTTAAGGTAACGTAATTATCCCACCTTAATATCCTTTTCCCTTCTTTTGAATTGGGGATTAATTGCCTATTCTCTTCTTGTTTGGCCAAGGCTTGAGGAACCCGTCGAGCCGCTCGAGGGAACGACACCATTTTCATTTACACTTAGCTAAGGGGTTTGATCTTCATACCAGTTATGGGGAGGAGGAATAGTATTGACATGTAGGCATCGGGGCTAGCATAAGATGAAGGGTTAACCCATGACCTTGTCCTATGTTGTTTGTCTATTTGATGTTAATTGATATATGTATAATATTATTCTAATGTTAATGGCATGCTTGAATTATTGTACTATTTGATGTTAATTGTTGATGATGTATGATTGGATGTTATTGGTATGGCCAATTGAGTATGTTGTTTTATGATACCATGAATGTTCATGATGATGATGATGCTATTATGATGATGATGATGATGATGATGATGATGATGATGATGATGATGTTATGATAATGATGAGGCTGTTATGATAATGATGATGATGTGGTGCTCTCAATGAGTGTTGATTGTTGGGGATGTTAATGCCAACAATGACGTTAATAAGACTATAACCAATTAATAGGTTTTTTTTTAATGATGTAAAGATGTTGAAAGATGTTAACAATGATGAAAGAGAATCAAGGGATGTTTTCCCAGTTTGTTCATAAGACATGAATGTAGCATGAGAGGCAAGGTTATGTTCATAGGGCTTAGCTAAAGACCCTATGATTGATTAGTGAGTGTTTTAGGGACGTTAGTAATGAAGCTGGAAGTAAAAGACATGGGAACAATTAAAGATAATGAAACTGATGATTGATGGTGTTGTTTAAACCAATAGGTTTGATCTCTGAAGGTCTTAGGAAACTTAGTAAGGGTTGTTCAACCCTTCTGCCCAAAAACAGTACGGCCACGCTCCTTTGAGTACGACCGTGCTCAACAGTCAGCACGATCGTGCTTGACTTAACATTCAGCACACTCGTGATGGGGGAAGCACGAATAGAACGCATAACAGTAACAAGGGGTGTTTTACCGCCAAACACTTATTTTAATGAAGAAGACACCAAACCAAGTAAAAACATGTTAGATAACTTAAAGATAATAATGTACCTTGGTAGCCGAGTGGCCAAGGGGGACTTGATGCTTAATGGTCAAGGTGTTGAGCTCTGGTGCCTATGGGCTAGTGTGTTAATAACTAAAGTGAAAAGATGTTGTTCTGTACCTTGGTAGCCGAGTGGCTGAGGGGGCCTCGATAGCCGCGTGGTGGAGGTGTTGAGCTCTGGTGCTTATTGGCCAGAGTGTTGTTGTTCTGTACCTTGGTAGCCGAGTGGCCAAGAGGACCTTTATGCATAATGTCAAGGTGTTGTTAAAAGATATTGGACCTTGGTAGCCGAGTGGCCAAGGGGCCTTGATGCTTAATGGTCAAGGTGTTGAGCTTTGGTGCTTTTTGGCCAGAGTGTAAGTGAAAAGATTATGTGATAAAAGGTTAAAGACTAAAGATGAAAGATAATGTTGATGATGATGATGAACTTGGGTAGCTGAGTGGCCCAAGCGGAGGTGGTGATTATTGGTTGTGCATTGTGTTGCTCATTCATGCATTGGAGTAGTGGAGTAGCGTTGCATCGCATAACATACATTGTTTGGAATGATATATATATATATATATATATATATATATATATATATATATATATATATATGATATTGATGTGATGAGATTGTTATGTTTGATATGCTATGTTTTTATGATGCATGTTCATCTTGCTAACTGCTTCCATGCCGTTATGTTGATACATATGTTTCTTACTCCCCGCCTTTTGGTGTTTGTTTTTATGTATCTTTTGGATATGCAGAGGACGGTGAACAGCTTGTTGAGTAGTGACTTTGAGGAGCCGCTACTCGTAGTTTAGTTTGTTTCAGTTTTAGTTTGTTGTCCGAGTTATTTTATCGGATTGGTTATACCAGCTCTGTAATGTGATATCGGGGTTGGGTTTCGTTTATGTTTTAGTTATGTTTTCTTTTTATAAACATGTTTTGTTTTTTCCGCATTTGAAGTTATGTTACAATACGGCAGCCCTGCCCGGTTTTTATTATTATGATATAATATGCATGTGTTCCTTTCTTTTATATTTATTACTCTTTATGAATACATGCGGGGTAGAGGGTGTCACAGGGACTGTGTCCATGTGTTAGGGCAAATTTCGGAGCACCAAGGAGCCCTGAAGCGTACGTGGAAGTGGTTGTGAGTGAAGGGAGAACACGATTTAAAGCTTGAGCAAGTGTACCAGATAAGAAAAGGTGGGGAGAAAGTAACCGACATAGTCGGGGAGACAAGTGTAGAATATTAGTTATATATGCATGTGTGTAGAGTGCCCGAGGCCCTACTAGGATGTCGAATAATCGACAACAGCTAAACCCTAATAAAATAATATTTTAATGTTGTCTTGGGTTTAATGGTTGTAGATTTATCGACAGTAAGTCTGAAACTATAAGTTATCGATTTCATGTTGATTGAGGTTGTCTGGATTGCATGATGCTCTGCTATATGACTGATATATGACTATATGTGATTTTTGGTATATTTAATATGTTGACAAGATCAATTATGTGATTATTTTATGCCTATATATGAGAATTGAGGATTGGCAGGTTGAGTCGGGGGTTAACACTGTGGTAATGCCTTGAGACTGTGGCTTTGAGGCCGGGGATGTATGGCATCCACTATGAGAGTGTGAAATGTTCCGGTGTTTAGTATAGTGATGTTTGTTTCATTGCATTTTGCCAAGGTGGCGAGCCGTATGACTGGGAGTCATACAAGGTTAGCTGTACTCGAGTGCGAGTTTGGATTATGGAGGGGCCGGTCTATGAAGAGACCTTGGAGATGTACAAACTGGACTCGGGAGGCTCACAGTGACCATTAGATAGCTCGTAATGTGTTGATAGCGTGAATCCGCAAGTGTACGACTTCATCGTCAAGTAATAAAAAGATCAAATCCACAGGGACCGTGATTTTGAACACCAATTAATTATTAAATCCATTAAACTATACAAGGAAATATTTGATTTTTGAAATTTAAATCAAGTAAAAAATCAATCGCAATCAAACAAAATCAAGAATAAATAGGAAAGTAAATCCAAATGCTTTGAAGGTGAATTTATCCTAATATAGTTAATGTTCCCTCTCGAGATACAAGAACAGTGCCTAATTAAACCAACCCCTACTATCGTGGTAATTGTATTTAAATTGGACCCATTTAGGTTTGTGAAAATTCAATGAACCCTCGAAGGACCATTTCTAACTCTCGTGATTTAAGTCCTAAGTTCAATCCCTATAGAGCCAATACCTAAGTTCACTTCTCAGTTCATCCTTAGAGTATCTATGACATACAAATAAGTGCGCACCAAATTCACAAGTAATTATAACAATAGGAATTAAATCAAAAAGTAAATTGAAATTAACAAAGGGAAAACTTCAATTCAAAACATAAAACAAGTCTTGGGCATAGCCCCAATTCCTCGAAATAAGAGAACTACTCAGGCATTGCCATGGTGATAGAAATCTTGATTAAAAAGAACATAAAAATCATAAGAGAAAGAGAGAAGAAATTGGAGAAGAAGATAGATCTCAATCCTAAATCCAATCCTTCCAAAGAGCAGCCAAAGATTCCTATTTTCGAGCCTAACTATCCTATTTATAGTGTAGGTCAACTTGGGATAAAAAGCCCATTACAAATCAGATAAAAAAAGAGATACAAATTATGAACGTGATGCCTAACTATCATTCTTTCTTTCCTGTCATGGACGTGACGCCTAAAAAATTAGCCCCTAACTATCTGACTTTTCAATCTCACATCATTCTTTCCTGTCATGGACGTGCCGCCTGTCACAGCCAGGCCGTGACAACTTCATGTTCATTCCTTTATTCTTTCTATTTTTTCCAAACAGAAGCGATCACGGCCATGACAGATTTCATGCCCAGGTCATGACAGCCTCTGCCTTGCATCTTTTTCATGTTTTTCAAACATCAACTTCAAGCAAACTCCATGGCAACTTGACTTAAGCATTTTTATAAAAACAATTCCTGCACAAATACTCCACAATACAACCTTATCCATTCCAAAAGGAAAATTAACAAATAAAAAAATTAAAATGCCTAATCTACATGAAAATGCATGCAAAATGATGATGAATTATGATGTCAAATCACACTCATCAAACCACCCTAAGATTAAAAATTTTCTTGTCCTCAAGTAATAACTAAGGCCAGACAAGATAAACTGTTAGAGCATAGACAGTGAACGCAAGAACCCGAGTACAAATCCAAGTGACAGGCATATCCAAATAACTAACAAAGAGACAATCATTTTATAGTCCAATTAGAAGCTTAGGTTCCCTAAATTTATGTCTCTCACTAATTTGGGAACTCTTCTCACCTCACTCAAGTGTTTAGGGACATATGACAATTCGCTCAATTTCCTCAAGGATAGTACCCTACCATAAGCTTGACTATTAACCAAAATCTCTACTTTATTAATGAAAACACATAAGAATCAAGAGGTCTTTCATTTTGGTTGTAATGGGGCCATGGGATTAATCATTAGGTGGGGAAACCAAGAAAAGGAAAATTCAAGAAGGCTAAATAAAATATCAAACAATGCAATGATTGATGTCGAAACCGTCCCGTCTGGGCCCCGCGATGGGTAAAAGAAACAGATGAGTCGCCACCAAATTTTATTTTAGGAAAAACTTGGAAAACCCAAATATCAAAGGAAACTGGTCTTTTTAAAAATTGATATATGAGTTCGGGAGTCGGTTACGAGTAGGAAAGGTGTTAGCACCCTACATCGCCCGTCCTAAGATGATACCTCAAGTTAATTTTGCAAATCTTAATAACTTTTAAGATATTTATTTTACCCATGAAAAGAATAAAAAGAAAATAAACACAAAAAATAGGAAAATTTTAATTTTAGCTTGACGGAATGATTAATTCCGCTCCTACGTATTCCCGGGTGCAATGGGAAATTCAAAGCCACATAGTTTTTCTAGAAAAAGTTTGATTTGTTAGATTTTTTCATTTTATGAAAATGATTTTTTTTTTATTTTCAAAGGATTTTATTTTTGAAGATTTTATTAAAGAAAATAGATATTTTTATTTTTATATTTTTTTTGATTTCGGAAAAGGTTTTTTTAATGGAAAATAAGTCACTTAAAACAAAACAAAGACCAAGACTTTACCCAAAATCTACAATAATTGGACTCTCAACCCAATAAATAGACTCACCCAATTAGATCAGGCTCCACCCAATCCAACCATACCAACTCAATAAAAGTAAAACAAATATGTAAGACCCAAAATTAATAAAATAAATAAGTAAAAAAAGAAAAAAGGATGTCTTCAACTTCATTAGACATGTGAGCGCAGAAGCACAATGGAGGTGGAAACGTAAAGCAACGCTCGACGATGGATTGGGGTGTGCATCACGGAGTGGAAAGGGGCTGAGTTGCAGCGAACAGAGCACGACGATGCTACAATTCAGGGAGAAGTGATGCTGCAATTCACTGTGCTTGGAAGTTGAGTTGGAATGATGGAGTAAACTGGGCAATGGTGATGATGGAACGAATGAAAAGGAAGTGGGTGATAAAAGCAAGTAAGTTATCAGAATTATGGTGCTGAATCCGAAAATTTCCTCCTCATCTCCTTGAGTTCTTTCTTTTTTTTTTTAATCAAAATTGGTATGCAAAGGGATCACTATAATGCAAGACATCCCAACCATATTGGCACCTCAAGCATTATCCATCATTTGCAGCAAACCAAGAATATTATTTAAAAAAGGGAAAATAAAAGAGAATACAAAAAACAGGGGGGGGGGGGGGGGCATAAACCTGGCCCATGAGCAATCATATAAATCTATAATTGGGTAAACCCAATCTATTCCTAAAAAATTCAGCTTGGAGAAAAGAGGGAATAAAGTTCCTCCAAGAGAGGCCATTACAAGAAGTACCAAAATTGGCTAACAAATCCGTACAAGTATTACCTTTTCTAAATACATGAGAAAAAATAAAATTCATCTTCCTAACTATAGATAGAGTATTCAACCACCGGTTTCTTATGCTCCAAGGGGCTATGGAAGGGGAAGAGAAAGAAAGAATGACCAATAATGAATCACATTCCAACCATAAGTGATGCCATCCCCTTGCAAAAGCAATTTCAATGGCAAAAATAGCTCCCATGAACTCAGCATTCAAGGCAAAAAAGGTTCCAGTGTTAAGGGAGAAGCAACGAACCACAGCAGCTGACTTGTCCCTAAAGATTCCTACACAAGCTGCAGCCCCTAGAGCACCTAAGATTGAGTCATCAGTGTTGCACTTAATCCAATTGAAGCTTGGAGCCTTCCAAACAACTTCAACCATAAAAGGAGCTTTTGGAAAATTTGGGGCAATAGAAAAGCACTGTAGGATCTTGTTCTCAAAAGCAGAATTATATGAGCAGATTTTGGACAAAGAGCCAGCCAGGGAAGTGGCAGACTTGGCCAATTTGATAGCACCCTGCAAGGAGACTGGTCTACCTTCAAATCGGGCAGAGTTACTACTATGCCAGATGGACCATGCTATGTTTGCAATTCCTGAGATGAAAACAACTTTAAGGTGTGGACTTATGTGACACCACATTGTGCCCCAATGTTTTATTAGACTAAAACCTCATTAATTAATTTCTCATTCGTGCGCTTAATATGAAAATACGTAGAAATTAAAGCTTAAGTTTCAAAAGCTCACAACTTCAATTAATTAAAACATCACACTATAGTTATGTTAAGCATACACACATAAGTCTTAAAAACATATTACAAAACATAGTTGATGGTATCATTTCAGTAAGATCCCTCACAAGCATATACTTAAACAAAAGTTAAACAAAGCGGAAACATATAAAAATACGCCTCACGAGATGCACTGGCCATAACTAACTAGACCCTAATCACCGTGGGTCACAGCTCGTCCTCTAGCCTCAGGTTCGTAGGGAGTTCCATCCAACTCCTCCTGGTTACGCTCATCCACAGGGTCTTCTAGTACGATTCCACAAGGAGATAAAATACAACATACAGAAATATACAAGGGATAAGAAATAGTTCTATCATTAAAAGTGAAAAAGAGTCATAGTAAATTATAAAGTAATTGTCGCAGACAATCAACACACCTAACTAACAAATCATCCTCAAGTTAATATATCATCCTCTACCCTCAATCTCATGATACACAAAGACACCATAGCTGAACACCTATTTCTAAGGTGGAAGTGGTCTCACGAGAACTATTGATTTTACATGTATTATATTACCAATACACGGTGTATTATATTACCAATACACAGATGTGTTTTACGTGTATTATATTACCAATACACGGTGTATTATATTACCAATACACAGATGTCCTTGTGTATTATATTACCAATACACTTTTGTCTTTGTGTATTATATTACCAATATACTTTTGTCCTTGTGTATTATATTACCAATACACGGTTGAGGACAACAACGCCTATACTTGAATCTCACCAACCAGTTTTAACAACATCCTAGTGCCTTAAACTTCCCTTAGAACTTGACACATATTCTATTCCATAACACCTCTTTAACATACATCATCTAGGTTATGCACTTCTAAATCATCATTATCCTCACTCCCAAAACAATCATCTCTTAGACAACATATATATTTTTGCTTAAAATCCACTAAGCATAATAATAAAAACCAGGCAAATCATGCATAACACAATATCAACCAAAATATTGCAATATCACCAACATAGCACAAAATAAATTCAATAAAGGTAATAAAATCAAATCAACCATCAACAATATAAAATCTACCTAATGTCGATAAACCTATAATCCCCGAATCGCCATTGGTTTTTCAGAAAAGGTTTCCAATTTGATTTTGGTCTTGTTGATTAATCGACTACTAGTGGGGTTTAAGACGCCCTACACAATTATTATATAATCTTCTACTTATCCATTTCGACGATATGTTGGTTCTTTCCCCCACCTGGGTTATCACCGGGATTTTGAAATCGATGTTCCTCGTTATCACGCCACATGTTACCAATTCTTCCTTCAACCATTAACACAACCACAAATAAATCAACCAAACCTCTTTGACACATTAATGCTAGGTTTCGACCATCAATTCAAAATATAGGCTAGGGTCATTTTCTCATTCTAATATTTTGGATACTAAATACTTAGATGTTAGCTAGTTAGGATAAAATGCTATAAGTTGAAAGTATGAAATAAAAATCATCCAACCACTTAGGGTAGGGTTTCGGCCTTTAACTATAAAATAGGCTAGAGAATTTAGTTGGATTCAAGCTCTTGGATTTAGATAATATAAGTACTAGAGATGTAACACCCCGTTTTTACTGTTTTTCATTATCGGTAGAGTTTTTAATTTTTTATATTTTTACCTGAGATTAAGAAAATGATTTTGTTTAAAACAAAATCATATTTATACTATACCTTATGGTAGAAGGTCACGGTAAAAATTTAAGTTTAAAATTCAGATAAAACCCGGTCTGCGTTTTAACTGACAGTAAGATTTTACTGATCAGAAAACCTAATTTTGACCCGAGAATGAAATAGTTTAGATTATTATTTTCTTCCAACGATAGTGGTTATTTTGAAAATTTTCAAAATAAATAGGTTATTATACGTCATCGGGCATGTACTCGACGATTGGGGATCGACGAAATCGAGAACGGAGGTGCATAGACAAAACCCGACGCCGGGTGGATGAGCATAATGAGTCATCTATGATGACTCATGGGGGTGAGTCATAGGGGTTAGTCATCTTGCAATAAATGCAAGTAATGATGGTTATATGTAAAAAGACCAAAATGCCCTTGATCTTTAAGTAAAATTCCAAGAGTGTCCCTAAGTGAATTTTGACCAAAATACCCTCTAAATCTACTTAATTTCGTGCAGCCCCTCCACTAAACCAAACTCATGTCATTTTGATTTCATTTCATCATCTTTCTCTCAAAAACCTTAATTGGGTAAACAACAGAACCAGACACGAATGTGCAGAAATATACCGGGAGAAAAGAACGACGAGTCGTCCAAGATGACTCAAGAGGAATGAGTCACCATAATGACTCAACATAGCCATTAATGTGCATTTATGACAAGTAAATGTGAAAAGACTAAAATACCCCTAACCTAACCTATGTCTAGTTAACTTCAACCAAGGTTAGCCAACCATGATTTGTAACTAAAAATATCTTCTTCCTTCTTGTGGTCCAAAATCAGCCACACCACCCTAAGAGTATCTCCACCACATATTCATTTCATAGCATAATGATTACTTATATGTGAAAAGTCCAAAATACCTTTAATCTTTCCTTGTAACTCAAAGTTTGCCATGACAACATTTTTGACCATTTGGTACCTTGAAGCCACAGCCTCCCCTCTATAAAAGGCTATATCCATTTCATTTTTGCTCCTTCAAAACTGTTTCAACTTCTTCATGAAGGTTGTTCATCATTTTCTCTAAGAACACATAAAGACTTCATTGATGCTCACACTCATCCGAAACTGTACCAAAATTCTGACCCTTTTCTGTTCTGAAACGCGAAAAACTTTCTACATTAAAGTTGTTCCTATTCATCTCTTCTTTCCAACGAGCTAAATATCACCAAAAACGTATACATATATTGGGCGATATGCCTAAATTACCAAAACAGCTCAAAATCCTCAGCATCCCAAGAGAATAGTGGAAAGAAGTCTCTTTACGCCCCTGTTTTGATCCGAATCAAACAAAACCTTAAACACAAAAGTTGTGCCTCTCCTTCTTACCTTTCTAACAAGTCAAAGTTAGTAATTTTAAGATGAGTAAATCGTGAAAAATGCTCATAACACCACCATACCCTCAAAGCTGTCAAATTTTTAACTAAGCTTGTTTTGATCATTACTCCTCATGAAGAGGTAACCTATCTTCTACATGACAAATCATGTCTTTTTTTTTTCATTCGTTTCATGATTTTCATGCCATGATCATCATTTAAAATTCTTAGATCTAGAACTTTGAAAATTCCTAGAAAATCATAGAAAAATCATTTTAATGTGAGATCAATTTTTATGATCTTCATATGACTTCTATTTTCACTGTCCAAGAGCTTGAAAAATTTAGAGATCTCTAGCCATTTATTTCTATCTTGGTCGAAACTATGTTCAAGTGTGCTAGGATGATTTTCTTCAATCTGTAACTTGTTTTCTTGTTGGTTGTTCATGGCTAGGTTTGTTGGTTCAAACCTCGAGGCTTTAGGTGAACAACATCCTTCTATTACTTGACATTCCAAGTGTCTACAAGAGGTAAGGGGGGAGATTACTACTATCCTACCTTAATGTAGATATGTATGTGGTTTAAAGTATTTGTATGTTGTCTTGTAAATCCTAAGTGTTAGGATTATGTAGTATTGATTTATATGTGTGTGATCCTCTTGGAAGATTTGATTTGATGTTTGGTTGTGGTATGATATGTCATATGGTTGTTTTGATTCCAATGACCTTAAGTTGGAATCAAGATTGTTGCTTGCTTGGCTTAGTAAGAAAAATGCCTAATATATTTATTTAAGGCCATTCGACCATAACTTTTTAATGGGGTTTCAAGTTGAGTTAATTTGTTTGAATAATTTTTATAAGGATTGAATGAATATATAAGAATATACAAATTGGTTTCGATGTGTATATTGAAAGTTATAATTTTATGAGCCCTCAGGGACTAAAATGCAATTTCTGAGAATTTCAGTGAATGTACTGAAATTCAGATTCTTTTGTGTTAATATTGTAGTCCTTGATGAAACAAAACCATAGAAATTGGTTTGGTGTTAATTGGATTAATACATAAAAAGTTATAAGCTTTTTTGTAAAAAAGGACCCTTTTGAAAATACTGTAAAATATTTGGGGGCAGAATTGTAATTTCTGGAAACATGAGTGTGACTTAAAAATATTTCTAAAGAAGTTGGTTTGGTGTGATTTGAAGTTATAAATAAAAATTTATGAGGATTTAAGTGAATAAGGATCTTTTTGTAATTAATGAAAGTTTAGGGGTTAAATTGCAATTTTCGAAAATATATTTAACTAGACAGTGAGAGACTGTTTTTCATGCCTATCAAACTGTTCTAAAACTCCAAAATGAGTTTTCGACTATTAGAGTGTAAAATCATTGAAAAATGATTTACGTGATTTACAAAATTAACGACGTTCGGTCAAATTTTTAGGAATTTCGTATAAATGGAGAGTAAGATGTAAAATCAGTGTTTCAACATTTTCATACGAGTAATATAACCTAAGAGAGTAATACATTTGAGGTTAATAACCATGTTTTCAAAAATATGGCTTTTGGGCCTAAATTCAGTAAAAAGCGGGGAAATCGTTGTTAAACGTTTTTAAGGATTTTCGAGAAATTGTTTTGAGAAACTGCTACCTATGTATCTTTGATGGAAAGTATTCTTAAAAATTGATTTGATTTTATTTAAAGATTTTGGTTTTAATACAAGAGGATTTTCGTCTTCAAAGACGAGATTTTACTGTAAACTGTAAAAACCTAAGTCAAGAATGACTTAGTGAAAATACGAACGTAATAATTTATGATGTGGGGTGGAACACGACCTTATGTCATAAAGTATGGATAATTCATTATCCATATTCCATAAAATTTAATGGACTCAGAAGGATTTGTTTTCTTGGAAGCCAAAGAAAAAGGCTCAATTAGAAAAGTACAGACAAATGAATAATTGGACTAGTATTCCAATCTCATAATGCATTAGGACTTTTAAACAAAGTATTTTAAGATATCTTTACACAAAGATGAAAAGTTACTTGAGAACTTTCGCTTGATGTTAAGAACGTCTAGCATCTGAGAAAGCACGTTAAGAGAATTCTGATGGAATCAAGATGTCATCCGATGGAAAGACAAGAAGAACGCATTTTCCGGCAATTTTACCTAAACACATAGTGAAACTATGTTCTGTCGTACCACTGCATGTCTGCCTTATGTTTAAGATAAATGGAAATCTCACCTCCTTATTTTTATATTGCCTATGTCGGCTGACTATGTGCCTTCTGTACTATTTTTGGGAAGATTGAGACGTCAAGATGTCGCTTGGCTGATGCGTCGTAGAGGTCGAGGTTCGAGCATGCGGACGATATGTTAGATTTTTCTAGTGGATGTCTTCCAGACTGTCGATGATTCGTAGACCATGTTTTTTCTCTTGGAAGTGGAAAGGGCTTAGTTCGAGAGTTACTGTTGTAGTAGTTCCAGTAGTGTCTTTTGTGACGACGTCGGTAGTGGACTCAAATAGAATTTCCACTAGATCTCGTCAGTGGGTTTGTATTTCTCATGATGTATGAGAAAGTATTGTCTTTTCTATTTTAGTTTGGCCAGTCGGGTATGTTTGGGAGTTAATGTAACTGTCTTTGGAGCTATGACTCCAAGTATCTTATATTTTAGGAGCTGCGTCTCCACATCTTTATGTTGAGTCTCTATATTCTATGATTTCTGCTTATGAGTCGGGTTGGGTATTATGTAAATGATTTTATAACTTATGATCCCAATTGTGATAATGGAATATTTGATTGTCGGAAAAGAAAAAAAATACCCATTCTTTTATAGCCAATTTTAGTTAACTTACTTTTTGGTCTTAAAATGTCACTTACGATGTAGCGCCCGAGAAGGGTGTCACAAGAGAGCTCAAATCAAGCATTAGATTTCAAAAAGAAAAAACAAAATTAACAAACCCTTTTCATACAAGTTTCGGCCAACCAAAGAAAATAGGGTTAGGAATTTATTTTGATTACAAGCTTCTAGATATAACAACTATAGGTTTTAAGGAGTTAAGATCAAGTGTCATAATTTAAAAATTGAACAAAACTTCATTTACCCAAATCCACCTAGTTTTGACCTTAACAAGAAAAGTAGGAAGGAAAATGTTTTTGATTACATGCTCTTGGATAATGAAAGTAGAGATCATAACTAGATCATAGAAATTGGTTTCACAATTTTATGAGTTTTCTACAATTTTCTAGAGATTTTAGAAGCTTGTAAATCTAACAATGTCAAATGATGAACATGTCACAAACACAACAAATAAGTGAAGAAGTGAACTTGGACGAGTAAGATGAAGAGGTATTATCCTTGAAGCTTGAAGAAAATGAGTGAAGATGACGAGTTCTTGAAGAAAATCAATGAAACTTGTTGAAGTAAGTAAAGTGTTGTTTATGAAAATGTGAAGAAAGTGAGAATAAAGAAAATGATGGGTTTATATAGGGGGGGGGGGGGGGCAGAGAAAAAATTGGAGGCCAAGTTTGGCTTAGGACATGTTTGGTTGAAAGATGATTGATAAATGGGTTTTTAGATTAAAATACTATTAATTGCAAAACATCATGATTACTTTCTTGAATGTGACATATGACTTTAGTCCATCAAGTCACTTCAACTCCATCAAGTCACTTCAGTCAACTCAGCTCTCCATTATGCTTCGTTGTTCACCCGATCTAAGTTTCTCGATTGTAATTTTCGAAGATTTTGCCCGGATAAAATATTATATTTTATTTCCGAACATAAATTTTCAAAATAACTAAAGTCATTGGAAACATGACAAAAACACTAACTATGTCGTTCACGGGTCAAAATTAGGTTTTCTACTCAGTAAACTTTTACTGTCAGTGAAAACGCAGACCGGGTTTCATCAGAAATTTCAACCCAAAATTTTACCGTAACCTTCAACCATAAAGTAGACTATGAATATGATTTATTTTATTCAAACTCACTTTCTAACTCTCAGATTAAAATATAGTTAATTATATTTTAACCGGTTGAACAACATAATTAAAATCAGGCTGTTACATTACTACCACTCTCAAAAGAAAATTCCGTCCTCGGAATTTACGTACCTTAGAAAAGATATGGATATTGTTGTTGCATATCCTCCTCGCGTTCCCAAGTAGCATCTCCAGTAGTTTCATCCCATACGACCTTAACCAAAGGAATTTGTCTACTACGAAGCTCCTTAATCCGTCTATCTGCTATGCTTACAAGTAAAGCCTCATACTCTAGATTCTCTCGCAGTTGTATAGACTCAGATTCAATAACATGAGAAGGATTAGGATAGTACTTTCTTAATTGAGAGACATCAAAGACATCATGAAGGTTAGAAAGATTAGGTGGTAAAGCAATATGGTAAGCTACTGGACCAATTCTCCGAAGAATCTGAAAAGGTCTGATGAATCGAGTAGTAAGTTTTTTGGATTTGATAGGTCTTCCAATTCCTGCTTTTCGAATAACTCTAAAAAACACGTGATCGTCTTCCTGGAATTCTAATGGTCTCCTCCTCTTGTCACTGCAGCTCCTTTGCCTATCCTGAGCTTCCTTCATCTTTTCCCGTACCTTCCTGACTTGCTCCTTAGCTCGTTGCACCACATCTGGACCCAAAACTTGATTCTCACCAGTTTCATACCATCATAATAGGGTCCTACACTTTCTGCCATACAAAGCCTCATATAGTGCCATTTCGAAACTACTATGGAAACTATTGTTATCAGTAAATTCAATCAATGGTAAGAACTCATCCCAACTGCCAGTGTGCTCCAACACACAAGCTCTCAATAGATCCTCTAATGACTGAATTGTACTTTCTGACTATCCATCAGTTTGGTGATTGTAAGACTAAGCCCTCATTCATGTTTTGATGTATGACAAACAAAGTGTATTTTGCAGAAGATTTTTAATTTTGACTACGCACTCATTACGTGATAAGTTGCATGCAAGATCACTCATAAACAGAGCAAAACAAGCTGACATCCAATCAAGCAAAACTAGCGCACGTCCAACACAGGGAAAATATAAGCGCTCGTCCAATGAACTGAACCAAGAATGACGTCCAACAAAGTAAAGAGTTGAAGTCCAATGAACAATTAAAGAGCTCGTCCACTAAAGGAACAACAAAGTAAAAAGCTGATGTCCACTGAAAGAACAAAGAAAGCGCGTCCACTAAAAGAACAAAGTAAAAAGCTGTCGTCCACTGAAAGAGCACAAGAAGCGTGTCCACTAAGAAAACAGAAGATCTAGTCTGCTGACGTGGCACATGAAGCACGTCCACTAAGGAAACAGAAGATCTCGTCTGCTGACGTGGCACATGAAGCGCGTCCACTAAGGAAACAGAAGATCTCGTCTGCTGACATGGAACTTGGAGCACGCGTCCAATGATGTAAAAGAAGCACGCGTCCACTGATGTAAAAGAAGCACGCGTCCACTGATGTAAAAGAAGCACGTGTCCACTGAAGAAAAAGGAGAGCTCGTCCACTGAAAGTAACAAGAGCGCGTGTCTACTGATAGTAACACTTGGAGAGCTCGTCTACTAATGATAAACTCTAAATTAGAAGCTCCATCCACTTACATGATATATAAAGCTCGTCTACCAGTTGGAGCCCGTCCAATAACCTTGAGCTAATACTCCCGTCTCCTGACGTGGCAAATGGATGCGGATATTTTTCTCTTCAAATAAACGCGGATATTTTTCTCTTCAAATAAACACGGAGTAATTACTTTAAAAAAAAAAGACTTGGCTATCCTTTCAGATGGAAACAGTTATATCTCTAGAAGGACGCAATCTCTACAATGATCAAACAGAATCAGATTTCAAGATCAAGAATCAAGAAAGCAGATTTTGTTAAATCAGATCCAAATCTGTCTTAAATAATCCCAACGGCTATAATATGTCTTCTATATAAAGAGGGATCAAAGGAACATTTCAAACAACAACAACACATACAATAAACGCAACTCATACTGATTGTGAAACAAAGTGCTTTATCTCTGAGAAAAGTGTGATAGTTAGAACTTCAATTTGTATTATCAGGCTTTTAGAGTCTTGCTTCTACTCAATTCTTTTTGTGAATTAGAGTGACTAAGAGAGGGTATCTCTTAGGCTTCAACAAGGATAGAAGGGATCCTTGGGTAAAGAAAGCTAGTGTGCTTTCTGGAGATTTTTCAAGCAAGGAGGGTATCCTTTTTTTGCTATAATTAGAATTGTGTAATTGCTGATTATAGTGAATAAATCCACAGAGTTGTGGGACTGGATGTAGGCTTACCATAGGAGGTAGCCGAACCAGGATAAATCGGTTTGCGTGTTCTTCTAATCCCTAAACTCCATATACTTGTTAAACTTGAATCTTTAAATCTGCAATCTGTGTTAAAATCTGTTGTTCCTACTTATAATTCTTCTTGTCATCATTACTTGTTCCATAACCTAATTCTTGGGAATTAAAATTGAGTGAAAACCAATTTTCTTGAGGCTGCAGGTTTAGATGTTTTAGATGCTGTTGAAAATGGTCCCTATGTTCCATTTATTCTTGATGCTAAGGGAAATAAACAATCTAAACCAAAAGATGAATGGAATGATGATGATAAAAGAAGAGTTGGTTATAATGCTAAAGCAAAGAATATTATAACAGCTGCTTTGAATTATGATGAGTTTTTCAGGGTCTCCAATTGCAAAACGGCAAAGCAGATGTGGGATACTCTTCAACTCACTCATGAAGGAACCAACGATATGAAAAGAGCAAGGATGAATGCACTAGTCCATGAATATGAACTCTTTCACATGAAGAATGGTGAGGAGATAGATGATCTACAAAAGAGGTTTACACACATTGTGAACCAGTTAGAAGGACTCGGACATACAATCACAGATGAGAAAAAGATTAACAAGATTATGAGATGTTTGAGTCGTGAATGGCAGCCAAAAGTTACTGTAATTGCTGAAGCAAAGGATCTTGACACAATGCAGATTGCTACTCTATTTGGCAAGTTGAAAGAACACGAATTGGAACTAAATAGATTGAAAGATCATGAAGATAAGGAGAAAAAGAAGAAAGGACTCTCACTCAAGGCTCATAATTCCAAAGAATCAATAGAAAGTGATGAAAACGAACACCTTGATGAAAGTGAAGAATCCGAAGAAGAAGACAAGGGATTGCTTGTGAGGAAATTTAAAAGATTCATCAAGAAGAATAGAAACAAGAAGCAATTCAGTTTTCCTACCAAAAAGAACACGAACAAAGGTGAAAGATCTTCCTCAACAATCAAATGCTTTGAATGTGGAAAGCTTGGACACTACAAAAATGAATGTCCAAAGCTACAAAAGAAAGAAAAGTATGAGAAGAATGACAGTAAAGAAAAGAAAGGAAGAAAGCCCAGAAGAGCATACATAGCTTGGGAAGAAAATGATATGGATTCCACCAGTAGTGAATCTGAAAATGAAGAAGCCAACCTTTGTCTCATGGTAAATCATCAAAGTGATAGTGAAACCGAGGTAAATGATTCATCTCCTACCTATGATGAGTTACAAGATGCTTTCGATGAATTGCATGAAGAATATGTTAAAATTGGTAAACAACTTAAATCTTCTAGAAAGATCATCGCAAAACAATGTAGTGATAATGCATCTTTACAAATAAAGCTTAAAGAACTAGAAACTGATAATTCACAATTACTTGCATCTAGTTTAATTTGCACCAAATGCACTACACTAGAAAAAGAAGTTGAAAAACTGAATACAACTCTATCTAAGTTTACTTTGGGTAGAGATAACTTGAATGCCATATTAGCATAGCAGAAGGGTGTGCATGACAAAGCAGGAATTGGATATAAGCCAATGGTACATGAAAAATCTTTTAAAAAGCTTTTTGTTCCACCCAATTCCTCATCTAGTCCTTTTGTTAAATGCTATTACTGTCTAAAGAAAGGTCATACAGCTGCTACTTGTAGACTTAGAAAGAACATTCATGTTGGCATTAAACAAATTTGGGTTCCAAAAGGAACTTATGTTGCTACTAACACTAAAGGACCCAAACAGATTTGGGTACCTAAAGGAAAAGCATAAAAGAATCTGTTTTGTAGGTGTGTTTGAAGGCCAAAACCTCAAGCTGGTTTTTGGACAGTGGCTGCTCCAAACACATGACCGGAGACATCACAAAATTTATATCTTTCAGTCCCAAGGAAGGAGGAAATGTCACCTATGGAGACAACAACAAAGGAAGAATCCTTGGTGTTGGAACAATAGGAAAAAGTCCAGCAATCAAGATTGAGGATGTTCTCTATGTGGAAGGGCTCAAACACAATCTACTAAGTATAAGCCAATTATGTGATAAAGGCTACAAGGTAAACTTTAACTCAAAATTGTGTATGATCGAATCTATTCATGATAATAACATAAAACTGATTGGAAATAGAATCAATAACATCTATATGCTAGACATAGACAACTTAATTTCCAATGATGCATGTTGCTTAATTTCCAAAGAAGATGAAAACTGGCTTTGGCATAGGAGAATAGCTCACATTCATATGGATCACTTGAATAAACTGATTTCCAAAGAACTTGTAATCGGTTTACCAAATAAAAAGTTTGTTAAAGAAGGCCTATGTGATGCATGCCAAAATGGTAAACAAGTGAAAACCTCATTTAAGGCTAAAAACACTGTTTCAACTAGTAGACCCATACAATTACTGCATATGGACCTTTTTGGACTTTCTAGGACAAAAAGCTTTGGTGG
Organism: Sophora flavescens; assembly: GCA_030762895.1. Taxonomy (NCBI): domain Eukaryota; kingdom Viridiplantae; phylum Streptophyta; class Magnoliopsida; order Fabales; family Fabaceae; genus Sophora; species Sophora flavescens. The sequence goes on along the minus strand of CM061062.1, from coordinate 166,414,640 downwards.
AAATCTCTATGCTCTTGTAATTGTTGATGACTTCTCTAGATTCACTTGGACCTTTTTCTTAGCACAAAAGAATGAAGCTTTTAAAGCTTTTAAGAAAATGGCTAAGGTTGCTCAAAATGAGAAAGGCGTGAAAATTGTTTCAATTAGGAGTGACCATGGAGGAGAATTCCAAAATGAGGAGTTTGATAACTTTTGTGGTGAACATGGTATACAACACAATTTTTCTGCACCTAGGACTCAACAACAAAATGGAGTAGTTGAGAGGAAAAATAGGTCACTTGAAGAAATTGCTAGAGCCATATTAAGTGACTCTAATTTACCAAAATATTTTTGGGTTGATGCTGTGAGTACTGCATTCTATGTTTTAATTAGAGTTCTAATAAAGCCAATTCTGAAGAAAACTCCATATGAACTTTACAAGGGAAGAAAACCTAACATTTCTCATTTTCATGTCTTTGACTGTAAATGTTTTGTACTAAACAATGGCAAGGATAATCTTGGGAAATTTGATCCCAAAGCTGATGAGGGTAGTTTCCTAGGTTAATCATTAACTAGCAAAGCATATAGAGTGTTTAATAAGCGTACTTTATCAATAGAGGAATCTATTCACATAACATTTGATGAGACTAACCCCAAAAGGTTGGGAAAGGACATTTTTGATGATGCAGAAACTCTTGAGGATGAAGTGATATCTGATGAAGGAAATGAGAGCAACAAGGAAAAGGAAGATGAAGAAAGCAATAAAGAACCTCAAGCAGAACTTCAACAAGAAAATCTTCCTAAGGAGTGGCAAGCTTCAAAGAATCATCCCCTAGACAATATAATTGGTGAGATCACCAAAGGGGTAATTACTAGAAACTCTTTAAGGAATATTTGCAATACCATGGCGTTTGTATCTCAAATAGAACCAAAATGTGTTGATGATGCTATTAATGACGAACATTGGATGATTGCAACGCAAGAGGAGTTAAATCAATTTAAAAGGAACAAAGTTTGGGATTTAGTTCCAAAACCCAAAAGTAATCAAATAATCGGAACTAAATGGGTGTTTAGAAACAAAATGGATGAGAATGGAATAATAATAAGAAACAAGGCTAGACTAGTAGCTAAGGGATACAATCAAGAAGAAGGAATTGATTATGATGAGACATATGCTCCCGTAGCTAGATTAGAAGCCATAAGAATGCTCTTAGCCTATGCTTGTATAATGAACTTTAAATTGTACCAAATGGATGTGAAAAGTGCCTTTTTAAATGGAATAATACAAGAGGAAGTAAATGTAAGCCAACTCCTTGGATTTGTTGATAGTGAGTTCCCAAATCATGTCTGTAAACTGATTAAAGCCCTCTATGGACTCAAGCAAGCTCCTAGAGCTTGGTATGAAAGGTTAAGCAATTTTCTCCTAGAGAAAGGCTTTAAAAGAGGAAAAGTTGATACTACACTATTTACTAAAACAAAATAGCACAATATCTTACTTGTTCAAATATATGTTGATGACATTATTTTTGGTGCTACTAATGAGTCTTTATGCAAGGAATTTGGTGAACTAATGCAAAGTGAATTTGAAATGTCCATGATGGGAGAGCTTACCTTCTTTCTTGGACTTCAAATTAAAAAATGCCAAGATGGAACCTTCATAAGCCAAACAAAGTATTGCAAGGAACTACTAAATAAGTTTGGAATCGAAAGCACAAAGGAAATGGCAACACCAATGAGTCCAGCCTGCTACTTGGACAAAGATGAACATGGTAAATCTATAGATGTATCCAAGTATAGAGGTATTATCGGATCCTTACTTTATCTCACTGCTAGTAGACCAGATATAATGTTCAGTGTGTGTATGTGTGCAAGGTATCAAGCTAATCCTAAAGAATCACATCTTACTGCAGTTAAAAGAATCATTAAGTACCTCTTAGGAACAAAAGAAATGGGGCTGTGGTATCCCAAGGGATCCACTTGCACATTAATAGGATATTCCGACTCTGACTTTGCTGGATGCAAGTTAGATAGGAAGAGCACAAGTGGAACATGCCATTTATTAGGAAATTCCCTAGTGTCATGGTTTAGTAAAAAGCAAACTTGTGTGGCCTTATCCACAGCTGAAGCAGAATATGTTGCAGCTGGGAGTTGTTGTGCTCAAATCCTATGGATGAAACAACAATTAATTGACTATTGCATTTATCTGGATCATATACCAATTAAATGTGATAACACTAGTGCAATAAATCTAACAAAGAACCCAATTATGCACTCAAGAACCAAGCATAATAAAATTAGACATCATTTTATCAGGGATCATATTCAAAGTGGTGATGTTGTGATTGAACATATAGATACAACTAAGCAATTAGATGATATATTCACCAAACCACTAAATAAGGAGAATTTCTTCTTTATAAGAAGGGAACTTGGCATAATTGATCCTCAAAATAATTAATAACAGATGGCACGCAAGGCAGCACAAGTTGCTGAAAATTATGAAGGACATGGGCAAGATGCTAAGCGTCCTTAGGTGTCTGTAATTTTTTTTGGTATTTTGGATGTTTTGATGTATTGTATAAGTTCTGAAATGCTTTATTATCAATGAATGCAAGACTGTTTATTAAGATTGATTTCAATATTCTCCATAGTTTCTTTTTGATAATGACAAAGGGGGAGAAAGATGAACCATACATCTGAGATGAACTAGAAAGATGAACCACACATTTGAGATGAACTAGAAAGATGAACCATACATCTCAGAAATATGAACCATGCATTTTATGATATGCATTTTTTTTAAATTTTTATTTCTCTGACAAAGGGGGAGAAATATGAACCATAAAGATGAACCATGCATTTGCTGTAAAATTTTTTTCTCTAATATGTAAATTTTTTTTTCTCTGATACCTGAGTATAAACTGCTTTGAAAAGACATACTTGAACTTGTAATAAATGCAAGATGATTTTTTTCTGATAATGATATGATAACACTTGATCTTTTGAAAGATATCAATGACACAGGGGGAGGACGAAAGTAACTTAAGAACCATGCTTACTGAATAGATGCACTCTGATTTCTTAATAACTAAGGTTAAGTATGGTAAGGTTTGTCATAATCAAAAAGGGGGAGTTTGTAAGACTAAACCCTCATTCATGTTTTGATGTATGAAAAACAAAGTGTATTTTGCATAAGATTTTTAATTTTGACTACGCACTCATTATGTGTTAAGTTGCATGCAAGATCACTCAAAAACAGAGCAAAACAAGCTGACATCCAATCAAGCAAAACTAGCGCACGTCCAACACAGGGAAAATATAAGCGTTCGTCCAATGAAGTGAACCAAGAATGACGTCCAACAAAGTAAAGAGCTGAAGTCCAATGAACAATTAAAGAGCTCGTCCACTAAAGGAACAACAAAGTAAAAAGCTGACGTCCACTGAAAGAACAAAGAAAGCGCGTCCACTAAAAGAACAAAGTAAAAAGTTGTCGTCCACTGAAAGAGCACAAGAAGCGTGTCCACTAAGAAAACAGAGATCTCATCTGCTGACGTGGCACATGAAGCACGTCCACTAAGGAAACAGAAGATCTCGTCTGCTGACGTGGCACATGAAGCACGTCCACTAAGGAAACAGAAGATCTCGTCTGCTGACGTGGCACATGAAGCGCGTCCACTAAGGAAATAGAAGATCTCGTCTGCTGACATGGCACTTGGAGCACGCGTCCACTGATGTAAAAGAAGCACGCGTCCACTGATGTAAAAGAAGCACACGTCCACTGAAGAAAAAGGAGAGCTCGTCCACTGAAAGTAACAAGAGCGCGTGTCTACTGATAGTAACACTTGGAGAGCTCGTCTACTAATGATACACGCTAAATTAGAAGCTATGTCCACTTACATGATATATAAAGCTCGTCTACCAGTTGGAGCCCGTCCAATAACCTTGAGCTAATACTCCCGTCTGCTGACGTGGCAAATGGACGCGGATATTTTTCTCTTCAAATAAACGCGGATATTTTTCTCTTAAAGTAAACACGGTGTTGACAAATCTAGGAAAGTATACCTAGTCGTACAAGTAATACGGTAGTGAGACCGGATATCGTTCTCAAGGATCGCGGACAAGTACCACTTCGCAAATTGAACTACTATCTAGACGATCGTTTGGATGGAAGGGAGCTCAATACTAAATACCAAGCCCATGAGTTAAAATAAACAAAATAAAAGGAAAAAGTTCTTTTTGTATTTTTGTCGAACACTTGGAATGCAGAAAAAGAGATTCTTCAAATATGAAAGATGTTGGGATTAAATTTCACCGAACCTTAGCCTCATGCAATACCAAGACCACCAATCCAGTTTATGCTTCAAATATCAAAATCAACCCACAAGATTGCTCAAGCCCTAATTCCTTAGATGACAAGAGCCTAAACCCCCTAATTAAACCCTAATTCCTTAGATGACCTAATTAGTGAATTTGCATTAAGAGCAGGGATTACACGATTACTAATAAACCAAAATCCATTTCTAGATGCAAGGTTTACTAGGTTATTAATTCTAGATCAAGAAATGATAAGAACGTCCCCATTGCAAATTAAATCTCAGTAACATTTCATGGGTGATCAAACCACAGAAAGCATTAAGCATAGGAATCAAACACTAATACGAAAGCATAAACACAGATTAATCAATCAAGGCAAATACATGAGGATTACTGGTCAAAGGACACTCTAAACAAACAGACATAGTAGTCAAAGGATTACTGGTTGGAGTAGACATTGTAAGGTAATTTGGAAGCAGTTAAGTTCAAATGATCCACACACTCATGCGAAGTAAAAGAATGTGGAGCACCTGAGTCAAACAACACATACGAGAGTCTACCAGCTAAAAACACATACCTTGTATAAGATCAGCAGATTGAGAGGATTCAGTTCCCCCTACGGTAAACACTCTTCCAGTGGCTTGTGGTCTGGCCACTTATGGCCTTGCTGCTGGGACTCCTCTTCCAGCTCCACCTCTATTATCTCCAGTTCCTCTTCCGGCAGCTGTCGGCTGTTGCATAACCCTTTATATGCAATATCGTGCCACATGACCTGGTTTCCCACAGTTGAAACAGCTAGGCCTATTTGTACAGTCTCTAGCATAATGTGATCCTCCATATCTGAAGTAAACTAAGCCTTGCGGTTGCTGACCCGCTCTAGCCATTGGTGCTGGTGTCGGCGTTTGCCCGGGTCTAGCATATGGTCTCTGTCTCCACTGAGAACCACTTCCTCCACGCCTCTGGAAACTTGATCGGTTAGGACCTCCACTCCTCAGTTGTTTCTGCTCATTGGCCATCCTTAGGTCTATACTTTCAATGGCACTGCATCTCTCGACTAGTTTTGGGAAATACTGTATGTCCAGAGACACGACAGCCCTCTGCAGCTCATCTCTGAGTCATTCCTCAGATCTTCTACATTACCAGTCCTCACTTGGAAACCTTTGATAGAATTCTAAAAATTTAATCAACACCTCAAAAACTGATGCATAATCACCATCAGACATGTTGCCTTGTTTGAGGTTTGTGAATTAATTTTCCTTATCGTGTCGAACTAGACACGGAAAATATTTTTCGAAAAAGCAATTAGTGAATAACTTCCAGTGAATGTTCCTGTCCTCATCTTCCACCAGTATTTTCTTTCCCTTCAACCATAATTATGCTCCTTCGGTTAACATGAAGGCAGCATAGGTCACTTTCTCCTCCTCGCTGCAGCACATAGTAGCAAATATCTTTTCGATCTCTTGTATCCACCATTCCGCCTTCTCTGGGTCATACTCTCCTCGGAATTGAGGTGGCTTTCCTTTCATAAATTAGTGAATCCGGCATCTTCAGCTGCTACCGCCCTTCTCTGATTCTTAATTTCTAGCTACTCTTTGTTCATCTGCAGCATCTCAGCATTCTACTGGGTTTGCAATAGCATAGCAATAGCTATGGTTTCCATTGCATTTGTAGTCGAAGATGATCCTCCTCCATTATCAGTATTGTCATCATTACCATTGATAGCTAAAACAATCCTTTCTAGAGTTCCATCACCACTATTAGTTGGACGTCCTCTTCCGCGAGCCATGATTCGGTTAAAAGAAATCATCCCCTCTCATTAGTTTGACATATAATACTACATAGACAAGTATATAAATACCATATGCCATACTAATATTAACTACTCACATCAGATTCGGACACACTACCTAACTTCTAAGTATAGTCCAAATCCGATGTGGATTCAACTAGACACGGCCAGTAACAACATCCTAAACCTCGCAATCCTTGATTTTGATCAGATATAACTCCACAGTCCGTTTTAGAACCAAATTGTTCTGATACCAAATGAAACATCCCATTGTGCCCCGATGTTTTATTAGACTACAACCTCATTAATTAATTTCTTACTCGTGTGCATAATATGAAAATACGTAGAAACTAAAGCTTAAGTTTCAAATGCTCACAACTTCAATTAATTAAAACAGCACACTATAGTTATGTTAAGCGAACACACATATGTCTTAAAAACATATTACAAAACACTGTTGAGGGTATCATTTCAGTAAGATCCCTCACAAACATATACTTAAACAAAAGTTAAACAAAGTGGAAACATATTAAAATACGCCTCACGAGACGCACTGGCCATAACTAACTAGACCCTAATCACCATGGGTCAAATCTTGTCCTCCGGCCTCAGGTTCATAGGGAGTTCCATCCAACTCCTCCCGGTTATGCTCATCCACAGGGTCTTCTCGTACGATTCCACAAGGAGATAGAATACAACATACAGAAATATACAGGGGATAAGAAACAGTTCTATCATCAAAAGCGGAAAAGAGTCATAGTAAATTATACAGTAATTGTCGCAGACAATCAACACACCTAACTAACAGATCATCCTCAAGTTAATATATCATCCTCTACCCTCAATCTCATGCTACTCAAAGACACCACAGCTGCACACATATTTCTAAGGTGGAAGTGGTATCGTGAGAACTCTTGATTTTACATGTATTATATTACCAATACAATGTGTATTATATTACCAATACACAGATGTGTTTTACGTGTATTATATTACCAGTACACGGTATATTATATTACCAATACACAGATGTCCTTGTGTATTATATTACCAATACACTTTTGTCTTTGTGTATTCTACTACAAATACACTTTTGTGCTTGTGTATTATATTACCAATACACGGTCGAGGACAACAACGCCTATACTGGAATCTCACCAACCCGTTTTAACATCCTAGTGCCTTAACCTTCCATTAGAACTTGACACATTCTATGCCATAACACCTTTTTAACATACATCATCTAGGTTAGGAACTTCTAAATCATCATTATCCTCACTCCCAAAACAATCATCTCTTAGACAACATATATATCTTTTCTTAAAATCCATTAAGCATAATAATAAAAACCAGGCAGATCATGCATAACACAATATCAATCATATTATTCCAATATCACCAATATAGCACAAAATCAATTAAATAAAGGTAATAAAATCAAATCAACCATCAACAATATAAAATCAACCTAATTTCGATAAACCTACAATCCTCGAATCACCATTGGTTTTTCAGAAAAGGTTTCCAATATGATTTTGGTTTTGTCGATTACTCGACTACTAGTAGGTTTTAGGTCGCCCTACCCAATTATCATATAATCTACTACTTATCCATTCCGACGATAGGTTGGTTCTTTCCCCCACTAGGGTTATCACCGAGATTTTGAAATTGATGTTCCTCATTATCACGCCACACGTTACCAATTCCTCCTTCAACCAACAACACAACCACAAATAAATCAACAAAACCTCTTTGACACATTAATGCTAGGTTTTGGCCATTAATTCAAAAAATAGGCTAGAGTCATTTTCTCATTTTAATCTTTTGGATAATAAATACTTAGATCTTAGCTAGTTAGGATAAATTGCTATAAGTTGAAAGTATGAAATAAAAATCATCCAACCACTTAGGGTAGGGTTTCTCCCTTGAACGATAAATAGGCTAGAGAATTTAGTTGGATTCAAGCTCTTAGATTTAGATAATACAAGTACTAGAGAGCTCAAATAAAGCATTAGATTTAAAAAAGAAAAAAAAATTAACAAACCCTTTTCATACAAGGTTCGGTCAACCAAGGAAAATTGGGTTAGGAGTTTATTTTGATTTCAAACTTCTAGATATAACAACTATAGGTTTTAAGGAGTTAAGATCATGTGTCATAATTTAAAAATTGAACAAAACTTCATTTACCCAAATCCACCTGGTTTCGGCCTTAACAATAAAAGTAGGAAGGAAAATGTTTTTGATTACATGCTCTTGGATAATGAAAGTAGAGATCAAAACTAGATCATAGAAATTGGTTTCACAGTTTTATGATTTTTCTACAATTTTCTAGAGATTTTAGAAGCTTGTAAATCTAAGAATGTCAAATGGATGAACATGGCACAAACTCAAATCATTGGAAACACGACAAAAACACTAACCATTCCGTTCACTGGTCAAAATCAGGTTTTTTGCTCAGTAAACTTTCACTGTCAGTGAAAACGCAGACCGGGTTTCGTCTAAATTTTCAACCCAAAATTTTACCATAACCTTCTACCATAAAGTAGACTATGAATATGATTTTATTTTATTCAAACTCACTTTCAAACTCTCAGATTAAAACATAATTAATTATATTTTAACCGGTTGAAAAACATAATTAAAATCAGGCTGTTACATTACTACCCCTCTTAAAAGAACATTTCGTCCTCGGAATTTACGTACCTTAGAAAAGATGTGGATATTGTTGTTGCATATCCTCCTCGCGTTCCCAAGTAGCATCTCAAGTAGTTTCATCCTATACGACCTTAACCAAAGGAACTTGTCTATCGCGAAGCTCCTTAATCCGTCTATCTGCTATCCTTACAGGTAAAGCCTCATACTCTAGATTCTCTCGCAGTTGTATAGGCTCAGATTCAATAACATGAGAAGGATCAGGATAGTACTTTCCTAACTGAGAGACATGAAAGACATCATGAAGGTTAGAAAGATTAGGTGGTAAAGCAATATGGTAAGCTACTGGATCAATTCGTCGAAGAATCTGAAAAGGTCCGATGAATCGAGGAGTAAGTTTTTTGGATTTGATAGCTCTACCAATTCCAGCTTTCTGAGTAACTCTCAAAAACATGTGATTGTCTTCCTGGAATTCTAATGGTCTCCTCCTCTTGTCATTGTAGCTCCTTTGCCAATCCTGAGCTTCATTCATCTTTCCTCGTACCTTTCTGACTTGATCCGTAGTTTGTTGCACCACATCTGGACCCAAAACTTGGTTCACACCAGTCTCATACCAACATAATGGGGTCCTACACTTTCTGCCATACAAAGCCTCATATAGTGCCATTCCGATACTACTATGGAAACTATTGTTATAAGTAAATTCAATCAATGGTAAGAACTCATCCCAACTGCTAGTGTGCTCCAACACACAAGCTCTCAATAGATCCTCCAATGACTGAATTGTCCTTTCTGACTGTCCATCAGTTTGGGGCTATTAAGTAGAACTCATCCTCAACTTTGTTCCCAAAGCATTTTGCAATTGTTTCCAAAATCTAGATGTGAATCTAGGATCTCGGTCTAAGACAATGCTCGATGGCACACCATGAAATCTAACAATTTCTTTGATGTAAATCTGAGTCAACCTTTCCAAATTATAACTTTCACCAATAGATAAGAAGTGAGCACACTTCGTCAACCTATCAATGATGACCCAAATCGCATCATGCTTCATAGGAGTTAGTGGTAATCCGACCACAAAATATATAGCTATGCTATCCCATTTCCACTATGGGATATCTAAAGATTGTAATAATCATGCTCGCTTCTAATGTTGAATCTTAGCTTTCTGACACACCAGACAAGATAAAACATACTCCGCTACTTCTTTCTTCATCCTTGTCCACCAAAACATTTTCTTCAAATCCTGATACCTCTTTGTGGATCCAGGATGGTAACTCAATTGACTCTTATGTGCCTCCTCTATAATCATCTTCCTAAGTTCTGCATCCTCTGGCACACATATTCTATCTCTAAACATTAACACACCATCTGTTCCTGTACTAAACTCATAAATTTTACCTTCATCGATTCCTCTTGAAATACTCAAGTCCTAATGTCTTAGGTGCAATGAGCCTAAAATCCCAAATTAAACCCTAATGTCTTAGGTGGATTAACCTGAGATTTTGCATAAAGAGCCAAGACTTATAAGATTGCAAGCACCCCAAGACCTATTTCTAGATTCATGAACTACTTGGCATTTGATTCGTGAGCATGCCTTAACATCAATCTTCCAATTGTCTACCAAAGCAACATATCATTCCATGGGTGATCAAGCCAAGAAAAGCATTAAGCATAGAATCAAATACTCATAAAGAATTAGAAACTTGCATTAAAACCAAATCAAGGGACAACCAAGTTCATAAAAGCAAACATCTAACCCCAACAACAAGGGGGTTCAACTACTCATGATAAATGAAAATACAAAAGAGAAAGAGAGAAGGGATGAAGAAAACTCCATGAAGAATCCTCCAATCTTCTCCTCCAAGAGCAGGGAAAACATCCCTTTCTAGGGTTAAAATCACCCCCAGCCGCCAGCCTTCAAGTGCAGATCCCTTATAGGATAAAAGTCCGATGCCCTATTTATAGATGAAAGAAGTCTGGATCTAAATAGTGCGCGTCACGGCCGTAACGGGTTCTGCCAAGGGCGCTTCTTCATTTTTTTGTCTGTCACGACCGTGATCACCATCACGTCTTGGCCGTGATCAATTCTGTCCATAGGAGCTGGCCTGTTACGGTCGTGACCTCTATCACGGCTAGGCCATGATGCTCTCTGATCTTAAGAGTCTTCTCATCACGCCCGTGATGGATATAATGGTTGGGTCGTGATCCTTTCTGATCTTCATGGCTGGCTCATCACGGCCGTGACCAGTGTCACGGCCTGGGCGTGATGGTTTCTGATTGTGTTTGGTCTTGCCTTTTTGCTCTTCCTTAACCTGAAAATATAAAATAGCATTAAATGCTTTATTTGACTCAAAATTAACTAAAATATCCTAAAACTACTTAAGAGACTCAAAATGTTGCTTGAGGATAATTAAATCCAAATTTGGGCGAAAACGAGATTAAACTCGAATAATTAGCACAAAAACCATGGTCTTACTAGTTATAAAACTAGATAAGCCAGAGGCTTATCAAAATACCCTAAACTTAAACTTTGCTTATCCCCAAGCAAACTAAAACTCAAAAAGACTCAAACTTGGCAAGCTTAAAGGATTCAATCAATTTCGCACAAATTTCATGCAATTTTAGCAATACAATTTTTCTTCAATGTTTTCCCCCTTTGTATCAGTGTAATCCCCACATTCATTTACCTTAAACAATTGAGAATTTAATCATTCACGCAATAATCAATCTAAGCAAAGGATCCAAGTTACACACAAAAGGGAGATCACCAATTTCAAACAACTGCCTTCCTCACAAGGGCATTTAGTATTTCAAGTTTCAAAAGCTCACAACTTCAATTAATTAAAACATCACACTATAGTTATGTTAAGCGTACACACATATGTCTTAAAAACATATTACCAAACATTGTTGAGGGTATCATTTCAGTAAGATCCCTCACAAGCATATACTTAAACAAAAGTTAAACAAAGCGGAAACATTAAAATACGCCTCACGAGACGCACTGGCCATAACTAACTAGACCCTAATCACCATGGGTCACAGCTCGCCCTCCCGCCTCAGGTTCATAGGGTGTTCCATCCAACTCCTCATGGTTATGCTCATCCACAGGGTCTTCTCGTAAGATTCCACAAGGAGATAGAATACAGCATACAGAAATATATAGGGGATAAGAAACAGTTCTATCATCAAAAGCGGAAAAGAGTCATAATAAACTATACAGTAATTGTCACAGACAATCAACACACCTAACTAACAAATCATCCTCAAGTTAATATATCATCCTTTACCCTCAATCTCATGCTACTCAAAGACACCACAACTGCACACCTATTTCTAAGGTGGAAGTGGTATCGTGAGAACTCTTGATTTTACGTGTATTATATTACCAAATCATCCTCAATGCGGGGTTCCTATTACCTTGCCCTTCTTGGAATTCGTGGTTCAACGTGTTGTTGTATTTCTCGTAGGAGAGATAAGGGTTATTCTTCCTTCCTTGGTTGTAAGAATTTGGAGGAACATAGTTTGGTAACTTTGGGTTCGTGTCATAAAAATTGTGACATGAATACACTTGTTCACCTGAAGTGACTTTTTTAGGAGCACTACGATGTGGGTACTCCATGAAGTCATGTCCCTGCATTCCACAAATCTCACAAGCAACATTAGTAGCACCTATTGAACTCACATTACCCTTTCCAAGCTTATCAAAGCGCTTAATTAATGAATCAAACTTAGACATAATCAAATATGCACCATCTACATCAAACTTACCTCCCGAAAGTTTTTTCGCGTTATTTCCTCTTTCTGAACCCCATTGGTGATAGTTGGTGGCTACGCTTTCAATGATATGGAATGCTTCAGTTAGTGGTCTATTCATCAATGCTCCACCAGCTGTGGAGTCTAGTGACACCTTCGAAGAATAATCCAATCCATTGTAGAAGGTATGCACTAATAGCCACTTCTCGAGTCCATGATGTGGGAAAGACTCTAGCAATCAGTTGTAACTATCCCAGGCTTCAGATAAGCATTCTCCGTCCTTTTGGAAGAAGCCGGTGATCTAATTTTGTAGGTAAGCAGTCTTGGAGGGTGGAAAGAATTTTTCCTAGAATGCCTGCTCCAGTTGGTCCCATGTGGACAAAGTATTAGCGGGCACTGATTTCAACCAAGCTCCAGCCTTTCCAGTCAAAAAGGAGGGGAATAACCTCAAACAGGTAGCATCAACCGGGATACCTTGAATTCTTGTTGTATCACAGAATTCCAATAGTGTCTCCACATGATCAGTTAGGTCTTCCGAGGGTAATCCTCCAAACTAATGTTTCCTAATCATGTCAATTAACCAGGGTGGTATAGTGAAGTTCTCCGCCTCAATTTCTGGCCTAGCAATCCCAGTTTGTAAACCCCTAGCATTTGGGGCTGCGTAGTCCTTCAACGGTTTGGTATCCGGTTGATCGGCCATAAGTGGAATGGGGATAAACTTTTCTCTCGCTCTTTGCCTTTGTAGTCTTCTATGTCTATGAAAAGTCCTTTCGATCTCGGGATCAACTTCAATAAGAGTTCCAAGACTTTGGGATCTTCGCATAAAAGAGAAAAATCACCCGCAAAGAGAGAAGTAGATACACTAGAAAAAAAAGGAAAAAATGTTTAGAAAAATCTATTTAAAAATTAAATTGATATTCAAGAAAGCATATTCCCAGGTTACGGTGCCAAAAACATGATAGCGTGAATCTGCAAGTGTACGGCTTCGTCGTCAAGTAATAAAAAGATCGAATCCACAGGGACCGTGATTTTGAACACCAATTAATTATTAAATCAATTAAAATAAACAAGGAAATATTGGATTTTTGAAATTAAAATCAAGTAACAAAGCAATCACAATCAAACAAAATCGAGAATAAATAGGAAAGTAAATCAAATTGGTTGTTTTCAATTCAAAAGGAATTTCCAAGAATTGGGTTACCAACAAGACCGCTTATGCTACTAAATTGACTACCCCTTTGCTAATTATCAAAATGCTTTGAAGGTGAATTTATCGTAATATAGTTAATGTTCCCTTTCGAGATACAAGAACCGTGCCTAATTAAACCAATCCATACTCACATGGTAATTGTATTTAAATTGGACCCATTAAGGTTTATGACAATTCAATCAACCCTCGAAGGACCGCTTCTAACTCTCATGATTTAAGTCCTAAGTTCAATCCCTATAGATCCAATACCTAAGTTCACTTCTCAGTTCATCCTTAGAGTATCTATGACATGCAAATAAGTGTGCACCAAATTCACAAGTAATTATAACAATAGGAATTAAATTAAAAAGTAAATTGAAATTAACAAAGGGAAAACATCAATTCATAACATAAAACAAGTCTTGGGCATAGCCCCAATTCCTAGAAATAATAGAACTACTCAAGCATTTCTATGGTGATAGCAATGTTGATTAAAAAGAACATAAAAATCCTAAGAGAAAAAGAGAAGAAATTGGAGAAGAAGAGAGATCTCAATCCAAAAGTAAATGGCTCCAAAGAGCAGCCAAAGATTCCTATTTTCGAGCCTAACTATCCTATTTATAGTGTAGGTCAACTTGGGATAAAAGCCCATTACAAATCAGATCAAAAAAAGATAAAAATTCTGTTTCTGTCGCATCATGGCCGTGACGCCTGTGAGGGCCATGCCGTGACAGTTTCTGACTTTTCAATCTCACATCATTCTTTCCTGTCATGGCCATGACGCCTGTCACGGCAGGCCGTGACAGCTTCTGGTTCATTCCTTTATTCCTTTTCTCCAAACAGAAGCGATAATGGCCATGACAAATTTCATGGCCAGGCCATGACAGCCTCTGCCTTGCATCTTTTTCATGTTTTTCAAGCTTCAACTTCAAGCAAACTCCATGGAAACTTGACTTAAGCATTTTTATCAAAAATTCCTGCACAAACACTCCACAATACCACCTTATCCGTTCCAAAAGGAAAATTAACAAATAAAAAAATAAAAATGCCTAATCTACATGAAAATACATGCAAAATGATGATGAATTATGATGTGAAATCACACTCATCATGTGTCCTATAGCCCACGCCACAGGTAGATGTTCTGAGGCGACCCAGATACCTCTGATGGAGCTGTGCTCATAGAGGGATGTACTCTTATGGGTCACGGCGAGCAGAAGGATTACCTTGACAAACTAACTGATGTTCTCTGAGCAGTGAGGCTCGGTATGGAGAATGTCTCGGGGCTGAGACCCGGATGCGAGATATCGGCCGACATGCATTGGAGTGAGAGTCCATAGAGGATTGATTTGAGAGTGAACTTAAAGGATGTACTGTGTTGGTGTGACTCGGAAGATGGTTGACTTTTACTTGTTGTATCTGTATATGTATACATGATTATTGTTCTGTGTCCCCATCCATATTTTCATGACTATGTTCTGTTGCTTATCTCCCTCTTTCTCTCTTTGTTTCTCTGACTGTAAACCTGATAGATGAGCAATGCCAAAAGAACGGAGACAGCGGCGGACTTGGGTTACCAGCCGAGGCACTATCTGTAGAGGATCCCTCCCAGGATCCCGAAACTGGGCGACATTGAGATCATCTACCATGACGATCGTGGATGACAGGTCGACCATTCACGATTCTTCATGACATACGCGCCCTAGTGAGTTTCTATATACAAATGGGAGCTGGTCCTTACTTTCACCTGGACGACTCGTATCAGATTTTTCAAAGGTTACCCTTTTAAGAGATGTGGTATCCACCTTGTTAGAGGGAGTTCCCTGATGATATGTGGAATATGGTGGACCGCTCAGAGGCGAGGAGCCATGTTGGCATGGTGCGGGGGGTTGAAGGCAACCGAGTTTTCAAATGATGTATCACTATCATCACCGACGCGACGTCATGAGCAGCGATGAGTCGGTTAGGGAGTCGAGGGTCCGTTATTGCAGAGTCTACCGATGCACCTATGGGGAGGGAGAGGGTAGCTCTAGGTGCCTATATCGTCTATGATATGGTTTAGTCGGATGCGCCTATTAGGTTGTGAGCCTCTGCGAGCTTATTTTGATTTTTGATGTATTTTTGAGAGGCGGACCGAGTATTTCTAGGACTTTCCTTTCATGTCTGTGACCAGTTTATGTATTATGTTCATTTTTAGTTTCACCAGTTTCTGTATAACTTTTCTAGGCATTGTCCCTCTGTTGGGACAATTCATACTCAGACAGTGATCGATGTATACATTATGTATATATGTTTGGTGTGTTTACCATTGCGAATGTTTTGTGTTTTAAACGTTTTAATTTTTCGCTTCCGAACGCTTACATATTTTCGTATATATAATCGTGTTAACGTTAACTATGGATTAAGGCTTAGTTAATTAGGGTTTTCTTTAGTGGGACATCGAGGTATCTCATTTGGTGGTATCAGAGCAGTTCAGTTCTAAACCGGACTGTGGGGTAGGGTTAGTACTGACACTATTAATTGAATCCTCAATAGATATCAGCTATGCTTAGATTGGGTAGAGTGTCCGACGTGCAAGCTATTCGTACAGTACGAGAATAACTGTTAAGTGTTTGTAAGACATGTAAAGTAATATATATTGTTATATGACCTTACATATCTTATGAATAGATGAGCTAATAATTTCTTTTAAAGGAAATTTGAATGGCTCGTGGTAACGGAAGGCGGGGAAGGGTTGGCAGGAGCGGAAGAGACAGAGACACCGATATACCCGGAAGTTCATCGAGAACTAATAATGGTGGTGATGTTAATGACACGATGTGATTTATGAGAGAGCTGGCGACTGCTATACTGCAACAAACTCAACAGAATACCCAGTTCATGCAGAGGCAGGAAACGCGGGAAGAAAGGCAGCACCAGTTGAATAGGGTGCGGGAAGAGGAAAACCTTGATAGCAGACTGAATTCCTTCATGAAAGGTAACCCACCTCAGTTTCACGATGGCTATGATCCAGAAGCTGCAGAAAAATGGTTACAGGAGGTGGAGAAGGTCTTTGTGGCCATGCACTATAAAGAACGGAAAGTCCTATGTTGCTTTTATGCTAGTCGGAGCAGCATAAGCTTAGTGGAGGAACAAGCAGAAATTACTGGAAGCTGAAGGCCAGGAAATCAACGGGGAGATATTCAGGGAAAGTTTTCTGGAAAAATATTTCCCAAGAAGCATCAGAGTCGAGAAGGCGAAAGAGTTCTCCAACCTGAAACATGGATCAATGTCAGTTGGGGAATATGCAGTAAGATTTGAAGCACTACTAAAGTTTTCACACTTTTATCAGGTACACCCGGATGAGGAATGAGTGTGCAGAAAGTTTGAAGATGGCATAAGGCTCGAGCTGAAGCGGGCAATGTTGCCACTTGAATTGAACCATTTTCCAACCTTAGTAGAGAAGTGTACTGTTTTGGAAGGACATGATTGCACCCAAAATGTACAGTAGCAATAGAGAAGCAGTAGACCAATAAGGAGTAATATTCAGAGAGGAAGAGGAGGTAGATTTCAGTTAAGGGCGAAACCATACAGTCATCCTACTCGCAGTCAGTGAATGCTAGAGAGAGCTCGGGTCAAGCACAAGCACGAGGTTTGACATGTTTTAAGTGTGGAAGACCTCATCTTAGGAGGGATTGTCTTCAGTTACAGAATATCACCTGTTTCAACTGTGGCAATATGGGCCACATGTCTTGGAATTACCTTCAAGGTAATACTGGGAGAGCTCAGAATGTGCAACTAGTTGGAAGGAACCTAGGAGCTGGGAATCTGACTCAGACAAGAAATCAGCAAGGAGGAAGACCTCAGGCTACTGGAAGGGTCTTCGCCGTGAGAGGACATGAGTCTTCACCAGGGACCGGACCGATATTGATAGCGCCGTATGAATGCCCCCTACAGAATTAGCAGAGTTGAAGAAGCAATTGGATGACATGTTAAAGAAAGAGTTCATCCGACCAAGTGTTTCACCATTGGGAGCACCAGTTCTGTTTGTGAAAAGAAGGACAGTAGCTCAAGGTTATGTGTTGATTATCGGCAACTGAATAAAGTAACAATCATAATAAGTATGGGCTACCGAGGATTGACGATCTAATGGATCAGTTGCGGGGAGCAACTGTGTTCTCCAAGATAGATCTAAGGTCTGGGTATCATCATATTAGAGTTAAAGAAGATGATATATCGAAGACTATTTTCAGAAGTTGGTACGAACATTACGAGTATCTGGTTATGCCGTTTGGTGTAACTAATGCTCCTGTTGTATTCATGGACTACATGAATCGGATCTTCAGACCATACCTGGACAAGTTCGTCGTTGTGTTTATCGACGACATTCTGATATACTCCCGAGTAGATAAGAACATGTAGAGCATCTTTGGGTTGTACTTTAACTACTTAATTAAGGACAGACAACTCTATGCCAAGTTGTCAAAGTGTGAATTCTGGTTGGGCGAAGTACAATTTCTTGGGCATGTTATCAATAAGGATGGAATAGCTGTGGATCCAGCCAAAGTTGAAGCAGTTATAAATTGGGAACGTCCTAAGACAATGGGCGAAGTTAGAAGTTTCCTTGGATTGGCAGGTTACTACATAAGATTCATAGAAGGATTCTCGAATATTGCATTACCTATGACACAATTGACGATAAAGGGAAAAGCGTTCGAGTGGTCAGATGAGTGCGAGACTAGTTTTCAGGAGTTGAAGAGGAGGCTTACAACATCTCCTGTATTAGTCTCGCCAGATCCATTAGCACCATTTGATGTGTATTGCGATGCATCACATCAAGCTTGGGTTTTGTGCTCATGCAAGAAAGGAAAGTCGTAGCTTATGCCTCAAGGCAGTTAAGAGTACATCAGTGGAACTACCCAGCCCATGATCTCGAATTTGCCATAATAGTGTTTGCATTAAAGATATGGAGACACTATTTGTACGGTGCTAAGTTTACAATTTACAGCGATCACAAGAGCATAAAGTATCTGTTCGATCTGAAGGAACTAAACATGAGACAACGGAGATGGATGGAATTCATAAATTATTACGAGTTTGATCTCCAATATCATCTAGGAAATCTTTAGAGATATGAATCGTAAATCTTTACAAGTGTCAGCTATGATGATTAAAGAATTGGAATTGATCGAAAAATTTAGAGATATGAATCTTGGGATAACGGAATTATCCCGGGACAAGATAATTTTAGGGATGGTCACTATCACTAGTGGATTCCTAGACTTAGTTTGGAAGAAACAAGACAAAGACCAGTATCTCCAGAAGGTTAACCAGATGATAGAAGAAGGTAAGACAGTAGAATTTAAGAGAGGTGCTGATGGAATCATAAGGTTTAGAGAAAGGATCTGTGTGAATGAAAATAAAGAAGTTAGAAATTTGATTCTAGAAGAGGCGCACAAAAGCAAGTTGTGTTTCCATCCAGGTGCCACAAAGATGTATCAAGCCAGCGGGACTCTTGCAATCTTTGGACATCCTAGAATAGAAATGGGACAGTATTGCAATGACTTTGTATCTGCTTTGCCGAAGACACATATGAAATATGATGCAATTTGGGTTATTATTGACAGGTTAACGAAATGTGCTAATTTCCTTCCTATCAATCAAAGGTTCCCAATGGAAAAGTTAACCCAGTTGTATATCAAGGAAGTTGTCAGATTGCATGGAGTGCCAGTGAGTATAATTTCGGACAGGGATCCGAGATTTACATCAAGGTTCTGGCAGAGTTTACACAGTGCTTTAGGAAAAAAGTTAAGGGTGAGTTCGGCTTATCATCCACAGACGGATGGTCAGTCAGAAAGAACAATCCAGTCATTGGAAGATTTGTTAAGAGCGTGTGTGCTGGAACACACAGGAATTTGGGACGAATTTCTTCCATTGATTGAATTTACATATAATAATAGTTTCCGCACAACAAACAATTGATTGAACCAGAGGTGGTACAACAAACAACGGAACAACTTCCGAAGATTCGGGAGAAAATGAAAGGAGTGATAGATAGGTAGAAAAGCTACAGCGAAAAGAAGAGAAGGCCTTTGGAATTCCAAGAAGGCGATGATGTTTTCATGCGAGTCACACCGAGGACTGGAATCGGAAGGGCAATAAAATCTAGAAAGCTTACACCTCCTTTTATTGGAACATTTCAAATTCTTCGCCGAATTGGTCCAGTTGCATATCAAATAGCCTTACCGTCAAATCTTTTGATCCTTCACGATGTTTTCCATGTATACCAAATCAAAATATTATCCCGATCCATCGCACATAATAGATCCCGAATCAATATAGTTAAGAGAAAACCTTGAGTATGAGGTGTTACCTGTACGGATCAAGGGTCAATGGATAAAAGAACTCTGCAGGAAGCATATGCCTTTAGTCAAGGTCATCTAGGATGTAGTAACTGGTGATGCTACCTGGGAGAGAGAAGCTGATATACAACAGAGATATCCACACCTGTCCACATGAGGTAAAATAATTTAAATTTCGAGGACGAAATTCATTTTAAGGGGGGTAGTAATGTAACACCCCGTTTCCTCAATTGTTGTTTAAGGAAGGGATTAGGCATTTTTAAGGGCTTGATCTTATTCCTTAGGTGTTGATGAGCTTATGTTTCAAATTTGGGGTCAACCGGACTTCAAACTAGATCAGAACGCGACGAAACGTAGGAATGAGGGTTTGTTGATTTGGCTGGTCAACATGGTCCACGCTCGAGCGTGAGAAAAGCCACGCTTGAGCATGAGACATACTGAAATGATTGACATGTGGCAGGTTGAACGACTCGTGGACGAGACGGGGAGAGGCAGACGGCCACGCTCAAGCATGGGAGAGGTCACGCTCGAGCGTGGCACACTTGAACGTGGGAATTCTTGCACTCGAGCGTACGAAGTGCTGAAAGGACTCCTTGTTTCTTTTAAAACGTGAAAATTGGAGAAAAAACATAAGATTTCGAACCTGAGAAAGAGAGCTCATGTTAGAGAGAGGAAGGATAGGTTAGAGAGGGAAACTCTTGCCAAGGAATATTCGTCAGTTCGATTCCGACTTCGATTCTGTGATCAGGACAAAGAGTACTACAAGTATCGACTATCGATTTATCGATACAGCTGAGTTAATACTTGAATCTATAATGCGTCAACACGTCGACATTGTCATTTCCTTGTTTTTCAATTCTTGCTTCGATTCTAGCTTTGTTTGGAAAACTGTTGCAAGATTAGGTTTTAAGACATTGTCGGGTGGTCGCGCTGTCGCGCACGCGCCAAAAAGAACGAGCGGTTTAAAAAATGATTAACTCATTCGTCTCACAACTCAAGTTTACCAAAAAACAATTGCAAATGGAAAACACTACAAAAATAGAACAATAAAACAGAGCAAGTTGAAAAGGTTATCAAATAGCTAAAGATGATTAATCTACTGTTCTCGAATTCCCAACTATCATCGGTTGATGTAATTCCAAGCCCTAAGCAGATTCTAATCCCCTCCCGGTTGTAGCAACAATTTACAAGCGAAATCACTACTACAGATATATGTTCCCATTCCCGAATTAAGCAAACGGGGTTAAGCCCATCGTGAACTAAGCGAACACGAATTGTACACACGCGAATTAAGCAAACGCGATTAATTATAGGAACATAACATCACCGAAAATAAATCAACACAACACAATATACTCCTGAATTAAGCAAACAGAAATATATAGCATGGCATTGAAAAGGGAAAAGCATACAAAACAGGAATTACAAGAACCTCAAGTGTAGTGGAAAACAATTACAGTAGATTAATCTAGAAAATCAGTTCTCCATAGAAAAACGAAACACACAGAAAAATGTAAAACAATGGAGAAGCAAAAAGTTCTTTCAATCTGCCCAGAACAGCCTTTTATACTATTCAGAAACTAAGCCCACTCGCGAGGTGAACCCTCATTCGCGAGGTGAATATCATGAACAGTCTGCAACGTTTGGTCTTCTCGCAGGGCGAAGTACTGCTCGCGTGGCGAGGAATGGAACAGTCATGGCTTCTGGTCTTCAGTCTCGCGAGGCGAGACATGGATCCGCGAGGCGACACAGAACGGGTTACATTTCTCTGGAACAGTCAGCCTTCAGGGTCGCGAGGCGAGGTGTTGTTCACGGGGCGAACCAGAGAGGATGACATTTTTACTGTTCAGCTGACTTTCAAGTTCGCGAGGCGAGAAGACTCTCGCGAGGCGAACACCTCAAGACTTGAAATTCCTCTGATTCTTTATTCCCTTGACTTCTAACTTAACCTGGAAACAATAAAATAGCCATAAGTGGTTTATTTGACTCAAAACTGGCTAAATTAACCTAAAACTACTTTAGAGACTCAAAAGCTTGCTTGAGGACAATCTAATCTAATTTGGGTGAAAATGAGATATAATTAGCACAAAACCCTGGTTATACTAGCCATAAAACTAGATGAATCAGAGGCTTATCAAAATACCCCAAACTTAAACTTTGCTTGTCCCCAAGCAAACTAAAACTCAAAAAAATCAAAAGGACTCAAGACATGGCAAGCTTAAAAGATTCAATCAACCTTGCACAAATTTCAAGCAATACATCAAAACAGTTTTCTTCAATGTTCCCCCCTTCCAACAAAGCAAACCCCACAATCATTTATTCTAAACAATTGAGAAATTAGTTATTCAAACAATCAGTAATCTAAGCAAGGGATCCAAGTTACACACAAGAGGGAGATCACCAAATTCAAACAACTGCCTTCCTCACAAGGGAGTTTAGTGTTTCACTCAATCGCTCAGTTTGTCTAGGTTATCAACATTTCACTCAGTTTCACTTTTAAGAGCACTTCCCATGAATTTGATTTTCATCTCCAAATGGTTCCCACAAAAAACATGCATGCAACATCAAAAGGTCTTTTATGGGTTGTAATGGGGCCTGGCTAAGGGTAGGATATACAAGGGTACTAGGCTGAAAACCCTACGAACTAAGAGAGCATGAGCTTTTTACACTTTGAATTTAAACTCAAGTTCCTTTTTTCATTTTTCACTTACCTTGGGTGACTAAAGCCTTTTTGTTCAAATAGCCTTTTTGAAATTTTTGTACTTTTTTTTTCTTTTTTTTTTGTTTTCTTTCTTTTTTTTTTCTTTTTCTTGCCTTTGGCTCCAACCTTTTTATTATATTTTTTTTTCTTTTTCTCAATCCCAAACAAGACATCACACCTTGTAGCCACCCCAAACTTAGTTTCTTACAAACCTTCTCTTTGCTAAGCTTCCATGCTCTCCTAATCCTAAGATCGGGTTAACATGGCTTTTCTAGATTTTACGGCTTGTAACATAAGGTCAACAAGAATTAACAAGCTAATTAGGCTCAAAGGGCTAACTAGGGAACATGCATTTAGGAATGGTTCAATTTTAGGCTAAGTAGTTATTTACAAAGAAAATGCCTAAATCATTTGAAGCAAACACATAGACATGCAAACCATAAAGAGATTCAAGCAAATTCGGGAAAGTGCAACTTAAAAGTGATTCTCACAACTTAAAACATGTTGGAGGCTCAAATCCTCACCTGGACATTCATGCAAATTGTTTGACAGAGATTCTATCCCTAGTGTGTGCATCCCTTCACCCCAAACTTATCATAAATCATGCCATCATAACAAAATCTCAAAGTTCAGTTTTCAATCACATGGGGATCACTTTTCGAAAACAAAAATTTTTTTAACCTAGGGGGAATCATCACATCAATCATGCAATCAATCTGTGCAAAATCATCAAAATCAATCAAACTTGCCAACATAAGACTTAACACAATTTATTCAAGAGCTAAAAGAAAGACGAGGCAAAACAAAACTACAACTAGTTCCCTCCCCCACACTTAAAACATGCATTGTCCCCAATGAAACAACATGACTATAAAATCAGAGTGAGGGAAAGGAAAGGGTACTCCCTGATCAAGTATCAGTGTAGGTGGGAGCTTCCGCCTGGATCCCATTGCTTGTAGCATAAAGCCAAGGAGAGGGAGTTCATTCCATGGTCCCATAACTTGCAGCCTTGAGATAGGAGTGAGCACTTGACAATTATGGTGACCTTTCCCAATGCGGCGGATCCATCACTTCCTCTTTGTGAAAAGATGACCGCTTTCTCAACAAAGTCCTCCCAATAAAATTGGGGTTCAACCCCTTGGACCGGCCATGGTGCAAAATCCAGTCCCTCTGGTGGTTTCGCAGGGGGAGGTGGCAGATAGGTAGGGAGGGTCTCCGGTGCTGCTTCATCTCCTGTACGTTCTTCATTCACTGTTCTGGCAAATCCATCACCTGCTATACATGCAGCAATCTCAACACACACCACACAATGGTTAGTGTTAGTACAATCAGGACATGAAGAAATATCATCAAAGCCAGAATTAAATGGAAAATTAGAAATAAGGTCCTCATGGGTGTCATCAATAATCTCAGAGAGTAACTCTAACTGGAAAACAGAGTGCTCTTCCAATGGATGTTTCCCAGCATCAAAGATGTTAAACTTTGCCACAATATCACCAAACTCCATAGACATGGTCCCATCATCAACATCAATCTTAGTCTAGGCTGTCTTCATGAATGGTCTGCCCAAGATTATTGGTGATCTACTGGAATGTGTCTCTCCTGCCATGTCCAGGATGTAGAAGTCAGCAGGGAAGATCAAATCATCAACTTGTACCAGCACATCTTCTACCATTCCCATGGGGCGGGCACTGGTCCTGTTGGCCAATTGGATGGTGAGACCTGTATACTGCAAGGGCCCAAGATCAAGGTTATTGAAAATAGAGGTAGGCATGACATTTATGGAGGATCCCAAATCCAGCATGCAATTTTCAAATTTCCTGTCCCCAATAGTGCATGGAATAGTAAAAGTGCCTGGATCCTTGCACTTTTGTGGTAGTGCCTGAGTAGGGGCTGAGACAGTAACTTTTTCTGGTGCAGGCTTAGACTGGATAAGAGCTGATACATTTCTTCCCAAATTAACTCTCTCATTACTCTTCAACTTCCTCTTGTTGGTGCATAGATCCTTTAGAAATTTTGCATACTTGGGCACCTGCTTGATCACATCTAGAAGAGGAATATTTACAGCCACCTTTCTGAACACATCAAGAATTTCCTTCTCCTTGTCTTCACCACCAATCTTCTTATTTTTCTATACTCTGTGTGGGAAGGGGATTGGTGGTATGTATGTCTTCTCAGCTTCAACATCAACAGTAGGCTCGGGAGTTACCTCAACAGTTTCTTCATCTTTTCCAGAGGATGCCTCAACAACTCTTCCAGATCTCAGAGAAATGACACTCACATTAGGATTGGAGGCATTGGGATTCATCACTGTCTGTGCAGGTAGATGGGTTGTCCCTTGAGCTTGCTGTATGTTATTTATGGAAGTGGCAAGCTGTCCAACTTGTGTCTGCAAAGCCTGAATGCTAGCATCGGTTCACTGTTGAAACTGTTCCTGTGAGGCCTGGAACTGTCCGACTTGCTGCTGGAAAAGTGTAGTCAATTGTGAAGTCATTTGCTTGAACATGTCCTCCAGTGAAGGTCCAGAAGGTGCATAAGTGGTCACTTGAGGAGGATTCTGAGGTGCCATCGGTTGTTGTTGGGATGAGTTCCCATACCGAAGATTAGGATGATTCCTCCAATTGGGATGGTACCTATTTGTGGAGAGGTCTGGAGTGTTGTACCGGTTCTGATTATTGCCTTGATTATAGGGATGGACTGCATAAGCCTGAGACAAATCAGTCACGAACTCTTCCTTCGGAATAGGACATGCATCATACGGGTGCTCAGGAGAGTTGCACATGCTACACAACCTTGCAGGCTGAACCCTATCTATTGCCAATTGCCTTACAAAAGAAGCGAGCTCATCCATTCTATTCTCAAGGGCCTGGTTGGACGAAGAGCTATGGACCTCATGCACACCTCTTGTCTCAACAGAATTTCTTCTGGTTGTAAACTGTTGGGAATTCAGTGACATATTTTCAATTAGTTTCTTGGCAGCAGCTGGGGTTTTATCAACAAGTGCTCCCCCACTAGAAGCATCCAAAATATTCCTATCCATCGGCAGTAACCCCTCATAAAAGTACTGGATAAGAAGTTGCTCAGAAATCTGATGCTGGGGGCAACTGGATACCAAATGCTTGAATCTCTCCCAATATTCAGCCAATGACTCATTTCCTTGCCTGATGCCACATATTTCCTTCCTGATTGACGCAGCTCTGGAGGCAGGAAAATATCTCTCTAAGAAGAGCTTCTTCAAATCGTTCCAGGTGGTAATAGAGTTTGGCTCAAGATATAACAGCCAATCCTTTGCAGCTCCCTGGAGTGAGAACGGAAAAGCTTTCAGCTTGATGCTATCCTCAGTTACTCCCTCTGATCTCAAGGTTGTGGAGCAGACGACCTGGAATTCCTTCAAATGCTTGTGTGGATCCTCACCTGCAAGACCACTAAACTTTGGCAACAAGTGAATGAAACCAGATTTTAATTCAAAAGGAGTATCAGCACCAGGATATGCAATACACAAGCCATTATAATTAACATCAAGGGCAGCAAGCTGTCTTAATGTCCTTTGGTCACCCATATTGTCAAAAACAGTTTTAGAATTAGAATCACTACTAGTGCTAGCCCGAAACTCTCTACGGCGTGAGTGCAGTGTTCTTTCAATTTCAGGATCAAAATCACACAATTCAGGGCAAGTAGATCTAGTAGCTAGACCAATTCAAAACAAAAACAAAATAAAAGAAAAAGAAGAAAAAAAATGCAAAAATAACAAACAAGAGTCCCCGGCAACGGCGCCAATTTTTGGTCGCACTGTCGCGCACGCGCCAAAAAGAACGAGCGGTTTAAAAAATATGTAGTTTAGGGTGACAACTCGGATGTCGTCTCACAAGGACTCTTGACTTGTTATTTACCACAAAAATCAGTTTTTTTTTTGGGGGGATTGCAAATGGAAAACACTGCAAAAATAGAACAATAAAACAGAGCAAGTTGAAAAGGTTATAAAATAGCTAAAGACGATTAATCTACTGTTCTCGAATTCCCAACTATCATCGGTTCATGTAATTCCAAGCCCTAAGCAGATTCTAATCCCCTCCCGGTTGTAGCAACAATTTACAAGCGAAATCACTACTACAGATATATGTTCCTATTCCCGAATTAAGCAAACGGGGTTAAGCCCTTCGTGAACTAAGCGAACACGAATTGTACACACGCGAATTAAGCAAACGCGATTAATTATAGGAACATAACATCACCGAAAATAAATCAACACAACACAATATACTCCTGAATTAAGCAAACAGAAATATATAGCATGGCATTGAAAAGGGAAAATCATACAAAACAGGAATTACAAGAACCTCAAGTGTAGTGGAAAACAATTACAGTAGATTAATCTAGAAAATCAGTTCTCCATAGAAAAACGAAACACACAGAAAAATGTAAAACAATGGAGAAGCAAAAAGTTCTTTCAATCTGCCCAGAACAACCTTTTATACTATTCAAAAACTAAGCCCACTCGCGAGGAGAACCCTCATTTGCGAGGCAAATATCATGAACAGTCTGCAACGTTTGGTATTCTCGCAGGGCGAAGTACTGCTCGCGTGGCGAGGAATGGAACAGTCATGGCTTCTGGTCTTCAGTCTCGCGAGGCGAGACATGGATCCGCGAGGCGACACAGAACGGGTTGCATTTCTCTGGAACAGTCAGCCTTCAGGGTCACGAGGCGAGGTGTTGTTCGCGGGGCGAACCAGAGAGGATGACATTTTTACTGTTCAGCTGGCTTTCAGGTTCGCGAGGCGAGAAGACTCTCGCGAGGCGAACACCTCCAGACTTGAAATTCCTCTGATTCTTTATTCCCTTGACTTATAACTTAACCTGGAAACAATAAAATAGCCATAAGTGCTTTATTTGACTCAAAACTGGCTAAATTAACCTAAAACTACTTTAGAGACTCAAAAGCTTGCTTGAGAACAATCTAATCTAATTTGGGTGAAAATGAGATATAATTAGCACAAAACCCTGGTCATACTAGCCATAAAACTAGATGAGCCAGAGGCTTATCATCGGGACAATGTCCATGTGTTAGGGCAAATTTCGGAGCACCAAGGAGCCCCAAAGCATACGTGGCAGCGGCTGTGAGTGAAGGGAGAACGCGATTCTAAGCTTAAGCAAGTGTACCGGATAAGCCAAGGTGGGGAGAAAGTAACCGACATCGTCGGGGAGGCAAGCGTCAAATAATAGTTATATATTCATGTGTGTAGGGTGCCCCAGACCCTACTAGGATGTCGAATAATCGACAATAGCTAAACCCTAATAAAATATTATTTTAATGTTGTCTTGGGTTTAGTGGTTGTAGGTTTATCGACTGTAAGTCTGAAAATATAAGTTAGCAATTTTATGTTGATTGAGGTTATCTGGATTGCATGCTGCTCTGCTATATGACTGATATATGACTATATGTGATTTTGGGTATATTTAATATGATGACATGATTATGTGATTATTTTATGCCAGTATATGAGAATTGAGGATTTGCTGGTTGTGTTGATGGATATATGTTTGTATGGTTGAGTTGGGGGTTAACACCGTGGTAATGCCTTGAGACTGCGACTTTGAGGCCGGGGATGTATGGGCATCCGCTATGAGAGGAAGAATGTGTAAGAATGTTCCGATGTTAACTATAGTGATGTTTGTTGCATTTCATTTTGCGAAGGTGGCGACTCGTATGACTGGGAGTCATACGAGGTTAGTTGCACTCGAGTGCGAGTACAGATTATGGAGGGGCCGGTCTATGAAAAGGCCTTGGGGATGTACGAACTAGACTCGGGAGGCACACAATAACCATTAGGTAGCTCCTAATGTGTCGTGTACCCCGATATAGCCTGCTTTTCCCGAATTTACCCTGAGTATCCATGTTGCAGGTGGAGGTTGAGGCGACCCAGATACCTCTGATGGAGCTGTGCTCATAGAGGATGTACTCTTATGGGTCACGGCGAACGAAACAGTTACCTGAACAAACTAACTGACGTTCTCTAAGCAGCGAGGTTCGGTAAGGAGAATGTCTCGGGGCTGAGACCCGGATGAGAGATATCGGCCGACATGCATAGGAGTGAGACTCCTTAGAGGATTGATCTGAGAGTGAAGTTAGACGATGTACTGAGTTGGTGTGACTCGGAAGATAGTTGCCTATTACTTGATGCATGTGTATATGTATGCATGATTATTGTTCTCTATGTCCCCATCCCCATTTTCATGACTATGTTCTGTTGCTTATCTCCCTTTTTCCCTCAATGTTTCTCTGTATGTAAACCCAATAGATTAGCAGCGCCTACATGATGGAGACAGCGGCAGACTTGGGTTACCAGCCGAGGCACTATCTGCAGAGGATACCTCCCAGGATCCCGATACTAGGCGACATTGAGATCGTCTATTATGACGATCGGGGATGGCAGGTCGACCATTCACGATTCTTCATGACATACGTCGGCCTAGTGAGTTTCTATATACGGATGGTGTTGGTGTAAGCCTTAGAGGCCAATGTATTTCTTAGACTTACATTTGTATCTTGCCATTATACATATATATGTGATATGAGGCATTCCAGTTTATTGTGTTACTTGTTTAAACATAATAAAGTCCTTAGAATAGAAATTTCGGTTTAATAGAATATCAAGTACATGACTTGATCGTGAGACACTATTGAACAATGAAATCCTATTCTTAAATATCCGTAGTCAAGTATTTTATTAATAAGGACAATAATAATACATTGAGACTATTATGTGTGCAAACTGATGACCATATCTCACAGGTCATGGATATGAGATATCGAGTCACCACATAGGTACACATTAGAGTAATGATGTACTGGATTGACCCACCATGAGAACACTACATGGAGCGTTATGTGAGTGTCATAAGTAGTTCTCATAGTGACAATGGTGTATGCAATCCTTCGACCTGAAATCGCTACGATCCCTACATAAGGAGTCGTGTGCTTTAATATCGTCAAACGTCATATGTAATAGGATGATTATAAAGATGGTCATTGGGCATACCACGAGTCATGCAGAGGGATGTGAGTGACCTAGATGGAATTTGTCCCTCCTACATAACAGGAGTAATATCTGTGGGCCCCCTGATAGAGTGAGACTGTAAAATGCATGGCCGTGCTGAAATGAGTCAATATGAGATATTGACCTCATTTGTTGTTAAGTCTACTCGAGTATCAGGGAACATGATATTGAACCATACAAGGGTGACACATTCTATGTCTTGAGTTCAATATAGATATATGGACAAAGGGATAATAATGCACATGAATATTTGTCACAGAAAGGTTTCGTCAAATCACTGACTTTCTCACTACTTAGGTGGCAGTGATGTATTGCTAGATACCGCTCACTTATTGTAATATTAAATGGGATTTAATATTACTACTAACGTTTTGGGAACCTATAGGGTCACACACATAAGAGCGGATCGAAAGAAGCATTAAAAGGAGAGTTGGACTCTTATATTGGGCCTAGCGCATAGTACATGGGGCTTAGGTCAAACGCTGCTCACTAACTCACTTAAGGAGGTGCTACTATAAGTAGATCACTTAAGCTATTGTGCCTACACGGTTTTTACCCTAGACGCACATAGAGAGTGACAGTGAGCAGCAGGTCTCGGTTTTCGAAGCTAGCACTGTGAGGCAGAGACGCTTCGGGTTCGTGACGTTGGACGTTCACGGGATCTGCTCGTGTGGATACCTTAGAGACATCGTTCGTGCGGTGTTCGTGATAGACGATGTCAATCAATTGTCATCGCTTCAAGAGGTAAATCTTCTAACCATGAATCATGACCATTCGCAAGGATCCTTCGATGGGAATTTTTTTCCGCTGCGTTATTTTGTTTTATACGCAAATTCCCAACAGTGGTATCAGAGCCACTTGCGAAACCATGATTCTGTTACGTGGTTTACCTGTTATGTATGATAACATGTTAATAATGTGAATCATTTTTCTGAAAATTGTTTTCTGAAAATCGTTTGCATCCGTGTTTGCGAAACCTTGTTTCTGTAATTTTCGTATGTATATGATATATGCATCTATAGTATATTTATGTATATATATGTGATATGTACATTGGTTCTGGAATCCTTATTATGTTCTGCGATGGCATCAAGTGTTGATGTTAAACATGATCGGTTTCAGTTCTCTGTTGACGGCGTTAAAGGGTGTCAGACATGAAAAGTTCATGTTCTTGCGGCTGAGGTTCCAAGGGTTGAAACCCTAGCCTCCGTTCCTTGCAGCGTGAAGTGTTCACGGGCCTTGCGGTTTTAGGGTTGAGAGGTTGAAGCCCTAGCCGCCAAGGAAGCGGGAACCCCGTGCTACCTCTGCGTAGTGTGTTATTTCGAAATTCAATTTTTGAAATCTTTTATGTCACCATTTAATAACAACATCAATTATAATAAATGAGATTTATTATATATGATATGGTTTCAAAATTTAGATTTTGAAATACTTAACTAATAGTAACATCAATTACAATAAATGTGATTTATAGTAACATCAATTACAATAAATGTGATTTATAGTAACATCAATTACAATAAATGTGATTTATACTAACATCAATTACAATAAATGTGATTTATTATATAGATGTTATGTTTTCAAAATTCAGATTTTGAAATCTCTAATTAATAAAAAATAATAATAATAATTGTGTATTATTATTGGTTGTTACTATTTATTTGGTAATGTATGGTGAATGGTTATGGACTTAGTCCTTTAATCTTTTGGTTTATATTTTGAAATACGGCCTGCGTGCCGTGCCTTTCTCTTATATTCCATATGTATATTCTTTTCTCATCTCACTCCCCTCATATGTAAAATGAGGTTTCTGTTTATGTAATGTAATGATGGAGACAAGAAGACGTTATCCTGTGGGAGATCATGCTTGGAGAAGCCTGGACGCTCCTAGGTTTCAGTTTAGATTCTCTCATTGGCTTGGGAGAATCAATGCATTAGGGGCCATAACCATATCACATTTATTTGCCTTATATATGTATGAGATGCATGTATGTATATAGTATGTTAAAAGGGGTTTAACTAATATATGTATGAGATGCATGTATGTAAATAGTAAGTTAAAGAGTTTAACAAATGATGAGATCAAATTTTAATCAAATCCCTCAAAAGGAAATATTAAGTCACATTTAAAGGCCTTCCAATGCATGGCACTCGTCAAGACTGTGATCGATTAAGTGTGGGTCCGCCAAAGCGGGGTACCTTTATCTATACTAGTAAGACGCGATGGGACAAATGTAATGTTCAACTGCTATCCATTGGGTCTGACTTAACTAAGCCAACTTCAATAGGATTGAAAGGCTTAGAGGCTTAAAAGTTGGGCTTTAGTCCATGTGATGGATTAGAATAAGAGTTATTCACCCAACTGTCCAAGAGTTGCATGAGATGCAATCGGAAAGTGTTTCCTACCTATATAACCGAATTTTGAGTGATCAGCCAAAGCTGACTTAAAGCTAGGTGAAATATGGATCTTGGCCCACTAGAAAATCTTCCAACGGGATTTTCCGAATCAATGATGAGGGTCATTGGTTTGAGTAAAATAGTGGGAGGCGTATTTAATTAAAGACCTCATTAAATAACTTCATGGCATGATACTTATATTTTGCATATTTATCTCTGTAGATTACCATGGCATCAAACACATCAAGTAACCTATCATTGCGATCCGTCCTTGAGAAGGACAAACTATCCGGAACAAATTTTCTGGACTGGTACAGAAACTTGATGATTGCCCTCAAACATGAGAAAAAGTTGTATGTTCTTGAGGAGCCTATTCCTGAGGAGCCACCGGCTTCAAGTGCTCCTAGGACTGACAGGGATGCTTATAAGAAGCATCAGGATGACGCCTTAGATGTCGGCTGTCTTATGCTTGCTACCATGACCTCTGAGCTGCAAAAGCAACATGAGACCATGGAGGCGTACGATATGATCGTGCACCTCAAGCTGCTCTACCAAGAGCAAGCAAGGCATGAGCGGTTCGAAGTTTCCAGAGCCATTTTCCAGTGTAAATTGGCAGAAGGAAGCCCTGTGAGTCCTCATGTACTCCAGATGATCTGGTACATTGAGAATCTCGAGAGACTGGGATTTCCTTTAGGCCAAGAGTTGGCCACCGACTTAGTTCTGCAATCGTTGCCTGAGAGCTATAGTCAGTTTGTCATGAACTATAATATGAATGATCTTGACAACCCTTTGCCAGAATTGTTGAGCATGTTGAGAACTGTTGAACAAAATATTAACAAAGGAAAGGGGAAGGCCATTTTGATGGTCCAGGCTGGAAATAGCAAGAAGCAGCCCAAGAAGCCCACGCACAAACAAAAGGGCAAGGGCAAGGGCAAGGGCAAGGGCAAGGCCATCAACAAGATCAAGTCCAGTGCTTCTGGATTGAAGCCTGTGGGTGGTGTGGCTAAGGAAGGAAATTGCTTCCACTGTGGTCGGATCAGACATTGGAAGAGGAACTGCCCAAAATACCTGGAAGAAATCAAGAAGAAGAAGGGAAGTGAGACTTCCACTTCAGGTGTGTTTGTTATAGAAGTCAATTTATCTACTTCTGCATCATGGGTATTAGATACTGGATGTGGTTCTCACATTTGTACAAATGTGCAGGATCTAAACAGGAGTAGACCATTGGTAAAGGGTGAAGTCGACCTACGAGTTGGAAATGGAGCAAAGGTTGCTGCTTTAGCTGTAGGGACTTATGTATTGGCTTTGCCCACTGGGCTTACTATTCAGTTAGAGAACTGTTATTTTGTGCCTGCAATTAGCAGGAATAGCATTTCCGTTTCTTGTTTGGACAAGATTGGTTTTTCTTTTATAATAAAGAACAAAAGTTGTTCTATTTATTTGGATGATATTTTCTATGCTAGTGCACACATGAGTAATGGGCTTTATGTCCTTGATCTTGAAATGCACATCTATAACATAAATACTAAGAGGTTCAAACCAAATGAGTTGAACCCGTCTTATCTTTGGCATTGTCGTTTAGGCCATATAAATAAGAAGCGCATTTCGAAGCTCCATAAAGATGGACTCTTGGACTCATTTGATTATGAATCATATGAGATATGTGAGTCTTGTTTATTGGGAAAGTTGACTAAAGCTCCATTCACCGGAAAAGGTGAAAGAGCTAATGATCTTTTGGGTCTTATACATAGCGATGTATGCGGACCCCTAAACACATTAGCTAGAGGTGGTTTTCAGTACTTCATCACATTCACTGATGATTTCAGTAGATATGGATTTGTGTATCTTATGAAACATAAATCGGAATCCTTTGAAAATTTCAAGGAATTCAAAAATGAGGTACAAACCCAACTTGGTAAAAATATTAAAACTCTTCAATCAGATCGAGGTGGTGAATATTTGAGCCTAGAGTTTGATGATCATCTGAGAGAGTGTGGAATTTTATCTCAACTCACTCCACCTGGAACACCACAATGGAATGGTGTTTCTGAGAGGAGAAATCGAACCTTGTTGGACATGGTTCGGTCTATGATGAGTCATGCAAACCTTCCAAACTCTTTCTGGGGACATGCTCTATTAACAACAGCTTTTACACTTAACCGTGTTCCATCCAAAGCGGTAGAAAAGACACCATATGAGATATGGACTGGTAGACGACCCAGCATGTCTTTCATGAAGATTTGGGGTTGTGAAGCATATGTAAAACGTCAAGTTTCTAATAAGCTTGATCCCAAATCTGATAAATGCTTCTTTGTGGGGTATCCCAAAGAAACCAAGGGATACTATTTCTATAATCCTTCCGAAGGCAAAGTGTTTGTCGCACGGATTTGGTGTATTCCTAGAAAAGGAGTTTATCTCCATAGGAACCAGTGGGAGGAAGATAGAACTTGAAGAAATTCAAGAATCACAGAGTAGTGACCTACCATTGGTGGAACAGGAGCAACCTTCACAAAATGTTGTGGAGGAACAACCTGCTCCAGTAGCACAAGACCAGCGTAGGTCTAACAGGATACGTCACCAGCCTGAGAGATATGGATTTCTCATGACTCCACAAGGTGATGTATTGCTCATGGATCAAGATGAGCCTGTGACTTACCAGGAGGCCATCACTGGCCCAGAATCTGAGAAGTGGCTTGAGGCCATGAAATCTGAGATGGATTCCATGTACACTAACCAGGTATGGACCTTGGTAGAGCCACCTGAAGGGGTGAAACCCATAGGGTGCAAGTGGGTTTTCAAAAAGAAAACTGACATGGATGGTAAGGTACACACCTTTAAGGCGCGATTGGTCGCTAAGGATTTCAAGAAAATTCATGGTGTCGACTATGATGAGACCTTTTCGCCTGTTGCGATGCTTAAATCCGTCCGGATCTTACTTGCTATCGCTGCATACCATGATTATGAGATATGGCAGATGGATGTCAAAACTGCTTTCCTTAATGGAAAGCTTCTTGAGGATGTGTACATGACACAACCTGAAGGCTTTGACATTTCAGAGGATGCCGGAAAGGTATGCAAATTGCAGCGATCGATCTATGGATTGAAGCAAGCTTCCAGAAGTTGGAACCTTCGTTTTGATGATGCTGTAAGACAGTACGGATTCATCAAAAATGAAGATGAACCTTGTGTCTACAAGAAGGTTAGTGGGAGCATTGTTGTTTTTCTGGTGTTATATGTAGATGACATATTACTCATTGGAAATGACATCCCTACACTACAAAATGTAAAGACATGGTTAGGGAATTACTTCTCTATGAAAGATTTGGGTGAAGCTACCTATGTATTGGGAATCAGGATCTATAGGGATAGATCGCTGAAATTGCTTGGCCTAAGTCAGAGTACATACATAGACAAAGTGTTGAGACGCTTTAACGTGCTTGAATCCAAGAAAGGACTCTTGCCTATGTCATATGGTATATGCCTATCAAAGGCACAATCCCCTTCCACTCAAGAAGAAAGGGATCACATGAGTAAGATTCCATATGCATCCGCAATTGGATCTATCATGTATGCCATGTTATGTACTCGACTAGATGTATCGTATGCTTCAAGCATAACGAGCAGGTACCAGTCTGATCCAGGTGAAAGTCATTGGTCTGCTGTCAAGAACATCCTTAAGTACTTGAGAAGAACTAAGGATTCGTTCTTGGTATATGGAGGCGAGGAAGAGCTTGCTGTAATAGGTTACACCGATGCTAGCTTCCAAACCGATAAGGATGATTCCATATCGCAATCTGGTTATGTGTTCTACCTGAATGGCGGGGCGGTGAGCTGGAAGAGCTCAAAGCAGGAGACAATCGCCGATTCTACTACAGAGGCTGAGTATATTGTCGCCTCCAATGCATCAAAGGAGGCTGTTTGGATCAGGAAGTTCATTGCCGGCTCCAAACATATACTTAGACGCTTCCATCTCATTCGAGAGATTATCGATAGAGGAGATGTGAAAATATGTAGAGTACCAACACTTGATAACGTTGCTGACCCACTTATGAAACCTCTTGCTCAACAGAAGCAGGAAGGTCACACTAGATCGATGGGCATTAGATTTATGCCTGATTGGCTCTAGTGCTAGTGGGAGATTGTTGGTGTAAGCCCTAGAGGTCAATGTATTTCTTAGACTTACATTTGTATCTTGCCATTATATATATATATATATATATATATATATATATATATATATATATATATATATGATATGAGGCATTCCAGTTTATTGTGTTACTTGTTTAAACATAATAAAGTCCTTAGAATAGAAATTTCGGTTTAATAGAATATCAAGTACATGACTTGATCGTGAGACACTATTGAACAATGAAATACTATTCTTAAATATCCGTAGTCAAGTATTTTATTAATAAGGACAATAATAATACATTGAGACTATTATGTGTGCAGACTGATGACCATATCTCACGGGTCATGGATATGAGATATCGAGTCGCCACATAGGTACACATTAGAGTAATGATGTACTGGATTGACCCACCATGAGAACACTACATGGAGCGTTATGTGAGTGTCATAAGTAGTTCTCATAGTGACAATGGTGTATGCAATCCTTCGACCTGAAATCGCTACGATCCCTACATGAGGAGTCGTGTGCTTTAATATCGTCAAACGTCATCTGTAATAGGATGATTATAAAGATGGTCATTGGGCATACCACGAGCCATGCAGAGGGATGTGAGTGACCTAGATGGAATTTGTCCCTCCTACATAACAGGAGTAATATCTGTGGGGCCCCTGATAGAGTGAGACTGTAAAATGCATGGCCGTGCTGAAATGAGTCAATATGAGATATTGACCTCATTTGTTGTTAAGTCTACTCGGGTATCAGGGAACATGATATTGAACCATACAAGGGTGACACATTCTATGTCTTGTGTTCAATATATATATATATATGGACAAAGGGATAATAATGCACATGAATATTTGTCACAGAAAGGTTTCGTCAAATCACTGACTTTCTCACTACTTAGGTGGTAGTGATGTATTGCTAGATACCGCCCACTGTTTGTAATATTAAATGGGATTTAATATTACTACTAACGTTTTTGGAACCTATAGGGTCACACACATAAGAGCGGATCAAAAGAAGCATTAAAAGGAGAGTTGGACTCTTCTATTGGGCCTAGCGCATAGTACATGGGGCTTAGGTCAAACGCTGCTCACTAACTCACTTAAGGAGGTGCTACTATAAGTAGACCACTTAAGCTATTGTGCCTACACGATTTTTACCCTAGCACTGTGAGGCAGAGACGCTTCGGGTTCATGACGTTGGACGTTCACGGGATCTGCTCGTGTGGATACCTTAGAGACATCGTTCGTACGGTGTCCGTGATCGACGATTTCAATCAATTGTCATCGCTTCAAGAGGTAAATCTTCTAACCATGAATCATGACCATTCGCAAGGATCCTTCGATGAAAATTTTTTTTCGCTGCGTTATTTTGTTTTATACGCAAATTCCCAACAGATGGGAGATGGTCATTACTTTCACCTGGATGGCCCGTATCGTATTTAACAGAGGTTACCCTTTCCAGAGATGTGGTATCCACCCCGTCAGAAGGAGTTCCATGATGATATGTGGAACATGGTTGACCGCTCAGAGGCGAGGAGCCATGTTGGCGTGGTGCCGTGGGGTCGAAGGCAGCGGAGTGTTCAGACGATGTATCACTATCGTTGTCGACGCATCGTCTTGAGCAGCGATGAGTTGGTTTGGGAGCCGAGGACCCGTTATTACAGAGTCTACCAACACACCTATGGGGAGGGAGAGGGTCGCTCCAGGAACCCATATCATCTGTGATATGGTTTAGTCGGATGCGCCTTTTAGGTTGTGAGCCTCTATGAGCTTATTTAACTTTTTGATGTATTTTTGAGAGGCAGACCGGGTATTTCTAGGACTTTTCTTTCATGTCTATGACCAGTTTATGTATTATGTTCAGTTTTAGTTTGACCAGTGTCTGTTTAACTTTTCTAGGCATAGTACCTTTGTTGGGATAGTTCATACTCAGACAATGACCGGTGTATACATTATGTATATATGTTTGGTGTGTTTACCATTGCACATGTTTTGTGTTTTAAATGTTTTAATTTTCCGCTTGTGAACGCTTACATATTTTCATATGTATAATCGCGTTGTCATTAATTACGAATTAAGGATTAGTTAATTAGGGTTTTCTTTAGTGGGACATCGAGGTGTCTCATATTGTGTGCAAATAGTGTTCTATTTTTAAGCAATCTACCTTAAAGCTTTGCGAATTAAATTCCTATGACTTTTGATGATAATAACATTAAGTCCATCAATTGGTCTTGAAACTCTTTTCAATCTACTCACTATTTTGTCTCATTCTTACTTCATAAGCGTTAAAACTCATGTCCCTCCTACAGAAGCATTCACGGATTCTTCTGTTGTCTAAGTGACTCCCTGATACTAACGTATTTGAAAGGCTTATGGTTAGTCAGATAATTTTTTTTTATCAACTCTTAGATTAGTGCATATCATATAAATGATGAAGAAATTTTTGAAATCCAACACAATAAAATTATTACAAGTTAAATGCATTGAACTTTTATTCCAAAAAACATAATATGATAACATACAACTTCTTAAACTTTAGTTTCATCAAGGTGGGATTAATGATTAATACAATCATTCCATATTTGGTTGCTCCTCTGCAAGATTTGGGTTTCTTTTGGTTTGAACTCTAGTGATCTTATAACTAAAATGTATTTTGTCAAGCTGTCATGGCAACGGTAACCCAGGTCATGCACAAGATTGAGGCAACAATCTGTACTAATTGTTTCATTTCCGAAAAATGTTCCAAAGAAGACTTAACTTCCGCAATGTGGATGTAACTTAGCTGCACAATCTTTCAAATATTTTGCATATGATGGTAATGGACTTGGTGCAGAATTAATTTCAACAACGGACCCCTTAGATGATTCAAGAACTTCATATGAAACTCCTGTTCTAACCAGTAAGGTTGCAGTTGCCATAAAGACAACAATTAGACATAAGTTGTTGAATGTTGCCAAGACTTGTAGAGACAATATCTAATTATTGGGTATTGAAATGCCTTGTTGATAATAGTAAGTGACTTTTAAGACCATATTTATAGTTGAAAATATAGTCTTAAAACTTCCATTAATGACATTTACTTTAACACTAACGAAAATTATAAGGTAAAAATTATGTAATAAATTAAGTTAAAAATTAGAAAAACTGTAGTCATTATGATAGAAATTGTTACCTTGAAATCGTTATATTTAGATTGTGCAATTATTAATACAAGTCCAGATCATTATATTGTGAAGATCGATATTTATACAAAACCACAAACAAAATTTATCATATGATTTTCATTTTTTTATTTCATTATTGTATTGTTAACTCGATACTAAATGTGTTTTGATAAATTTACTCGTATGTTTTATTTTTTGTTAGTGTGTGTGTGAATCTGAATGTTAATAGTTTCTTTATATCTATTGAAAACAATTGCATATTTGATTTGATAATTAGAAAATGTTTTACAAAATAGTTAAAATCTAAAAACTAATTAAATATGGAATACATGTAATTAGTCGAAGTGTCTGCAAAACTATAGCTTTCTTGATTTAAGTGCAATATCTTAGGTGTTACTATATGTGTGGTCGAGTCTAAGAGATACCAATAAAAATGTTAATTCAATAATTTTACCAAAATTAATATAATAACAGTATATTTAAAATACCTATGTGTCGTCTTACATTTCTCTAAAATATGAGCTGAAGATGAAAAAAGGGGAGATGTCCAGAGTGACTAGAATGTTTGATGGATCAAATTTTAAAAACTAAAAATAATATATCATTTAAAAACAAGTAAAATGGAATATATTCTAAAACTTTGTCGATGATAGAAAAATGTGAGAAAATTAGCTTATTCCTAACTTTGTGATGACGGGTGAGACACCCTGATGTCCCATTAAAGAACAACCTAATTAACTAATAACTTAATCGTGAAATTAGCATTAAGGATATAAAACATAAAATCATAAATATTAAAACTTTAAACATAAAGAATGGAAACATAGCCATCACACATAGATATACATATACATAAAGATACAAGGTACTGTATAGGGTACCATATTAGAGTAGGGGCCCAAAAGTACAAACTAACAAAAATACTGAAGATACAACAACCCGCAAAAAGACGCACTGGCCACAAACTCTCTACTCAACTACTAGGGTCCACTCCTCGTCCTCCATCATTTGGCTCATAAGGAGTTCCATCTAGTTCCTCAGTAACTGGCTCCTCCGCAGGGTCTTCTCATATTGATCACATAAATAAAACATATACAGAAACAAATAGGGAGATAAGAAACATGCTATCATCATAGGTGGAAAAGGTTACATAACATATATACAGTAATAGCACACTGAGGAAGTCTGATTATGGCAATGTTGCAGCATCAGTAGAAGCTGATAACTCATCTGATGAGGAAGTGGTGGAATTCTTGGACAACAAGGCAGCTCAACATGTATGGTCTAGGAAATATGAGTCATTGGAGGTAACTGATGGTACATTTAAGGATAATATTCCTTCTATTATTAAACCTCCCACCTTAGAATTGAAAAAATTGCCAACCCATTTGAAATGTGCATATCTTGGTGATAATGATACACTGCCTGTAATAATTTCAGCCTCACTAACATGTCCTCAAGAGGAACATTTACTGGAAGTTTTAAAGAGGTACAAAAAGGCAATAGGATGGCAAATGGTAGACATTAAGGGAATCAGTCCCTCTATTTGCATGCATCGGATCCTTTTGGAAGACAATTCAAAGAATAACATTGAGAGCCAAAGGAGATTGAATCCAATCATGAAAGAGGTGGTTAAAAAAGAGATCATCAAGTGACTGGATGCTGGCATTATCTACTCAATCTCCGATAGTGTGTGGGTGAGTCCCATCCAGTGTGTGGCTAAGAAGGGGGGTGTAACTGTTGTTACAAATGAAAAAGAAGAAATCATTCCAACAAGAACTATAACTGGTTGGAGGATTTGCATGGATTATAGGAAGCTGAATAAGGCAAC
Organism: Sophora flavescens; assembly: GCA_030762895.1. NCBI lineage: Eukaryota > Viridiplantae > Streptophyta > Magnoliopsida > Fabales > Fabaceae > Sophora > Sophora flavescens. Next base: position 166,373,323 of record CM061062.1, on the reverse strand, counting down.
TAGAAAAGATCACTTCCCTTTGCCATTTATTGATCAAATACTGGATAGATTGGCTGGAAAGGACTTCTATTGTTTCATGGATGGCTATTCTGGATACAATCAGATTGCTATAGCACCAGAAGATCAGGAGAAAATAACCTTCACTTGTCCTTATGGCACCTTTACTTTCAGAAGGATACCATTTGGACTATGCAATGCTCCAACAACCTTCCAGAGATGTATGATGGCAATGTTTTCTGACTTGATTGAAAAATCCATGGAAGTATTCATTGATGATTTCATGGTGAGGAGACTAATTTGGTGTTGAACTGGGAGAAATTCCACTTCCTGGTGACATAAGGAATTGAGCTTGGCCATAGAATTTATAGAAATGGCATTGAAGTGGATAAGGAAAAGATTGAAGTTATTGAAAAGTTGCCTCCTCCCACATCAGTGAAGGGCATCAGAAGCTTCTTTGGTCATGTTGGTTTTAACAGAAGGTTCATCAAGGATTTTTCCAAGATGTCAAAGCCACTGTGTTAGTTGCTGGAGCATGATAGGACTTTTGAATTCGTAGCTGAATGTTTGAAAGCAGTTGATGTAACGCCCCGATTTCTGTGTCCTTCTGTAGCAGTAAATACATGTATATATGTGTTTATTTTTTATAAAATCCAGATAGTGATTTTAAATAAACTAAAATCATTTTCTTATGTTGTTTTATCATATGAAGTCACGCTTAAATTTTCGGTTGAAAATTCAGACGAAAGCTGGACTGCGTTTTCACTTCCAATACAAGTTTACTGAGCAAAAAACCTAATTTTGAACCGTGAACGAAACGGTTAGAGTTTTTGTGATGCTTTGTGTGATATTGAAATTTTTCGAAAATTTGAGTTCGGAAATGAAATATAATATTTATTCTAGGTGAAATACGATCGAAAACTTGAACCAGATACACAATGGAGCAAAAAAGGGAGCCCAAAAGAAGTGAAGTGACTTGATGGGATGTGATGGACATGGGTTATGACACACTCAAAAGTGTAATCATCACACTTTTCAAATTATATCATATTATATCATATTATATTCTAAAAACATATTTTTCTCTTTCCTCTTCAACCAAACAAGGCATAAGACCAAACTTGCTCTCCAAGCTCTTCCCTCTCTCCTCTTGGACGTCCCACTCCCCTCTCCCTCTATAAATACCCATTTCATTTTCTCTTCATCACTTTTCTACTTCTTCATTTTCTCATTTTTAAGTTTCTAACACTTAAAGTTTCCATTTTTACTTAGTTTCAAGCTTCAAGTTCTTCATACTTTTTCTTTCTAGTTTCAAGGGTAACATTCTCATACTCTTCTATTGCAAGTTTTACACTTATTTCATGAGTTTACTTTATGTCTTCTTAAAATGTTCTTAAAGCTCTTTTAAGTTCTAAAATCTCTAGAAAATGGTAGAAAACTTTGTTTGAGTTGAAACCAATTTCTATGAACTTCTATCAATCTCTTCTTTCATATTCTAAGAGATTGTATCAAACAAACATCTCTAACCTATTTTTCCAAGGATGGCCGAAACTATGTATTAGTGGCCTAGGAAGTTTTGTTTCAACTTTTTGAAAGATGATCATTTATTTGAGCTTCTAGATACCTCTTGATCTTAAATCTAAAGTCTTGGAAAGTTTGAGAATTCCTAGCTTGTTGATCCCATGATGGCCGAACCTAGTAGGTTGTGGACCTAGGATATTTTGTTTTCATTTTCCAATATGATCATGGACTTGAGCTCCTTAATACATTTGGATGCTAAGTCTAAGATATTGGAAAGCTTAAAGATTTCTAGCCTATTCATCCTATAATGGTTGTGAACCTAGGATGTTTTGTTTTCATTTTCCAATAGGATCATGGACTTGAGCTCCTTAATACATTTGGATGCTAAGTCTAAGAGATTGGGAAGTTTAAAGATTTCTAGCCTATTTATCCTATGACGGTTGTGAACCTAGGATGTTTTGCTTTCATTTTCCAATATAATCATGGACTTGAGCTCCTTAATACATTTGGATGCTAAGTCTAAAGAGATTGGAAAGTTTAAATATTTCTAGCCTATTTATCCTATGATGGTTGTGAACCTAGGATGTTTTGTTTTCATTTTCCAATATAATCATGAATTTAGACTTCTTGGTATCTTTTAATGCTAAATCTAAAGAGCTTAGAAGGGTTGGAAATTTCTAGCCTACTTATACTAAAGAGGCCGAAACCCTAAGCATGGATTTAGTGGGATTTTGTTCTATCTTTGTAAAGTGAACCTTGGTTATGAACTCCTAACACTTAAGGATCATTAATCCATGAGTTGTATTCTCTTTTGAAAACCTTTAACCCTATTTTATGTCATGGCCAAACCTATACCTTCTTGGTTTAGTGTTCTTGGTTAACTTTTAACTTGTGGTTTTGTGTTCATAAACCTAGACTTTCGTCGCGGAGTAGACTAGGACATTTGTAGTACACTTCCTCAAGCATCACGTACCTTTACCTCACAAAGGTAAGAGGGGATAGTCTGAGGGATATTCAATAGCTATGTGTGTAACACCCTACTTTTTATTTTCTGTTTTTTATTTTTTTCAATAAAAATATTTTCGCTGTATTAACCGGTATAAATGTATTTATTTATATTTTTATCCGAGTTCATGGAGATTGATTTTTATGAAATAAAAATCATATTCATACTCTATCTTAGGGTAGAAGCTTAGGATAAAAATTTGGGTTGAAAATTCAGACGGAAATCGGTCTGCGTTTTAACTGACAGTATAATTTTATTGAGCAGAAAACCTAATTTTGACTCGTGAACGAAATGGTTTATATTTAAATCATATTTCCAACGAGTTTGGTTAGTTTGAAAATTTTCGGTCGAAAACGAAATATTACGCTTTTATACGAGCGTAAAACCCTAATCGGGAAACCGACGGAGTCGAGAAGGGAAGTGCAGAGACCCGTCAAGAGATCAGGACAACGAGTCATACATGATGACTCATGGAGGATGAGTCACCAAGAATTTATGAGCATTAAATGCAAGTAATCATGACATTTAGGTAAAAAGACCAAAATACCCCCTAAGCTTTTGCGGGTATTAACAAGACGCATCTACGCACTCTTAACCACTCATTTTACGTGGTTGAAAACCTCCCATATCTCTCCAATTTCGTGCATCCACCTCCAATAAATCTTACCTATTTCATTTTGCTTTCGTTTCATTATTTTCCTCTCAAAAACCGAAATCGGGTAAACGACGGAGCTGCGTACGGAATTTCCGGGAACCGCTAACGGATAAGATCGGTGACTCATTAGTGAGTCACTTTGTGTGGCTCAAAATCAGTCTCACCGCCATCAAATGTGATCCACATAATTATTAACCATAGTTAAGCAAAGTAACCCTAGTTAAGTTAATTATTAACTATGGTCAAGCTTATATTAATTAATTAATCACAAAAACCTTTAATATAAAACTTAAAAACCAAACAAGGCCTAAGATTTCCCTTATAAAAGCCCTTCAAAACCGTGGCCTCCCTCCCCTTTCACTCATATTCTTCATTTCCTTCATTTCTTCACTTTTCTCCAAAAACACCATTGTTGATCTTCAAGAACTTCAAGTGATTTCCATTAACAAGATTGCCAAGATCCTCATCAATTCTTCTTCTACTTTCTTAACTTAGGTAACATGATCATCTCCTCTCTTTTTAAGCTCTTGTTTTTCATATTTCTTGAGTTTTCATTTCTTAGATCTAGAACTTCAATTAATTCTAGAAAATTGTAGAAAAATCATAAAAATGTGAAACCAATTTCTATGATCTAGTTATGATCCCTCCTTTATTTATCCAAGATCATGTGATCAAAATCATTTTCCTTCCCTATTAACCATTAATGGCCGAACCTAGGTAGGAAAATGGGTTTGGTGTTTTGTTGTTTGTTTTGAAAGTTAGTACATGACTTAAGTTCTATAATACATGTATAGCTTAAATCCAAGAGCTTAGGTCCAACAAAAATCCCTAGCGTAAATTCCTAATATGGGCCGAAACCCTAACCCTAAAGGTTAGAGGATTTGGTTTCAAATTTTAGTCTTGTAATAAGTAATCTATGTTAGTTAAGACTCTAGTAACTAGGATCCAAAAGATGGCATTGAGAAGATAATCCTAAACCTATTTTCTAAGTCTTGGCTGAACCTAGCCCTAAAGTGTCATAGATGGTTGTTAGTTGATTAATTATAGTTATGTTGTTTGAATGAAGGTGGTTGTGTTAACTCGTGGCGGGATAACGAGGATCGTCGTGTACGTGTTTACGGTGATAACTCGGGTGGGGGAAATAATCATTCTACTGTCGGAATCGATAAGTAGCATATTATATAATAATTGTGTAGGGCGACCTAAACCCTACTAGTAGTTGAGTAATCTACAAGACCAAAATCATATTGGAAACCTTTTCTGTAAAACCAATGGTGATTCGGGGATTGTAGGTTTATCGACATTAAGTTGATTTGAAGTATTTGAGGATGTTTGATTTTATGTTATCAAATTTACTGTGATACGCTGGTTGAGGTATTCCATCTGCATGTGACGTATTATTTCGGTGTTTGAATATTTAGGAGATTGAGGACGTTCAGTGTCTGTCACGACCATGATGGCTATCACGGCCAGGCCGTGACAGAATCTGACTTGCCTTTGTTGTCTGTCACGGTCGTGATGGCTATCACGGCCAGGCCGTGACAGAATCTGACTTTGTTATTTATTTGGTTGAACTATTATGATTTGGTTGTGATAAATTACCTTATATGATATTGAGATATTTGAATATTCTGTTGATTAATGTGTTATGCATGATCTGCCTAGGTTTAATAATATGCTTAGATGATTTTAAGGAAAGATATATATTGCTCGGAGGTATTTTGTTTGGGTGAGAGTTTTGAATATGAATTAGAAGTGACTCGCTATTATTTTATAGAAGTGATGTGATATAGAATGTAAATGGAGGTTGTGAGGAAAAGCTTGAGGTACTAGGTTGCTATTGATAAAAGTCAGTGAGAATCATATGTTGCATTGTTGTTCATAACCATGTATTTGAGATACACGAGGTCCGAAGTTCTCGTGGACCGTTCCAAATTAGAATTTAAGTTGTGCAACTATAGTGTCATTGATATGCATGAGCACCCTTGACTGAGTTGAGAGAGAGAATCAGGGTGTGCACCAACAGTACTGTGCAGCTATAGTGTCATTGCTTTGCATGAGCATTCTTACCATGGATGAGAATGTGCACCGGCGTTGGGAACGTGTCACCTGGACGACTGACTGATATTCCTAACGAGGGATGTGTGACAGGATTAGTAGTGGCCACGTCAGCATAAAGGTTTAGTTGCATGAGTTGAAGGGTAGAGGATGACGTTATAAAGTATGGATGATTGTAAATTGCGAGTGATGCATGTTTGTGACTATTATTGTATTATATGCTATGAATCTTTTCCACTTATGATGATAGAACTGTTTCTTATCTCCCTATTTCTGTATTTTTGTGTATGTCTACTTCGTTACGTTAGAAGACCAGATGGACGACTATGTTACTGAGGAGATGGATGGAAACCCATACGAGACGGAGGTTGTTGAAGAGTTGAACGACGTTCTGTATGAAGTTGACACTGAAGAACAACCTACTGATCCTAATAATGTAGCGTAGTAAGTTTAGGGCCAGTGAGTCACCTAAGATGTTTTGTTTTCCATTAGTTATAAGCAAGTTGTATAAATAAGTACCTGTGTGGGATCCTACTGAGAGGATACCCTAAACAGTGTTGTGTAAAATAAAGAATACTTATGTGTGTATTTATGTAATATAGTTTTGGTGTGTTTTGTATTTGTAGAAGTTATATGATTATTATTTAAGTTTTAATTTTTAAGTATTTTCAACGATAAGCGCGCGATTAAGTAAATAAATATTAAGGTTTTAATTTAATAATACAATGGGGCACAACGGGGTGTCTCAATGTGCACGTGTGTATGTGGTTTACTCGATTTATTTGAATATTGTTATTATATTGAATCAAAGTTTGAATGATTTGTATACTTGAACTGTTGTGATAACTGTTTGAAGTTGATCCTTACTTGATTGAAAGTGTTGTGAATCATATATATTATGAACTTTTATTAACTGTTATATTGTTGACTGAGATTATGATGATATTGATTAATGTCTGAAAAGCCCGACGTTGGTCTGTGCTCAACTAATTATACGATTAAAAGTCTAAATAAGCTTCCAAGAGAACTTTGAAAGTAATGGTGTTCATTTTAAAATGTTCTTTAGTAAAGTATGTGTTTTGGAAAGTAAGTGATCTTACTTGTATTTATTCCGGAAGGATCAAACTTTGGAACTTGTGTTAAATAATTTCAGGTTAAAGGAAATTATTTTCTTACGAACTAAGTTTTTGTACAAGAGAAAATCATTTAGAAAATATGTGTTTTTATGGAGGGAAAAGCCTCTGGAAAATATTTGACCTTAAATAGAGATGATTTTAAGAAAAGCATTTCAAGAGAAAATGGATTTCTTATAATAGTTTACAAATGATTTTCCAATGAAAATATTTCCTGTAAAGAAATACTTTTGAAAATATTCCAGTAACTTGGATTGGTTACCGAGGTTTTATTTTGGTATTTGATTTTCACTGAACGAAAAGTTAGAACAGATGAAATCGAATCTAGTATACAAGACATCGGAATACTAGCATTCTATAATTTACACGTAGATCTTTGATCCGTGTCACGTTGTTGTGGACTGTGTGTCATAAATACGTTGTTGTGGACTGTGTGTGCTATTCACGTTGTTGTGGGCTATGTGTCCTAATCACGTTGTAATAAACGTTATTAAAGGTGAATGTTGTTTTTTATGGTCATAGGTCTTGATTGGTGCATCGGTCTAAGGTGTTGTGATTGAGCACTCGGACTGCGTGTCCTGTGTTGATGTTGAGTAATTTCAAGTGATGAAAGTTATGAATGGTCGTTAGCTTTGAGCTTCGACAACGAATGAGATTGAACACAAAGAAAACATCTTGAACGAATGTTTTTCTTCATGCATTTAGGCATATGTACCTCACAGGTTAGTCACTTCGGTGATGCCCAAGCAGGGGCTATTAGTCACTTCGGTGATGTCCAAACAGGGACTTTTAGTCACTTTGGTGATGCCCAAGCGGGGCTGTTATATAAGTCACGACGGTGATGTCCAAACAGGGACTTTAGTCACGACGGTGATGCCCAAGTGGGGGCTTTGAGTTTGATCAACTCTTAGAAAGATGAAGGAATCTCATGAGATTAAGTTTATAGAGCCGGAATGTTGAAGTGTCATTCATAATCTTTATAAAAACTGATTGTACGGGTATGACACCCATTGATATGATACTTGTTGTTTTATCAATTAATATTTGGTAAATGTTAATATGTTGATGTGATGCGTGTATCATGTATATGGTCATTGTAATCTATCCATATATTGGTATCTCACTCTTGCATATCTTCTTGTTATTTCTCTATGCATTTCGGCATCGCTGTATATCTATGAGTTTAGATGAATCTGAACATCCCATTGGTACCATCGGAATCAAAGACTGAGATCTTCGATGATGCAGGGAATGCGGGGGCGTGACAGATTCACGATCTACATCGGCTACCTAACATGGACTGATAACCATGTTGGAGAAGAATGCCGAGGACGAACCATGTCGCAGAGTTCAGATAGTTGAGACGAGGAGGATTGCTCTCCCACCATGTTGGTACTACTTACACGTGCTACAGATGAATGGGCAGCTACATGAGCACCCGCCTCTAGGGGTACCATTACCTGGAATCGAGTCGACTTCACCGATTGAGGAGGACCCCGAGGAGTACCTGGAGGATGAGCCCGTGTACCACGACTTGGATCACAACGATGATCTTGATGAGGTGCCCGAGTACGTGCTTGATGACGATCTGGAATTTTATGATTCCGACTCTCCTGATGAGGGCGGAGACGTCGTGGACCCATCACCTGGGGTCTCTTCTTGTTTCATCCTGTATACTATGAAAGTAAGTCCCTAATTGATGCTCAAATCAATTATACCACCACTAAAAAGGAGATGCTAGCTGTGGTATTTGCCTTTGAGAAGTTTAGATCCTATTTTGTTGGTACAAAAGTAGTAGTCTACACTGACCACTCAGCCATCAAATAACCTATTGACAAGAAGGATGCTAAACCAAGGCTCATAAGGTGGGTGTTGCTGCTACAGGAATTTGACTTAGAAATCAGAGATAAGAAGGGAGTAGAGAACCAAGTAGCAGATCACCTCTCAAGGTTACCAGAGAATGATGCAGCATCAAGGGGAATAGCCATTGATGAATCTTTCCCTGATGAACAACATCTAGAAATGCAAGATGCTGCAGCACCATGGTATGCTGACTTGGTGAACTTTTTGGCTAGTGGTGTGGTTCCCCCAGACATGAACTCACAGCAAAAGAGAAGATTCTTTCATCAAGAAAAACAATATGTCTGGGATGAACCATACCTCTACAAGATATGCCCAGATAGATAATTTGAATAGAAGATGTGTTGCAGATGAATAGTTCCAGGATATATTGACCCAGTGCCATGCTTCATCATACGGAGGACACATTGGTGGCATGAGAACTGTTGCCAAGGTTCTCCAATCAGGTTTATTCTAGCCTACTCTATTTAAAGATGCACATGAATTTGCCAAACACTGTGATAGGTGCCAAAGGGTAGGGAATTTTTCTAACAAAAATGAAATGCCCCTGAACACTATTTTAGAAATTGAACTTTTTGATGTGTGGGGTATTGACTTTATGGGACCATTTCCCCTTCCTTTGGAAACCTGTATATTCTAGTAGGTATTGATTATGTGTCTAAATGAGTGGAGGTTGTGGCTACAATAAAAAAATGATGCTAGGGTGGTGACAAAGTTCTTACAAAAAATTATTTTCTGTAGATTTGGCACCCCTAGAGCTATCATAAGTGATGAAGGAATCCATATTTGCAATCAACTATTTTCCAAACTACTTGCAAAATATGGAGTTAAACATAAAGTAGCCACTGCCTACCGACCCCGGACTAATGGGCAGGCTGAGTTGTCTAACAGGGAAATCAAAAGAATCTTGGAAAAGATGGTTAATCCCACAAGGAAGGATTGGTCCACACATATGGATGAAGGCTTGTGGGCATACAGGACTGCATTCAAGACCCCCTAGGAATGTCCCCATATAAACTGGTGTATGGGAAGGCTTGCCATTTGCCCTTGGAATTGCAAAACAGAGCTTTTTTGGCAGTAAAAAAATCTGAACTATGATCTTCAACTTAATGAACTTGAAGAACACAGGCTGTTTACCTATGAAAATGCTGAACCTTACAAAGTAAAAACCCAAGCTTGGCATGACAAAAGGATCCATCACAAATCATTTCATGAAGGAGACCAAGTCCTGTTGTTTAACTCAAGGCTGAAGCTCTTCCCAGACAAGCTTAAATCAAGGTGTTCTGACCCATTTAAGATTATGAAAGTCTATCCACATGGAGCTGTAGATTTACTGGATGCAGAGAGTGGCAGAGAATTCAAGGTCAATCGACAAAGAATTAAACACTATTTTGGTGAACCTTTAGATAGAATGAAGGTCACCACCACTCTGGATGACACTGCATGATGCTGCAGCATGGTCTGGTTGAGGACCTTATAAACCAAGCGCTCATAGGAGGCATCCCATCAATAAATTCAAATAGTAGTTTAATTGTGTTTGGAGCATTACAAAGGCAATCTTTCCCTCTCTCTCTCCCACAATCCCTAAACCGTACACTCCCACTCTCTCTCCCACTTTATTTCCCACTCTCCCATACTTCACCACCCAAATGAGCCAACCCACACCCTACCCTGACACATTAAATAGCCATCCTTCCCCTTAATTACCCACTACACACTCTACAACATTTCTCTCCCTCTGTTCAGAGAAACCCTAACATTCCCACTTCTCTCTCAACCTCTGACACCGGAACCAAAATGACTGCTAAAAAAGGTGTCCGTGTTAAGCATCGTGCCACTAAAACACCCCAATCCACCTCCATTACTGAAAAAGACCAAATCAGTTCTTGGGACTGTGCTGAGGCCAAGGAAAATTTCCAAATAGAAACCTTAAGGTGTAATCTGCACCCTGAAAAGGGATTTAAATACGGGTAAAGTTCTAACTGGGGAATCCTGGCTGAACTGGTAGAAGTCATAGTGTCCCACAACTGGAAGGTCTTTCCTGAACACCCTGAGGGATACTGTACCCCGTTGATGAGAGAATTCTACGCCAACATCAGCTCAGAGGCACAAACCTTTTTAGTGATAAGGGGTGGGAAGGTCTCCTTTTCTGCTGCAACAATTAATACGAATCTGGGGTTGGAGGATGGAGAAGATGAACACCAGGAGATCTTGAAGAAGATGACCGACAAAAAGCTGCAGCAAATTAAGAAAGACTTGGCCTTTGATGGAGCAGAGTGGATCCAGCAGCCTGAGGGCCGACTGAAACTCCCCTGGCCTATGCTTCAGCTCTTAGCTAAGATCTGGTATCACTTTCTCTGGCACTCTCTCTATCCAACTTCACACCTTGAAATAGTGGAGAAGGAACACCTAGTCCTCCTGCACTGCATCATGAAGAAGAAGAAGATCAATGTGGGGGAGATGATCAAAGACCAGATCTCCTCTTGTGCAATGAAAAAGAAAGGCAACTTGATCTTTCCTTGCTTGATCACTGACCTCTACCTACAGCAAGGTGTGGAGTATCATCCTAGAGAGGGGCTAGATAAGAATTAGGGCCAATTGACATGAATCACTACAAAAAAAGGTTATTTAGCGATTGAAAAATAGTGACCAAACTAATTAGTCGCTATTTACGACCGAAATTGCAACCGCCATAGCATCTTTCAGGTGAAACTCAAAACATGGTCACTACGGCCGATTTTGCGACCGAAAGGCTGGGTGGCAAAGCAATCAGTCGCCAATTCGTTCACCAAATTGATGACTTCGAAGGTCATTTTTTGTTGACCAAATAGCGACCGATTTGGTGACCGATTTTATCACAACGGTAATATTGGAGCCATTTAGCGACCGATATTAATTCGGTCGCTAAAGAGCGGTAAACTAAATTCAGAAACAGAGATCCTACGACTAAATATAGCGGCCAATTTTGTATTTAAGTGATTGGTGACCGACTTAGCGACCGATTATTTCAGTCTCCAAATTATAAATCCCTAAAATCATGAAATATTTCCCTTCTTCCTCATTTCTGCCATCTCTTCCACCCTCACCCCCTTTCTCTCCCTCATCTCGTCAGGTCGCCAGTCACCACCGCCATCTCCGGTAAGCCTCCGTCCTCCTCCTCCTCTTCTTCCATCTCTTCCTCCCTTCTTCCTCTCCTCTCTTCCTCTCCCATATTCCTACTCTCTTTTTAATTTTCCCCCCTCTGTTTCAGTGCTTTGACCAATACTCCGGCCACCAACACGCAACCCTCCGGTCACCACACGCAGAGTTCCTCCTACCCTCTTCTCTCCTCATTTTGTGCATTCCATGCTCTGCCTTGAGGTAACCATGGACTCTCTCTGTATCATTTTTATTTTGCTTCATTGTTTCATTTCAAAAATTTTATGGATTGTATGTATTTCATTGCTTTATTGCTTACTGCTGAGAAGAGCTACTTGTGTATTTCATTTGAGTTGTGAGTTGTGATGATCACTTGTTTTCACGTGTCATTCTTTAATAACTCCTATTAGGATTAGGAAGCTCTCATTGAGAAAGCACGAGAAATCTATTTCTGTAACTTTTTTTTGAATGCATTGAAATATCAAAAGTCAAAACTGTGAAATTAGAATTGATGTTTACTTGAGACACAAAATGCCGTTGCTGCCTGTGAGACTGCGAAACATAAACAGGTTTTGGTTTTGGTTTTGATTTTTTGTTGATTGTTGACGTGTTGTATAGTATAAACTTTAAAGCCTTAAAGTACCCACCTGCATTGGTCGTGAAACTTGAATCCATTAGCATATTTAAGTGATGAGATAAAGATAACAGTGGGAACTAGGATTAGTGTAACTGTACCAATTTAATGTTTCAAATTTAATCTGAGAACCCTTCTAGTTTGCTTCTTGTTGATTTAGCTATGAAATTACCTTTCATTTCAGCATCCTAGTCTTTGATTTAGATTTAGTTATGCTTTGTGAAATGCATCTAAATTTGTTAGTGAGGATGTGTGCTATGGATTTTCAATTCGTTTTGTGCTAGGTGTTGGAAGACCATTCTAGTTTAACATTTCCAGTAACAATATTGTCCCTTTGTTAATGATGTGTTTTCTATTAAATATGCCACTTTTAATTTCTGGTTTGTTTATCTTTCCATGTCTTGGCTGAATTTATGTCTTTGAAGACTGTTCATTGTTCTGTTTTATTGCCTCAGGGAATAGCTCACAATAGTATGATCTATAGCCTCTGTGATGCTTACTTGATGTGAATAATTTCATATTATATTGGGTATGCATTCTGATTGTATTGTATTTTAATTCGTTAGGAACCCATGAATTTCTTGGTTTTTGTTAGAATCTGTTTCAAAAATTTCAAAAGAGGGTTTTAGGGATTTCATGTTTTTGTTCACTTCTCTGTAAACAAAAAAATATTCTCTGTTGGAGTAGGAAATGATCTAAAAACATTATTGTAGCCTGTAATTCGAAGAGAGACTTTCACTCATTTTGAATTGGATTCATTTGGTAATTCTACTTGTCTCGTTTCTGTTTGATGATGTAAATTTATTGAAGGGTAGTACTTATATATGAGCATGTTCATACATTTGGATTGCTATGAAGAATAGTTTATTCATGAAGGATTAAGTATAAGGTTAGATAAAATGAAGGGCTGGGCACAGTTTGCCGGGCACATGCATGACGTGTTGTCATCATTCAAACAGTATTCACATGATGAAAGCAACTTTGGTTTTCTACTCATTTGTTTCACTAGTCAATGAAACTTTCCAGAAATAGTTGTTGATGACCATCCTTACTAGGTTATCTAGGCACTTCCGGTAGGAAAAGTCCTCTCTATGACCATCCTTCTAAACCACGTAAAAGCATCTGCTTTCCTGAAAACTACTATGTTTGCTAATCTGTAAAGTTGCATGTGAAGTTGCATTTCTTTGTTCTATTTTAACATGCTAGTCTTCTACATGGATCTTTCCATCTTTGCTTATTATCACTTGATGAAGTTTAGACATATGACTTGTTTTCCTTATCGTTTTATTAGAAAATGGATCCGACTAAATGTTTTGAGACAACCATCCATTTAGACTAGGTACAGTATCTCATCAACTTAAGAATGACAATCGAATTCACATAATGATGATTAAGGCATAAACTAATAATTACTAAAAAGTTCATGTGTATTTGCAGGACTTGATTTCAATTCCGAGATCATTCTACCGTCGTTGGGGACAAGGAATACCGCGTGTTGTGACTATTGAAGACAAATGTGGAAATCTGTTCAATGGGAATATAGTAATCCATGAGGAACGCCCATATTTTCAACGGACACAAAGGGTATCAGGGAGTTGTATTTGCTGTCTACTGGTGCATTGGCAAAGTTTAAGTACCTTGGGGGTTCTCGCTTCTATATGTTCATCCCTTTGGAAGATTGATGAGTTTTGATGTTTTGATTAGTACTTATTGACTGTGGTGTGTTTTTATGTTTTGATCATTAATTAGTACATTATTAAACTTTTTTTTTTGTTTTAATAAACAATTATTAAACTTGCGTTAATTATTGTATGTGTTTTTTTTGTCATATTGACTGTGGTGTTTTGGATCATTAGTAAATTATATTTATGTTTTCTATTTATCCAAAAAAAAATTGATGTACTTTGTTTATATAAGAAATTAAAAATCAATGGGGTAATAGTTGAAAAACAAAATTCGGTCGGTAGGATTAAGTTACAGGAAAATTAAAAAAAAATTCATGAATAGCGACCGAATATCAGTCACCAAATTCGGTTATTTGAGCATGCGACCAACTATACAATGATCGAAATATATAATTTAGTGACCGAAATACCAATTCGGTCACTAAACATTTAGTGACCAGGGTTTCTGCTACCCCATTGATTCGATCACCAACTAGGATAGCGACTGAAATAGCATGTTTAGCGATTGAAATCTTCGGTCGCTAAACAGGGTTTTTTTTGTAGTGAGTTGCATCCTATGGATGTACTCCAACTCTGACAAGACTGATACGAGTGCTAGTAAGCCACCTTGAGCAGGCACCCCAAAGCAGCAGGATCGCTCTAGGATGCTAGAGCCAAAGATGGATCAACTCACAGACATGTTGCAGCAACAAGTTCATCGAGAGAAAACCTTCTGGGAGTTCTGCTATGTGAAATTCCAGTGGGAGAAACAGACAATGAAGCTCAAAAACTGGAAGCTAAAGACCCACATTCCCCAATTTCTAAGAGTGCTACTACCACCAATTGAAGAAGATAACCTAGTCTGAGAAATCTGTTCAAATTCCTGCCCCTGAGAACCCTGATATTAACATCAACACCACACCTACCAACAGCACTTCCTCTGATCATAAGTGACTGGGCATTCCTCCATCTCTGCAGCAAGATGTTATTGTGGCCCTAAGCCCAAAAAAGAAAAAGCTGACCCCTAAAAGCCCCCAGCAAGACCAGGGGAGTGCAAAAAGACCTCATGTTGTGGCATCAAAATAAGCTCCTCTCCCTTCAACTGATGCAGCAAAGGCTACTCCTCAGGCCCCCAATCAAGTTAAGAAATTCAAGAATACTGCTGGAAGGGGAAGCACTATAATGCAGATTGCTGTTGAGTATGCATCAACAGAGGAGGATGAGGATGCACAAATCCTTCCTCTTGTGAAGAAACCAAAGCCTGATGTACCCTCTGCTGCAACCAAGATTAAACCAAAAAAGGTTGCAGCACATCGTGATGGCATGGAAAAAGATGCTGCAACAGAGAAGGTTGAGCATACTGAGCAAGCCGAGGAAGAGGAGGAAGCGTAAGAAGAGACTGTGGAAGAGGATGCTGAAGGAGAGGAAGATGATGGAAATGAAGGAGAAGAAGTCCAGGTCACTGGAGCAATAACAAGGAAGGCACCTTCCACCACGAATGGGGGTACCAGGAGGAGCTCACGCATCAAAGCACCACAGGCTTGAAACAGAGCCCTAGTGGATTGCTGCAGCATATCATAACAGGATGCTATTCTGAGCCCTCCACATCATTACCAGAATCCATGTTTTTAATTTTTTGCAAGTACTGGTCATTAAGACCTTTTCTATTCTGACTGTTTGTAGGGCCACTAGGGCCATAGTTGTTTTAAATTCTATCTGATGAATGCCTATGCATGTGCCCCACCCTCCCACCCTTCTTATTCCATAAGATTAATGATTAAATGGAAGCGGCCTCTGACCTTTTTGGTGTGTTTCAATTAAGACTCTTTGAACAAAACACTTGCTAAATAACTTAATACTCTGAATTAACTATGCAAAAATTAACTTTGTTGAATCACTGGTTTAGCTAAGAAGACACATGTGCTGTAGCATGAACATATAATTGTGAGCCTGAGTGACATAACTACACTACACATATACTGCACAATCATGCACTTTCTGTAAAGCTTGATTTCATTCTGTTTGATTTGAACACACACTGTTGCACACACTTTATGCTTGAGGCATTTTCTTGAATTTTTATTTTATTTTTAGCTACATCTTTAACATCCAACCCTCGAACTTACTACTTCACTAGTGATGCCCCCTTGAGCCTTAGCCCTGTTATTCTAATAACTAGCACAGTACAACCCCTTAACTGGAAAAACAAAGAATACCTGAATAGGTAGAGCTTAAGGATGCTTTTTGTAGTTATGTTCTGAGATAAGTTTGGGGGTGGTTTGAGGACAAGCACCAACTTAAGTTTGGGGGTGTTGTATTGTGTTGAGTGTTGAACATCAAATCTGTATAAATAAATAAAAAAACCGAAAAAGGGGAAAGCAGCAAAAGAACAAAGAACACTGAAATGTGAAGCTGCATTTCCCTCTTCTGCAAAAATGAGAACAAAGAACAATGAAAAACCTGAAAGTTTAACAATAATCAGTTCTTTGTTCTCGACAAAAGTAATAATGTGAGGAATTTAGAAAGGAAAGGAAAGTATGGCTAAATGACCAAAAGTTGGGATTGTAGGAACAACTGGAATGTTGAGCTAAATAGAAAAGCATCCTCTTGATCTACCTTGTGATTAGCTACTTATCCAAAAAAATTAACCTCACCTGCCCCCTTACAACCATAAAAGACCTCTTGTTGTGTGCAATGATGTGATGTTTTGATTGTGATAGAAACTTATCAAGTTAAATTCAGAAATGTATGTTTGCATTGAGAGTGAAATTCTGATAAGAGGGTGAGAAACATTACCAACTGTTCTAAGTGAATTTGCTGCAGCATGGGTTAATCTGAAGCCAAACCAGTTTTGTGAAAAATTGTTGATGTGTACATGATAGGAAGAATGTTTTTTTATGACTGCAAATGTAGAGTTCTGCATCTTGAAAAGAAAGAAAGAAAATCTATGAGAGCCATGCATGCCATTCAATAGATAGAATTCTTCTGTTTTGCTATATTTTTCTGGCATTACTTGAGGACAAGCAATGGTTCAAGTTTTGGGGTATGATAACTCTTTGAAAGAAGAGTTATTCATTACTTTTATACCTTTCATTGTTGCTGTCTTCTAGGTTTAAGTTTGTGATTGTGTAAATATTTTGTAAGTTTGCAAATATTAGTGCTGAGACAAGTGAAAGTCAGTTATTTGCTCTTATTGTGCTTCATCATTGTCTCATTTTTTTCTATGTGCTCAAGCAGAGAATTGCTGGAAATGGGCCATGGTTTTATTTAATAATACTTTGTTGTTGGCCCAAAAGGGATGAAAGAGTGTGGTGGTATATAACCATTATGGCAACCCTAAAAGAGGGGATTATTACACACTTTATGACACTTTTCCTTGGCTGACCTAGGAGTGAACAGAGCCTACCTCTCCTTCTTCAACCTCCAGGTTTCTGCATTTTTATTCTCTTCTCCATTGTAATGAACTCTTACTCACTAGTAGTTTTTATTTATTGTAAGCTCAACATGAGCTAAACTTTCTAAGCTTTAGGTATGCTATTGTAATGAATGCTTAGCTGATTTGTATGCAATGTTATGATTCTTCATTTTCCTTTATCATGTGTTGAATGTTGTTTAGTTAAGATTGATCAACTTAATTGAATATCAAGCTTACTTGGTTTGGAAGAATTGAGTAAAGTGGAAAGGGATAAAGAATAGGGATTAAATCATTAATGGGAAAATTAAATGGTGTTGAGTAGACTAGGAATAGTTCTTCAAGCCCCTAAACTATCTGGAACATATATGCTTATTAAGAGGATGGTGTAATTAATTTGAATCTAGGAATAGAAAGCAGTTAATGAACCTAATCCTTAAGTGTTGGAAAACACACATTTACTTCCTGGAGTTAAATGTTGGAGCATACGCAAAGCATAATATTGGCTAAGCAAGATTTATGAAAGAGCATGCCTAGGGCTACTTTCCCATACTTGACAACACAACTCTTTTCAATTTCATTTTCTGAAGCTTTAACTTTCTCAAGCTCAATTTTCAATTATCTTGCACACACAACCAAATTTTTTGTTACTAATCTAACTTCTCGAGCGTATAGTTTAAATTGGAGTTTTTCTACAGCATTATAATCCTCGTGGGAACGATATCTGACTTACTTTCTATACTACTTGCTGTTATTTGTGTATACTTGCACAAGATTAAAGACTTCTGTTTTTAAGGCAACAACTGTGCAGAGATGGACATCACGACATGGATTAAGTAGGTCATATTGTCGATTTATTCCTTAATAGACTGTGTTGGCCAGGGCAACCATCAACCAAGAGGAGTTGAATTGGGTGTTTACATGTTTTTAAAAAATTTCATTGACAATTAAAATATTTTTTGAGATTTTTTGGTGAAAGATGAAGCGATGTTGTCAGATATGGAGTTGTAATAAAATTCTGTAAAAATTCAAAAGCAAAAAGTAAAGAAATATAAGGACAAAATCTTCCACGCAAGGGTTTATCGTTATCTGATCACAAGCACTGTGACCAACTTGCAATCCCCATACCATGTATGTGATTTTTCACCATCAATCAAGCTTCACAAGTGCTTTGTAAATCTTTAAAATCTAACCACTCTTCAGCTCAGGACATGCCCTTGTACATGACTCTCTAAGCATTTAGGATCACACCCAAGAAACATCTACCTTCTCCTAGTTTACCAGGTACTCGGGAGAACTTTATTCAAGAACATTTCTCCTCGGGATATAGAAACCCAAGAGCAAGAGCCTCTCAACTTTTAGGCATACCACCCAAGGATAGCCTACCCTATTGAAGTTTTACTGGTACATGACAACCTCTGTCGAGCAACTTTCTTCTCCAGATACCATACTCTTGAGAGGGAGCCCCTAAGCTTTTACGAATTCCACATCCAAGGATTTCCTACCCTCTGTCAAGCTTTACAAGTTCTTAATGAACCTTGACAACATGTTTTCAATGAAGGGCAGAAGTATACAAATGATTTCACTTTTTCAATGAGATTTTTTTGCAGCTTGAGCACTTATACCTCTTCAACAAGATTGGCTCAAGATATATCACAAAAGTTTCATGCACAATCAGTGATCGATAGAGAAGAAATTCAACGTAGTTCTCTCAATTTGAAATGAGTTCTGAATGAGTATTAAAAAGCTAATTTAAAAGGATAGTCGTCGAGCTTTAATCGATCAGATAACTCGATTAAAATAAACAATTAGATGTCTTTAGAGAGTTAATTCAAATCAGATATAATGATGCTTTTTGAGTACTGCATCGGATATAATTGATTAGGTGAGTTCTTTTTAGGCATATTAGTGTGATGAAGGCATAAGTAATTCATTAGGTTTCCTTTGGGAAACAGATTATCTTTGATGCAAACCAAGAATGATGTCCAATTTAAGGCCAAATTATTTTTTGATGAAAATTTTATTTTCATTAGTGAAGAACCCGTATACTTATTTTGGCTGTATCCTGAGATATAGATCTCCGATTGATGCATTATTTTATGCGTTATAAAGCTAATGCAATTATCTAAAAATTGTATTTCAAGCCTCTTGACCAGATTCGGCTTCTATCAGGGTGGAAAACTGGATGGAAGTTTAATACGAATATTTGGACGAGTTTAAGCTTCAAAGGTGGGTGACTTTTGGCTTGCATGCCTAAGTAACTCCTTTTTAGAAGTTATGGATCATTTTTAATATTTTGCTTAAGTATGGTAGTAACTCCAATTAGTGAAGAGTCAAGTCTTTAATTAGCCACTTAGTGGGTAGTAAATGTTTTATTACTCTATTAGTGCAATAGTTATGTTTAGTTATGCTAGGGGTTATGTCATCTTATGATGACCTTTTGTAAGCCTTCTCTTGGCAGCATCAATTCCCTATATGTACATGCCTATTACATGATGAAATACAACATTGAGTTCAAGTTGGGTTTGATTCCAATTGTGAGAGTGTTTAGCCTCTCTTAGGTTCTTCATTGAACCAACCCATTGATCTTATCAAGAGTCCAAGACCCTTGTGGCGATCTTCACCTTGGCTTATCAATTCCCCTTGGAATTGTGGCGCCTACCTTCCATTCCTTACCTTGTCCATTTTCTTGTATTCTTCTTCTTCGAATTTTGGTTGGTCACTCATGGATAGATCCGAAAATTTACATGTTCCTTTTTAGTATCATATCAATCTTGGACATCTGAATAATTGATCACAAGCAACATAATAATCGATTAAATGCCTACAGTTTTACATATGATCTTTTGAAACAAAGCATAATCAATTACATGTGGAGGTGTAATCGATTAGTTAAGTTTTATGGCACTCAAAAACGAATTGTCAAAAACTAGCTGTCAAAAAATTGAATTTTATAAGAGTTTAATTGATTCTCATACTTTGGTAACAATGATTTTTAATCAAAACACTTTGGTAAATGATTTCGTATCTGTCTTTTGAGAATTGATTAGGCTCGAAAACATTTTTCAAAGTGATTGTGTGCAATAGTGTTCTATTTTTAACCAATCTACCTTAAAGCTTTGAAAATTAAATTCCTATGACTTTTGACAATAATAATGTTGAGACCTCATAAGTCTGAGACACATTCCATGTGTAGATTCTCTAAGTTTTGATGATTCCAAATAGATTAAGTATGGTAATATTGAACCATATGAAATTACTGACATGTATGATAAGTGTGCAGGAAAATAGCCTTAAGGTCACTCGTCTATTTTGTGACCCGTCTACTTTTTGGTAGAGCGCAGTTTTTAGACTCGTCTAAAAACTACTCGTCTAAAAATTAGTCAACACAGATGAAGACCAAGTCAACGCTCAGTCAAGATTCTGATGTACTTGATGATGTTGAAAGAAGCATATGTCTAAATAAGACTCTGTGGATCACTCCTCTAGAAAATGACTCCCTCACTCATCTGAGTTTCTGGCTCATTTTCACCCGTCTAAATATGGAATCAACAAGCACTCGTCTAAAAATCTAACACTTCTACATTTGTTACATTGTCAGAAAGGAAGTCCAAGTCAACCTTATTCAAATTAGATGCCTTCCTTAAGGATCTCGAAGATCTCTGGACAATATCACCAAGGATAAAGAATAAAGAACGTTTGTTTCAAGAATTTAAGGAATAAACACACAACCTCTGCACTACAGCAGTAACCTTTTTAGCTGTTTTAGTACAAAGAAAAAGTGCTTTCCAGAAAGTGAACCGAGTGTTGCACTAAAAGAGGAAAGCTCTCTGCTACAAGTACAAGAAGCCTACTACTGCAACTCTGAAACAACAGCTGCTCAGAACAAAGTGTACTCTTGGACTACCTTATCAAAACTCAACGTTCCTAAGCATTTAATGCTTACACATAACGACTTTTTGGCATTAATGGCATCCTAAAAGCTCAAATCAGAAGAACACACTTTCTGAAGATTTACCTAACGAATCAAGTTGATTGAAGTCTTTATATAGACCAAACCATGAAGATGAAGACAATAAGTTGAATATCATTTAGAACAATACGCAAAAAACATTTACTCACTTCATTAACTTCTTCATTCTTTCATTGAATACTTCTTCAATCATTTGATATTAATTCGAAGTCTTTTACACTTCATATTTATTTCACTATCTGAGTGTTATCTGAAAGATTTGCAAGTTGTATTAATTACACAAAACCTTTATCTCTTACTGTGTTGAGCCTGACGAGGCTAGGTGAGAAAAGAATACTTGTTTGAGTGTGAGCTTGGAGAGGCTAGGTGCGAAAAGAGTACTTGTACTGTAATCTGATCAGTTATAGTGGAAACTTAGTGCTAACAAGAAACTGGATGTAGCCCTATGGATTTTGGGGTGAACCGGTATAAAACTCTTGAGTGATATTTATCTTCCCTTATCCCTTTAATTTGCTTAAGTATTATTGGTTTAAGCTTTTAACTTGGGGAGTTATTGTTGTGAATATCAATCTCTATTTTATCCTTCTCTATATGCTTGTGTGTTCTGTCTTAAATTTAAACGTGTCACTTGTCTAAATTTATGTTGTCTTATTTTTGCTTGTTGTGCCTGCAAAAGTAATTTTCAAAGTTTCCAAAAAAGTTGGTAAACACAATTCAACCCCCTTCTTGTGTTAACTTTGGTTATTTCAGTTGGTTTCAGAGTTAAGCCTCTGGGTTGAGCATTTAACAGTGTAGACGAAAAGATCTTGGAAATGGCAGGAGAAGCCAGTAAAAGCAAGAAACATGCTGGAGAAGGATCCTCAATGTCGAGACCTCCCTACTTCAATGGAGAGGACTACATCTATTGGAAAGAAAAGATGAAGTGGTTTTTACAATCCACTAACTCTGATCTTTGGGATATCATTGAAGAAGGTCCCTTTGTTCCTAAAGATGACAAAGGAGCTGAAGTTCCTAAAGCAAACATTACCACTGATCAAGATCAAAATGGTGGTTAAATGCCAAAGCTAGATATGCAATCATGTGTGCTTTGAGCAGAGGAGAATTTGAAAAAGTCTATGGTGAATATGCAAAAGAAATGTGGGATTCACTAGCTGTTGCTCATGAAGGAACCAGCAAGGTCAAAGAGACCAAAGTTAGCATGTTGGTCAGAAAGTATGAGTTGTTCAAATGGAAGAAGGGGAGAATATTGGCCAAATGTATAGAAGATTTCAAACCATAACCAATGGATTGAAGTCACTGAGAAAAATTTACAAGAGTAAGGAACACATTCAAAATATTCTCAGAAGTCTTCCAAAACAATGGGACCTCTTGTAACTGTTGTGTCCCAGGCCAAGGACTTAGCAACAATGAAGCTAGATGAGCTTCTCGATACTCTTCAGATCCATGAACAAGAGCTAATTGAATAAAACAATGGAAAGAAAAACAAGTCCAATGCCCTCAAGGCTGACAAGAAGTCATCTAAGGGAGCAGTCTCAAAAGCTCTCAAAGTAGATGAATCTTCAGAGGAATCTGAGGAATCAAATGAGGATGACTCTGATGATGAAGATGATGAACTCTCTCTTATCACCAAAAAGATGAAAAAGCTCTGGAAGAAAAGAAATTTTAGAAAGGACAAACCTTTCAATCACTTCAACAAAGAAAAATACAACAAAGATGGTGGATCTAATGACAGAAATGTCATTGTGTGCTATAAATGCAAAAAGTTTGGTCACATCAAGGTAGAATGCCCTCAACTCATGAAGCAACCTCCCAAGAAGTTCTTCAACAAAAAGAAGAAGGGAATGATGGCCACTTGGGAAGATCTTGATGAAAGCTCCACTAAAAGTGAAGGAGATGAGCTTGAAGTGTCTGTCTTATGGCATATACTGATTCAGAATCAGAAACTAAGGTACATTCTGAACTTGAGAAATTGAATGATGCCTATGATGAACTATTGGAAGAATCCAACTATATATCTAAATCTTTCAAATCCCTCAAGAGACAGTATGTTAAACTCTCAAATGAGTATACACAAATCTCAAGAGTGTGAGAATTTAGCTGAAGAGAATAGTAGGCTTAAGACTGAAAAGTCTAAAGCTAAGATCTCAGTTGAAACTCTATCTTCTAAATAAGTGATTAAACTTCAACAGAAAGTAGAAGAGCTCACCTCAGATCTTGACAAGTTTGTTAATGGTAGAGATAATCTGACTAAACTTTTGGGAAGTCAGAGGCACTTCCTTAACAAAGAAGGTATAGGTTATTCCAGTCAAGAACATCATCAATGATCAACAAAGTTCTCAAAAATAACTATCAAATCTATATCAATTATTTTAAATAAACCTATATGTACCTACTGTTGAAAAGCTGGACATATCACGTCTAGGTGTATCCACAAAAAGAGAAGGAAGTCTTCACAGACTCTTCATACTAACAGAAAATGACCCAAGAAAATATGGGTACCTAAGTCCATGATCATTCCTATTGCAGACATGCTTTGCTTAACAGGACAAAGCAAACACCTATCATGGTACTTGGACAGTGGATGCTCGCGACATATGATAGGAGAAAGGTCTATGTTCCTATACCTCCAACCTAAGAAAGGTGGACATGTGAACTTTGGTGGTATCCAGAAAGGAAAAGTTGTTGGTGTAGGTAAAATTGGTGGTAAACCTCCCTTGCCTATTATCAGTGATGTTTTATATATGAAAGGGCTGAAACATAATCTACCTAGCATAAGTCAATTGTGTAATAGTGGATTTTATGTATCCTTTTCTAAGGATGCATGCATAGTCAATGACAGTAGTGAAAAGACCCACTTTTCTGGTAAAAGGAAAACCAATCTGTATAAGATTGACCTGTCTGAACTTTCAGATCAAAGTGTAACATGCTTTATGTCTAAAGAGGACGAAAAGTGGCAATGGCATAAGAAACTAGGACATGTTAGTGTGAAACAAATTGCTAAATTGAAAATGCATAACCTTGTGAGAGGATTTCCTGATATTTCCTTTAAGAAAGATGTTTTCTGTGATGCATGTCAGAGAGGCAAACAAGTAAAATCAAGTTTCAAATCTAAGAAAGAAGTCACCTCCTCTAAACCTTTGCAACTGTTACACATTGATATGTTTGGACCATTCACTGTAGCTAGCCTAGCTGGAAAGAAATATTGTTTTGTCATAGTTGATGCCTATTCTAGATTTACATGGGTACTCTTCTTAACCCACAAGGATGAGTGCTATAAGGTCTTTACAGTATTCAGTAAAAGATTACAAAATGAGCAGGGTTTTTGTATCTCTGCTATCAGAAGTGACCATGGGGGAGAATTTGAAAATGAGCAGTTCAAATTGTTCTGAGGAAAATGATATTTCTCACAATTTATCTGCACCTAAAACTCCACAGAAAAATGGAGTGGTTGAGAAAAAGAACGGATCTCTTCAAGATATGGGAACAACAATGCTAAATGAAAATAATCTCACTAAGTACTTATGGGCAGAAGCAATTAACACTGCTTGTTATGTGCAAAACAAAATTCTGGTTAGACATATCCTAAATAAGACTCCTTATGAATTATGGAAAGGTAAAAAACCCAACATATCATATTTTCATGCATTTGGATATGAATGTTATATTCTTAACACAAAAGATTATCTTGTTAAATTTGACTCTAAAGTATATAAAGGCATATTCATTGGATATTCTAAAATGTCTAAAGCTTTTAGAATCTTTAACTCTAGAACTTCTGTAGTAGAAGAATCAATTCATGTAAAGTTTAATGATGGTATGAAGACTGATAGGGAACTATCAGATCTAGAAGATGATCTTGCAGGTATTGAACTTAATCCTGCAATGGAAGACTCTTCAGACAAGTCAAAAGTAGACGTGTCTGAAAATCATACAAGTGCTGATATGTCTGAAACTCATAATGAGAAGAAAGATTGGAAATTCAAGACCTATCATCCAAAAGATCTTATCATTGGAAGTCCATATCAAGGAGTTAGAACCAGATCTGCTTTCAATGAAAATAACAACATGGCATTCATATCAGATTTGGATCCCAAAAAGATTGAAGAAGCCTTACAAGATGAAAGCTGGATTCTAACCATGCAAGAAGAACTAAATCAATTCAAGAAATATGATGTTTGGACTCTAGTTTCTAAACCCAAAGATAAATCTGTTATTGAAACCAGATGGGTATTTAGAAACAAACTGGATGAAGATGGAAAAGTGGTAAGAAACAAGTCAAGACTAGTTGCTCACGGATATAATCAACATGAAGGTATTGATTTCACTGGAACCTTTGCACCTGTAGCTAGATTAGAAGCAATTAGAATTCTCATGTCTTATGCTGCACAACATGATATAACTCTCTATCATATAGATGTTAAAAGTGCATTTCTAAATGGGATAATTGAGGAGGAAGTTTATGTCAAGTAACCTCCTGGGTTTGAGGATTCATAAAATGTGACGCCCTAAAACCTGGCATCACATGGTTACTCATTTGCGGAAAAGAAACTTATTTAAAACGCTGGTCGCCTTCGGAAATATAGCCTTTATTAGAAGGTTACTGAAAAGGGTACTTTTTTTTTGTAAGCGGTAGTTAAGAAATAATGATGAACACTCAAAACATGTGACTAAACATCATACATATAAATATATATAGCCGACCCATTTGGGATCTTAGGTTTTTGGTTACAAGACAGGCCTTATCGAACTGGCCAACTCACACTGATACTAAAACTGAAAAAGTAGGTAAAAGATAGCATCACACTGGGAATAGGGAAAATCGGGCATAAGACTCAAAAGAAGGCTCTAAAAGCCAAGGGACCATCAGGGCAACTCCAAAAACCAACAACGATATATCCATGCCTCCTGCACTCGGAGTGACCGCAGAAGCTACCTTCCGACGAGGGATCACTAACCGGATCAATAACGTCGCCGCCATCATCGATGATCATGTCGTCGTCGTCGGGATCCTGTGGGTGGTACTCTGGCTCCTCCTCCCCCTCCTCCTCAACCTCTATGTACTCGTAGGGGTCTTCCACCGGATCCTCTTCGGGATCCTCTTCGAGCGGTTCGACTAGGTCAAGGTGCTCCTGAAGAAGTCCGGTGACCTGTAGCGTGTGGAGGTAGAACCATGGAGGTGGAAGCGCCACAGTCCTAGACTCGACGGTATGGATCCTCCGTATAGGTACTCCGTTGGCATTTGACTCAGTAGTCGTGATCGGTCCCTGATAAGTCGCAATCGTCGCTCCTTCATGTATGGTCCAACTCCCCGCCGCCCCAGCGTGATCGAAGACCTCATTCCTCGAATTCGTTGGTGCCAGGGGAACATCCGGATCCATCTAAGAGCACGTGCGTTTCCGATGCAAGGAGAAAGGAACAAAACATACAATGGTGCAAGAGTGAGATACCGTCATAAGATATATCCCACAACAACCATATACATGATACATACATCACATAATCCTATAAGCAGTCAAATCATGCATATACACAATATAATAGTGTTATATCAAAGGGTCTCAAACCCGCACAGTCAATATTTGAAAATATGCATGGCACTTCAATCATCAGGCTCTAACTTAATCTCATGAGATATCAACACCGTTTTCACTGGAGAAGTATTAGAGTTGGTCAATCTCTAGCCCACCAGGCAGTTGCCTCCTTACCCTCATGCATAAGGTCTCAGGACGAGCAACGTCACATGTGCCTCTTCACTCGGTTTACATGGACAGACTCCCAGATACCACCTTGTATCTGATTTAATCATCAATAGCACGTCTGCTTGGGGAAATGCACATGAGAAAATATTTTATTTAAAGGGATTTCTTTGTGTTCATTATTTTCACTGTCGCTGCTCAAGGCTAACGACTTAATTCATCATTTCCCCATCACTTAAAAACTCAGAAGCATAGGACTCATAGTCCGAATGCTCAATCACAATGCCCAAGACCGTGGCCACAGTCAAGGGTTGTGGTCGTAGAAAACAACCTTCACCTTTAATCATGTTCATCACACGCAGTTAGAATACACAGTCCAACATAGCGCGATTAGGACCTAAGTCCATAACATCATAACCAGGACTCGTAGTCCCGAATTCACACTGATTCAAGATCACGTGCACATCACTGAATACTAGGGGCGACGTCTCGCGTACTAGATTCTCTTTCTTAAGTACTTATTTTTCGTTCAGTGAAAAACAAATTCAAAACCGAATCCTCGATGACCTATCCAGGTTATCGAAAAGTTTCTAAAATACTTAGGAAAAGCCTTTTCTTTGAAAATCTTTTTATAAAGCATCTATGAAATTCTTTTATCTTTGAAATATTTCCCCCAATAGGATATTGCCAAATAATCTTGAAAGTTTTCACTTGAAGACACATAGTTCGAAAAGGAATTTTCTTTTGTATAACAATAGTACATCAAAATCATTTCAACATTTAAAACAAATATTTTAAGTTTAAAGAGATTTTGGAAAAGAACACCAATCCCTTCATCTTCAAAGCTTATTAAGGTTTTTAATCCTTATTATGGTTGAGCACAGATGCACGTCTGGCTTAGTAAACATTCAATCAACAACAGTATATATCATCAATGCAATGCTAATATCACAGTTGAAAGCAGTTCATCACATATATGCATTATATCATTTAGAACAAGTACAATTCAACATCAGATAATAGCACAACAGTTCAAGTACATTAGATAATCAAGTAAGCTCAATCAACATATAAATATCCAGTTAAACACCTACACACATGCATACAGTTATTGAATATCTTTAGGAAATCCCCTCTTACCTTAAGAAGGTAAGAGAATTTAAGAAAATAAAAGGCTTCGCGGTCGTTCTTCAAGGTTGGTTAGGAGGCAAGTCTAGGTTTCAAGACACAAGGTTCAAAGGATTAGAACTCAACCAAGAACTTAGGGTTAGAAGTTTCCAAAACATATGCAACTTAGGGATTTATGATCCTCAAGTGCTAAGAATTTAAAACATGATTACTTAAAACAATGTTGAACAAAAATCCCACCAAGTTACACCTTGATGGAGATTCGGCCTTGACCAATAAAATAGGCTAGGAACATTTAAAATTTCCAATCTCTTTGGTTTAGCATCCATTAATAGTAAGGAGCTCAAAACCATGATCACTTTGGAAAGTGAAAAAAAAACGAAACACCCTAGGTCCATAACCTTTAAGATTCGGCCATCCTTGGGTTTTTATGATAAAAATCTTTAAATTCTTCCAATCTCTTAGACCTTTTAGCATCCAATAACTTATGGAGCTCAAGTCCATGATCATCTTGGAAACAACATAGGATTATAAATAATTAAAGTATAATGTCATAAAGTAAATGGCATAAATATAAATGACATAAAAGTGAATGACATAATGTAAATGACATAAAGTAAATGACATAAAGTAAATGGCATAAATATAAATGGCATAAAGTAAATGACATAAAGTAAATGACTTAAAGTAAATGGCATAAATATAAATGGCATGAAGTAAATGACATAATGGAAATGACATAAAGTAAATGACTTAAAGTAAATGGCATAAATATAAATGACATAAAAGTAGAGTAAAAATCTTTAAACTTTCCAATCACTTTAGACATAGCATCCTTTGACATAAAGGACCCTTGGTCCATGATCATTTTGGGAAAACAAATCTTTAAATACAAACTCACACTTGTAAAAGTTGAAACAAGATCCATCAAAACCATAGGTATGGTTCGGCCTCATTATAAAGTAGAGGTTAGGAAACTTTGTTTTACAAAACCTTTTAGTATGTTAAACTACAAGTAAATACAAGGTCATAGAAATTGGTTTCAACTCAAAAGGAGTTTTCTACCATTTTTGAGAGATTTTTGAAGATAAAAGCTCATAAATGACATAAAGAAGAAACTTTAGAAAAAGATGAAGTTTTTAAAGAAAAGAATACATGAGAGTATTACCCTAAACAAGAGGAACAACTTTGATGAATAACACTTAGTGAAAAGAAGAGTAAAAACAAGAGCTTTGGAAACTTGAAGTTAAAAGGATGAAAGCTTAAGAGTGAAGTAGGAGAAAGGAAAGTGTTGAAGTGAAGTTGATGAGTGATATTTATAGAAGGAAAGGGTAAGTGCACGGCCTTGAGAGAGAGAAGAAGAAAGAAGATGAGTTTCTTGAAGAGAGGTTTAAGAGTTAATGTGATGGGATGTGATTGGAGAGAGAAAGTTGAAAAGTAAGATTTTGGAATGACATAAGGATTTTCTTTTATCCTTAGGTGTGTCATAGGCATTTAATGAGACTTCCCATCAAGCCTTTTATCCACTTTTAGGGTTCCTTTAACTGCTTAAATACGTAACCGGTTGCACATCCGATCGTATTTTCTGAAGGTTTCGTCCGTATAAAATACTATATTTTATTCCCGGACAACAAAATTCGAAAATTTACCAAACCCACACAAAACATCATAAAAACACTAACTGTCTCGTTCACGAATTAAAATTTTGTCTCTAGCTCAGTAAACTTGTACCGGTAGTGAGAACCCAGACCGGTTTTCGTCTGAATTTTCGACTGAAAATTTTACTGTAACTTCATATGGTAAAACAACACAAGAAATGATTTTATTTTAAATAAAATCATATTCTGGCTTTTTATCGAAAATAAATACATTAAAGCATGTATTTACCGATAAAGAAGCATACGAAAAACGGGGTGTTACAACTCTACCCCTCTAAAAAGAATTTCGTCCTCGAAATTACGTACCTTGAAATAACTCAGGGTACTGCAACTTCATCTTGTCCTCAGCTTCCCACGTTGCTTCTCCGGTTGTCTCATTCCAGATGACTTTGACCAAAGGAATTTGTTTACCTCTGAGCTGCTTTGTCATCCTATCCACGATTCGTGTCGGCGAAGTCACAAAGGACAGGTTCTCTTTTAACTGTACTTTATCAGGATTTATGATATGTGATGGATTAGGAATGTATTTTCTCAACTGAGAGACATGAAAAACATCATGGATATTGGAAAGAAAGGGTGGTAAAGATATTTTATAAGCTACTGGACCTACACGACGAAGAATTTGGTAGGGTCCAATGAACTTGGGTGTAAGCTTTCTGGACTTTAGTACTCTGCCAATCCCAGTCGTGGGCGTGACTCTCAAGAATACATGTTCGCCTTCCTTAAACTCTAGAGGTCATCGTCTCTTGTCCGCGTAGCTCTTCTGTCGGCTCTGAGTTGCCCTCATTTTCTCCTGAATCATCTTCACCTTTTCCGTTGTTTGTTGCACGAAGTCTGGACCCAATAGCAAACTTTCACCATCCTGGTACCAACACAAAGGTGTTCGACATCTTCGACCATACAGGGCCTCATAAGGTGCCATTCCAATGCTTGAATGGAAGCTATTATTGTAGGTAAATTCTATCAATGGTAGGGACTCGTCCCAACTCCCGACATCCTCCAAAACACAAGCCCTCAGCAAATCCTCTAGTGACTGGATTGTTCTTTCCGATTGCCCATCCATCTGTGGATGATATGCAGAACTCAATCTGAGTTTCGTCCCAAGTGATTCTTGCAAACTCTGCCAAAACCTCGATGTAAATCACGGGTCTCGGTCGGAGACAATGCTTGAAGGCACACCATGCAGTCTAACAATCTCTCCGATGTACAGTTGGGTTAACTTCTCCATAGAGTATCTCATATTGATTGGCAAAAAGTGAGCTGACTTAGTCAGTCGATCCACTATTACCCATATAGCCTCATACCCCATCTTAGTCCTTGGTAAACTGGTCACGAAATCCATTGAGATTCCATCCCATTTCCATTCTGGAATATCTAAAGACTGTAACATTCCTGCTGGTCTCTGGTGTTCCACTTTGGCTTTTTGACATATCAAACAAGAAGCGACGTATTCCATTACATCTCTCTTCATTCCATACCACCAATATAATTTCTTAAGATCTTGATACATCTTTGTGGGCCCCCGGGTGCATACTCAACCTACTCTTGTGAGCCTCTTCTAAAATCAGCTTTCTTAGCTCAGCATCATCAGGTACACAGATTCTCTCGCCAAACCTCAAAATTCCATCTGTTCCTTCTCTAAATTCTGACAGAGCTCCTTGGCGTACCAAGTCTCTTTCTGTCTGTAGATACTGATCAGTTTCTTGCTTCTCCTTTATCTGTTCCATTAGTCCATTTGACACGGTGGTCCTGTTCAGACACAGTTTCCCTGGTGTACTTTCCACTAATAAGCTTAGAACTCGGAATTTTTCCAGCAGTTCATGTTCTTTAACCATCATCGCTGATGCGTGAATTGTCTTCCTGCTCAAGGCATCAGCCACTACATTCGCCTTTCCAGGGTGATACTGTAGTTGAAAATCATAATCCTTCAGGAATTCTAACCAACGTCTCTGACGCATATTCAATTCCTTCTGATTAAATAGGTACTTCAAGCTTTTATGGTCACTGAAAACATTAAAAGCAGCTCCATACAAGTAATGTCTCTAGATTTTTAAAGCGAAGACCACAGCAGCCAGTTCTAAATCGTGCGTCGGATAGTTCCTCTCATGAATCTTCAACTGCCTCGAAGCATAAGCCACCACTTTCCGATTTTGCATCAGCACACAGCCCAAACCCTGATGTGAAGCATCATAGTAAACCTCAAAAGATTCCTTGGGATCGGGTAGGATTAATACCGGTGAGGTTGTCAATCTCCTTTTCAGCTCTTGGAAGCTTTTCACACAGGCTTCTGTCCACACGAACGTTTGGTCCTTATGTGTTAACTGAGTGAGAGGTCCTACAATCTTGGAAAATCCTTCAATGAATCTCCGGTAGTAGCCAGTCAAACCTACAAAACTACGGATTTCCGTTGCCGTTGTTGGCCTTTCCCATTCCAAAACAGCCTCGACCTTCGTTGGATCCACAGCGATTCCTTCGCGGGATATTACGTGCCCCAAGAATTGAACTTGCTCCAACCAAAATTCACACTTCTCTGGTTTCGCATAGAGTTGTTTCTCTCTCAGGATCTGAAGAACAATGCTAAGATGCTCAGCATGAGTCTCCTTGTCCGGAGAATAGATCAGTATGTCATCAATGAAGACGACTACGAACTGATCCAAAAAGGGACGAAAGATCCTATTCATATAGTCCATGAATATAGCAGGTGCATTCGTCACTCCAAACGGCATCACCAAATACTCATAATGCCCATAGCGTGTTCGAAACGCTGTCTTAGGAACATCTTCCGCTTTTACTCGTATCTGGTGGTATCCTGACCGCAGATCGATCTTTGAAAACACTGCCGCTCCACGTAACTGATCCATAAGATCATCGATCCTTGGAAAAGGATATCTGTTTTTAATCGTGACTTTGTTTAACTGACGAAAGTCCACACACAGTCTAGCAGTTCCGTCTTTCTTCCTTACTAGCAGGACTGGAGCTCCCCACGGTGACACACTAGGTCGTATAAACTCCTTCCTCATCAGCTCCTCAAGTTGGTCCTTCAAGATTTCTAACTCTGATGGCGACATACGATATGGCGCCATAGATATTGGTCCGGTGCCTGGAGTCAGATCAATCGCGAACTCGATCTCCCGAACAGGTGGCAATCCAGGTACATCCTTGGGGAAAACCTCTGGGAACTCTCGAACGACAGGTATGGAATCCAAGTCATACTCGCTCTCGACGTCCAAGGAAAACAGTAACATGTAACCTTGAGCTCCTTCTTTCAAAGAAGCTCTTATCTGACTAGCAGATAAAAATCCAGAAATCTCCTCCCTAAAGATTAAGGTTTTCTGAGCACAATCTATTAGGATATGGTTGAAAGATAACCAATCCATGCCTAAGATTACATCTAAATGTACTAAAGGCAAACAGATCAAGTCTACAAGAAAATGTCTATTCTGAACGATGATAGGACAGTTTAAGCAAACCGAATTAACGGTCACAGGTTCAGCAGTTGGGGTAGAAACAATCAGATTATATGGTATGGAAGAATTAGATGCTACACTTTTCAAGAAATGCTACACTTTTCAAGAGGAAAATTAGATGCTACACTTTTCAAGAAATGCTCAAAGAAAGATTTCATAGTAGTACAGATTTTATATTGATGATATTATATTTGGTGCTACTAATGAAAAGCTCCGCAAAGAGTTCTGAGTTGTTGCAGAATGAATTTGAGATTAGCATGATGGGAGAATTGAAGTTCTTCCTTGGTCTTCAAATAAAATAGACAAGTGATGGAATCTATATCCATCAACAAAAGTACACCAAGGAGCTTCTAAAAAAGTATAAAATGGAAAATTCAAAGCCTATGAGAACTCCTATGCATCCATCAGTTATTCTAAACAAGGATGAGGAAGGTAAAAAGTTATATCAAACTATCTACCGAGGTATGATTGGATCTCTTCTATACTTGACTGCTAGCAGACTTGATATTCAATTTAGTGTTTGTCTATGTGCTAGATTTCAATCAGACCCTAAGGAATCCCATCATAAGGCTGTTAAAAAAAATGTCAGATATTTAATTGGAACCACTGACCTTGGTTTATTATATAATAAATATGAAGATTTCAGGTTAGTTGGATTCTCTGATGCTGATTTTACTAGATATAGAATTGATAGAAAAAGTACCAGTGGAGGATGTCACTTCATTGGAGCAAATATGATCTCTTGGTCAAGAAAAAGGCAAATCACCATTGCTCTCTCAACTGCTGAAGCTGAGTACATATCTGCAGCAAATTGTTGTTCACAACTGCTTTGGGTAAAATATCAACTTGAGGATTATTCAATGTTTGAGCATAATATACCTATGTGGTGTGATAATACTAGTGCTATCAACTTGTCTAAAAATCCTATACAGCATTCTAGAGCAAAGCATATAGAAATAAAGCATCATTTTATTAGAGATTATGTGCAAAAATGTGTTTTTAAAATCAAGTTTGTGAACACTGAGTATCAGTGGGCAGACATCTTTACTAAACCTCTAAGTGAAGATAGAATTGTCTTTATTGGAAGGAATCTTAATATGCACAATGTGTCTGAATGAGTGTATGTTGATATGTCTGAAAGGTTACTTGTCTAAATTTTATATGCTTGACTCGTCTATTTTCTTTATGCTTCACTCGTCTACTTTAGTCAAGCATCTGATGACGTGGCTAAAAGCACTCAGTGCTAACCCTGACTGAGACACGTGTATATTGCAAAATTTCCCTCCTTTTTCTTAAAACGTTTCATTTTATTTCAACTGTATTTTCAAAAGTTATTGCTGATTATGGCAATAATCTCTCTCCTTGTTCCCAACGCAAAAAGCACTCAAACGTTTTAACAAAAGCAACCCGTGTCGTTTCAAAACTACCCACTCACAATCTCTTGCTCACAACCTCTCTCTGAGCTCTCTTCGTCTTCAACCTCTCAATACCTTTCATCTCCAAAAACCCTAAACTCTATTTCTCTGAATCAATGGCACCCAAGAGCCTTCTGGAAACTCTGGCTAAGAAGACCAAGTTCTCTATCACTGAACTCAAGAAGTTACACCCTGGAAGGGTCCCTAACTTTGATGAACTTAGAACTAAGGGTTTGGACGTTCTTCCTAAACTCGCCTATGCTGGTTGGTTACCCTTCTTTCATCTTCAAGAAATGGTGATGACCACCTCCATGATCACCGGAGATGTGGGTGATGACCATGTCTTCATCACTCATGAATCACTTGCTGAAGTGATTGGATGCCCACGTGAAGGTGCTGGGTACTACAAGGAATGGCTGAAGTCTGTTGGAGAAGCAAATGTGAACATGGTGTTATATGGTGTTCCAAAACCTAGGAATCTAAACTCCAAGTTTCTGACTCCTAAGGCAAGATTTCTTCATGTCCTTTTAATTAACTTGTAATTCCTAGGACTGGATCTAGGAATCATGTGAGCAAGATAGAAAATTTTGCTATCTACCACATGATTCTTCAGATCAAAGTAGACATTACTGATTTAATTTTTAGACACATGGATAAAAGGTGTCAAGGGTAAGGATAAGGACCATCCTTTTGGCATGATAATGACAAGAATATTTAGGGCAAACAAGCTGAAGGACTTGAGGAAAGCTTGTTCTACTGATCTCTGCATAGAGATTACTACAAAGACTTTGTTTTTAATGAAGATTAATCTAACCCCCACCACTAAGCCAACTACCGAAGCCTCATCATCAGCACCTGCTGCACCTGCTCAAGTGGAAGAACCTCTCACTGTTCCCTCTATCAAGGCTGAACCCTTTATGGAGCCTGTTGAAGAAGAAAGGCCTCAACTTTTAAGGAAAAGGAAAAGAGTTGTCGAGACTTCTGCTCAGCCAACTGCTTCTGTGACTGTTGAACCTGCTGTCCAAACTACTACATCTGCCTTTGTCCCCAATGCACCTAGTGTCACTGAGGTGTTCAAAAGGAAGAGAGCTGTGCAAGCTGAGGGGGAGTCTTAACTTGAGGAGACTGTGATCCCTAAAAAGAAAGAACCACTATGACAAAGAAGAAACTGGTTCTACTTCCAACTCCACCACACACATCACCCATCCCTCAACCTTCTGTCTCAGAACCACAAAATGCTAACCCTCTTACTTCTAAACCTAACCTTACTATCTCATAAACTCACCTGTCTAAAACAAAACCTCACTTATCCAAGTCTTCCACACCACAAACATCCAACCATACTGACACCCTTCAAACTGAGGATGTCAATGATTTTGAATACTTTGAAAATCCCACTCCTCCTCCACCCTCACTTAAACCACAAACTCCTGACCATATCAGAAACCAATGCCAAGTTCCTCTGAGAATAGTCTTTCTAGACTTATTCTCTAAAACTAGACACAACACTTTGCCTATGGCCACTATATCTCCCTATCATTCTTCCTCCAGAACCACTCCCTTTTCTGTCACAGATGAGTCCTGCTCAAACTTTATGTATGGCAAAGACTTGGATGTCATTGCCTCTCTTGTAGCTGAAAGGTAGCTTGTCAAGCTGGCCAAGAAAAAGAAGCATGGCAGAAGGTGGATGCCCAATCCACATATCTTCATGAAGCCTACAATAGAGATCAGGGTGATGTCTGACTCTATGGTTCTGCAAGGAAAGTAGAAGGTGATCAACTTGTCACAGGATCAGAAATTCTCTCTTATCAAGCTGAATGATCACAAGTGCAAGTACAGAAAGAGGTTGTTCACCACTAATACTCATCATGAGTTCCTCAAGATCAGAGACATCTACTGGAGATGTGATTCTAGCTCTGGGCTGTCTGAAGAACAGAAGAAAACCATCCCAACCAGAGGTAGCCAAGCTTTTTCTCTTCACCCCTTTTCACCTTCAATCTATACCATACCTCCCTTCTTTATGGTTTTCCCCTTCTTTCTCTTAAACTTTCCTAAATCTATCCCTCTTACTCATATAAATCTCATTAGGAGATCTTATGAATTTCTTCTTTCTGTAGTTGATTCTCCTCTTCATCTTGAATTAATTCATGCTTTCCTAGAGGAATTTTATTCAAATAATGATTTTGTAACCACACTCTCCACTTGTATTTTTCTAGACCCTCAGTCTAAGGATCACATTCTAGTTGAAGAGTTACCTCCTACCCTTCCTCCTAGTCCACCTCCTCCATCAGCATCTGCAACTGCTCTAGCTACAACAGATTCCACTGCTCCAGTAGTTTCATATGATCTTATTGCCCATCAGAGACTTGCTGAAATGGCTTCAAGTCTGCAAACTATCATCCAAAGACAGGATGATGCCTTAGAGCAACAAGCTGTTTTTCAAGCTCAGATGTTGGCTCAGTAAGGTACCATGCAAAGAATGCTGGAAGCTTTCTTCAAAAGCCAATGGGGTCCTAGTTCTTAGGTCTTAGGACTTAGTCTTTTTCATTCTTTTTAGTCATGCAATGTACAAGTTGATGATGTCCATATCACATGTAACCTTTTCAGACTCTTGAAAGAAATGAGATGAAGTTTTTGATATTTCTTTTGGCTCTCGGTTATATTCGTTTTATACTCTTTTTGATTGATGCCAAAAGGGGGAGGATTAAGAATAATAGAAGGAAATAAGAAAAACAGAAATTACACCTTAATGACTATATGTCTGAAAATTCAATTTTCTGCTCTGATATAATTTGAGTTGCCTTCTTATATACTCTGTCAAATTCTGATATCAGCTCTAAAACCTTGTTTTTGCTCTTATACTTGTTGCATAAACTAAGGGGGAGCATAGCATAGTCTATTTAATTATATCGGTCTGAAAATTTCTCTTATTCCTTTTGATGTTCAATAAAATCAGAAAAGTTATTTGTCATCATCAAAAAGGGGGAGAATGTTGAGACCTCATAAGTCTGAGACACATTCCATGTGTAGATTCTCTAAGTTTTGATGCTTCCAAATAGATTAAGTATGGTAATATTGAACCATATGAAATAATTGACATGTCTGATATGTGTGCAGGAAAATAACCTTAAGGTCACTCGTCTATTTTGTGACCCGTCTACTCTTTGGTAGAGCGCAGTTTTTAGACTCATCTAAAAACTACTCGTCTAAAAATCAGTTAACACAGACAAAGACCAAGTCAACTCTCAGTCAAGATTCTGATATACTTGATGACATGGCAAGAAGCATGTCTAAAGAATACTTTGTGGATCACTTGTAAAACCCTTCTCGGGTGCTACGTTATCGGTGACATTTCTATTTTATAAGACCGAGTAAGGCGCAAAATAATTATTTCTTAGCGAAAAATACGGGTATTATTTCTTAACTTTTTATATATTAATCATAATGACCTCAAACCAATTTCTATGGTTTCCTCTCATCAAGGACTACCATCACAATACACAAAATATGAATTTCAGGATAGTCCCTGAAAATGTAAGACTCAATGACTCTATGTTCAAGACTCAAGCAGTGATTAACAAGTTCATTAAGCAAATTCAAGGAAAATATTCAAGGAAGAACTTGAAGGAATCAAGGAGCTGCATGTAGAAATCAAAAGAGCAAAGTCAAAGATCAAAGGATCGTCAAGACCAAGCTTAAAGGAGAATTTTAGATTTAAGTCTTAGATGATTTGTAAGAGAAAGAAATCTCTTAGTCACGAGATAGATCAACGAAAAAGATGCATGAAGAAAATCAATTTTCATAACCTACATTAAAAGAAATAAGTTTTTTTGATGAAAATGATTTTTGGAAATAAGAAAATTATTTGTCAGGTACAGCCATGTAATCAATGGATGTATGTCTATTACTGTAACTGACAAATGAATTTAAGGTTCTTTATTCAATACATAGATGTATTGAATGGATGTACTGATGGATTAACCAAGTTCAAGATTTTGAGAAACTATCAGAACTATCAGTATGAAATTGGTTAATACAGCCATGTACTCAATCCCTGTTCAAGAACCAGAATTAAGAAAACAGATTCTGTTATCAGACCCAAATCTATTTTAATCGATCCCAACGACTATAACTTGTTTCCTATATATAGAGGGATCAAAGGAACACTTATAACATATTAGAAATTTTAAAAAATCAATTAGCGAGATCAATTGTGAAAATCATTCATATTCTTGCTTGAGCTTCATTGTGAAAAAGAGTGTTTCAATTCTCATACGAACTTCAATTTGTATATCTGACTAGTGAGAGTTTAGGAATCAATCTTTTCGTTCTATTTGATTGTAAAGAGAGAGGGAGTCTCTCTGTGTGATTAGGGTGAGATATCCCTAAGGAAGAACATCGAGGTTCTTCACAAGAGTGTGGTATCTCGAGGTGAAGGAGTGCTCTGTGGTGTAATGGTTTTTCAAGCTACCTGGCTAAAGCTTGTTGTGTTAGTGTGTGAAAACCCACAGGTGGAGTGGGGACTGGATGTAAGTCACAGTGGTGGTGACTGAACCAGGATAAATCTGGTTGTGTGGTATCTCTAAACTCAAACGCTTTAATTTCTGTCTTGCGCATATAATTGTGATCTTGATGTTCTAAGTTTTCAATTGATATAAGTTCTTGATCTGTTTAATATGAATTAAAACCAGAGTATTACTGCAATCAATATTGAGTTATTAATTGTTCAAAACTGAGTTGATTTAGACTGTTCTTGATCACTAAAACTGATATGTTGTAACTTCAGTTCTTGATTGACTAAGGCCTGTATCTAATACATGTACGACCCTGAACTGAACTTCTTCCTATTTGATTCAACCACTATTTAATTGATAGCTATGAGCTGTGAACTTGAATCTTATTACTGATTTATCTTTCTGAAATAATCTTTCTTTCGTCACCACCTTCTATTCAAGATTTCATAAAAAGCCCTTCACTGTTTTTGGAAAAGATCCTGAGGCAACTTTGATTTGAAAATTAAAGCTTTTGAAAAGGAAGAATTTTTAAAAAATCCCCCCCCCCCCCCCCCCCCTCCCCCGCAGGTTTGAAGCCGAAACAATAGAAGATTCCCAGAATTTCCATTTTTGTCCCTAAGGACTCAAAATCATAACTTTCATTATACACATCCAAATCAATCCAAACCAATTTCTATAGTCTAATATGATCATGCAATACTCATATAAATTATTCAAACAATTTATAACATCATGGAACTCATTTATCTCAACATGGCCTAATGGCCTTATTTTTTCATGTTAGGCATTTTTGTTTCACAAACAATCAACAATGAACAAGATTTCACTTAAATATCAATCATACCAATATGAATATATACCATACTTAAACATCAACCAAATGCTCCAAGAGGATCACACACATATATAAATAAGTTACACCACTTCATATGCTTAAATACTTCATGACCATATATATATACACTAAAAACTACAAACATATCTACCCTAAGGTAGGATGATGGCAAACTCCCCCATACCTTTGTTGATCCCTTGAAATCAATTAGCAAGATTATGGTGTTCACCTAGAGCTTCAAGGTTTGTACCAACAAATCCTAGCCATGAACAACCAATCAAGAAAACAAGTTACAGTTTGAAGAATAACACCTAAACCCATATAGACATAGGTTCGGCCAAGTTAAGGAAAATTAGATAGAGATCTCCAAATTTTTCAATCTCTTGGATAATGAGAATAGAAGTCATATGGAGATCATAGACATTGATCTCACATTAAAATGATTTTTCTATGATTTTCTAGAAATATTTAAAGTTCTAGATCTAGAAATGGAAATTTGTGAAAAACTTGATGAACATGAAGATTGATGGATTATTTATAAAGCTAAGATGATTAGAAATAGATTCCTCACCTTATAATGAAGAAGTTTTATGAAGGAAATGAATGGACTTAATGAACTTCTCAAGAACACAAGTGATGTTCTTGGTGTTTTTGTGAGAGAAAGTGAATAAGCAAATGAAGTGAAATATTTGCTAAATGTGGGGAGGGAGCTGCGGTTTTGGCAAGGAATAAGTAGGGAAATGAGTTGTTTAATCTAAACAAATACCCATGGTTGAGTTAAATTGACCAAGGTTAAGTTAGAAAATAATATAATAACTTAACTATAGTTAATTATAAATTAACTAGAGTTAAAAGTAACTATGATTAACAAACATGTGGCCAAATAAAAGATTATGCCCGAATAAAATAATATTATTTATTTGCTAACGAATTTTTCCGAAATGTGGAAAATCATTCGGGGCGAAATATAAAACCTAATGGTTTCGTTCACGACTCAAAATTAGGGTTTCTTCTCAATAAAATCTTACTGTTAGTGAAAACACTGAAAACGCAGACCGGGTTTCGTCTGAATTTTCAACCCAAAACTTCCCCGTAACCTTATAAAAATAAGTATAATAGGGAAATAACCTTAGTTTCTCCAAAGTCATTTTCTAAGTCTAGAATAAAATATAAACAAATATATACATATATGAATATTTACCGATATTGAAGAACAGTGAAAATCGGGGTGTTACAACACTATCCCTCTAAAAAGAATTTCGTCCTTGAAATTAAAGTTACCTTAAAATAAATACGGATATTGTTCCTTCATGTTGTCCTCCAATTCCCATGTAGCATCTCCCGATGTTGATTCCAGGTAACCTTAACCAACGAAATCTTATTTCCTCTAAGTTGTTTCACTCTTTGATCCTCGATCCTTACAGGTAATGCCTCATAGGTTAAGTTATCTTTCAATTGTACTGTATCCGGTGCTATGCCATGAATAGGATCAGGGATATACTTTCGTAATTGCGACACATGAAAAACACTATGAAGATTTGAAAGAAAAGGTGGTATAGCAATTTGGTAAGCTACTGGACCTACTCGACGAAGAATTTGGTAGGGTCCGATGAATTTCGGAGTGAGTTTCCTAGATTTAATTACCCTGCCAACCCCAGTCATAGGTGTGACTCTAAAAAATACATGATCGCTTTCCTAAAACTCAAGAGGTCGTCGTCTCTTATCTGCATAACTTTTCTGTCGACTCTGAGTTGTCCGCATTTTCTCCTGAATCATTTTCACCTTTTTTGTTGTCTGTTGCACGATGTCTGGTCCCAATACTAGACTTTCACCATCTTGGTACCAACACAGAGGTATTCTACATCGTCGTCCATATAAAGTTTCATAAGGTGCCATTCCTATGCTCGAGTGGAAACTATTGTTGTAGGTGAATTCTATTAATGGTAGAAACTCATCCCAACCCCCAGTATGCTCCAAAACACAAGCCTTCAGCAAGTCTTCCAGTATTTGGATTGTCCTCTCCGATTGTCCATCCATCTGTGGATGATATGCATAACTCAATCTGAGTTTTGTTCCTAGTGAATCTTGTAGACTTTGCCAGAACCTTGTAGTAAATCTCGGATCACGATCCGAAATAATACTCGAGGGCACACCATGTAATCTGACAATCTCCCCGATGTATAATTGAGTCAATCACTCCATTGAATACTTTATGTTGGTGGGCAAAAAGTGAGCTGACTTGGTTAGTCGATCAACTATTACCCATATCGCATCATGTCCCTTTCGGGTCTTAGGCAAACTTGACACAAAATCCATCGCAATACCATCCCATTTCCATTCTGGGATGCTCAAAGGTTGTAATATTCCTGCTGGTCTTTGATCTTCAGTCTTAGCCT
Organism: Sophora flavescens; assembly: GCA_030762895.1. Taxonomy (NCBI): domain Eukaryota; kingdom Viridiplantae; phylum Streptophyta; class Magnoliopsida; order Fabales; family Fabaceae; genus Sophora; species Sophora flavescens. The sequence goes on along the minus strand of CM061062.1, from coordinate 166,331,163 downwards.
TTTGACAGACTAAACATGAAGCGACATATTCCATTACGTCTCTTTTCATCCCATACCACTAATACAATCGTTTGAGGTCTTGATACATCTTTGTTGCTCCTGGATGTAAACTCAATTTACTCTTGTGAGTTTCCTCCAAAATTAACTTCCGAAGCTCGGAATCATCCGGTACACAAATCCTTTCACCGAACCTTAAGATTCCATTTGTTCCCTCTTTGAATTCTGTTATTGCTCCTTGTCGCAACAAATCTCTTTCTTCTTGTAGGTACTGATCACTTCCTTGTTTCTCTCGTATTTGTTCCGTCAATTCATTGGAAACAGTAATCATACTTAAGCAAAGCATTCCTGGTGCCATCTCAACAGTCAAACGCATATCTCGAAATTTCTCTAACATTTCTTGTTCCTTGACCATCATTGCAGACACATGCATTGATTTCCTTCTCAAGGCATCTGCTACCACATTTGCTTTTCCAGGGTGATATTGTAGTTGGCAATCGTGATCCTTTAGAAATTCCAACCAGCGTATCTGCCTCATGTTGAGTTCCTTCTGGTCAAACAAGTATTTCAAACTTTTTTGATCACTGAAAATATTAAAGGTTGCTCCATAAAAATAATGCCTCCAGATTTTCAGTGCGAAAACTACAGTCGCTAGCTCCAAGTCATGCGTAGGGTAGTTCCTCTCATGAATCTTCAATTGTCATAAAGCATAAACCACTACTTTTCGATTCTGCATTAGCACACAACCTAACCCCTGATGTGAAGCATCACAGTATACCTCGAAAGGCTCCTTAGGATCAAGCAACACTAACAACGGTGAAGTAGTCAGCCTTCTCTTTAACTCTTGGAAACTTTCCTCACATGCTTTGGTCCATGTAAACGCTTGATCTTTCCGAGTTAGTTGGGTAAGACGTCCTACTATCTTGGAGAATCCCTCAATGAATCTCCTATAGTATCCAGCTAAACCCACGAAACTATGGATTTTCGTTACCGTCTTTGGTCTTTCCCATTTTAAAACCGCTTCAATTTTCGACGGATCCACTGCAATACCTTCATTCGAGATAACGTGTCCTGAAAACTGAACTTTATCTAACCAAAAATCGCACTTTTTGGGTTTTACATATAACTCTTTATCCTTCAAGATCTGGAGAACCACACTGAGATGTTCAATATGCTTCTCTGGATTTGGAGAATATATTAGAATGTCATCTATAAAGACAACGACAAACTGATCTAAATAAGGACGAAAAATCCTGTTCATGTAATCCATGAATATCGTAGGTACATTTGTCACTTCCAATGATATCACAAGATATTCATAACGCCCATAGCCTGTTCGAAAAACTGTCTTTGGGATATCCTCCGTATTAACATGAATCTGATGATAACCCGATTGTAGATTGATCTTCCAGAAAACCGCTGCTCCACGTAGTTGATCCATCAAATCATCTATCCTCGGAAGTGGATACTTATTCTTAATGGTCACTTTGTTTAACTGACGGAAATCTACGCATAAACAAGAAGTCACGTCCTTCTTTTTCACAAGCAAAACTGGAGCTCCCCAGGGTGACACACTAGGTCTAATGTAGCTCTGACGGCGACATACGATATGGTGCCATGGATATCGGTCTAGTGCCCTGTACCAGATTAATCGCAAACTCAATGTCCCGAATAGGTGGTAGCCCAGGTACATCTTCAGGAAAAACTTTGAGAAACTCATTGACAACAGGTATGGACTACAAGTCAATCTCAGTCTTAACGTCTAAGGAAAACGGTAACATGTATCCTTGAGCTCCCTTTCTCAAAGAAGATTTTACTTGGTTAGCAAACAAAAATCCAGAATCCTCACCCTTAGGAAAAATTAAGGCTTTATTTGCACAGTCTAATAGGATATGGTTAGAACATAACCAATCCATTCTGAGTATCACATCTATTTGGGAAAGAGCAAACAGATTAAATCAACCAAAAATTTTCTATTTTCTACTAAGATAGCACAATTTAAACAAGTTGTAGTAGTCAAAACAGGTTTAGCAGTAGGAGTAGATATAATCAAGTCGAAAGATAAAGAAGACACAGGTAATCCTAGCAATTTAGCACAATCATATGCAATGAACGAATATGTTGCACCTGAATCAAACAGTACAGTTAAAGATTTACCTCCTATGACACACTGTCCTTGAATCAGACCTTCATTACGAGAGCCCTCAACACAGCTCATCATATAAACTCTTCATCCAGCTCTAGGTCTTGTAGCTCACATATTGCTAACGGAAGGTTCCTTCTTGATATGTTCACAAAACTTAGCGACATGCCCCAGCTTTCCACACTTAAAGCAGATGATATCAGTAATCTTGTAATCTTTTGTAGCGCGACCCTTGCCACACTTCATGCACTTTTGTGGCAGATTCCTAGATGATCCCCCACCTCCGCTGCTTCCAGCAAAAGATCGTTGTTACCACTACTGCTGCTAACCGTGCGGCCTGTTGTATGGCTTCCTCTGAGAACGGTTGTTATTATTGTAGTTTCCCCTCTTGACCCTCAATGGTCGAAAATCCGATTGTCTGGTATCACGACTCGCCTTCAAATCTTCAATTTGTCTACACTTGTCCATCAGCTTTGGAAATACATATATTTCCGGTGGAACTACTGCTTCCTTCAACTCATACCTTAAACCCTTTTCAAACCTACAACACTTCCGCTCTTCATGTGGATTGTCATTCAGATAAGCCGAAAACTTTGATAAATTCTCAAATCTGGCACCGTATTCAGCTACGGTCATATTGCCCCGCTTCAGCTGCAGAAATTCCATTTCCTTATCGTCTCTTGCACTCATTGGGAAATACTTCTCCAGAAACTTCCTTCGAAAATTTTCCCAGTTAATCTCTTGTTGATCATGTTCAAGCACTTGACTAGCTCCTTTCCACCAACTCTCAGCAGCACCCACCAACATTTAGGCAGCATAAATCACCTTATCATTATCAGCACATCTCATAGTAGTAAAAACATTTTCCAGCGATTGAGTCCAAAGCTCATCTTTCTCCGGATTAAACTCGTCCTTGAATTCCGACGGATTTCTCCATAGGAATTCATCCAGTCCTATGCTTTCAGATCCCCTTTCTTCGCGTTGCACAAACGCGGCAGTCATTTGTGTCATCGCTCGTACAGCTGTATTTATAGTAGTGTTTCCTCCACAACGGGCCATTATAATCCTGCAAGACCAAAATCAATTAGTCATGCAGATTACAATAACTCACTACAAAACAATATCATTCTCTTCGGGAATAATATCCAAGCACACATAGAACACACAGCACAAACAAAGATAGACCATAACCACAAACCCTAACAGACTCGGCCAGCTCTGATACCAAAATTGTAACACCCTTCTCGGGTGCTCCGTTATCGGTGACATTTCTATTTTATAAGACCGAGTAAAGCGGAAAATAATTATTTCTTAGTGAAAAATACGGGTATTATTTTTTTTTCTTTTCGCAAATAGTTCGATAAATAATTGTCGTCGTACGTCATCAACTCATACATGTATGTATATATATATATATATATATATATATATATATATATATATATATATATATAACCATACCCAAGTACCTAAAAGTCATAGACATACATAGTCATAAGTATACATATCCAGATAATGGCGGAAAAACCAACACCGGTAAAATAACAACAAACTGGAAATATGTTTATAATAATAATAATGACATAGACACAAGACTTATCATGCTGGCCAAAAACAAAACAATGATGAAATGTCAATCCTAAAAATATAATAGTCTCGGATGATACATCGTCATGCCGTGAGTATACTTCTCATGTCTACTACTCAAAACCCATTCTCCTTGTGTCCATGCGTCCAAGCCCAATCAAACTCCAGCTGAGTATGATGGTGAAACAATGTTGTCGTCATCTTCGCCGATTATAAAGGAACACAACCAGAAAACACAAAAAATGAGGTGCGCCTCCTATTCATCCTACACATAAGGCAGATATGCAGTAGCGCGACTCTCAAGTACACGCAATTGACAAGATTAATCATATCATCATTCACCTCATCATAATGACATAATTTATATCACAGAGATAATGCTTCACTGAAACCTGACCACATGATCACACATTCCTAGGTAGAAACATCTAAGACTCGAGGAATGACCTCTGATCCCTAAACGATGGCTTTAACAACAGTCGGAGAGAGAGGTTCGGAGGATTGTTCTAGACTACGCCGGCCTTGGGAAATAGAATGCGTCCATAGTCATCGTCGTGCACATTGACTTTTTCGGGAACATCCTGCACTACCATAAAACACGTAGCATCTAGTTGAGTATGTTGGCGCATTGCAAGATCACCACGCCACAGAAGGAGCTACCAACTGAGCCCTAGTGAGTATTTCATAACCCGCCATCCCATAGCATCAATAGATCGTCACTATGGAATTTGCACTCGCATTAAAGTGTTAGCTTGATCTCCTAGGCACAACGGCCTTACAGAACATAGTTTCACTATGTGTTTAGGTAAAATTTGCCGGAAAAATGCATTCTTCTCGTCCATCCACATGATGACATCATGATTCCATCAGAATCTATTCAACGTGCTTTATCAGATACTAGCTGTTCTTAAGTCCGAATTACCAGTACTTAACATCGCGCTAACGTTCTTAAGTAACCTTTTATCTTTGTGTAAAGGTATCTTAAAACACTGGATTAACAATCCTAGCACATTATGAGATTGGATCATAAATCCAATTATTTATTTCTTCGCACTTTTCTAATTGAGCATTTCACTTGGTTTTCAAGAAATCAAATACTTATGAGTCCATTAAATCTTATGGATATATGGATAATAAATCATCCATAATTTATGACATAAAGTCTTGTTCCACTATACATCATAAATTATTACGTTCGTATTTTCACTAAGTCTTTTATGACTTAGTTTTTGTGATTTATCATAAATGCTCGTCCTCACAGACTTAAATTCTTTTTGGTATTAAAACAAAAGCCTTCGGTTAAAGGAAAACCATTTTGAAATCAAGTTCTATCAGAGTTCTAAATCCCTCAAAGCATTTTTCTTTGAAAATCTTTAAAAACACTTAACGACGGTTTCGCCGCTTTTTACTGAATTTAAGCCTAAAAGCCTTACTTCTGAAAATATGGTTCTTCATCTCAAATATATTATTCTCCTAGGTTAAATTCCTCTTATGAACAAGTTGAAATACTGATTTTACAGTGATATTCTCATTTACACGAAATTTATGAAAACTTGTCCAAACGTCGTTAAGTTAAAAATCGCGTAATTTATTTTTCAATGATTTTAAACACTAATGGTCCAAAACTTGTGTTGGGGTTTTGAAAAACTTAATTAGGCATGAAAAACAGTGTCTCTCTGTCCAAAAACTGTAATTTTAGAAAATTGCTATTTAGTCCCTAAACTTTCATTAATTGTAAAAAGGTCCTTATTTACTCAAAACCTTATAACTTTTCATTTAAAACTCCAAATCACCCCAAACCAATTCCATTGAGAATGATTTTCAGTTACCAAAAATTTTCCAAAAAATTATATTTTTGGGTCTCATATTCTTCATTATTTGCTAATAGGTCCTTAATTATTAAAAAGTCCATAACTTTTTATATATTAATCCAAATAACCTCAAACCAATTTCTATGGTTTCCTCTAATCAAGGAATACCATCACAATACACAAAATATGAATTTCAGGACAGTCCCTGAAAATTCCCAGAATTTGCATTTTAGTCCCTAAGGACTGATAAAATCATCACTTTCATTATACACATTCAAATCAATCCAAACCAATTTCTATAGTCTTATATGATCTTGTAATACTCATTTAAATTATTCAAATAATTTATAGCATCATGGAACTCATTTATCTTAACATGGCCGAATGGCCTTATTTTTGCATGTTAGGCATTTTTGTTTCACAAACAATCAACAATGAACAAGATTTCACTTAAATATAAATCATACCAATACGAACATATACCATAGTTAAACATCAACCAAATCCTCCAAGAGGATCACACACATATAAATAAGTTACACCACTTCATATGCTTAAATACTTCATGACCATATATATATATATATATATATATATATATGTACACTAAAAACTACCAACATATCTACCCTAAGGAAGGATGATGGCAAACTCCGCCTTACCTTTCTTGATCCCTTGAAATCAATTAGCAAGATTATGGTGTTCACCTAGAGCTTCAAGGTTTGTACCAACAAATCCTAGCCATGAACAACCAATCAAGAAAACAAGTTAAAGTTTGAAGAAAAACACCTAAACCCATATGGACATAGGTTCGGCCAAGCTAAGGAAAATTAGATAGAGATCTCCAAATTTTTCAAGCTCTTGGATAATGAGAATAGAAGTCATATGGAGATCGTAGAAATTGATCTCACATTAAAATGATTTTTCTATGATTTTCTAGAAATATTTAAAGTTCTAGATCTAGAAATTACGATTTGTGAAAAACTTGATGAACATAAAGATTGATGGATTATTTATGAAGCTAATATGATTAGAAATAGATTCCGCACCTTAGAATGAAGAAGTTTGATGAAGGAAATGAATGGACTTAATGAACTTCTCAAGAACACAAGGGATGCTCTTGGTGTTTTTGTGACAGAAAGTGATGAAGCAAATGAAATGAAATATTTGCTAAATATGGGGAGGGAGCTGCGGTTTTGGCAAGGAATAAGTGAGGAAATGAGTTGTTTAATCTAAAAAAATAGCCATGGTTGAGTTAAATTGACCAAGTTTAAGTTTGAAAATAATATAATAACTTAACTATAGTTAATTATAACTTAACTAGTGTTAAAAATAACTATGATTAACAAACATGTGGCCAAGAATAAAGGAGAGGTGTGGCCGCGCTTGGACCACATGAATTAACCTTGGTTCCTAAACTATGGTTAAAACTTAACTCTACGTCAGTTAGGTTAAGCTTAGGGGTATTTTGGTCATTTCACTTGAAAGTTCCCGATTTCAAAAATTTGAGGCCGGTCTCCTTGTCCCTCTACTACATCAAACTCCCCTAATACATCAACTCCTTATTCGACTCCGTAGTTTACCCGTCTTAGGTTTTTACGAGTTTTTCTAAATGATTACGCCTGAATAAAATAATATTATTTCTTTGCTAATGAATTTTTTCGAAATGTGGAAAATCGTTCGAGGCGAAATATAAAACCTAATGGTTTCATTCACGAGTCACTGTGCAAGAAGCATTTACTCACTTCATCAACTTCTTCATTCTTTCATTGAATACTTCTTCAATCATTTGATATTAATTCGCAGTCTTTCACACTTCATATTTATTTCACTCTCTGAGTGTTATCTAAATGATTTGCAAGTTGTATTAATTACACAAAGCCTTTATCCCTTAATGTGTTGAGCCTGAAGAGGCTAGATGAGAAATAAAATACTTGTTTGAGTGTGAGCTTGGAGAGGCTAGGTGCGGAAAAAAAAATATTTGTACTGTAATCTGATCAGTTATAGTGTAAACTTGGTGCTGCCAAGAAACTGGACGTAGCCCTATGGATTTTGGGGTGAACCAGTATAAAACTCTTGAGGGATATTTCTCTTCCCTTATCTCTTTAATTTATTTAAGTATTATTTGTTTAAGCTTTTAACTTGGGGAGTTATTGTTGTGAATATCAATCTCTGTTTTACCCTTCTCTATATGCTTGTTTTTTCTGTCTTAAATTTAGACGTATCACTCGTCTAAATTTCTATTGTCTTATTTTTGCTTGTTGTGCCTGTGAAAATAATTTTCAAATTTTCCAAAAAAGTTGGTAAACACAATTCAACCTCCCATTCTTGTGTTAACTTTGGTTATTTCAAATAAAATTAAATCCATCATTTGGTCTTGAAACTCTTTTCTATCTACTCACTATTTTTGCCCATTGTTACTTCATAAGCAAAACTCATCTCCCTCCTGCACAAGCATTCACGGATTCTTTTGTTGCCTAAGTGACTCCCTGACACTAATGTATTCGAAAGGCTTATGGTCAGTTGGAATTTTTTTTTTACCAAATCTTAGATTAGCGCATATCATATAAATCATGATGAAAATGGTTGAAATCCAACACAATAAAATTACTAGAATTTAAATGCATTGAACATTTATTCCAAAAAACATAATGTGATAACATATAACTTCTTAAACTTTAGTTTCATCAAGTTGGGATTAATGATTAATACAATCATTCCATATTTGGTTGTTCCTCTGCAAGATTTTGGTTTCTTTTGGTTTGAAATCTGGTGATCTTATAACTAAAATGTATTTTGTTAAGCTATCATGGCAACGGTAACCCAGGTCATGCACAAGATTGAGGCAACAATCTGTACTAACTGTTTCATTTCCGAAAAATGTTCCCAAGAAGACTTGACTTCCGCAACGTGGATGTAACTTAGCTGCACAATCTTTCAAATATTTTTCATACGATGGTAATGGACTTGGTGCAGAATTACTTTCAACTGCGGGCCCCTTGGATGATTCGAGAACTTCATATGAAACTCCTGTTCTAACCAGTAAGGTAACACTTGCCATAAAGACAACAATTAGACATAACTTGTTGAATGTTGCCATGACTTGTAGTGACAAAATCTAATTATTAGGTATTGAAATACTTTGTTGATAATAGTAAGTGATTTTTAAGACCATATTTTTAGTTGAAAATATGGTCTTAGAACTTCCATTAATGGCATTTCCTTTAACACTAACGAACAAACAATTAATTAATCACTTGTTTTAAATTTTTATATGATTTACTATTTTAAAGTTTGTAAACGTTAATATTTACCTTCACATTATAAATTGCTTTTTTTTCCTCATTTATTTACATTTTTACATAAAACTAAAATTTTAAATAATAAATTAAGTTACAAATTAGAAAAACTGTAGTCATTATGATAGAAATTGTTACCTTGAAATCTTTACATTTAAATTGTACAATTATTAATACAATTTGGTCCCTTGGAAACTCAGAGGAAGATGGAGAAATTTCATGAAGATTGGTTCTCAAATAAATTAATTTTTTTCTCATATTTTTAGAGAGGGCAATAATTATGCTGATAAATTCACCTCATTTGGTGCTAATGGTCCTTGTTATACTTTATGGGATACATTTCCAGATTTTATTAAGTTTGATTTCCATCATGATAAGAAGGTGTTACCACTTTTTAGGTTTAGATAATTCTTCCATGGGTTTTGACCTAGTCCCCCCATGTTTTCTCTTTGTATTCTTTTCTATATTATTAATAATATTTAGGTGTGCTGCAGATGATCGGTAGAGTCTGGGGTGCCAACCTAGTTGGGATGCCTTTCTCTATTGTGATGCCTTTGCATTCCTAACCTTTTATTAAAAAAAATTATATTGTGAAGATTGATATTTATACAGAACCACAAACAAAATTTATCATATGATTTTCGTTTTATTATTTCATTATTTTTTTAAAAGCAAAAAAAAGGTATGCAAAGGCATCACTATAGAGAAGGATATCCCAACTAGGTTGGCACATCAAACCCTATCAATCATTTGCAGCATACCCAATTTAATCATATAAAAGAAAAAATAATAATGAAGAAACAAAAAGACATGGGGGGACCAAACCAAAACCCATGAAAGCTTAGAAAACCTATAGCTAGGTAACCAAAAACAATTGTGAGCAAACTCCTTCTCAATAAAAGAAGGAGCTGTATCCCATCAATTAAAAGAATGACTAAGAAAACCAAAGGCTAATAACCTATCTGCACAAGCATTGCCCTCCCTATAAATGTGAAAAACAAAAAAATACATATGACCAATAAAATAAATACGATTTGACCACCTATTTGTTAACTTTCAAGGAACAAGATCATGATTGTTAAAAGCTTGAAAACCCATCTTAGAGTCACACTCTAACCACAACTTATGCCAACCCTTTGTAAAGGCAAATTCAATAGACATAATGGCAGCTAACATCTCAGTATAAAATGAGGTTTCAATGCCTTTGTAATGAGAGAAACTCCCCAAAACAGCAGCACCGAAAAATTCCACCACATGAAGAGTGCCCTGGGTTGCCATGAGCTGAGCCATTAGAGTTGGCCTTTATCCAGTCACAGCTAGGAGGATGCCAAACAACTTCAATGATTTTTGGGGCCTTAGGAGGATGAATATCAACATTGAAAGCTTTCAGTATCTTAAATTGTTTGTTATCAGTGTGCATTAAGCCTTTAGACAAGCTGCCAGATTGAAAAATACTTGAAGAAATAAGAGAGTAAGCTTGAGAAATTGGGATGACTTGATTGCTGAATCTTAACTTGTTTCTACATAACCAGATGCACCAAATTGAGTGAATCAAACTGGTCAAAACCAAATCCTTCACTTGGCCACTCCAATCCTAATAGCAGGACTTTAAAAAAGAGTTAAAGGATGATAAAACAAACTTAATTTTCAATTTAGATGAAAGACATCTCCAAATTGCAACATCAAAATTGCAATCTAAGAATAGATGATTAGCAATTTTAGCAGCTGATCCGCATAGACTGCAAACTGATACTGTCACACACCCTCTAGCAAACAAACTCACATCAATAGGCATTTTCGAATGGAGCAATCTCCAAAGCAGGATGTAACAGCCTGTTTTTAATTACGTTGTTTTAACAGTAAAAATATATTTATTTATATTTTTAATTGAGACTTAGGAAATGATTTTGGAGAAAACAAAATCATATATGGAACTTACTCTATGGTAGGAAGATCTGGTTATAATTTGAGTTTAAAACTCAGACGAAAACCGATCTGCGTTTTTTAACTAATAGTATAATTTTATACTGACAAAACCGTAATTTGGTCCGAAAACTGAAATTTTTAGATTTTTTATATTTTGTTCGTGAAGAAGTCTACTTTCCAAATTTCTGATCATAAATAAAATATTATGTGTATTCGGGTGAATTTTGGTGAAAGTTCGAATGGAAAACAGTTGGTATTTTCACTGACAGCAAGATTTTAATGATCAGAAAACCTAATTTTGACTCGTGGATGAAATGGTTTGTATTTAAATCATATATCCAATGAGTCTGGTTAGTTTGAAAATTTTCAGTCGAAAACGAAATATTATGCTTTTATTCGGGCGTAAAACCCTAATCGGGAAACCAACGGAATCAGCAACAGAATTGCAGAGACAAAATGGGACACCAGAGGAGCTGAGCTATGGGATGGCTCATCAAGAAGTTATGAAGCAATTAATGTTAGAAATTATGAGTTTTTAAGCGAAATGACCAAAATCCCCTTTTAGCTTAACCTAACCGAAGTTAAGTTAGACTTTAACCATGGTTAAGGAACCATGGTTTGTTTGTTTTGTCGAAAATCAGCCACACCACTCAATTATTGTGAGGCACATAAATAATTAACCTTAGTTAGCAAGGTAGCCTTAGTTAAGTTAATTGTTAACTATGGTTAAGCTTATATTAATTAAAGAATCTCAAAAGCTATTACTCCAACATCTAATAAACTAAACAAGGACTAAGATATAGCCTATATATACTCCAAAACCGCAGCCCCTTCACTCACACCTTCATTCTCTTCATCTTCTTCATTTCTTCACTTTTCTTCAAAAACTCCATTGTTGATTCAAGAGCTCAAGTTCATGCTTTAGGAAAATCTTGCCAAGATCATCAACATTTCTTCATCTTCTTCACACTCTTAAGGTAATAGGATCATCCATGATCATCTCCTTCAATTCTTAAGCTTTAGTTCTTCATATTTCATGAGTTTCCATTTCTAGATCTAGAACTTTAAATAATTTTAGAAAATTTTAGAAAAATCATAAAAATGTGAAACCAATTTCTATGTTATAGATATGATTACTACTTTCATTATCCAAAAGCATGTTATCAAAGTCATTTTTCTTCCCAGTTAACCATTAATGGCCGAACCTATGTAGGAAAATGGGTTTGGTGTTTTGTTGTTTGTTTTGAAAGTTAGTACTTGATTTAAGTCCTATAATACTTTTATAGCTTAAATCCAAGAGCTTGTAATAAAAAACAATTTCTAATCTATTTTGCTCATTGAGACTGAAACCCTAACCTAGTTGGTTAAAGGATTTTGTTTTACAATCTTAACTATTAACACTTAATCTATGCTAGTTAATACTTTGGGAATTAGTACCTAAAAGATTATATTAAGAAAATAACCCTAGCCTTCTTTTTATGACTTGGCCGAACCTAGGACCATATGGTCATATTTAGATTTGTTTGATTAATTTGTTAATTTTTTGATTTGGTTGAAGGTGGTTTTGGTAACTCGTGGCGGGATATCAAGGATCCTTGATTTCGTGTTTCCGGTGCTAACTTAGGTGGGAGAAAGAACCATTCCATCGTCGGAACCGATAAGTAGTATATAATTTATAATAATGGTGTAGGGCGACCTAAACCCTACTAGTGGTTGAGTAATCGACAATTCCAAAATCGCATTGGAAACTTTTCCATTTTACCAATGACGATTTGGGAATTGTAGGTTTATCGCCTTAGGTTAATTTTATAATATTGAGGATGTCTGGATTATTTATTATTGATTGTTTGTGATACACTGGTTGAGGTACTCTACTGCATGTGACGTTTTGTTTTGATGTTTGAATATTTTATTGATTACTGTGTTATGCATGGTCTGCCTATTTTGATAAATTGCTTAGTAACTTTTAAGTGAAGATATATGTTGCTCGGAGGTATTTTGTTTGAGGTGAGAGCTTGAATAATAATTAGAGGTTCCTAGCTATTATTTTATAGAAGTGATGTGATTTAGAATGTAGGTGGAGGTTATGAGGAAAGCTTGAGGCACCAGGTTGTTATTTATAAAAGTCAGTGAAATCATATATTGCACTGTTGTTCACAACCGTGTATTTGAGATACACGAGGTTCAAAGTTCTCGTGGACCGTTCCAAATTAGAAGTTAAGTTGTGCAACTATAGTGTCATTGCTATGCATGAGCACCCTTGATAGAGATGAGAGAGAGAACCGGTGTGTGCACCAACGGTACTGTGCATCTATAGTGTCATTGCTTTACATGAGCATTCTCACCATGGATGAGAATGTGCATCGGTGTTGGGGACGCGTCACTTGGACGACTGACTGACATTCCTAGCGAGGGATGTGTGACTGGATTAGTGGTGGCCACGTCAGCATAAAGGTTTACTAGCATGAGTTGGAGGGTAGATGATGATGTTATAAAGTATGGATGATTTTAGATTGTGAGTGATGCATGTTTGTGACTATTATTGTATTATATGCTATGAATCTTTTCCGCTTATGATGATAGAACTGTTTCTTATCTCCGTATTTCTGTATTTTTGTGTATGTCTAATTTACTATGTTAGAAGACTTGATGGAAGAATATGTTGCTGAGGAGATGGATGGAACCCTGTATGAAACGGAGGTTGCTGAGGAGTTGGATGACACTCCGTATGAGGCTGACGTTGGAGAACAAGTTACGGATCCTAATAGTATAGTGTAGTAAGTTTACGGCCAGTGAGTCACAAAAGACATTTTTATTTTCCGCTAGTTATAAGCAGTTTGTATAAATAAGTACCCGTGCGGGATCGTACTGAGAGGATGCCCTAAACAGTGTTGTGTAAAATAAAGGATAATTATGTGTGTATTTATGTAATATAACTTTGGAGTGTTTTATATTTGTAGAAGTTATATGATTATTAATTAACTTTTAATTTTTACGTATTTTCAATGATAAGGACGCGATTAATTAAGTAAATAATAAGGTTTTAATTTAATGGTACAATGGGGCACAACGGGGTGTCTCATTTGGTGGTATCAGAGCAATTCAATTCTAATCGAACTGTGAGGTCTAGGATGTTGTTAGTGGCCGTGTCTAGTTGAGTCCACATCGGATTTTAACTATGCTTAGAAGTTGGGTAGTGTGTCTGAATCCGATTTGATAATTAACATTAGTATGGTATATACTTGTCTATATGGTATTATATGTCATACTGATAAGAGTGAATGATTTCAAAGATAGAATCATGACTCGTGGAAGAGGACGTCCGATCGATAGTGGTGACAGAACTCCATAAAGAATTGTAGGAGCTGACAATGTGGAAAATAATCATATCAGAAGTGGAGGAGAGTCATATGAGACTCAAGATACCATGAAAAACATTGTTACTACTCTATTATTACAAACACGGCAAAATGTTGAGATGCTGCAGATGAACAAAGAGTAGCAGGAACAACAGAATCAAAGGAGAGCTGCAGCAGCTGAAGATGTCGGAATGACAACTTTCCTGAAAGGGAAACCACCCCAATTCCAAGGATTTTATGATCCAGAGAAGGGATAATGGTGGGTACAAGAGATCAAGAAGATATTCGATACCATACATTGCAGAGAGGATAGGAAAGTGACGTATGCTACCTTCATTCTAACTGGAGGAGCAGAGTCTTGGTGGAGAGGCAAGCGAAGATTGCTGGAGGCCAAAGGCAGATTTATCAACTGGCAGTTGTTTAGTGACTTCTTCTTTGAGAAATATTTTTCGTGTCTAGTTCGACGCGAGAAAGAGAGGGAATTCACGAGTCTCAAACAAGGCAACATGACTGTTGGTGATTATGCATCACGATTTGAGGCTCTGATTAAGCATTCTGAATTTTACAAGAGATTCCCAGATTAAGATTGGCAATGTAGAAGGTTTGAGGAAGGACTCCGACATGAACTCCAGAGGGCTATAGTATCTCTTTATTTCCAGAGTTTTCCAGAGCTGGTGGAAAGATGTAGTGCGATCGAAAGTATTGATCAGAGGCTGGCTAATGAGCAAAAACAACTGAGGATTGTAGGTACTACTCGACCGGGTTTTCAGAGGCGAGGAGGTAGTAACTCTTAATGGAGACAGAGACCATATGCCCAACCAGTGCAGACACCGGCATTATCTTAGAGACTGCATGGAGCGACCTAGTTGTTTTCACTGTGGAAAATAGGTCATATGGCCCGAGATTGCAGACAGCGGGCTAGGAAACAGCCGATAGCCGCAGGTAGAGGAAATGGAGGTAATAGGGGTGGAGCAGGAAGAGGAGTCATAATAGCAGGACGACATGGAGCAAGACCTCAGGCCACTGGAAGAGTGTTTACCGTGAAGGGAGCTGAATCCCCTCAATCTGCTGATCTTATACAAGGCATGTATTTGATAGTTGCTAGACTCTCGTATGTGTTATTTGACTCAGGCGCTACGCATTCATTTATTTCATATGAGTGTGTGGATCAATTAAAATTAACTGTTTCTCAATTACCTTATACCCTTACAGTATCTACTCCAACCAATAATCCTTTGACTACTATGTCTGTTTGTTTACAGTGTCCTATAGTTGTTGAGAATAGGACATTTATTGTAGACCTTGTCTATTTGCCTATGCAACAGATAGATGTTATTCTTGGAATGGATTGGCTTCCAGCTAACCATGTAATGCTAGATTGTTCTAGTAAGACCTTATCATTTCTTGAGTTTTCTAGTGTAGTCTCTGCCAATGAAGGAGTATCCATGAGGAGTGACGATTTTCGGTAGTACGTGATGCTGTTCACGGTGGAAACTAATGAGACTCCTAGTATAGATTCTATGCCTATTGTGAGAGAGTTTCCTGAAATTTTCCCTCCCGACGTTCCAGGTTTGCCACCGAGCGAGAAGTGGCATTCACCATAGATCTTGTAACAGGGACAGGACCTATATCTATAGCGCCTTATTAGATGTCACCTGTAGAATTAGCAGAGTTAAAGAAACAGTTGGATGACATGTTGGGAAAAGAGTTCACAAGATCGAGTGTTTCACCATGAGGAGCTCCGGTGTTGCTTGTTAAGAAGAAAGATGGAAGTGCTAGGTTGTGCACGGATTATAGACAGTTTTTTTTTTTTGTAACAATTAAGAATAAGTATCCCTTGCCTAGGATCGATGATCTGATGGATCAATTGAAAGGAGCAACAATATTTTCCAAGATTGATTTGAGATCTGGATACCATCAGATTAGAGTATGGAAGGAAGATATACTCAAAATGGCTTTTAGGACAAGGCATGGACATTACGAGTATTTAGTTATGTTGTTCGGTGTGACTAACGCGCCAGCAGTGTTCATGGATTATATGAACGGGATATTTAGACTGTTCCTTGATAAGTTTGTTGTTGTGTTCATCGACGACATCCTTATTTATTCTCGTACATGGGAAGATCATGAGAAACATTTGAGGGTGGTGCTGCAAGTTCCGAAGGATAGGCAGCTTTATGCTAAACTTTCCAGGTGTGAATTTTGGATAGAAGAAGTCCAATTTCTTGGACATGTGATCAACAAGGAAGGTATAACAGTAGATCCAGAAAAGGTTGAGGCAGTTCTTAAATGGGAACGACCTAAGTCAGTAAGTGAAGTACGAAGTTTTCTAGGGTTAGATCGATATTATCGGAGGTTTATAGAGGGTTTCTCGAAGATTGTGTTGTCTATGATGCAGTTGACCAAGAAAAATACAGCTTTTGTATGGACGGATAACTATGAGCAGAGTTTCCAAAAGCTGAAGGAAAGGTTGACTAAATCACCTGTGTTGACTTTACCTGATCCATTAGGACAGTGTGACGTATACTGTGATGCATCATACCTAGGTTTAGGTTGTGTTCTAATGCAAGAGGGAAGAATTGTAGCTTATGATTCCCGACAATTGAGAATTCATGAGAGGAACTACCTGACTCATGACTTGGAATTAGTAGCCATAATGTTCGCATTAAAGATATGGCAACACTTTCTGTATGGAGCAAAACTTAATGTTTACAGTGACCATAAAAGTCTGAAGTATCTGTTCGACCAAAAGGAGTTGAATATGAGACAGCAGGGATGGATGGAGTTTATCAAAGATTATGAGTTTGATTTACTATACCATCATGGGAAGACGAATGTGGTAGCGGATGCCTTGAGTAGGAAATCATTGCATGTATCCGCGATGATGGTTAAAGAGTTGGAATTACTGGAACATTTCAGAGATTTGAACTTAGGAATGGAGTTGGTTGAGGATAAAATTTGCTTAGGTATGATCACTATTAGTAGTGATTTTATGAGAGGTCTTAAGGAAAAACAGGTTCAGGATCTATATCTATAGGAGATAAGT
The DNA here is from genome assembly GCA_030762895.1 of Sophora flavescens. Taxonomy (NCBI): domain Eukaryota; kingdom Viridiplantae; phylum Streptophyta; class Magnoliopsida; order Fabales; family Fabaceae; genus Sophora; species Sophora flavescens. The sequence continues at coordinate 166,313,995 of CM061062.1, read as the reverse complement.
AGAAGTATTGATAAGGGTAAGATTTCTGAGTTTAGTAGAGGAACAAATGGTGTACTAAGGTTTAGGGATAGAATATGTTTTCCAGAGGATTTAGAGCTTAGGAAGGTGATATTAGAATAAGCACATAAGAGTAAGTTGAGTTTTCATCTTGGATCCCGTAAAATGTATCTGGATTTGAAGAAATTGTTTTGGTGGACGAGGATGAAGAAAAAGGTAGCAGAGTATGGTTTATCTTGCCTGGTGTGTCCGAAGGCTAAGATAGAGCATCAAAAGCCAGCGGGTTTATGGCAATCATTTGATATCCCAGAATGGAAATGGGATATCATAGATATGGATTTTGTGGTTGGATTACCACGAACTCCTAAGAGACATGATGCGATTTGGGTTATCATTGATAGGTTGACAAAGTGTGCTCACTTCTTACCTATGGGTGAAAGTTATAGTTTGGAGAAGTTGACCCAAATTTACATCAAAGAAGTTGCTAGGTTGCATGGTGTGCCATCGAGCATTGTCTCAGACCGAGATCCTAGATTCATATCTAGATTTTGGAAATGGTTGCACAATGCTTTGGGGACCAAGTTGAGGATGAGTTCTTCTTATCATCCCCAAACAGATGGACAGTCAGAAAGGACGATTCAATCATTGGAGGATCTTTTAAGAGCTTGTGTTTTGGAACACACTGGCAGTTGGGATGAGTTCTTGGCATTGGTTGAATTTACTTACAACAATAGTTTTCACAGTAGTATAGGAATGGCACCATATGAGGCTTTGTATAGTAGGAAGTGTAGGACCCCGTTATGTTCGTATGAGATTGGTGAAAATTAAGTCTTGGGTCCAGATGTGGTGCAACAGACTACGGAACAAGTTAGGAAGATAAGGGAAAAGATGAAGGAAGCACAGGATAGGCAAATGAGCTACAGTAACAAGAGAATGAGACCTTTAGAATTCCAGGAGGGTGATCACGTGTTTTTGAGAGTCACTCCGAAGACCGGAATTGGCAGGGCTATCGAAACTAGTAAGCTTACTCCTAGATTCATCGGACCTTTCCAGATTATTTGAAGGATTGGTCCAGTTGCTTATCATATTGCTTTACCACCTAACCTTGCTAACCTTCAAGATGTCTTTCATGTTTCTCAGTTGAGAAAATATTATCCTGATCCTTCACATATTATTGAGTCTGAGTCTATACAACTGCGAGAGAATCTAGAGTATGAGACTCTACCTGTAAGGATAGCAGATAGAGAGAATAAGGAGCTTCGCAATAGACAAATTCCTTTGGTTAAGGTCATATGGGATGAAACTACTGGAGATGATACTTGGGAACGTGAAGCAGATATGCAACAACGATATCCACATCTTTTCTGAGGTATGTAAATTCCGACGACGAAATTTTTTTCTAAGAGGGGTAGTAATGTAACAGCCTGTTTTTAATTACGCTGTTTTAACAGTAAAAATATATTTATTTATATTTTTAATTGAGACTTAGGAAATGATTTTGGAGAAAAAAATCATATCTGGAACTTACTCTACTGTAGGAATCCCTAGTTAAAATTTGAGTTTAAGACTCAGACGGAAACTGGTCTGCGTGTTTTAACTGACAGTATAATATTATACTGACAGAAAACCCTAATTTGGCCTGAAAAATGAAATTTGTAGATTTTTTATATTTTGTCAGTGAGGAAGTCTACTTTCCAAATTTCTGATCAGAAATAAAATATTATGTGTATTCAGGCGAATTTTGGTGAAAGTTCGAACCGAAAACAGTCTGTATTTTCACTGATAGCAAGATTTTAATGATAAAAAAACCTAAATTTGACTCGTGAACAAAATGGTTTATATTTATATCATGTTTCCAACAAGTGTGGTTAGTCTGAAAATTTTCAGTCGAAAACGAAATATCATGCTTTTATTCGGGCGTAAAACCCTAATCGGGAAACCGGCGGAATCGGCAATGGAATTGCAGAGACAAAACAGGACACCAGAGGAGCTGAGCTATGGGATGAGTCATCAAGAATTTATGAATCAATTAATGTTAGATATTATGAGTTATTAAGCGAAATGACCAAAATCCCATTTTAACTTAACCTAACCAAAGTTAGGTTAGACTTTAACCATGGTTAAGGAACCATGGTTTGTTTGTGTGGTCTAAAACCAGCCACACCACTCAATTATTGTGAGCCACATAAATAATTAACTTTAGTTAGCAAGGTAACCTTAGTTAAGTTAATTATTAACTATGGTTAAGCTTAGATTAATTAAATAATCACAAAAGCTATTAATTAATCCAACATCTAATAAACCAAACAAGGCCTAAGATATAGCCTATATATACTCCAAAACCGTAGCCCCTTCACTCACACCTTCATTCTCTTCATCTTCTTCATTTCTTCACTTTTCTTCGAAAACTTCATTGTTGATTCAAGAGCTCAAGTTCATGCTTTAGGAAAATCTTGCCAAGATCATCAACATTTCTTCATCTTCTTCACACCCTTAAGGTAATAGGATCATCCATGACCATCTCCTTCCATTCTTAAGCTTTGTTCTTCATATTTCATGAGTTTCCATTTCTAGATCTAGAACTTTAATTAATTCTAGAAAATTGTAGAAAAATCATAAAAATGTGAAACCAATTTCAATGATCTAGATATGATTACTAATTTCATTATCCAAAAGAATGTGATCAAGGTCATTTTTCTTCCCTATTAACCATTAATGGCCGAACCAATGTAGGAAAATAGGTTTGGTGTTTTGTTGTTTGTTTTGAAAGTTAGTACTTGATTTAAGTCCTATAATACTTTTATAGCTTAAATCCAAGAGCTTGTAATCAAAAACAATTTCTAACCTATTTTGCTCATTGAGGCCGAAACCCTAACCTAGTTGGTTAAAGGATTTTGTTTTACAATCTTAACTATTAACACTTAATCTATGATAGTTCATACTTTAGGAATTAGTATCTAAAAGGTTGGATTAAGAAAATAACCCTAGCCTTATTTTTATGACTTGGCCGAACCTAGCACCATATGGTCATATTTAGATTTGTTTGATTAATTTTTTAATTTGTTGATTTGGTTGAAGGTGGTTTTGGTAACTCGTGGCGAGATATCAAGGATCGTCGATTTCGTGTTTCCGGTGGTAACTTTGGTGGGAGAAAGAACCATTCCATAGTCAGAACCGATAAGTAGTATATAATTTATAATAATGGTGTAGGGCGACTTAAACCCTACTAGTGGTTGAGTAATCGACAATACCAAAATCGCATTGGAAACTTTTCTGTTTTACCAATGACGATTTAGGAATTGTAGGTTTATCGCCTTAGGTTAATATTATAATATCGAGGATGTCTGGATTATTTATTATTGACTGTTTGTGATATGCTGGTTGAGGTACTCTACTGCATGTGACGTTTTGTTTTGATGTTTGAATATTTTATTGATTACTGTGTTATGCATGATCTACCTATTTTGATAAATTGCTTAGTTAAATTTTAATTGAAGATATAAGTTGCTCAGAGGTATTTTGTTTGGGGTGAGAGCTTGAATATAAATTAGAGGTGCCTAGCTATTTTTTTATAAGTGTGATGTGATTTAGAATGTAAGTGGAGGTTATGAGGAAATCTTGAGGCACTAGGTAGTTATTGATAAAAGTCAGTGAGAATCATATACTGCATTGTTGTTCATAACCGTGTATTTGAGATACACGAGGTCCGAGTTCTCATGGACCGTTCCAAATTAGAAGTTAAGTTGTGCAACTATAGTGTCATTGCTATGCATGGGCACCCTTGATAGAGATGAGAGAGAGTACTTGGGTGTGCACCGACGGTACTGTGCAACTGTAGTGTCATTAGTTTGCATTAGCATTCTCACCATGGATGAGAATGTGCACTGGCGTTGGGGACGCGTCACTTGGACGACTGACTGACATTTCTAACAAGGGATGTGTGACAGGATTAGTGGTGGCCACGTCAGCATAAATGTTTAGTTGCATGAGTTGGAGGGTAGATGACGATGTTATAAAGTATGGATGATTGTAGATTGTGAATGATGCATGTTTGTGACTATTATTGTATTATATGCTATGAATCTTTTCCTCTTATGATGATAGAGCTATTTCTTATCTCCCTATTTCTGTATTTTTTTGTATGTCTACTTTACTACGTTAGAAGACCTGATGGAAGAATATGTTGCTGAGGAGATGGATGGAACCCTGTATGAAACGGAGGTTGCTAAGGAGTTGGATGACACTCCGTATGAGGTTGACGCTGGAGAATAAGTTACGGATCCTAATAGTATAGTGTAGTAAGTTTAGGGCCAATGAGTCATAAAAGACATTTTTATTTTCCGCTAGTTATAAGCAGTTTGTATAAATAAGTACCCGTGCGAGATCCTACTGAGAGGATACCCTAAACAGTGTTGTGTAAAATAAAGGATAACGATGTATGTATTTATGTAATATAACTTTGGTGTTTTTTATATTTGCAGAAGTTATATGATTATTAATTAAGTTTTAATTTTTACATATTTTCAACGATAAGCGCACGATTAAGTAAATAAATAATAAGGTTTTAATTTAATAATACAATGGGGCACAACAGGGTGTCTCACAAGAAAGATCTTGAGGGTGGAATACAATTGGACCAAATTATCTTACCCCAATACAGTTCCTGGCCTTTTGCTTTAACATAATTGTAAGCACCCTTACAGGAAATGCAACCATTCTAGGAGAATTTCCAAATCAGGCTATCTGAGCAAGTATTCAAAGGGATGCATTAATTTTTGATTTCCTAAGAAAAATTAGGACATGCTTCTATAAACTAAGGCAAGTTCCAAGTATTGTCTAGCAAAAAGTGTAGACTTCAGTGAACTCCAAATATCATATAGGAGATTTTAACACTTCAGCTATTGGAGTTGGCAGCTAATGATCCCTCCAAAAATTAATGGTTTTCCCATTACAAAGCAGCCAAACACCACTGTCCCTGATGATATGCCAATTATGTTCGTGAGATGACCAGAATGAGGACTTAATGTACCTAGAAACAGGTATGTTTTGTCTAAGGAACTTTGATCCAAAAAATTTGGACCATTGACTGTTAGAGGTCATTAGATTCCAACTGAGTTTTAGCATGGCAGCCTCATTAATGGCTCTCAAAGACCTTATCCCCAACCCACCCTCATTAACAGGTAAACATACCTTTTTCCAAGTCACAGTCACCAATTTCCTGACATTTATATCCCCAGATCAAACAAAGTTCCTAATCCAAGTATCCATATTTTTCAGCAAAAAGACTGGCCAAGAATACATATGGAAACTATACAAAATCATGCCCTGTATCACAAAATTCACTAACTACACCCTGCCCATAATTGAAAGCATTTTGCCTTTCCAAGAAGCTAATTTACATTTGATTCTATCAACAATAGGTTGGAGATGAATAGCTTTAGGCTTACCTTTGAAGAGAGGCACTCCTAAGTAGTTAAAAGGAAGAGATCCAGTAAGGAATCCTAGAAAACTTCTGATGCCTTCCAATCTGTTGTGAGCAATTGAACCAGTGTAAAATCTACACTTACTCAGACTTAGATATTGACCCGAAGCATTGCCATAATCAGTAAACATGTTCATTAACACTCTTAACTTAGCTTTTGATCCTTTGCAAAAGACTAGGATGCCATCTTCATAGAGGACATGAGATGGAGTGTAGAAATTTCTTGGACTAGCCATGGGTTTAAGAGAACCATATTGCACAAGATTGGTTAAACCTCTTCTCAAAACTTCTTCAGCAAGGCAGAAAAGTAATGGAGAGAGGAGGTTACCCTGTCTCACACCCCTTTTGCAAGAAAAGAAGCCAATTGGCCTCCCATTAACTGAGAATGAGATCTTTGCTAATTTCAGGATAATTTCAATCCAATTACAGAAAGTAGGAAAAAAAGCAAAAGCCTTTAAAACTTGAAAAAGGAAGTTCCAATCTAGAGTATCAAAAGCCTTCCTAATGTCAAATTTCAAAGCAATATTCCCACCAAAAGACTTTGAATCCTAAAGGTTTACAGTCTCATATGTAATACAAATGCAATCTGATATTTGTGTACCTTTAATGAAGCCTCTTTGTTGTTTTGAGATGATGGAAGGAGCAAAAGTGGCAAGTCTGTCAGCTATAACCTTTGAGATGATCTTGAATTGAAAATTTGCTAGAGCAATTGGCCTATAGTCCTCAATTTTCTCAGCTCCATTAAATTTAGGAATGAGCACAACCAAGTTGGAATTAAGGTTTGGAAGAAGCCAAGACTGTTGGAAAAATTACAAAACCGACTTGAAAACATCATGACCAATGATGTTGCATAATTTTTGGTAAAACACTCCACCATATCCATATGGGCCAGGGGCACCTGCTGCATTCATTGAGAAGACATCACCTTTAACCTCATCCATAGAAGGTAGATTTGTTAGCATAGCATTGTCTTCAATTGAAACTTTGCTTGGAATAACTCTATTGATTAAGTCAGACTGAACACAATTATTATCAGCAGCATATAGTGTAGAGAAATAAGAGATCACATGATCCTCAATTGCCTCTTTACTGTCCAGAATTATATCTCCATCTTTAAGCATTGACATGGATTTAGAAACTTCCCTAATCATGGCAACTTTATGGAAGAAAGAAGTGTTTCTATCCCATTAGAGAACCAATTAAACTTAGCTATTTATTTCCAAAAGTCTTCTTGAAAAGAGAGTGCTTGTTGCAGCTTGCACTGAGCATGTAATTCCTCATTATGCAGAAGATCATCATAACCTGGGCTGTCTATTATACTCTGCATGTGATCAACTTCAGCCTGAGCAACTTGAACATCATTATTGACATCTCCAAATATCTCTTTGTTTCAAACTTTCAGTTCCTTCTTCAAGGCTTTGAGTTTGAGATAAAATGGCCATAGGACAGCCAAAGAATTCCCTATGCCAAACTTCCTCAACCAATCTTCTGCAGCCCTTATGATCAGCCCACATGCTGAAGAACTTGAAGGAGGATGAAGCTGAACCAATTTCATTTTGAAGGGAAACTAATAAAGGAAAGTGGTCTAACTTACTTCGAGTCAAAGTAAAGCAAGAAATTGATTTCCAAAAAGTCATGAACTCATCTGTGACACCCGGGGCTAACGAGGGCGGGGAGTGGTCGCCGGTACAGGAAGTCACGAATAAGGAGCGTCTCCTGGCAGGCTTCTAGGCGGAGGGCCACATGAATGAATCGATAACACACCGGAATGAGAGGGATTCTAAGACTGTGTAGGTATCGGACTATACAGTTGAGGATGACTTATATGAATTGATTGGTACTACCTATACCAACAAGATGCATCTTCTTTTCGTGAGTCCATTACTTAAGAACTCCACAATTAAGCATGCTTGACTTGGAGCAATTCTAGTGTAATACCCGCCAAAAATAGTATAATGTATTTTTTTAAAATAAAATAAAATAAATAAGTAGTAAAATGAAGAATTTGTTTGGCATGTTATAAATTATTTATAACATGAGGAAATTACTAGAGTATAATAATTATTATTAGTGAGCTTAAAAAAGGAAAATAATATAAATGGGTTATCATAATTAAGTTAGAGACATATTTCACTTGCACCCAATGGCTAAGTAATGAGTTAACATAACATTAAGGACGTTTTGGTAAAAGCGATGTGGTATAAATGGTTAGAGGGAGGAGGATGGGCAGCCATTAGCAACCCTAGAAGATAAGGTGAAGAAGAAGAGAAGAAGGAAAGAATGAAAGAAGAAGGCAAAGAGGAAAGAGTAACAACAAATGAAGAAGAAAAGAGACATCCAAGAACTTCAAACAAGGTGAGGGATCTGTGATTTTTTTTTTGGGTTAATTTTCGTGGGTATTTTTGAGGGATATGAAATGAGTTGATGATGGTTGAAATAGGGATGTTTGTGAGTTGTTTAGGGTGAACCCCTTTCATAAAAATCATTTGGAAATGTATAGGTTGATTATTCTTTGACTAATATGTTATTGGTGAGTTATTATATATGTTTGGTTGAACCCTAGAAATTGGGGGTGAGGAAACTCCAATGTTGGAGCTTGACATTTGGTGTTTTTCTAAGGGGATTTCGGTTTTGGTCTGGAATTCGGACAGGCATGTGATAAAAAATTTATAACTAGAGTTGTAGATATCAGATTAATATGAAATTGGTCTCGTTGGAAAGCTAACATCTCGAGGTAAATAGTGTATAAATTTCGTGACTTTTGAAAACCTGAACTATTCTCAGTTAAATTTTTACAACAGGGTTAAGGCTGTCCGGAATGTACCTTGACAGCCTGCGCTCAGAAAATCACATATTGGTTAATAAATTTCAGATTGAGATGAAACTTGTTGAAAACTGAAGTGTAGGAGGATGTTGTGGTAAAGTTTCATGATTTTAGGAGATCTGAAGAGATCTCAGTTTAATTTTGAAAATATAGTATTGTATGTCTTGGATGTACTCAAACAGATTTTACTTCAAAATTTATATCTGGAGTTGTAGAGTATCTTTTTATATGAAACTAGTGTCATTTGAAATTAGACATGTAATTATTGCTGTGGTTAAAATTTCAGAATTTATGGACCTCTATAATATTCCTAGTTTTCATTTAAAGTTGGCCTAGGCTTGCCAGAAACATTATCATCATACATATATTGGTGGATTTATGACTATGTTATGATGTGTATCTTAGTGTGGTTGCCTTTCGAATGTTGATTCCCTTTGTGTTTGAATTTTAGTGAGGGTGTTTATTCAATGGATTTTTATCTATGTTGTGAATATATATTATATTAGATTATATAAATGTACATCTTGGAAAGTATCAATGAAGTGATGAAAGTGTGTGAATGAAATGATTGTGTTGTTGTCACCATGGCTATGATATGGAATAGAATAGTTGTTAATATGTTAAATTATGTGTTTGATTATATGGTATGTGAATAAAGAAATTAGTCGTGATATGCTAAATGTGACTATGTGTATGTTCATGGTGTAACTTTTGGAATGAACTTATCAAGTGATGATAGTATATGAATGGAATGACTATAATGTTGCCTATATGTAATTGTGATTGAAAATTTCATGGACTTCATTGAATACCACTGAGATGGTTATTCAAGATTTATTATGAAGCACAGTGAACGTATGTTATGATAAGGCATGATATATTGTACTTAGTGCTTTGGCATGATGCTTAGACATTGGACAAGACTTGGTGTATCTGACCGGTCAACGAATTCGATCGGTATATAAATGTGACCGTCAGAGCATGGGGCCTCTAGTGAAAAACCCCAGAGTTCGGAGGGTGGTTGTGTAGTGACTGAGGTCACTTGCCGGTCAGCAGACTCGATCGGGATATAAATGCAACCGTCGGAGTGGGAGACTCTAGTGAACAACTCCAAGGGGATACACAAGCATCTTACCCAATGGCAAATTGACTTCATAGCAAGTGAAGATTTTCTATGTAAGCTTATATACAATGCGAAGAACTGAATGAGATATTTATGGAGAATCTTATATATATTGTACTATTTATCTATTATGTTCTGTTTATCCCTCACTGAGTTCTGGGACTCACCCCCGCCCTTTTTTGTTTTAGCTTCAGGTATTCCGCGAGTGTACCATCTCAGGGAGCCTATGCACTTGTGTAGTGCGGGCAACTGCTGTTGTTTCAGTTTCTTGTGGTTTGGTTTATTGTCATATGAGAATCTTTCGCTGTTCGGAGTTTTAAACTTCATTCTAGTTGTAAACCCATTTAGGGTTTTTTTTAAACTATTGATGTTGACTTAGGGCCGCCCTTGGCTTATTTTTGGTATAATCTTTTACTCTGATAATTACTTATGATATGCAATATATCTTGTTATGATGTGACTTATATATGCTTCAAAGGCCTTGGGAATGGAACAATGAAGTTCTATTCTGGCCGATCAGGGATGCCTAAGTTGGGTCCTGACATCTAGGATGGATGACCTCCTGGGAAGTTTTCCTAGGAAGTGTGTGAGTGAGGACAAAGCATGCTAAAAAGACCCCTGTTGGTTTGTGGGGCAGTCGTCAATCCATAAAGCAGCCAGGGATGTTACAAATGGTATCAAAGTGGCACATTTCCCAGTACGGTGTGGTTCAGTGACGAACCAGGCGGAAGCTGGTGGGCATGCGACACCCGGGGATTACGAGGACGGGGAGTGGTCGCTGGTGCAAGAAGGCACAAACAAGGAGCGGCTCCTGGCAGGCTTCTAGCTGGAGGGCCGCACGATTGAACCGATAACACGCCGGAATGAGAGGGATCCTGAGACTGTGTAAGTGTGGGACTATACGGTTGAGGATGGCTTATATGAATTTATTGGTACTACCTATACCAACAAGATGCATCTTCTTTTCGGGAGTCCATCACTTATGAACTCCACAGTTAAGCATGCTTGACTTGGAGAAATTCTAGGATGGGTGACCTTCTAGGAAGTTTTCCTAGGAAGTGTGTGAGTGAGGACAAAGCACGCTGAAAAGACCCCTGTTCGTTTATGGGGACAGTCGTCAATCCATAAAGCAGCCAGGGATGTTACATCATCATTGCATATAGATCTATCAAGCCTCTTTTCAATGTGATATTTTACTTTCCTACCATTTGTCCATGTAAAAGATGCACCCCGAGTAATAAGATGATGCAAATGGAAGGAGTTTGTCCAATTTTGAAAATCAAAACAAGAGCTGTTATAAGATAATCTGTAGCCTCTAACCTCATGAGCACCAAGGACAGCATTAAAATCACCCAGGAATAACCAAGGTCCAGGAAAATCACGCTGAAGCTTATTCTAATAACCATTAGAAGGGTCCTGCATCCCCACATTCTGATTGACCACATCCTGATCAAGAATACTAGATTCACCTTCAAGAAAAGTCCTCTTATCAGGAGAATTAAAAATAGCAACCTTTTTACCTTTTAGAGCTTTTAAATACTCTTTTGATTGTAAGTTTAGATCCTGCATAACGGCATTCTACATCATAGCAGCTTGATCAATCTTACTAGGTTCCCCTTCAAGAATAGGCCTCTATTCTTGATTACTGATAACAACTAAATTTTTGCCTTTTACAACAATAGGTTCCTCCTTCGAATGTGAAACATCAGCTTCCTTTCCAACATCTTTTTTAGGAACATACTTCATCATGCCTTTCTTGCCTCCGTCAACTTTATTTTTCTCCAACACAGCTTTGGAATTCTTGTTTTTGTAACAATGAGACCAAGAATGGCCAATTGCCACACAAGAAGAGCAAAACAAAGGCAGATTTTCATACTCAATGTCAACCAGAAATGCATAGTCCTTTCTTTCAACCATCACGTGTTCCTGCATAGCAGAAGCAAGATCTAAATCTACAAGAACTCGGGCAAAGTGGCAAGAGTTTTAGAAATTGTTGCATCATCAAGGGACGACGAAAGAACAACTCCTCTACCAATTGCAAAAAGAATTCTTGGCCTCCAATATTCTTGTGGAAGACCGAAAATCCTTATCCAACATTGGGTGTTTGTTTGTTTGACAAGGACTCCGGAGTCCAAGAGAAGAGCCTTAACACACCAGGAGATAGGTTCCATGAACCGAAAACAAGAACATGCCTAATGTCTTCTAGAGATGAGAAACCAAATTCGAAATACCTTTACAAATGGGAGTCATCCTCCATTGAGTCAAAGGTTTCCAAAGATGCAATAGCTTCTTCAGCAAGTCGTCAATTTTGTAAGGCGCATCACCCTTAGATAAAATCAAACTACCATGAAGGTTGTTCTTACAACTTTGGACACCAGCAAGATATTCCTCCTCTGGAATTTTCACAGCAATAGTATCCCCTTTTGTACAAGGAACCGGGAGTTGGCTAAGGGGGATATCACATGTATTGCTAAGCTCCTGAGTAAAATATTTAGGACGAGAAGGAAAAGAAGATGGATGTTGCGAATGAGAAGGATGGGAATGAGAAGAAGGAGGGGGAGGTCGAGGAGAGGTAGGAGGAGGAGAACACAATTCGGGGAATAGGATTTGGCATGAGCAACCCGAAGAGGCTGCCATGGAGATCATGAAACACCCTAGAAAACCATGCAAACCCTAGCCGAGCTCAAAAAAAATTCAAATAAATTTACTAAATGTGTTTTGATAAATTTATTCGTATGTTTTAGCTTTTGTTAGTGCGTGTGTGAATCTGAATATTAATAGTTTCTTGATATCTATTGAAGACAATTGCATATTTGATTTGATAATTAGCAAATGTTTTACAAAATAGGTAAATACTAAAAACTAATTAAATATGGAATACTTGTAATTAGTCGAAGTGGCGGCAAAACAATAGCTTTCTTGATTTAAGTGTCATATCTAAGGTGTTACTATATGTGTGGTCGAGTCTAAGAGATACCAATAAACATTTTAATTCAATAATTTTACAAAAATTAATATAATAACAGTATATTTTAAATACCTATGTGCCATCTTACGTTTCTCTGAAATATGAGTTGAAGATGAAAAATGGGAGATATCCAGAAAGACTAGAATGTTGGATGGATCAAATTTTTTAAAAAATAAAAATAAAAATATTTTAAAAACAAGTAAAATGGAATGTATTCTAAAATTTTGTCGATGATAGAAAAATGTGAGCAAATTAGCTTATTCCCAACTTTGTGTTGATGGGCGATTAAATAATCAAAGACCTTTTAAGAAAAACAACTTTTCAAAAGATACCTTTTCAAAATATATCATCAAGGAATCGATTTACATTTATTTTTTATAGAATAAATTTGAATAATTAGAATATAATTTTCCAGTGCACATTAAAAATGATCTAAGGCTCAAATTTGTTTCATAGAATCAGGTGCTATTTCCTTGTCAAAGTCATTTATAATTTTATGTAAAAATCGAATAAACAGGAACTCGTTAAAATAAAAGTAATAAAACATATTTTATCATAAAAATAAATAAATGGCAAATTTAATTAACTTAGCATAGGCATTAGAATAAACAGGTACCCATTATTGTAACAGACGATATAAGGTGCAAACATTTTCCCAATCAATGAACCTAAACTATAAAAGACAGATTGTATTCTGCTGAACCCAATTGAACCATTCCTTTTATTAGGGACAATTCGATTGGTTCAAAATCTTTTTTTTCTTTTTTTGCAGTTGTATATCTGAGAATTCTTCATAACGCAATGAGCTGTGCAGAGATGAACATCATGACATGGATTGAGTAGGTTAAATTGTCGATTTATTCTTTAGTAGACTGTGTTGGCCAGGGCAACCATAAACCAAGAGGAGTTGAATTGGGTGTTTACATGTTTTTAAAAAATTCAATGACAATTAAAATAATTTTTGAGTTTTTTTTTGGTGAAAGGTGAAGCGATGTTGTCAGATATGGAGTTATAATAAAATTCTGCAAGAATACAAGAAATGTAACGACAAAATCTTGCACGCAAGAGTTTATCGTGGTCTGATCACAAGCATTGTGACCAACATGCAATCCCCATACCATGTGTGAACTTTTTCATCATCAATCAAGCTTCACAAGTGCTTCGTAAATCTTTAAAATCTTAGCACTCTTCACCTCATGACATACCCTTGTACATGAGCCTCTAAGCATTTAGAATCACACCCAAGAAATGCCTACCCTCTCCAAGTTTACCAGGTACTCGGGAGAACTTTATTCAATAACATTTCTCCTCGGGATACAGAAACTCTTGAGCAAGAGCCTCTAAACTTTTAGGCATACCACCCAAGGATCGCCTACCATGTTCAAGTTTCACTGATACATGACAACCTCTGTCATACTATAAAAAAGGTTTATTTAGCGATCAAAAATAGTGACTGAATTTTTTGGTTGCTGTTTGCGACCGAAATGGCGACCGATTGTAGGATCTACATGAAACACTGGTTATAGTTGATACTGCGACCGAAATAGCGAGAAATAGAGTGTAGCAGAGTTATCGGTGGCTATTCCGGTCGTTAAATAAAGGAAAGTAAAAGTCAAAACTTACTGACTTTTTAGCGACCGAAATGGAGACCGAGTTAAATACAACGGTTAAATTTTGTTTATATTTGCGACTAATATTAATTCGGTCGTTAAACGACGCGTAAAAAATTTAAAATCGAGCGTGTTAGAGACCGATTTTAAATCAGTCGTTAAATTTATGAATTCAAATTTCAAATTAACCTATGTAGCGACCGATTTAGCGACCGAATAATTTGGTCGCTAAAAATAAAATCCCTAAATCCAACAGAACCCCCTTTCTTCCTCACTTTTGCACCGATCCTCTGCTTCTCTCTCACCGTTTCTCTCTTCGTCTCGCGAGCTCCGGCCACCACAGGACGCCTCGAGCCACCACTGTCATCCCCTCTCCTCCGGTAAGCTCTCATCTTCTCCGTCTCTCTCCATGCCCCTCTCTGGCTGTCTCATTCTGTCTCTCTCTCTCTCCATTTCTCAGGTTCTCTCTCATCCTCCTCCTCCGACCACCACCACCACCATCCTCCTCTTCCATAGGTAAGCTCTCTTCTTCTCTCCTCTATCTCTCTCTGTCTCGCGTGCTCTCTCTTGCTCGATTCTCTCTCTCTCTCTATGTCTCTCTCAGGTTCTACCACCTCCTCCTCCGACCACCACCACCATCTCAAGGGGCTCTGTTCACGCGGCCACCACCCCCACAGTCTCCTCTGGTCAGTTTTGTCTCAGGTTAGGGTTTAGAGAATGATTAATGATTATGTCTCAAATAATCAACAATCACACTCTTTCCCAATCTTAAACAATCAAACCATTAATGAAAAGACTTGGTCCATTGATAGTATGAAACATGATTATTGATTGATTTATTGATTGTATGACACTTCATAGCTTTTCTAGACTATATTGATTGATTTACCTATTCAGGGAACTAGTGATTGGTAAATGCTCTTAAATTGGGGGTATTTTACTGCTATTGTAAACCCTCTTTGAATATATTTTTTATTTCATTTTGACTGAAACTTGGTACTGTGAATGTAGCTGCTTAAAAAAATACTTGACTGAAACTAAAGAGATGGTGATGCTACTGTGAATGTAGCTAGTGTGCATTTTTTTTATTTTCATTCGTTTTATTTTATGAAACACAACTGTATTCACTATTGACTAAAAAATACTCAATTTTCAAGTATTATTATACTGGTCTTGATACTAAAAAATAAGAGAACTTGTGAAAACTTGTTATGCTTGTTTGTTTAAAAATGCTGAATTTTCAAGTGTTATTATACTGGCCTAGATACTAACAAATTAGAGAACTTGTTAAAACTTGTTATGCTTGTGTTTGTGTTGTTTCTTTGTTACACACTTCTCTTTAGCTCAAAGCATGCTGAAATTGATATTTTCATATGATGCTGGAGGGGGGTAGTAATCACATGGAATCTTGGATAGAACCAATAGAAAACCAAACTTAATCCCTTGTGTGCGGTGACTTGAAAAATAGATTTGCCAACTTTCTAGATTCTCATAGGCAATGTAAAGCTCATGCTTTTGAACCATCCCTTGTGTTTGATCTTTATTATGTTTTCCATTTTGTACATGTATTTTATTGGTTAAGGTTTTAATTCAGCATCTAACAATTAATGAAACAACACCAAATATCTGAAAAATGGACTTGTACATTATGAATGCTACATGAAGTTACTCACGTGCCTTCACCTATATAGTTTAAGTTTTGAGAGAGTTGATTCATGATTTTGAAAAACACCGCAAACAAAACCGATAATTAAGAGAGTGAGTTGAGTGGTTCAAGATTCATGAGTACATCGAATTAGTTGTAAAGTGACAATATATGAGAGCCTTAAATGTTAGTTTCTTAAATTGTATTATTTGACAAGATTAATTTTATTTATGCATTATAGGTCATTGCTCTATTTCTCGTGAGTTGAAACCAAGTCCCTTCGTCCCCTCTCCATCTCCACAGGTAATCAATTGGTCGTAATGGCAATTTGTTGAACTTTTATATTACTAACTTGAATACAATTAATTTGGCTCTAAGGATATTAATTTGCTTTCATATTGTCTTATTATATTTATCAGTCCCTGATCTTCTTGTCTGCGGCTCCTCCCCTTATCCTTACTTGTTTTTGCATTTTATCGCATAGGTAAGTTCTCTCAATACTCTCTTTTAAGGTTATGCTTTGTCTAAAAGGTTCTGATTGTGTGGTGCTTGTATTGTGTTATGAGAATTATATATCTTGTTGTTTGTTAGTGGAGAGCTAAGCTCAATAGGAAGGTATACTGCCTGAAAGGCAAGATGCTGATTGTGTGCTGATAATTTAATATTTATGCATGTATTTGCAATTATGTGTTGTTTGTTAGTGGAGAGTAGAGCTCAATAGGAAATGATCCTGTCAAAAAGGCGGGATGCTTATTGTGTGTTGCTAATTTAGAAGTTATGCATGTGTTTGCAATTATGTGTTACTTGTTAATGGAGAGTGGAGCTCAATAGGAAGGTATCCTGCCTGAAAGGCAAGATACTGATTGTGTGCTGATAATTTAATATTTATGCATGTATTTGCAATTATGTGTTGTTTGTTAGCGGAGAGCAGAACTCAATAGGATGTGATCCTGTCAAAAAGGCGGGATGCTTGTTGTGGGTTGCTAATTTAGAAGTTATGCATGCGTTTGACAATTATGTGTTACTTGTTAGTGGAGAGCAGAGCTCAATAGGAAGGTATCCTGCCTGAAAGGCAAGATGCTGATTGTGTGCTGATAATTTAATATTTATGCACGTATTTTCAATTATGTGTTGTTTGTTAGTGGAGAGCAGAGCTCAATAGGATGTGATCCTGTCAAAAAGGCGAGATGCTTGTTGTGTGTTGCTAATTTAGAAGTTATGCATGTGTTTGACAATTATGTGTTACTTGTTAGTGGAGAGCGAAGCTCAATAGGATGTTTGCTACTATATTTTATCTAAGTTTGTATTGAATTATGCTTCAATATATATTTGTTGAAGTATGCTGCAATCCTTATAAGTCAATGGTTTTATTTTTCGCTAGAGTTAATTATTAAGTTACAAAAGCCTTAGTTTCCTATTTGAGATTCAATATTGATGAGCATGCGTACCTTCTCAGGGTACGCATGCTCATTGTATTGAATCTTGAATTGTCCAAGTGGGACAGTTTGGGAAAAAACCTTTTTCACACTCGTACAATAGTCATTTCCATGTTCAAATGCCTTATATACTTGTTGAAATCTCGGTCTGATGCATTTCCTTTTGTTCTCCTGGTGCATACTTGATCGCGGTGATTGTCACCGTGCTTGAGTCGTGTACTTGGAGACCGATGGGAAATGCTGCCGAAATTTTGTTAAGTATAAGGTATTAAGGGAATAACTATTATTAGTCGAGTGTGGTAAAGGTTTCTTCTCGAATGGGATAGGTTCATACCTTGTCATAAGAACGAGATTGATGGAGTTATTGGAATGTAACGTAATATATAAGTGTTATTGTAAGGTTGGTCAGGCTATTTAATTGCCAGCAATGTATATTCCGGAGAATCGGAAATGGATGTATCGTAGGTTGGATCGGAATAAACGTCCTAGGGAAGAGTATAGAGTTGGAATGGGTGAGTTGAGTTTGTTGTTATCCAGGAGAGATTTATACGGCTGGGCGGCGATCATTTGAGGTGTCCTTGCAAAAGATGCAAGTGTCAATCTTTCAAAAGCGTGGATGGTGTTGTAGCTGATCTTTATGAGAAGGGTTTCATGCTTGATTACCATTGGTGGAGTAACCATGGTGAGACGTTGCCTGATTTAAACCCGGTTGTGTTTGAAGGTTCGTAATATGGAAGTGGTGACGGGATGGAAGAATTGAATCCATACGAGCAGATGATAATGGATCATGCTGGACCATCGGTTGGTGTTGTACAAGAAGAAGATGGGGGAGAAGATGGTGGAATGGGTTCCCAATACATAGAGGAGAATCCGAATCCCAAAGCTCAAAGATTCAATGATATGCTGAGTGTTGCACGATCTCCATTGTGGGAAGGATGTCGGGAGTACACGGAGTTGTCGATGTGCAAGGAATGGTTGAGTATCAAATCTGACTATAATATGCAAGAAGGTTGTTTTAACCGCCTTACCAGGTCAGTGTCCAAGGTGTTGCAAGAAGACAATCGGATGCCTACTAGTTTTTATCATGCTAAGAAGTCTTTGGAAAATTTGGGTCCGGGGTGTTTGAAAATTGATTGTTACTCGAATTATGTTGTACTATAAGGATGATTCAGCGGAGAGCATAACATGTTATCGATTTTGTGGTGCAGATCGATATAAGACAACAACTACGATGGACATTGAGAAGAAGAGGTCGCTAAAAAAGATGTGGTACTTTCCGCTCGTGCCAAGACTTGCAAGATTGTACTCTTCGATGGCCACTGCAGCTCGCATGAGGTGGCATAGTGAGCATGAGAGGGAGCAATATGTCTTGTGTCATCCATCTGATGGAGAAGCTTGGAAGCATTTGGATAGGGTTCATATGGCATTTTCGCAGGACACTCGGAACGTCCGATTGAGGTTATCTACTGATGGATTTAATCCTTCGGGCGATGCGGAAAAGCATACTCTTGTTGGCCGGTTATCCTGACTGCATACAATCTTCCCCCGGGGATGTGCATGAAGCGGGAGTTTATGTTCCTAACAGTCATAATTCCGGGTCCATCTAATCCAAAAGGTAAGATTGATGTGTACTTGCAGCCGCTGGTAAATGAGTTGACGATGCTGTGGAATAATGGTGTGTTGACATATGACGTATCTTTTGTTGGTAGTGGCTACGGTCTCAAGAGGGGGGGGGGGGACTCAGATATTGAAAACTTATTCAACAATTTAAAGTAAAACAGTGTTTCTTTTAAAGAAAATTGGTTTTCACTCAATTTTAATTCTCAAGAATTAGGTTATGGAACAAGTAATGATGACAAGAAGAATTATAGGTAGGAACAACAGATTTTAACACAGATTGCATATTTAAAGATTCAAGTTTAACAAGTATATGGAGTTTAGGGATTAAAAGAACACGCAAACCGATTTATCCTGGTTCGACTACCTCCTCTGGTAAGCCTACATACAGTCCCACACCTCTGTGGATTTCTTCACTATAATCAGCAATTACACAATTCTAATTACAGCAACACAAGGATACCCTCCTTGCTTAAAAAAAATCTCCAGAAAGCACTAGCTTTCTTTACCCAAGGATCCCTTCTATCCTTGTTGAACCCTAAGAGATACCCTCTCTTAGTCACTCTAATTCACAAAAAGAATTGAGTAGAAGCAAGACTCTAAAAGCCTGACAATACAAATTGAAGTTCTAACTATCACACTTTTCTCAGAGATAAAGCACTTTGTTTCACAATCAGTATGAGTTGTGTTTATTGTATGTGTTGTTGTTGTAAAAAAGTGTTCCTTTGATCCCTCTTTATATAGAAGACATATTATAGCCGTTGGGATCATTTAAGACAGATTTGGATCTAATTTAACAAAATCTACTTTCTTGATTCTTGATCGCAAAATGTGATTCTATTTGATCTTTGTAGAGATTGCGTCCTTCTTGAGATATAACTGTTTCCATCTGAAAGGATAGCCAAGTATTTTTTTTTTTTTGAAGAGTAATTAATCCGTGTTTATTTGAAGATAAAAATATCCACGTCCATTTGCCACGTCAACAGACGGGAGTATTAGCTCAAGATTATTGGACGGGCTCCAACTGGTAGACGAGCTTTATATATCATGTAAGTGGACGGAGCTTCTAATTTAGCATGTATCACTAGTAGACGAGCTCTCTAAGTGTTACTATCAGTAGACGCGCGCTCTTGTTACTTTCAGTGGACGAGCTCTCCTTTTTCTTCAGTGGACGCATGCTTCTTTTACATCAGTGGACGCGTGCTTCTTTTACATCAGTGGATGCGTGCTCCAAGTGCCACGTCAGCAGACGAGATCTTCTGTTTCCTTAATGGGCGCGCTTCATGTGCCACATCAGTAGATGAGATCTTCTGTTTCCTTAGTGGACGTGCTTCATGTGCCACGTCAACAGACGAGCTCTTCAGCAGACGAGCTCTTCTATTTTCTTTCAGTGGACGCGCTTCATGTGCCACGTCAGTAGACGAGCTCTTCTGTTTCTTTCAGTGGACGCGCTTCATGTGCTCTTTCAGTGGACAACATCTTTTTACTTTGTTGTTCCTTTAGTGGACGAGCTCTTTAATTGTTCATTGGACTTCAGCTCTTTACTTTGTTGGAAGTCATTCTTGGTTCACTTCATTGGACGAGCGCTTATATTTTCCCTGCGTTGGACGTGTGCTAGTTTTTCTTGATTGGATGTCAGCTTGTTTTGCTCTGTTTATGACTGATCTTGCATGCAACTAAACACGTAATGAGTGCGTAGTCAAAATTAAAAATCTTATGCAAAATACACTTTGTTTGTCATACATCAAAACATGAATGAGGGCTTAGTCTTACAAACTCCCCCTTTTTGATTATGACAAACCTTACCATACTTAACCTTAGATATTAAGAAATCAGAGTGCAGCTATTCAGTTAGCGTGGTTCTTGAGTTATTTTCGTCCTCCCCCTGTGCCATTGATATCTTTCAAAAGATCAAGTGTTATCATATCATTATCAGAAAAAAAAATCATCTTGAATTTATTATAAGTTCAAGTATGTCTTTTCAAAGCAGTTCATACTAAGGTATCAGGAAAAAAATTACATATTAGAGAAAAAAAAATTTACAGCAAATGCATGGTTCATCTTTATGGTTCATATTTCTCCCCGTTTGTCAGAGAAATAAAAATTAAAAAATTAGCATATCAGAAAATGCATGGTTCATTTTTATGGTTCATATTTCTTAGATGTATGGTTCATCTTTCTAGTTCATCTCAGATGTATGGTTCATCTTTCTCCCCCTTTGTCATTATCAAAAAGAAACTATGGAGAATATTGAAATCAATCTTAATAAACAGTCTTGCATTCATTGATAATAAAGCATTTCAGAACTTATACAATACATCAAAACATCCAAAATATCAAAAAAAAAATTACAGACACCTAATTAAGGACGCTTAGCATCTTGCCCATGTCCTTCATAATTTTCAGCAACTTGTGCTGCCTTGCGTGCCATATGTTATTAGTTATTTTGAGGATCAATTATGCCAAGTTCCCTTCTTATAAAGAAGAAACTCTCCTTATTTAGTGGTTTGGTGAATATATCAGCTAATTGCTTAGTTGTATCTATATGTTCAATCACAACAACACCACTTTGAATATGATCCCTGACAAAATGATGTCTAATTTCAATATGCTTGGTTCTTGAGTGCATAATTGGGTTCTTTGATAGATTTATTGCACTAGTGTTATCACATTTTATTGGTATATGATCCAGATAAACGCCATAGTAAATTAATTGTTGTTTCATCCATAGGATTTGAGCACAACAACTCCCAGCTTCAACATATTCTGCTTCAGCTATGGATAAGGCCACACTAGTTTGCTTTTTACTAAACCAGGACACTAGGGAATTTCCTAATAAATGGCATGTTCCACTTGTGCTCTTCCTATCTAACTTGCATCCAGCAAAGTCAGAGTCGGAATATCCTATTAATGTGCAAGTGGATCCCTTGGAATACCACAGCCCCATTTCTTTTGTTCCTAAGAGGTACTTCATGATTCTTTTAACTGCAGTAAGATGTGATTCTTTAGGATTAGCTTGATACCTTGCACACATACACACTGAACATTATATCTGGTCTACTAGCAGTGAGATAAAGTACGGATCCGATAATACCTCTATACTTGGATACATCTATAGATTTACCATGTTCATCTTTGTCCAAGTAGCAGGCTGGACTCATTGGTGTTGCCATTTCCTTTGCGCTTTCGATTCCAAACTTCTTTAGTAGTTGCTTGCAATACTTTGTTTGGCTTATGAAGGTTCCATCTTGGCATTGTTTAATTTGAAGTCCAAGAAAGAAGGTAAGCTCTCCCATCATGGACATTTCAAATTCACTTTGCATTACTTCACCAAATTCCTTGCATAAAGACTCATTAGTAGCACCAAAAATAATGTCATCAACATATATTTGAACAAGTAAGATATTGTGTGCTTTTGTTTTAGTAAATAGTGTTGTATCAACTTTTCCTCTTTTAAAGCCTTTCTCTAGGAGAAAATTGCTTAACCTCTCATACCAAGCTCTAGGAGCTTGCTTGAGTCCATAGAAGGCTTTAGTCAGTTTATAGACATGATTTGGGAACTCACTATCAATAAAGCCAGGGGGTTGGCTTATATATACTTCCTCTTGTATTATTCCATTTAAAAAGGCACTTTTCACATCTATTTGATACAGTTTAATGTTCATTATACAAGCATAGGCTAAGAGCATTCTTATGGCTTCTAATCTAGCTACGGGAGCATATGTTTCGTCATAAACAATTCCTTCTTCTTGATTGTATCTCTTAGCTACTAGTCTAGCCTTGTTTCCTATTATTATTCCATTATCATCCATTTTGTTTCTAAACACCCATTTAGTTCCGATTATTTGATTACTTTTGGGTTTTGGAACTAAATCCCAAACTTTGTTCCTTTTAAATTGATTTAACTCCTCTTGCATTGCAATCATCCAATGTTTGTCATTAGTAGCATCATCAACACATTTTGGTTCTATTTGAGATACAAACGCCATGGTATTGCAAATATTCCTTAAAGAGTTTCTAGTAGTTACCCCTTTGGCGATCTCACCAATTATATTGTCTAGGGGATGATTCTTTGAAGCTTGCCACTCCTTAGGAAGATTATCTTGTTGAAGTTCTGCTTGAGGTTCTTTATTACTTTCTTCATCTTCCTTTTCCTTGTTGCTCTCCTTTCCTTCATCAGATATCACTTCATCCTCAAGAGTTTCTGCATCATCAAAAAATGTCCTTTCCCAACCTTTTGGGGTTAGTCTCATCAAATGTTATGTGAACAGATTCCTCTATTGATAAAGTACGCTTATTAAACACTCTATATACTTTGCTAGTTAATGAATAACCTAGGAAAATACCCTCATCAACTTTGGGATCAAATTTCCCAAGATTATCCTTGCCATTGTTTAGTACAAAACATTTACAGTCAAAGACATGAAAATGAGAAATGTTAGGTTTTCTTCCCTTGTAAAGTTCATATGGAGTTTTCTTCAGAATTGACCTTATTAGAACTCTATTTAAAACATAGCATACAGTACTCACAGCATTAGCCCAAAAATATTTTGGTAAATTAGAGTCACTTAATATGGTTCTAGCAATTTCTTCAAGTGACCTATTTTTCCTCTCAACTACTCCATTTTGTTGTGGAGTCCTAGGTGCAGAAAAATTGTGTTTTATACCATGTTCATCACAAAAGTTATCAAACTCCTCATTTTGGAATTCTCCTCAATGGTCACTCCTAATTGAAACAATTTTCATGTCTTTCTCATTTTGAGCAACCTTAGCCATTTTCTTAAGAGCTTTAAAAGATTCATTCTTTTGTGCTAAGAAAAAGGTCAAAGTGAATCTAGAGAAGTCATCAACAATTACAAGAGCATAGAGATTTCCACCAAAGTTTTTTGTCCTAGAAGGTCCAAAAAGGTCCATGTGCAGTAATTGTAAGGGTCTACTAGTTGAAACAGTGTTTTTAGACTTAAATGAGGTTTTCACTTGTTTACCCTTTTGACATGCATCACATAGGCCTTCTTTAACAAACTTTTTATTCGGTAAACCAATTACAGGTTCTTTGGAAATCAGTTTATTCAAGTGATCCATATGAATGTGAGCTATTCTTATATGCCAAAGCCAATTTTCATCTTCTTTGGAAATTAAGCAACATGCATCATTGGAAATTAAGTTGCCTATGTCTAGCATATAGATGTTATTAATTCTATTTCCAATCAGTTTTATGTTATTATCATGAATAGATTCGATCATACACAATTTTGAGTTAAAGTTTACCTTGTAGCCTTGATCACATAATTGGCTTATACTTAGTAGATTGTGTTTGAGCCCTTCCACATAGAGAACATCCTCAATCTTGATTGCTGGAATTTTTCCTATTGTTCCAACACCAAGGATTCTTCCTTTGTTGTTGTCTCCATAGGTGACATTTCCTCCTTCCTTTTGTGATGTCTCCGGTCATGTGTTTGGAGCAGCCACTGTCCAAAAACCAGCTTGAGGTTTTGGCCTTCAAACACACCTACCAAACAGATTCTTTTATGCTTTTCCCTTAGGTACCCAAATCTGTTTGGGTCCTTTAGTGTTAGTAGCAACATAAGTTCCTTTTGGAACCCAAATTTGTTTAATGCCAACATGAATGTTCTTTCTAAGTCTACAAGTAGCAGCTGTATGACCTTTCTTTAGACAATAATAGCATTTAACAAAAGGACTAGATGAGGAAATAGGTGGAACAAAAAGCTTTTTAAAAGATTTTTCATGTACCATTGGCTTATATCCAATTCTTGCTTTGTCATAGACACCCTTCTGATGTTCTAATATGGCATTCAAGTTATCTCTACCCAAAGTGAACTTAGATAGAGTTGTATTCAGTTTTTCAACTTCCTTTTCTAGTGTAGTGCATTTAGTGAAAATTGAACTAGATGCAAGTAATTGTGAATTTTCAGTTTCTAGTTCTTTAAGCTTTATTTGTAAAGATGCATTATCACTACATTGTTTTGCGATGATCTTTCTAGAAGATTTAAGTTGTTAACCAATTTTAACATATTCTTCATGCAATTCATCGAAAGCATCTTGTAACTCATCATAGGTAGGAGAGGAATCATTTACCTCGGTTTCACTATCACTTTGGTGATTTGTCATGAGACAAAGGTTGGCTTCTTCATTTTCAGATTCACTACTGGTGGAATCCATATCATTTTCTTCCCAAGCTATGTATGCTCTTCTGGGCTTTCTTCTTTTCTTTTCTTCGCTGTCATTCTTCTCATAATTTTCTTTCTTTTGTAGCTTTGGACATTCATTTTTGTAGTGTCCAAGCTTTCCACATTCAAAGCATTTGATTGTTGAGGAAGAGCTTTCACCTTTGTTCGTGTTCTTTTTGGTAGGAAAACTGAATTGCTTCTTGTTTCTATTCTTCTTGATGAATCTTTTAAATTTCCTCACAAGCAATCCCATCTTCTTCTTCGGATTATTCACTCTCATAAAGGTGTTCATCTTCATCACTTTCTATTTATTCTTTGGAAATATGAGCCTTGAGTGAGAGTCCTTTCTACTTTTTCTCCTTATCTTCATGATCTTTCAATCTATTTAGTTCCAATTCATGTTCTTTCAACTTGCCAAATAGAGTAGCAATCTGCATTGTGTCAAGATCCTTTGCTTCAGCAATTGCGGTAACTTTTGGCTGCCATTCACGACTCAAACATCTCATAATCTTGTTAATCTTTTTCTCATCTGTGATTGTATGTCCGAGTCCTTCTAACTGGTTCACAATGTGTGTAAACCTCTTTTGCAGATCATCTATCTCCTCACCATTCTTCATGTGAAAGAGTTCATATTCATGGACTGGTGCATTCATCCTTGCTCTTTTCACATTGGTTCCTTCATGAGTGAGTTGAAGAGTATCCCATATCTGCTTTGCCGTTTTGCAATTGGAGACCCTGAAAAACTCATCATAATTCAAAGCAGCTGTTACAATATTCTTTGCTTTAGCATTATAGCCAACTCTTCTTTTATCATCATCATTCCAGTCATCTTTTGGTTTATATTGTTTATTTTCCTTAGCATCAAGAATAAATGGAACATAGGGACCATTTTCAACAGCATCTAAAACATCTAAACCTGCAGCCTCAAGAAAGATAAGCATTCTTTCTTTCCAATACATGTATTGGGAGCCATTAAAGGCAGGGGGCCTAGTTAGTGAAGCCCCATCACCCAGGATATCATTTGTAGCCATCTCTTGAATCTATTAAGCTTTGTAACAAGAGTTTTAGCCCTGATGCCAATTGTTGGTAGTGGCTACGGTCTCAAGAGGGGGAGTGAATTGAGATATTGAAAACTTATTCAAGAATTTAAAGTAAAACAGTGTTTCTTTTAAAGAAAATTGGTTTTCACTCAACTTTAATTCCCAAGAATTAGGTTATGGAACAAGTAATGATGACAAGAAGAATTATAAGTAGGAACAACAGATTTTAACACAGATTGCAGATTTAAAGATTCAAGTTTAACAAGTATATGGAGTTTAGGGATTAGAAGAACACGCAAACCGATTTATCCCGGTTCGGCTACCTCCTCTAGTAAGCCTACATCCAGTCCCACACCTCTGTGGATTTCTTCACTATAATCAGCAATTACACAATTCTAATTACAGCAACACAAGGATACCCTCCTTGCTTAAAAAAAATCTCCAGAAAGCACACTAGCTTTCTTTACCCAAGGATCCCTTCTATCCTTGTTGAACCCTAAGAGATACCCTCTCTTAGTCACTCCAATTCACAAAAAGAATTGAGTAGAAGCAACATTCTAAAAGCCTGATAATACAAATTGAAGTTCTAACTATCACACTTTTCTCAGAGATAAAGCACTTTGTTTCACAATCAGTATGAGTTGCGTTTATTGTATGTGTTGTTGTTGTAAAAAAAGTGTTCCTTTGATCCCTCTTTATATAGAAGACATATTATAGCCGTGGGATCATTTAAGACAGATTTGGATCTGATTTAACAAAATCTGCTTTCTTGATTCTTGATTCTTGATCGCAAAATGTGATTCTGTTTGATCTTTGTAGAGATTGCGTCCTTCTTGAGATATAACTGTTTCCATATGAAAGGATAGCCAAGTCTTCTTTTTTTTTTTTTTGGAAGAGTAATTAATCCGTGTTTATTTGAAGAGAAAAAATATCCGCATTTATTTGAAGAGAAAAATATCCGCATCCATTTTCCACGTCAGCAGACGAGATCTTCTATTTCCTTAGTGGACGCTCTTCGTGTGCCACGTCAGCAGACGAGATCTTCTGTTTCCTTAGTGGACGTGCTTCATGTGCCATGTCAGCAGACGAGCTCTTCTGTTTTATTTCAGTGGACGCGCTTTTGTGCCATGTCAGCAGACAAGCTATTCTGTTTTCTTTCAATGGACACGCTTCATGTGCCATGTCAGCAGACGAGCTCTTCTGTTTCTTTTAGTGGACGTGCTTCCTGTTCTCTTTCAGTGGACGACATCTTTTTACTTTGTTGTTCCTTTAGTGGACGAGCTCTTGAATTGTTCATTGGACTTCAGCTCTTTACTTTGTTGGACGTCATTCTTGGTTCACTTCATTTGACGAGCGCTTATATTTTCCATGTGTTGGACGTGCGCTAGTTTTGCTTGATTGGATGTCAGCTTGTTTTGCTCTGTTTATGACTGATCTTGCATGCAACTTAACACGTAATGAGTGCGTAGTCAAAATTAAAAATCTTATGCAAAATACACTTTGTTTTTCATACATCAAAACATGAATGAGGGCTTAGTCTTACATCTTTGAGGCATAATTTCATGATGAAAGCAGCTTTGATGTGGACGATCAACGACTTTGCAGCCTATGGGATGATGTCGGGTTAGATGACCGTGGGGAAGCTTGGTTGCCCAATATGTATGGAGCGATCGAAGGCATTCACGCTTAAAAACAGTCAAAAGATCTCATATTTTTATTGTCATCGTCAATTCCTTCCAGAAGATCATCCTTATAGGCGGAAGAAGAATGCATTCAAGAAGCGTTGTGCGGAGACAACACCGCCTCCACCATGTTTGGCTGGTCCTAATGTATGGCGGAGAGTACAGTACTTACCGCTCGTCCATGAATCCCAAGGAGAACATATTCCTGATTATGGCGTCAACCATAATTGGACAAAACAAAGTATATTTTGGAGGTTCCGTATTGGAGGATGCAGCTACTCCATCACAACATTGATGTCATGCATACTGAGAGGAATGTGTTTGACACTGTGATGGACATCAAGGGGAGGACAAAGGATACAACTAAAGCCCGATTGGATCTGGCTGAAATTTGTAATCGGAAGGAGTTTGAGTTGCAGGACGGTGATCGTGGCAGACTTATCAAACCGAAGGCAAATTATACACTAAGCAAAACACAAAGTGACCGTCTGTAAGTGGGTTAAAGAACTAAAGTTACCAGATACGTATGCTTCCAATCTGGGTAGATGTGTTGACATTAAGGAAGCAAAGTTACATGGAATGAAGAGTCATGATTGCCATGTGTTCATGCAACGGTTGCTTCCAATTGCGTTTGACGCATTACCGAAACCAATTTGGAACCCACTTGTTGAGCTTAGTCACTTTTTCAGGGAGCTTATATCGACAACACTAAATGTGAACCAATTAAAGGATATGGAAGTCAAGATACCCGTTTTGCTATGTAAGCTGGAGCAAATCATCCCGCCGAGTTTCTTTGATTCTATGGAACACCTTCCAGTTCATCTACCTTACGAAGCAAAAGTTGGTGGCCCAGTCCAATAGCACTGGATGCATCCATTTGATAGGTAAACAACATCAAATATTTTACTTAATACATATGAAATTCACGAACACGAAATCGTAGTTTAGCTTTCCCTAAAACTAGTAATTATTTGTATGTATCCCTCTTTAATAGGTTCCTGCACTCCCTTAAACACAAAGTCAAGAACAAGGCACGAGTGGAGGGTTCCATTTGTGAAGCATACTTAGTAGAGGAGACTTCCATTTTTGCCTCTTATTACTATCTGGACGAAGTTAACACGAGAAGGACAAGGATGCCTAGAAACGTTGATTTGGGTGAAGGAAGTTCAACTAGTCCTCCTATATCAATATTCAACTATCCTGGCAGATTTAGTGGCAAATCAAAAGGATATTTCTGGGAGCAACGTGACATTAATGCTGCTCATCTGCATATCCTTCAAAATTATGAAGAGGTGGCGCCATATTTAGAGTAAGTTTCTACAATGTCTTTTATAAGTTCAATTGACATTTATGATTTTTAATCGTCCCGCTGTTAATCTCCCATATGTAGGATGTACGACAATTTTCTAAGGGATCTCCAACCTGACATTTCAAACGATCAGGTTGATCGAGAAATTACTTCTCACTTTGCTACGTGGTTCAGTAAATATGTAGGTTAAGCATCTTCATTTGTTGCAATACATTTTATCTCCTTAAATATATAGCATGTATAAGAATAATATAATATTTGATTTTTTAGGTACTAGATCCAGAAAAAATGTTCAAAATCCATTGTTGACAAATTTGGCATGGGGGCCTAACAGATGGGTTACATCATGGAATACTTACATTGTAAATGGATATAAATTTAACACAAAAACATGGAATGAAGGAATGCAGTCGTGTAACTATGGTGTTTGTGTGCGAGCCACTGATGGCAATGTAGAGGATGATTTCTATGGGGTTATAACTGACATCCTTGAAGTCGATTATACCGGTTTCCCCGTGATGAAGTTAGTTATCTTCAAGTGTGATTGGTTTGATCCTACTCTTGACGAAGGGACAAAAATCGATAAAAAATATGGTATTGTTCAAGTTAGGCTGTCTCGTAGGTATAATAAGGCGTACGACCCATTCATTTTTTCACAACAGGCAGATCAAGTTTATTACTCGCCATATCCCGAAGGACATCAAGGCTGGTTGGGTGTTATTAAGATAAAGGCTCGCAGTATAATTACTGATAATGTAATCAACCAGCCTGAAAAAGATGCTTCGTACCAAGATGATGAGTTTTCAAGACCCCACATACCGTTGCAAATTATGCCGGACATTATTATTAATTCTCTGGCGAACATTTCCGGAAATGGGGAAGAATTTGAAAGAGAGTTAATGGATCAATCCAAGTTGGACACATCTAGCGAAGGCACATTCCGATCAAGTGAGACTGATGAGAGTGAGGGTGAATTTAGTGACGGAGATTCTACTTAGGTAATTTATTTATGTCATGATTCATTGTGTAAATGTCATTCTACTTAGGTAATTTATTTTAGTATTATTTACACTGTTGTGTAATCATCTTTTCATTTTTTACACAGATGGCAGATTCCTCTAGAGGTAGGGGTCGTCGTGGAGGTCGTGGCAGAGGACGTGCTGCGAGAGTCCCTCCGCCGGCTGACCCACAGCCTTCAGATCGAGAGCACCCTACCAGCACCTCTGTGGATGGGACACATCAGGGTGATGGAGTTGCACCCCTTACCCAGCCTCAAGTGGTCAGGACACAGGCTGCACCGTCATCATCCACATCTATGATAGGACCATCACCGTCATCGGGACAGGAGAGCCGTGGTCCATCCGATAGGAGGATTCTTCTTATCCCCGAAGGGGATAACGAGTAAGCTAATTTAATTTTTTAATATATATAAAGTATCGTTAATTTCTATTTACTTGTTTATTTATTTATTTATATATTTATTAATGCTCTAATTTTACTGCAGCTTTCTGCCCGCGAAGGGCCCTTCTGATTCGATATCGAAGATCCTGCGACGCAAGTTTGATGGTCCATGGCCTACATGGAAGGCCATCCTAGGGGGACATAGGGATCAGTTGTTTAAAGAGTTTAAGGTAACAATTTATTAAGTTATTTAAATTAAATTTACATTATATATATATATACACACGCACACACGAATTTCCTAACAACTGTAAGTTGCAAAAAGAGTATAGGTAGGACGTAGCTTTAGAGGGTCTCGTCAGGGACATATTTGAGCATAAAGGCTCACTGGTCATGAAGAATCTGACGAACAAGCTGAGGAAGGGTAAGAATAAGGGGAAGTGGGTGGATCCTGAGATCAGGAGGCAGCTGGACCCGATCTTGGGCACCGAGAAGTTCCAGGAGATCCAGGCCACAGCTCGGCGTAATCGAGCTTCTGATGGTGGCGCATGTGCTTGGACCGACGGGTCTAAATCAGCCGTCGCCCACTATGACGAGCTGGTAATACTTAAAACTTTTGACTTAGTATACTATTTAATGAGTTTTCATTTTGAAATATTCTTATGAATTTAAGATTATATATTTCTATGCAGAAAGAATAGAAACAGCAGGCCCCCACTACTATGGAGTTGGTGGAGAGGACGAAGAAGTTGAAGTCGGGGACATGGGTCAACAACAAGGCCCGTAACTATGCTGTAAGCAAAAAAAAAACAATTTAGTGTTTACTTGTAATTTGTTATAATTGATTTGTTAATATTGATTATAATTTTAACTAAATCTCTTCATCTATACTTTGCAGGTTGTCTTCAACGAGAAGAAGGACGATGCCATATCACATGCCTCAAAGTCACAAGATGAGGCCTTGACTGGTGATGGGCCTAGCTCTCCTATCTCCGTCGATGATAATGCCATTTATTTGGAGGTCGTCGGGGGCAGGAACATGAAGGGGCACGTCTATGGCCTCGGACACCTGGGGGGCAACTTTATCGCTTTATCATCTGGCACGCCTGCTCCTTCCTACGCCGACACCGTCCCTCAGGAGCAGTTCAACCAAATGCTGGACACCATCACGCAGCTGAACGCGGAGCTTCAGGAGAAGAGCGAGAGAGCAACAGATGGCGAACCAGATTGCACAGTTGACTCAGGCACACCAACAGCTGATGCATACGAGCATCGAGCAGGGCCAGACACTGCGGCTGGTGTTGGAGTAGATGAGGATCCAGACTCCAGTTGCTCAGGGTGATGCTTTGACGGTTGTGCCACCTGCTGCCGCTCCTCCAGTTCCGCCGCCAACTACTGATGTTGCTACTGAAGAGGACGATCAGAAAGCAGACGTCGGCGGCACGAACACTGAGGATGATTGGGTTCCTCCACCTCCCCATCATCATGACTGATTTTTTTTCAGTTTTTTGATTTTAAATGATTCTTGTATGACACTTTGGATTATTTTTTTTTATATATATATTCATTATTTATTATGATTGTATATTTCATTATTAATTTGGAGTGTTTTATTAGTGATTTTGCTAAACTTTAAAAAAAACAAAAAAAAAGTTTATTATTTTAAAAATTAAATTTAAAAAAATAATAATAAAATCAAGTTTAGCGACCGAATTTGCAACCAATAATTCGGTCGCTAAACTTTAGTTAACATTAAAAAATTGTGGTCTAGTGACCGAATACTGGTCGCTAATATAGGTTAACAGTAACCAACATTAGCAACCGAGCTAGTAACCGATTATCGGTGGCTAAAAATGGTTACCCAAACAATGCGACCAACCGTGTAGCGACCATTTTTTATTATTTAGCGATCGAAAATACGGTCGCCATTTAGCGACCGAATTAATATTTCGGTCTCTAAAATCCTAGCGACCAGATTATTAGCCACCACAGTGAACTGGTCTCTAATTCGGTCGCTAAATTAAATAGCGACTGAATTAGAAAGTTTACCGACCGAATATGTTGCTAAACAATTGATTTTTTGTAGTATCGAGCAACTTTCTCCTCCAGATACCATACTCTTGAGAAAGAGCCCCGGACCTTTTACGAATTCCACATCCAAGGTTTTCCTACCCTCTGTCAAGCTTTACAAGTTCTTGATGAACCTGTACAACATGTTTTCAATGAAGAGCGGAAGTATACAAATGATTTCATTTTTTGCAATGAGATTTTTTTGCAGCTTGAGTGTAACACCCCGTTTTCTCGATTAGTGTATGAGGAAATGATTAATCATGATTGAAGGCTTAATCATGTTCCTTAAGTGTTAGATTGCTTGCATTTCAAGTTTGAGGAGAATCGGAATTGAAACGGGTTCATAACACAAGAAAACGAAAACCGAGGTTAATTAATCGAGTAATTAATTAATTGAGAGTTATAATGTTAGGTTTGGCTTGAGTACAATAGGCTTTTAGGAGTAGCCTAAAATAATTACGGAAGAATATCCCAGTTGTAGTTTATGCGGAAAAATGCAGAAGAAAATACCCGGTTGTACTGACGAGGGCAATACGCGGAAACATGTGTGGATGACACGTGTCACAATTGGAAACATGTCATGAAGAGGAAGGTGAAATGAGGAGAGGCTGCCACTACATGAACACTTGGACTCCACTAGGTAAGCCTAAACTACCCTAAGGATGACACCTAGCCACTAACCCACCTAACTAGCCTATACAAATGACACCTAACATGCACTAACCTAACAAAAGATTTATTTAATATGATGAAACAAAAAAACAAGGTCAACTTATCATCTCATATCATAGCTCACTCACCAGAGAAAAGAAAATAGGGAGGAGACATTCTGAAAGTACAAAACAACCATTGTTGGAAGCTTGAAGCTTGGTTTGTGCAGTTGCAGTAAAATCATCGTCCAAACATTGTTAACCGTTGGATCATGCTCAAATTTGAAATGAAGGTTCAAGACATGTGGCTATTCATATCCAATAGTCAGAACTATGAAAAAATCTCCAGAGTGTGAGAAATTCAGCTCGTATGGTGGACTTAGATGGCGAGAAACTCAACCTGTATACTATCTAACTTGTCACCATAGAACGGCCATCTGAGATTCGTTCATCGTTGGATCGGTCTGAAACTTTGTGAGAAGGTTAAGGGTAGATATTTCTTCATTTTCCCCATTAGGTTTTATAATTAAAGGTCTGAAACAGGAGATATGGAGCTCTAACAGCAGCCTTGAAATATAGAATAGCCATTCCCAAACCCACAACTATGTCTTTAAAATCACAACCACGGATTCGTGCACCGTTGGATCGATCTGAAACTTTGGCAGAAGGTTTAAGGCATGTTTTTATTTATTTTCACCCGTCGGATTGGTAAGTAGTAGCTTGAAGCTCAGATTGTAGTGGTTTTGGTTGTCGGATTTAAAAACCGATTGCGTAGTCGTATTCGTGGCTACGACATCTTGAAGGTCACGTCCTTGCATGTGAGAATCGTCAATGTATGTAGGTGCCGATGCCGTTGACATTTTTCCTTTTTAAGCTATTTAAATTCATTCTACTCCTATTCTTAGTTCCAATATCATTTTCGATGTGTTTTAGGCTTTTACGGGTTTTTCTGTCAAAGCGATCGAATGGGAAATCGACCACGGGTTCGGAACCGAATCTGACTTCATGGGACAGAGGCTGTGTTGGTGAGTTTCTCCTTTGATTCCTTGTGTTTAATTCTTTTTGGGTCATCGATTCGAATCTTGTGTTGGTTGGTTGTTGATTTTGTGATTATTTGTGTTTCTTGCTGTTTTTGGACTTCGTGCGTGTGCTTGGGACAATTTTTGGTTCAACGCACATATCTTAGGTATCCATATCAGATTTGTGGTTGTTTTTGGAAAGCGTTCCGAGGTTCGTGATGGTAGCGTGGATGCGTTTGCGAGCTTTACGAAAAGCGTGCACTGTCAGGTGAGGGGGAAGAAACCTTAATTATCGGGACAATAGGCATAAATTATGAATATTAACATGTGTGGGGATTCTCAACCCCCGTTGATTGTTGGTTGATAATATGATATTTGATAACATGCTTATCTGAGTATATGATGTATATTTAATATGTCGTTTATGCTTATATGATAACATGCGTAGGTGATGTATAGTTAATATTTGTATTGATGATATGATGATAAGTTCACTATGTGTTGTTGATATAGTTGATATATATTGATGGGTGGTGAATTAATCTTGATGATATTTTGGAGATGGTTGATATGAATTTAAGCTGATAGTTTGAGTAGGAAATTATGATGTTATGGTGATATTGAGGTGTTAGATGGAAAAGTGGTGTGAAATTATGCGCTGATGATTGCATGCTCATGTCATATCATGTTGCTGATCAACCTTGTGGGTATCCGAAATTGGTATTGAGCGGATACTAATATAAGGTTGATGGTTGTGATTGACTACAACGATAGTTGGACAGTTGTCATAGGAGGGGCCGTATGGATAGCTTCAACAGTTGGTTGAGTGCCTATCATACGAGGTCGGATCATACTCGTGTATATAATTGCAATAGCCATTTGAGTGGTTATTACACAAGGGAGGTGACCGTATCGACTGCAACAACAGTTTGAGTGGTCATTACGGTGGAGCCGTGTGAACAATTGCGAACAGTCGAGTAATTGCCACACAAGGTTGAGGTAGACTATCCGGAGCGACCAAGATGACGTAACTCATATTGGTAACATGGGAGCTAGTAACTCAACTACCACACTTATGTTGTTGTAGAATTGGCCAATCATGCATGTAAGACCAGTTATGCATTAGAATAAGTTATGATCCTAGTTGCTAAGATATAGAGGTTGATTGGTATGACAATGATCTTGGGATATGGATTGTGTATGTACATATTGATAAGTAGTATTTTATATTGTTTCCCCTATATGATGATTAGAGTTTCTTACCTCCTGTATATCTCTGTCTCTATGTTTCTGTTATGTTGATTCGGGTCGTGATTCGAAGACGGAGATGAGCTTTTAGCTAGTGCCAAGACGAGGACGGTGATGAGAATGATAATGAGACACCCCGTTGTGCCCCTTTGTGACATTTAGTTTAAAACCTCAATAATTAGTTCCTTAAGCGCGCGTTTAGCGTTAGAGATTTTCACAAATCATTTTCGAAATGTCCCCTTTAAAAATCGGAGATTTGTATGACGTCGGAAAAACACCTGATAGACAGTTTTATAACTTCAAAACTTTATCCAACCAAAATTGGTCTCTGGTCTTACATCAACTGCCAGGAGCGGAAAAATAAATACACACAAACTCCAGTCATGATAAAGACTTAGGAGATAAATAGATACAGTAATCCCAAATTGGTTTTTCATGCACATACACAGTTTTCATTAATAACATAAAATATTCGCAAGATTATAATATATAAATACTCCAAATTTATCTATTACATTACCAAAACACTGTTGAGGGTATCCTCTCGGTAGGAGCCCTCACAGGCATAGACTTAAACAAAAATACTAAACAACTGAAAACATCTAAAACGTCTCACAAGATGCACTGGCCATATACTACCTGGACCCTAATCACTATGGACCAAGACTCGAGCTCTGGCATCCGGCTCATAGGGAATCCCGTCCAATCCCTCATCATTAAGTTTGTCCACCAGGTCTTCTAGTACGATTTCATAATAAAACAAATACAACATGCATAGAGATGCAGGGGATAAGAAACAGTTCTATCATCAAAAGCGGAAAAGAGTCATAGTAAACTATACAATAATTATCATAGACACAACATCAATCAATCATCCATCTTCCATAAAATTCTTATATTCATCCTACCCTCACTCCTACAACTAAAACTCGATACTGAACATGGCTATGGTTTCATCATCATAGTTATGGTTATCGATCAATAGTCCAAGTAACACGTCCCATTCCCGGTGCACATCCTTAGTCATGGTGAGAATGCTCATGCAAAGCAATGACACTATAGCTGCACAATAAACCCGGTGCACACCCCGGACCGTGGGTGCTCATGCAAAGCAATGACACTATAGCTGCACGATTATCCCGGTGCACACCTTCACCATGGTAAGAACGCTCACGCAAAGCATGACACTACAGCTGCACGATGATCCCGGTGCACACCTCATCCACTCACAAAGGTGCTCATGCAAAGCATGACACTCGTAGCTGCACAAGTTAAGTTTGTCAAAGGCGTCAAGCGACATGTCCCATTCCCGGTGCACATCCTTAGTCATGGTGAGAATGCTCATGCAAAGCAATGACACTATAGCTGCATAATAAGCCCGGTGCACACCCCGGACCGTGGGTGCTCATGCAAAGCAATGACACTATAGCTGCACGATTATCCCGGTGCACACTTTCACCATGGTAAAAACGCTCACGCAAAGCGTGACACTACAGCTGCACGATGATCCCGGTGCACACCTCATCCACTCACAGAGGTGCTCATGCAAAGCATGACACTCGTAGCTGCACAAGTTTAGTTTATCCATTGGACGGTCCCACAAGGACTTCGGGTCTTGTATGTGTCTCACATACGGTTATAGAAACAACACAACTTGTGGACCTCAGACCCCTATGGTCATAACCTAGTGCTTTAACCTCTCATCAAGACCTCAACACATGCTCTATGTCACAACACCTCTTTAACATATTTCATGTAGGTTAGGCACCTCTAAAAATCATCATGATCCTCACGCCCAAAACAACTCATATCTTAGACCACATATATATCTTCGCTTAATCCACTAAGCATAAAGTAAATACCACACAGATCATGCATAACATCAAGTCAATCAAAGATATTTCAAAACATCAACATAGCACTAAATCAGTTCAATAAAGATAATAAAACTCAAATCAACCATCAACAGTATAAACATCAACCTAATATCGATCAACCTACAATCCCCGAATCATCATGGATGTTTTATAAAAGCAATTTAAAGCGATTCTGGTCTTGTCGATTATTCGACTTCTAGTAGGGTTTAGGTCGCCCTACATAATTACTACATAATCTACTACTTATCGATTCTGACGATATGTTGATTCATTCCCCCACCTTTTAATGCGTTCGGAGGTTTTTCTGGAACTTCACAGACATGCAATCAGCTCCAATGAGTTCCCAAAAAGGGAATTCATACTTCTCCAAAGCAAGCAGGAACATGAAAAACATCCCAGAGAGACGATCCAAGCATTGAAACAACCAGACAAAATACTGAATTAATTTCTCAACAATCAAAATATAAATATAATTCAATAATATATTTAATTTCTCAAAAACTCGTTGATTTAAATCAAAAACAGATTTGGGGTTTTTAGGCTCAAGGTTAAAATTGGGGAAAAATCAATTTAACAAGAGATTGACAAAAATTGATTTAGGGAGACACTTATTCATGCTCCCAATTTCAGAAAACACCAATTAATTTCATATTTTGAGAATTAAAATCAAAACCTAGGGTTAGGGTTTCAAAATCAATTTGGGGGTTTTGAATCTGAGCAAAGGAAGTGAGAAAACCACTTACCCAAGGAAGAAGATGAAGAGAAGTGGTGGCTGCTGGGAACTCTGGCGCGGCTACAGTGGCGGCGACTCCGGCGAGGACAACAGCCAAACGGAAGCCAAATGGACCACACATGGACGAGCTCAGTACGCAATCGGCTCCTCCCTACCAGTGTAGCCGGACGACGACCGGCGACGAGGTGTAGGCGGCGGTCGCGGCTGGACGACGACCGGAGCAGGCGCGCGATTGGGTTTAGAGGGCACGTGGTTGGATCGTGTTTTCGTGATGGGTTGGCCGGACGACGCGGTGGAGCACGGCTGGACGATGATGGCAGGGTGGCGGCACGATGTAGAGAGAAGGGAAGAAGATAAGGGCTGAGTTGTGATGAAGAAGGAAGAAGAAGAAAGTGTCAGGAGGAAGAAGAGAAAAGAAAGAAGAAAGAAGAAAAAGAGAGAAAGAGAGTTACGGGTGAGAAAGAAAAGGAAGAGAGAGAATTTTCTTATTTTTGTACTAGTGGGTACAAAATGAGTGATAAATATTAAGCCTAAAATAAACATGTTTTTACTTTTTGGAATCTAAAAATAAAGATTGATAAAGATATGATTTCGAAATTCAAATTAGAGCAAAGATTAATAATTGGACTGATCAACTAAGAAAATACTCGGTCCAAAATTTAATCTCCGATTAAGGACAAACCAGTTTATTTTCAACTCTAAAATTAAATTGAATGAAAGTATGAAAATACTTTTCTCTTAATCATAATATTTAAAATATTTTTCTGTACTGGTATTAATAGTGACAATAATGTAACTTATTGTCTAGTAAGCGTGCATTCACTGAAATAAGTCAGTGCTAACGCACCCAATAAAATAATTTGAAGAGAGTAATTTAATTACTCAAACTAAACCACATAACAAAATTAACATAATCATCCAAATAAAATAATTAATCATAAGTTTAATTATATTTTAACCGGTTAAACAGCATAACTAAAAATGGGCTGTTACAGATAACGTCTCTCATGAGGACTTTCAGAGTTGAAGTTGAGTCTTGTATTAGTTATACCACGGCCAGTGGAGTGTCTATATTACATATGCCTTCGCTTCCTTCCTAACTCTGATATTGTATATATATGATTTATTGTTTAAAATACATGCTGTAAATGTTTTAAATTCCTCATATTATTTTATTACATGCATTTGCATTGATGTGGCACCCTAAAGGGGGTGTCACATTGAGCACTTATACATCTTCGACAAGATTGGCTCAAGATATGTCACAAAAGTTTCATGCACAATCAGTGATCGATAGAGAATAAATTCAACGTAGTTCTCTCAATTTGATGAGTTCAGAATGAGTATTCATAAACTTATTGAAAAGGATAGCCGTCGAGCTCATTCTGACATTCAATAAATGCTCTGAAACTTACTCGACAAATAATCAATTACTGAAATGAGCTAATTGACCATTATCAAATGATAACAGATTTTTAGTAGAGCTTTAATCGATCATTTAAGTTATTAAAGTTTTTTGATGGGTGTTCCAGCAAAGATACAATCGAGTATAAGAATATAATAGTCAGTTATTCAATTACCCAAAAAAGTAATTCGATTAAAATAAACAACTAGATGTCTTTTGAGAGTTAATTCAAATTAGATGCAATGATGCTTGTTGATTACTGCATCAGATATAATTGATTAGGTGAGTTCAGATTAGGCATATTAGTGTGATGAAGGCATAAGTAATTGATTAGGTTTCATTTGGAAAATAGATTATCTTGGACATCTCAATTATTGATCACAAGCAACATAATAATCGATTAAATGCCTACAGTTTTGCATATGATCTTTTGAAAAAGGCATAATCGATTACATGTGGAGGTATAATCGATTAGTTAAGTTTTTTGGCAATCAAAAACGAATTG
Organism: Sophora flavescens; assembly: GCA_030762895.1. Taxonomy (NCBI): domain Eukaryota; kingdom Viridiplantae; phylum Streptophyta; class Magnoliopsida; order Fabales; family Fabaceae; genus Sophora; species Sophora flavescens. The sequence continues at coordinate 166,274,166 of CM061062.1, read as the reverse complement.
TCAAAATTCGTTGTCAAAAAATTGAATTTTTGTAGAGTTTAATTGATTACCATACTTTGGAAACTATGATTTTTAATCAAAACACTTATGTAAACGATTCCATATATGTCTTTTGAGAATTGATTTGGCTCGAAAACATTTTTCAAAGTCATTGTGTGCAAATAATGTTCCATTTTTAACCAATCTACCTTAAAGCTTTGTGAATTAAATTCCTATGATTTTTGACAATAATAACATTAAGTCCATCAATTGGTCGTGAAACGCTTTTCAATCTACTCACTATTTTGGCTCATTCTTACTTCAGAAGCAAACCTTATGTCCCTCCAACACAAGCATTCACTGATTCTTCTGTTGCCTAAGTGACTACATGATACTACTGTATTTGAAAGGCTTATGGCTAGTCAGATATCATTTAAATCATAAAGAACTTATCATAATCTCCTAAGGATCCTATCTAGGAATAACTACCAAATATGTTGCTAAACTTCCATCGAATTTTTGACCGTCGTAGAGTACGATTTAGGATTCGGTCATTAGACTTTAATTTGTAGATATTTCTTTTATCTTTCTAACGACACCAAGAACACCTCAATCGGAAACTTGTAGCTCAAGTTATGGTCAAAATACCGATCTGTATATAGTTTGGGCTGAAATAGGAGCCCGTTATGCCCTAACTTGTATTTATACCATAAGACTCGACCTAAACCCTATTTATCTCATTGTTAAACTCAGAATATCTGCCTCTATTCATATTTCTTAGTTTTCCCTTGAACCCCTTGAAGTTCTTGGAGTTCGTGAGTCTGTTTGGGAGAGAAGTTACGTGTGTTAGCATTGTTTACGGTAATGTAGTTATCCCTCCTTAATCTCCTTTTCCATTTCTTTTGAATTGGGGATTAATTGGTTATTCTCTTCCCTTCTTGTTTGACCAAGGCTTGAGGAACTCGTCGAGCTGCTTGAGGGAACGTGTCTAGTTTGCCAACGTTATCATTTTGGGAATCTTCATACCAGGTATGGGGAGAAGGATAATGTATACATTAGGCAAGGGGGTAGCGTAAGATGAGGGGCCCCATAACCCCGTTATTGTTGTTAATCTATATGAATGCCTATTCGTTATATGTTGTTGCTAATTGTTATTGATATTGCTATGTTTAGTATGACTATGCCTAAACTGTTGTTGATGCCATGATCTGCCTGGTTGTATGAGTTAATTGTTATAATTTCTAATTGGTTAATGGTATGGTCAATGTTTATGATCATCATGTTGTTCGTCAATGATGTATAATAGTTGAATCTGTTCATGATCTGATTATGATCGTTATGTTGTTGTTGCTATGCATTGACTGGTTGAATGTTGATTGGATGAGGCTGTGTTGTTGTTATGATGGACACGTTAATAAGACCCTAATCAGTTTTAAATAGGACTCTTAGTTAACATAGGATTTAAGGGGTTAATTCTCCAATACTTCATAAGACATAAACTATTAGTGAGACGTGAGGTTTTATGCCAACTGGATTAGTCAAAGGACCCTAGGATCTAATTTGAGAGTGTTAGGGAGTTTTGACTCTAAGAATACATATGAATCTGCCCAGAACCGTACAGCTGGCCCAAGAGCATGCCCGTGTTCCCAGTTGCATTCTGGAAGGTAGGCCATGCATTGAGCATGGCCATGCAGGACAGTGAGCACGACCGTGCTCCACTTAAGTGGCAGCACAACCGTGTTGGGGTGAGCACGCTCGTGCTCCCCTTGCTGGTCAGAATCTGAGACTAAAGGAATAAAGGGGGGGTTTCACCCCAGTTGTCCCCAATAATGCAATAATACATTAATCGAATGAAGATGAGTTAGATAACTTAATTAAAGGATTAATTAAGATAACGAAGAATAATAAGTTCGTTAAGTCGGTACCCTTTGGTTACCGCACATTGGTACACTTTGGTTTTTTTGGCCAAAGTGCCCTCGATGCTTTTTGGTCGAGGCGTTGATGAGTTGAAGTTGATTATTGGGGGGATGTTCAACATAGGGGAGGTCGTCCAAGTTATGATGATCTGGCTTATGTCTCGGGTGGTTCACCCAAGGTTTGGTGAATCGTGTGCCCCCGAGGTGGCGTATCCAGTTATGATACGTCGGCTATCCAAGGGGTTCACCCATGGTTTGGTGAACTGCCGGCATTGGTGCTTTTATGGCCAATGTGGATATGTAACTCCGAAGTTGACTTCATGAGATAGTTGGATCCACATGCTTAACGGAGTAGCGGAGTAGTGTTGCACCGCATAGAATATGTTGATTGAGATGATATGTTTTTATGTTATTTAATATTGATGTTATGTTGTATTACTATGCCATGCTATGATGTATGTTCATCTTGCTTAACTACTTCCATGTCATTGTGTTTACATGATTTCTTACTCCCTGTTTTTCCTGTTTCGATTGTTGCATGTATCTCTTATGTAGAGGACGGTGAACAGCCATTGGAGGAGTAACTCTGAGGAGCCGCGACTCTAGTTAGAATGCTTAGTTATAGTTGTTAGTTTTGTTTAGTTGTTTCAGTTGTATTTCGAGGATTTTATCTTGGAACGGTTATACCGGCTCTGTATGTGACATCGGGGTTGGGTTATGTTTATGCTATACGTTGTTTATGTTTTATTTTTTTAAAACTATGTTCTTTCTGCGTTAAGTGTTACAATGTGGTATCTTTCTATCAAGTTTTATTTTTATCAAACAAATGCATATTTTTATATTACCTCTTTTAAGTAAATGTTTTATATTAACATGCGAGGTAGAAGGGTGTCACCGTAACAATCTGTACTAATTGTTTCATTTCCGAAAAATGTTCCAAAGAAGACTTGACTTCCGCAATGTGGATGTAACTTAGCAGCACAATCTTTCAAATATTTTGCATACAATGGTAATGGACTTGGTGCAGAATTACTTTCAACCGCGGACCCCTTAGACGATTCAAGAACTTCATATGAAACTCGGGTTATAACCAATAAGGTAGCACTTGCCATAAAGACAACAATTAGACATAAGTTGTTGAATGTTGCCATGACTTGTAGAGACAATATCTAATTATTGGGTATTGAAATGCTTTGTTGATAATATTAAGTGATTTTTAAGACCATATTTATAGTTGAAAATATATTCTTAAAACTTCCATTAATGGCATTTCCTTTAAACCTAACGAACAAACAATTAATTAGTCACCTGTTTTAAGTTATTATATGTAATATCGGAAAAAAAAATGCTTGATTAATTATTATTATTTTTCCATCTTCAATTTCCTCGCATTACACATTAGAATATTTTTGGGAAATGATTTCATGAGCTTTATATGAATATTTCTTTTCTTTAGATTATGAAGGTTAGTTAAATTACTAAGTTTGTATTAATAGAGATCCTTGGGAGGTAAAGCCTAAATACACTAGCCCATAATAGCTAAAGTGACAAATCACTCTCCCCTTATTTTCCTCTCATTACACGGCTACACACACTACACACACACTCACTTTCATTTTATCTTTCAAACTTCATCTTATTTAAACCACCAAAGTCTTCTTCTTCCTCCTTGCTCCAACAAATTCATCCAGCCCTAGCCATCATCATCCAAGGTTGATTTTCAAGCTCTAACATCATTTCCTTGTAAGCCTTAAGCATCTAAACCTCTTCTGTTCATGTACTTCCTCCATTTGAGCTCTTCTTCCTCCATAGCCATGAAATTTGACCCACACTAGAGCTACTCCATCCATTCATTATTTGGAAAAACCAACACCATATTCCCACTCCTCTACATCATCTAAGCCTATGTTATTTCACACAATTTTTCATTTGGAGCTCTCTAGCAAAATGGGTATTCTGACCTAAGGACATCAAACCCTTAGTTCATCATTTTCATCATTTCAAGTTCCTTCCCTACAAAACCATGGTCCTAAGGAGGGAGATTACAGCCATCAAGAGAAAAGAGAGACAACTCAAACACAAGCTTCATAACCTCTACACCACTTGTGAGTTTCCTTAGTTTAGTTCTTGGTAACCATAAATCCAAGCTTAGGAATTTTGATTTGCTTGCTTTTATTGTTTGATTTGGTACATGCATGTTGATTATATGAAGTAAATTGAGTGCATATTGATGATGTAAATTATTTCAATTGCATGCATGTAATTTGTTTGTGAAAAGTCCCAAATGAAGTTACTGGTCAGAAACCCGTATAAACATTTGTAAAGTATTTTTCTTATAATTATTTCTATGGGGCTTTGTTCGTTATGATTCTTGTTTTTTTAGAAAATAGACTCGAACTGCTACAATTTAGGCACTTATTTTGCTGTTTTACACTGAGTATTGATGAAGAAAAACCTGTCATAATTTTGAGTATTGTAACTGCCCTGTTTTCTTGGTGCAGAAGCTTTCTTTTTAAAATTGTAAGTGTTCGTAAACTGTATTCCAAAACTAAAATCTTATTTATAAATTACACTTATTTAGCTTTCCAGGGAGTGGTCTTTTGTCCAGATCCGACTTTGTTTGGTATTTTAATAAAATCATATAAATTAACTGAAAACTGCTGAAATTCTGCTTATGTTGTTGATGCATTTTCCCTTGTTGAATACTTGATTGAGAGATTATATATTGTTCATGTGAATGGTTTATAAGTTTTTCTTTAGGTCATTAGTTTTTAAGCTATAAATTGATATGTGAGTTAAGTTATTTAATATTATGAAGAAATGAATGTGAAACACCATTTGGCATCCAAAGGTAGTAACCATGCTAATTCTATTCATGATTCGAATTAGAATGGTTATCAATGACATTTCAGATGTCAAGTACATAAATCCTTTCAGTTTGGAAGGCAAGTATAGAGTCCTTCCCATTTGGAAGGCAATCACAGAAGTCCTTTCAGTTTGGAAGGCAAGTATAGAGTCCTTTCAGTTTGAAAGGCAAGCAAGTAAGTGCAAAGCAAGTGGGACACCGCTTGTGGTCATAGACGTATGTTATGCCTTACAGTATAGAGATGGTTCCTCTTAAGTACCTCGGTGCGTGGGGAACAGCGGCGTTTTTGCACTCACAAAATTAAAATGGGATGTCCGAATGAGTGGTTCACAAATATTTTTAATGACATGATGATGCCAGGATTAAACCCAAAGCTAGTCCCTCTTAAGTACCATGGTGCGTGGGGGACAGCAATGATGTTTATACTTGATGGTATGTATAAGTTTACTAATATATGTATATGTGCGGGACTGTGTCCTCTGTTTGCAGGGAATTCACTGAGATTTCATATCTCACCCCCTCACCCTTTTGTTTCAGGTTAATCCCTCCTATGTTGGAGAACTGTGAAGTATCCCCGGAAATACTTGGCAGTTGTTCCAATGTAAGTTGTTTGTTATTGAAGACGTTGCCGGATCGTAGTCAAGTGTCATATTGTCATTGTTTAGTCTCTAAGTATGACTTTTTTTTGAAAATGTATGAGATGTTTAGCGAAAATCTAATTTCAGTGTATCTTATGTTTTGTATCTAGTAGTATCTCAATGTACTTTGGGGTATAACATTATGGTATCAGAGCAGTTCTATCCCATCGGATTGTAAGTATGAGTCTAGAAAGATCCGGCTTAGGGGTTTGTATGTCAGGTTCTGTGGGCTGATATTGTTCCAATTTCTTCGTGTGAATTAATGAGGTAGGCCACCTCAGGTATTCGCGTGAAGAATGACGAAGAGTATTATCTCACAAGGACAAGTCTTTTGTACAAGTCATCTTTTGAAAATGTTTCAATTGTACAGCCTTCATAAACCGGTTTTCAAACCCTTGAATTAGTTGAAGTTTGATGAACATAAATGTTGTTTTATAAGTTGAGCGGAGCAGTATCTTCCAGTAAATGTTTTTGACTGATACAAGTTAAAAGTTTCTTTTTATGAATGTTGTTGTTATGGCACTTCTAAATGAATTGCATTATTTTTAAAAGACGAATATATCCATTTCAAATGTTATTTTTAGAATGGTCAAATTCTTTTGTGCTTTTTACATTGGTCCTCAGGAGTTCAAATTTGACAAGCCTGACAGTGTGACAACAGACAAGATAAGAAAGAGAAAACAAACACAAAATGAAACGTAAACCAATAAACCATGTGTTGTTGCTGTGTTGTGTAGACTTACAGTGTAGATCATATTGAATAAGTTATATTCTTTCTTTGTGATCAACGCACAAGTGTGAGAAAGTTATAATACAATTACATTCCCTATAATCTGAGTGTTTACCTTATGTGTGGTGTAATTGTTATGCCTGGATGTGATATGAGATGATAATTCAGATTACTTGAGTATGGAAATAAATGTTGGTAGCAATAATATAACCTTTGCATGCTTATGTGTTGTTGTTATGTCTTGCTATATGTTTTGGGAGTATCTACTATGATCTTTAAGTTTCTCCCTCTAGTCGGACACATTGGAACATTGCAAGCTCAGATGCTTGCAAAGAATAGGTGATTGTGTCTATTCCCAAATTCTTTTTTTGCACCCTGGTAACCTGAAGTTGGCAGGGTAAACACAAGTTAAGTTATCTCTTATTATATGCTGTTGTTTTGAGAATAGAAAGGGAACTGGTTGCCTTGTTCGATGCATTCTTTTGATTGTAACCATGAAGGTCAACTGAACATTATATGTAAACGTGAAAGAAGCATGCACTATCTTTTCAGTATAAAGCTAAGTAATTGTTGCTATCTGAGAAATTTAACCGAATGGATTAGCCTTGTATGTCTTAGACTTTTGAATTTTTTTTTGTTTAAGATTGTAGTAAAAATGGATAGACATGCACATTATTTTCTGTTTCTCTCGTTGAATCTAATAAGAGTGATTGTTGTTATAAATTTTCATCCTTTGTGCGGTTTTTACTTGTTAGGTGGAATGCGGTAAAACCATGTACACTAAAAGTGAACAAATCCTTCCCTCTTATTCGGTTTTGTTTCATGTTTTAATTCTTAATTTTGCTTGACCCTTTTATCAGCTAAATTGAATGTATAAGATGTTATTAATTCCAATCTATATTTCAAAATGTTAAGTATAATTGATAAACCTCTTAACCCTTTCATATATACTTGCATGTAACTGCTCTGTCCTGCAACAATATTCCTATAGTTAGGTATTAGTTGTTGTTTGTTTTTGGACTCTGATTGAATTCTTCTCTACTGTTTGAAGACAAATGAACAAAGTCTATAATTTAGCTTTTGTTTTTCTTTACATAATCTAACCTATGGTGCATGTGATATACCTATTATGGCCTTGTACCCTAGGATTTTTCATATTATATATGAGCTACCACTAAGATCAAATATCTATCCATGATTGTGTTTTCTCAACGCTTTCCTATTTTTACAGTAAGTCAAACTGACTTCCATGCATGAGAGTCTTTTAATATTCCTTAGTGATGTCTTGGGGTGTGATAATTGATGCAAGATTGGGAAGGTTTAATTTGTTTGGTTGTACATGTAAATCATTTAAGATGCATTGTTGTATGTTCTTGGTTTCAAGTCAGAGAATCATCAATGGCACAAATTTATCATGTTCTTTAATAAGCTCAGGGATATGGTTTAGTATATAGGTAAAGTAGACCAAATTTAAAATAAACCTTGTTGAGGAAGATATTACATGCCATAGTTTGTAAATGGTAACAAGCTTGTTAATTACTTGATTTATGTTGTTAATGGAAAAGAATGAATGCATGCAAATACATGACTTGTACCTGATTAATTCTTTTTAATATTATTTAAGAGGACCGTATGATGCTCGTTTGTTCTTGAACTAGTTGATGAGTTCATAAGACTTTTATTTTGAGAATGTGAACCTCATAAGATGTTTGGGATATCTAATTAAATCAGATTAGCATTTGTGTAGTATGATGTAATGTGGTGTCGGTTGACTCTCTATTTATTATAACATTCCTTTGAACTGTTTTGTTACCTGTTTTGAAAAGTGAAATTGTTCTAGTTTTCAAGATTTGTAAATGGATCCTTGCATGTTTTAACTGCATAGTGGTTATGTTATTGATTGCATGTTCACTAGTAGTATCTTTTATGGTACCCGAGTAGCATTGCACAATTCCTTTTATTTTAAACTTAACATACTGTGTTAGCATCGATGAGACTAGCAACCGTAGTCTAGCATGTTATTGACTGTCTTTGGTTTAGTTGAAAGTAAAAATAATAAAAAAATAAAATAAAATAAAATAAAAAATTAAATAAATAAATAAATAAATAAAATTTGATGTTTAATGCAAATTGAATCATAGTATATGTGATATCAAGTTTGAGACAAGGGCACATAGGTTTGGGTTAGTAGAGTTGAAGCCCATATCGGTAGTCATGTTTTGTAGTTCTAGTTTCGTATTCAAAGAGCGAGGACTTCAGGACTTTAGAAATCAGAGTCCGCAGCAGAAGCTAAATGAGTTTAAGACTCAGCTTAACTTTCAAAACTAGGATGGTTCAAGTGGTTGACCACAGTCTGAAACCAGGAAGCTTAGTAGCTACTAGACGAAGGATCTTGTAGAAACCATCCTAGGAACCTAAATGCAAACTGAAGTAGTTTTGGGTTTTCAATTATCACTTGCATGCTTTTAAATGTCATGAGGTGGGAAGTTTGCTAAGGCAACGACTATTATTGTTTGATAAATCATTGCTAATGCATTTCTCTCGGGTAGGTTTTACTAAATTTTGAGGACAAAATTTCTTTAAGGAGGTGAGTAATGTAATATCTAAAAAAAATGCTTGATTAATTATTATTATTATTCCATCTTCAATTTCCTTGCTTTACACATTAGAATATTTTTGGGAAATGATTTCATGAGCTTTATATGAATATTTCTTTTCTTTAGATTATGAAGGTTAGTTAAATTACTAAGTTTGTATTAATAGAGATCCTTGGGAGGTAAAGCCCAAATACACTAGCCCATAATAGCTAAAGTGACAAATCACTCTCCCCTTATTTTCCTCTCATTACACGGCTACACACACTACACACACACTCACTTTCATGTTCTCTTTCAAACTTCATCTTATTTAAACCACCAAAGTCTTCTTCTTCCTCCTTGCTCCAACAAATTCATCCATCCCTAGCCATCATCATCCAAGGTTGATTTTCAAGCTCTAACATCATTTCCTTGTAAGCCTTAAGCATCTAAACCTCTTCTGTTCATGTACTTCCTCCATTTGAGCTCTTCTTCCTCCATAGCCATGAAATTCGACCCACACTAGAGCTACGCCATCCATTCCTTATTTGGAAAAACCAACACCATATTCCCACTCCTCTACATCATCTAAGCCTATGTTATTTCACACAATTTTTCATTTGGAGCTCTCTAGCAAAAATGGGTATTTTGACCTAAGGACATCAAACCCTTAGTTCATCATTTTCATCATTTCAAGTTCCTTCCCTACAAAACCATGGTCCTAAGGAGGGAGATTACAGCCATCAAGGGAAAAGAGAGACAACTCAAACACAAGCTTCATAACCTCTACACCACTTGTGAGTTTCCTTAGTTTAGTGCTTGGTAACCATAAATCCAAGGTTAGGAATTTTAATTTGCTTGCTTTTATTGTTTGATTTGGTGCCTGCATGTTGATTATATGAATTAAATTGAGTGCATATTGATGATGTAAATTATTTCAATTGCATGCATGTAATTTGTTTGTGAAAAGTCCCAAATGAAGTTACTGGTCAGAAACCCGTATAAGCATATGTGAAGTATTTTTCTTATAATTATTTATATGGGGCTTTGTTCGTTATGATTCTTGTTTTTTTAGAAAGTAGACTCGAAATGATACAATTTAGGCACTTATTTTTCTGTTTTACACTGAGTATTGATGAAGAAAAACCTGTCATAATTTGGAGTATTGTAAGTGCCCTATTTTTTGGGTGCATAAATTTACTTATTAAAACTGTAAGTGTTCGTAAACTGTATTCCAAAACAAAAATCTTATTTATAAATTAGACTTATTTAGCTTTCCAGGGAGTGGTCTTTTGTCCAGATCCGACTTTGTTTGGTATTTTAATAAAATCATAGAAGTTGACTGAAAACTGCTGAAATTCTCCTTATGTTATTGATGCATTATCCCTTGTTGAATACTTGATTGAGAGATTATATATTGTTCATGTGAATGATTTATAAGTTTTTCTTTAGGTCAATAGTTTTTAATATATAAATTGATATGTGAGTTAAGTTATTTAATATTATGAAGAAATGAATATGAAACACCATTTGGCATCCAAAGGTAGTAACCATGCTAATTCTATTCATGATTCGAATTAGAATGGTTATCAATGACATTTCAAATGTCAAGTACAGAAGTCCTTTTAATTTGGAAGGCAATCATAGAAGTTCTTTCAGTTTGGAAGGCAAGTATAGAGTCATTTCAGTTTGAAAGGGTAGCAAGTAAGTGCAAAGCAAGTGGGACGCTGCTTGTGGTCATAGACGTATGTTCTGCCTTACAGTATAGAGCTGGTTCCTCTTAAGTACCTCGGTGCATGGGGAACAACGACGTTTTTGCACTGACAAAATTAAAATGGGATGTCTGAATGAGTGGTTCACAAATATTTTTAATGACATGATGATGCCAGGATTGAACCCAAAGCTAGTCCCTCTTAAGTACCATGGTGCGTGGGGGGCAGCAATGATGTTTATACTTGATGATATGTATAAGTTTACTAATATATGTATTTGTGTGGGACTGAGTCCTCTGTTTTCATGAAATTCACTGAGATTTCATATCTCACCCCCTCACCCTTTTGTTTCCGGTTAATCCCTCCTATGTTGGAGAACTCTGAAGTATCCCCATAAATACTTGGCAGTTGTTCCAATGTAAGCTGATTGTTATTGAAGACGTTGCCGGATCGGAGTCAAGTGTCATATTGTCATTGTTTAGTCTCTAAGTATGACTTTTTTTTGAAAATGTATGAGCTGTTTATCAAAAAACTAATTTTAGTGTATCTTATGTTTTGTATCTAGTAGTCTCTCAATGTACTTTGGGGTATTACATTATATAATTTACTATTTTTAAGTTAATAAACGTTAATGTTTACGTTCACATTATAATTTACTTTTTTCTCATTTATTTGCATTTTAACATAAAACTAAATTTTAAATAATAAATTAAGTTAAAAATTAGAAAAATTATAGTCATTATGATAGAAATTGTTACCTTGAAATAATTGTACAATTATAAATACAAGTCCAAATCATTTTATTGTGAAGATCGATATTTACACAAAACCACAAGCAAAATTTATCATTTGATTTTCATTTTATTATTTCATTATTGTGTTGTTAACTCGATACTAAATGTGTTTTGATAAGTTTACTCATATGTTTTAGTTTTTGTATACGTGTGTGAATCTGAATGTTAATAGTTTCTTTATATCTATTGAAGACAATTGCATATTTGATTTGATAATTAGCAAATGTTTTATAAAATAGTTAAAAACTAAAAACTAATTAAATATGGAATACCTGTAATTAGTCGAAGTGACTGCAAAACAATAGCTTTCTTGATTTAAGTGCCATATCTAAGGTGTTACTATATATATGGTCGAGTCTAAGAGATACCAATAAAAATTTCAATTCAATAATTTTACAAAAATTAATATAATAACAATATATTTTAAATACCTATGTGCCATCTTATATTTCTATAAAATATGAGCTGAAGATGAAAATAGGGAGAAGTCCAGAGTGACTAGAAAGTTGGATGGATCAAATTTTTAAAAAAATAAAATAAATTATCTTTTAAAAACAAGTAAAATGGAATATATTCTAAAACTTTGTCGATGATAGAAAAATGTGAGCAAATTAGCTTATTCCCAACTTTGTGATGATGGGGCATTAAAATAGTCATAAACCTTTTAAGAAAAACAACTTTTCAAAAGTTACCTTTTCAAAATTTATCATCAAGGAATCGATTTACATTTATTTTTTTATAGAATAAATTTGAAGAATTAGAATATAATTTTCCAATGCACATTAAATATGATCTAAGGCTCAAATTTGTTTCATAGAATCAGGTGTTATTTCCTTGTCAAAGTCTATTATAATTTTTTGTAATAAGTGAAGAAACAAGAACTCGTTAAAATGAAAGTAATAAAACATATTTTATCATAAAAATAAATAAAGGGCAAATTTCATTAACTTAGCATAGGCATTAGAATAAACAGGTACCAATTATTATAACGGACGATATAAGGTGCTAACATTTTCCTAATCCATGAACCTAAACTCTAAAAGATAGATTGTATTCTTCTGAACCAATTGAACCATTCCTTCTTTTAGGGACAATTCGATTGGTTGAAACTCCCTTTTTTTGCAGTGGTATATCTGAGAATTCTTCATAACGCATTGAGCTGTGCAGAGATGGACATCGTGACAGGGAGGATTAAGTAGGTCATATTGTTGATTTATTCCTTAGTAGACTGTGTTGTCCAGGGTAACCATCAACCAAGGGGAGTTGAATTGTGTAACACCCCCTTGGGCAATACTATGTAAACACGTGCGGAAATAAAGTAAAATGAATTTTGCTGGTTGCTTTCAGAAAATTGATTTACTTTAGGCCAGAAAACTCGGGAGTAAAAAATCATTTTCTTCTGTGGAAAACTCTAAGAAACCCAGATACACACATTAACACAGTAAATTCTATTCATAACGAGGTCACCATGACGTACCATTCTTCTCAAACGTTTCAATTTTCAAAAGAGAAAAATTAAAACAAGGACTAAACTATAAAACCACATTCACCGACCTTTTAAAACATACAACCCAAAGGAAATTCTAAGCTGGTCGCTCTACAAGACACTCACTGAGAACATGTATATGCAAGGGTGAGTTCCATATATGGATTTTAGAATGATAACCATATGCACGACACACAAATAACATTTAACATGTATATTCAATGGTAAACATTCTATTCACCAAAGGGTTTCATACCCGACAATCTACATTGTTTTAAAAACCATGACATTTAAATATTCATCAACTAACTTTTGTACAAATCTCCGGAGCTTCCAACACCAAATAAATGAGTTGATCATGCTCTCATTGCCAAATAAGGCATAATATAAACATTGCCAGATAAGGCAAGTTTCAAATGATTTGGCCTGTTAAGGTTCCGAGTTCCAACTATTTAAGTAAATAACTCGGTAGGATACGAGTTCCAACCATCATTGTAAGTAGTTCATAAGATCATCCAATGATAATTGTAATTAACTCGGCATATAAAATATGACTAATATCCGAGCTCCCGAAATAGTCGTAAATAGTCCGGCCTTTCTTAGACCCCCATTCATTTCACCCAAAGGTGAAATGTATCCCATAACATAGATACCTACCAAGGTACCATGAATAAAACCTTTAGGCACATTTGCCACAATAAAATGCAAATTCCATGAAAAACATTTAAGTTTAACCAACTTTCTAATCAAACAGACTCCAAGTAAAAAAAAGTGCAAATCACGAAATCTAGACCGATGCACCATATTTAGATTCGTAGATTTTGGCGCACGAAATCAAAATCACTTTTTATAGGACATCTAGTCCCTACTTCACCTTTCGAACCCTTGGCCCATATCATAGAACACTAGATCCCGATGTCTCGGTAGCTTGGTTCGTTTTTCAATCTAAAAATCATTTTCGCTTTGTGAAACACAAATCCAAAACCAAAATTTCCTCAACTTATCCAAATTGTCGGAAATAAGCCATTGCATAAATCCACTTTATCAAAAATCCTTTTACGTTGGAAATTTGTTTTATAAAATCATCAAAATCACTTAAAATTCATTTTCTTTCAAAAATCAATATTTTAAGCCTAAAAACATTGATATGAGACAAATTCTCTGTTTTAACTAATATTACCGTTTTTAATAATACTTCTGTAAATATTGTCAGAATTGTCCAACATTTGACGTTTTAAAAACGTTTTAAGCCCAAATATGACTTTTCTAGCTGAAATAATTTTTCCAACATCATAATAAAATTATTTTCGAAACTTATTTTCTTAAAATAATATTTTCTAATGTTTAGAAATTTCTTACACATAAACTAGTAGTGCAAAAATATTTTCACGGTTACGTCCTCACTATGACTCATAAAACACTCTTATGCTGTTAAATCATTAAAATAATATTATTTTCAACTTTTTCTCATTTTCAACCAACCAAAATACTTAAGTAATATTATATTACTATTTCTCATCAATTAAAACTCATTATCCCGTAAAAACTTTTTAACACTTTTAACCTCATTATTAATTGAGCACTGACCACTGTCGGGCTTTACAATCCACAAACCACGTTAATAACAATCATGTCAATAATATAGCATATTACACAATTAATGACATGCAATAAACTATAATAACAATTAAATGGGGATAATCAAGTAATTAAAATTAGATAGTTTAAAAGCAGAGAAATATAATTACGTAAAACAATATATATACCAAATAAAATATACAGACCACAAACAAATTACATACAGCTATTGAAAAAATCCCTGAGGTACTCCCCTTACCACTTGAAGACTTTTCCTTTTTGTATCAAAATTTCGTCGAGCGTCCGATCTCCACAAAACACGTACATAATTCACACAACAATTTATCCTTCAACAAAACACAACAAATAATTATCAATCAAACACTAAATACACCTATGCTCCTATATGATAGGTTCGGCCATGAGGTGTTTAATTGGCTAAAAATTTCTAAAACTCCTAAGCTCTTGGATTAGTGATCCTTGATCACTTAAAACCCTAAACCATTGGTTAACTTGCAAAGGTTGAAATAAAATACTCCAAGCCTTCAAAACCGTAGTTTCGGTCATGGCTAGATAAATTAGCTAGAGATCTCAAAATTTTACATACTCTTAGATCCATGACTTTAGAGTAGTGTAGAGTTAAGACAAATTATCATAAGTTGAAAAATGAAACAAAATCTTTCAAGTTCTCAAGAAAATAATTTCAGCCATGAGAAACAAAATGGCTTAGAGGTTTATTTTTTATTCAATAATCATGGATTCAATACATATATAAGTTATAAGATTGAATCAAGCAAGACTAGTTTTAAAAAAAATGAACAAAGTCCTCCCCCACAATAAACTAGGGTTCGACCTCATCAAGTTAAATGGGCAAGAAATTTTTGTTGAATGCATCCTCTTGGATCTTAAATATAGAGAGGATACTAAGATCATAGAAATTGATTTCACTTTAAAAGGATTTTTCTATGATTTTCTATGAATTTTCAAAGTTCTAGATCTAGGAATTGAAAATTATGATCAAGACTTCAAATCACAAAAATGAATGAAGAACATGATGATGATTGAGTGAGAGGAGTATGGTATACCTCTTGGAATTGAAAAATGAGCTAAGAATCAAGTAGTTGCTTCACACTTTTTGGCTATGGAAACTTAGAGCTTTTTGAGAGAAAATGAGAGGAAGAAGATGAAGTGATGCACAAATGAGTATGATGGCCTAAGGAAATGGGTGCGGGCCGTGGGAAATGTGGGTAAAAGGGTCCAAATCATAAAAATTTAAGGACAAAAGTGTAATCTCAATTAAGTCAATTTTGTGATTAAGTTAGGACTTAAGGACATTTTGGTAATTTACCCTAAGGTAATCGTGAAAATTATGTGGTTGAGGTTGAAGGAGAGGTGGCTGATTTGTGTCCACAAATTGTTGTGCAAACTTGGCACTTCGATGAAAGTTCAAGGGTAAAATGGTCCAAGGGCAAAATGGTCTTTACACTAATTTGAAGAAATATCTAGATTTTTGTTTAAATGTCATCATGACATTGGTGACTTATCCATATGACTCACCATCCTAAGTGGCAAGAGGTCTCAGAATCCGATGTCGGGTTTTGTCTCTGCACGTCCATTCTCGACACCGTCGTTGGAAATAAGATATAAAATCTATTCATTTCCTTCTCGGGTCCAAATTAGGTTTTCTGATCAGTAAATTGAAAACGCAGACCGGGTTCAGTCTGAATTTTCAACCCAAAATTTAACCGTATACTTATAAAAATAAGTATAATATGAATATGACTTTGGTTTTCCTAAAATCATTTTCTAAGTTTCAGATAAAAATATAAATGTTTATTTATATTTATATCGATCTTAGAAAGTGTAACACCACGTTTTTCGTAAATAAGTTTAATACATTTATACATATATATTATATATATGTTTGTATATGCTTGTTATGTTTATTTTTGATGCCTAAGTTCATGTTTGGGGAAGTTTAGCCTTAGAAAGGTTCAATCCTTTTAGAGTCCTAGTAACATGTTTCACCGTTTTGGCCATATCTTGAGTTCTAGATGTCCAATCGAGGTGATCTTTGTGGCGTTGGAAATATAAGAGAATTTGGGCAATCCTAGTGCGATATAAACCTCTTCCCTTCCCTCCCCTCGAACCCCTTGAAGTTCTCGGTGTTCTTGCTCTAGTTTTGGGAGAGGAACGTGCGCGTTAGCGTCTTGGTTAACCTTTTTGTTGGCCAAGGCTTGATTCGTTGGTCGAGCTGCTTGAGGGAACGCGACCAGTTCTTTGTTAGGAGTCCGATCTTCATACCAGGTATGGGGAGAAGGAATAGTATGAGTATGTAGGCTTGCGGGTAGCATAAGACGAAGGGTTACCCATGACCCTTTTCCTTGTTAACATGATTATATGGTTAACTGTTGTTGATGATTGTTTATTGTGATAATAATATTAGTATAAATGTTCGTATTATTAATTGATGTTGTATGTTATCAATATGTTAATGTTATGATGACATGATTATGGTGAGTATGATGCTATTGACTGTTGTTTGTGTTGTGCTCTTTATGAGTGTTGATTGTTGAGGATGTTAATGCCAACAATGATGTTAAGACTTTAAAATGCATTAATGATAATAATGATAATTAAGGGATGTTCTCCCAGTTGTTCATAATACATGAATGTAGTGTGAGAGGTAAAGTTATGTTCATAGGGCTTAGTTAAAGACCCCAGGGTTGATTAGTGAGTGTTCTAGGAACAATAATAATGAAGCTATGACTAAAGGATTAATTCCCCATAATGATAAGAGATGAATGTTAAGGAATAATAGTTAAGATTAATGAAGCTGATGAGTTATGGATTAGAAGAACCTTAGGTTCAATCTGAATTGTCCCCAATGAGTTGGTAAAGGGTCTGCGACCCTTCTGCCCATAACAGCAGGGCACACGCTTGAGCACGCTCGTTCTCAACGGGGAGGACGACCATTCTTGCATTCAAACCCAGAATTGGGCATGCTGCTTGAGCACGCCCGTGCTCAACAGTCAGCACGACCGTGCTTGACTGTGAGCTCAGCACGACTGTGGTGAAGGGTGAGCACGCCCGTGCTCACCTGACCAGAACAGAACGAGAATGTTGAACTAAGGGTTTTCACCCCAAACGCTTAAAAGACTTAATAAAGTACCAACGAAACATGAAAACCAAAGACAAGTGAAGAGGTGATGTTGTACCTTAGTAACCGAGTGGCCTAGGGGGCCTTGATGCTTAAAGGTCAAGGTGTTTAGCTCTGGTGCTCGGGAATCATGGTGTTAATAACTAAAGTGATAAGATGTTGTACCTTGGTAGCATAGTGTCCGCTCCAAGGGTGCCTTGATGCTTGATGGTCAAGGTGTTGAGCTCTGGTGCTAATGGCCAGGGTGTTGTTGATGTTTGAAAGACTTAACGATGAAATGTTAAACGATAATCCTCGATAGCCTAGTAGTTGAGGTGTTGATGGTGTTAACACTTGGGTAGCCTATGGGCCCAAGCGGAGGTGGTGGTTGTGTGTTGTTTGTTGTTTATCATGCAATCACGCATCGGAGATGTTGATTGGAGGTTGTGCAACATAGGGGAGGTTGTCCATGAGTAAGATGGTCTGGCCATTCGCGGTGATTCATTCGAGACTATGGGGTCTTGTACAACCATGATGGCGCACCCGTGAGTATGGTGTGTCGGCTATCCTAGGGGTCCACCCATGGTTGGTGGTCTGGCCCGACGTTGGTGCTTTTTGGCCAATGTGGAGATGTAACCCCAAAGTTAGCATCCCGAGTTAGTTTGAATCCAAGTGCATAGTAGAGCAGTGGAACCGACTGCATTGCATAGCATACACGTTATATGATGATGAATGTTATGATATTGATGTTTGATGTAACATGTTGGTTTGATGTATGGTTGTCTTGCTAACTGCTTCCTTACGGTTATATTTATATATATGTTTCTTACTCCCTATCTCTATGTTTCTTGTTTTGTGGCATGTATCTTTTATGCAGAGGTTTATGTGCAGCCAGTTGAGGAGTGACTCTGAGGAGCCGCGACTCGTAGATAGGATTTCCTCTTTCTGTAGTTAGTTAGTTTGTTTCTGTTGTATCCGAGTTGTTTTATCGGATTGGTTATACCATCTCTGTAGTGTGACATCGGGGTTGGGTTCGTTTATGTTAATGTTCATGCTATGTTTCTTTTATAAATATGTTTCGATTATTTCCGCGTTATGTTACAATGCGACAAATTCTGCCCAGTTTTTATTATTATGATATAATACGCATGTGTTCTTTTCCTTTTTATATTTGTGTTATCGCTTGTGAATGCATGCGTGGTAGAGGGTGTCACATTTAGTGGTATCATAGCAGTTCGGCCCTGTCCGGACGTGGTATGAGTCTATTGAGAGTCTTCTGTGTGTTTTGTTTGAATTATCTATACTTATTATAGATAATGATGCTTTAGTGTTAGGAACCTGATAACTCTTAGAAATGATAGTTATTTACTCTTTCTTAGCTTGAGTTTTTGTAATCTTTAAGTATTTTATGTGGATGTTTTAGGCGTTTTAAGTTAGTTTAGTGTAATATGTGTCTTTTTATAAATTTCATTTAATTTTATGTTCTTGAGTGTCTAGGAATATGTTTAATGTGTTTCTTGAGTGTTGTTAGGTTTTTGTTGAGGTTTAGATAAGCTGCTGGAACTGGGCATGCTGCAGCATCTGGGAGTGAATTGCTGACAAGCTGCTGGAAAATGATTTGGTCTTGCTGTAGCATATGGACGCGCAGAAAAGGACAAAAGCTGAGCACCTTTTCTCTCTCCCGACAGCTGTCATAAAAGTCGAGGATGTCCTTGCTGATTTCTTTAGGGTTTTGTGGTGGTACATTTGAGGAAATGGACCCAAGCACCTATTTTAATATCATTTTTAAAGGCCCAAAAGGAGAAAAGACAAGTAGGCCTTTGTAAAACCCTAAAAAAGGGGTATTCACTCACTTTTGAAGAGGGATCTGCAGAGGGCATCAGCTGAGGCAACGAAGACAGCAGCTGGAGAGTCTCTTCCTCCTCTCCTTTGTTCCATTTTCGTGCTCCCTTTGTAATGGTTTTCTTCTCTTTTTTATATTTTTTGTTTGTAAGATCAACATGAGCTAAACCTCTTAAGCTTTAGGTATGTTATTGTAATGATTGCTTAGCTCTTTTTATGCAATGATATGTTCTGTATTTTCCTTTATTATGTGTTGAATGTTGTTTAGTTAAGAGTGGCCAACTTAATTAAATACCTAGCTTGCTTGATTTGGAAAAATTGAGTAAAGTGGAAATTGATGAAGGATAGGGGTTAAGTCATTAATTGGAAAATTAAATGATGTTGGATAGGCTAGGAATAGGTACTCAAGTCCCTAAGCTAGCTGGAATGTGCTTGATTAAGAGGGTGGTGTAATTAATCTGAATCTAGGAATAGAACAAAGTTAATGAACCTAAACCTTAAGTGTTGGAAAACACACTTTTATTTCCTGGAGTTAAATGCTGCAGCATGGTGAGGCATAATTGAAGCTAAGCAGGATTTACGATGCAGCATACCTAAAGCTATTTTATCCATATTTGACAACATTCTCTTTTTCTTATCTTGTTCTCTTATTATAGCTTTTTAATATTGCCCTTTTTATTATTTGAAAATCAACACTTTCACACACTATTTGGTTATCCTTTAATCTTAACTACCAAGAACAATTAATCTGAATTTTTGGTAATTGCTACCGCATTCTAATCCTCGTGGGAACGATCTCTTACTTACTCTTTATTACTTGTTATGATTGTGTATACTTGCACATTGCACTTTTTTTTAGCAACAAGTTTTTGGCGCCGTTACCGGGGATTAGTAATGGCGTTTAAATTCCAATTTTCAGATTAGTAGTTCTTTTAGTTAGGACAACTGATTTTTATAGTGATTGCTGTAGCAACATGTACTTGTTCTGGTTGAAATGGCTGAAGCAAAGCACCGTGACAACATGGCATTGACCAATGATAGGAATAGTGCTATCCAAGAATATGCACTCTTTGATCCAGCAATTTTGAACACAAGGATTGTGAGAACTGAAATCATAGCCTTTCACTTTGAGTTCAAACCTGTCATCTTTCAAATGCTGCAACTAATGGGGCCATTCAGTGGAGTTGACAATGAAGATCCTCACTTACATGTGAAGCAGTTTCTGAATGTGGCTAGTAACTTTAAATACCCAGACTTTATTGATGATGCCTTCAGGTTGATATTGTTTCCATATTCTCTGTGTGTGAAGGCTAAAACTTGGTTATATTGTTTGGAGCCCAACTCAGTGGATACATAGAACAAGTTAGCTGAAAAATTCCTCATTAAATACTTTCATGCTTCTAAAAATTCTAGGATGAGGAATGACATAACCTCATTCAAGCAAATGGATGATGAACCACTGTTTGAGGCTTGGGAGAGGTTTAAGGAGCTATTGAGGAGATGCCCTCATCATGGACTTCCTATATGCATTCAAATATTTATGATGGATTGTTGCCTAATGCAAGAATGATGTTGGATGCTTCAACAGGTGCCACATTGTTGACAAAGTCTTATAATGAAGCATATGCCTGATTGAAAGCATTCTTACAAATAGTCATCAATGGCCCACTGCTAGGCTATGCTCCAGTAAATCAAATGCTACAGCAGGCATGCATGAAGTGACTGAAATTTCTGCTATTTCTTCTCAGTTAGCCTTACTGACAAACATGGTGAAAAATTTAATCATGGCTAACCAGAGCATCTGTGCAAACCAAGCTGTAATGAATGAGCCTATGGGAAATGAGCAACACTATTTCCAAACTGATGTTGTATCGTGTGTGTACTGTGGAAGGAGCCCTTATTTGAAAAATGTTTTAGGAATCAGGCATCTGTGAATTATCCTGGATACTTACCCAAATAACAGATGTTGCAACAACCTTAATAGCAACAACAAGTTCAATATAGCAATCAACACATGTCTTTGGAAGCTGTACCTAAAGCCTTCATGACAGAAACAAAAGCCCAATTGCAGAGTCAGGATGCAGCATCGAGGAATCCTTTAAATCAGATTGGATAATTGGCTACAACATCGAGCTCAAGACAGACTTGCACAATGCCCAGCACCATAAAGACAACTAAGTTTAATGAAATGGAGCACTGCAAGGCAATAATCCTCATAAATGGGAAAGAATTCCTTACTTCAGTATGGCAGAATAAAGACAAAATCTGTTAAGACTAAGAGTAATGTCCAGAATGCAGAATCTGGGTTTAAAAAGACTGATCCAATTATTGAAGAATCTTCTGAACATGCTGCAGCAAAGAAAACACAGTAGAAAAAATATGCATAAACTTCTGAAAAATATGCAGAAAATTCTTTACCCAATTTTGCACCGGAAAAGCCTTCACTATCTTTCTCTCAAAGATTGAAGAGGCAGCTCAAACATATGAGGAGTAAGATGAGGTGGCTATTCCCAAAGAGATTAAAAGCCCGGGAAAGAAAACACTCAGGAAAATGGCTCAATTTGCTCAAAGGAGGAGCTACTTTTGTTTGGCCTAGCTGTGAAGAATTTCTGCACTCAGATGCTATAGCATGCGGCAACATCAGAACAGGGGATGTTTTCTCTTCTACCCTTTTACTGTTTTGGAAATTTTTATTTTGTTTTATGTTGCTTCCTTCTAGTAGTACTGTAGTTTATGTTGTGTTTGATAGTGATTGTCTATTAGTTGTTTTAGTATGTTTGTCTCTGATTGGACTACAATTGATTAATGAAAAGCCCCCTTCATGGGCATCTTTTTAACAATAAATCAAGTTGTTTGGACAACAACCTTCATTTCTGAACCTTTGACATGATTGTTGAACTTTTGATCTGTTTGGATTGACTGAAATTATTTGAAGCTTAAACATATGTTGCAGCATTTTGATATAACCTGTGAGATTTTGAGCCTCAACAGTTTTATTTTATTGTGACTTCCATACAAATGCATTCTCTGTAAAGTTTGACTTGATTCTTACTTGCTTGTACATATCACTGCTGCACACACTTTTGCTTGAGCCATATTAGATTTTTCTTAATCCTAGTCTTAGCCTACATAGCCTACGCTTTGATTTTAACTTTGTGTGTGAGCCCTTTGAGCTTGAGCCCCTTATTCTGTTACTAGCCACATTAAAAACCCTATTACTTGAAAAACAATAATTGTCCTATCTAGGCGGAGTTTAGGGATGCTTTTCTTGACAATATGCTTGTAACATAAGTTTAGGGGTAGCTTGAGGACAAGCACCATTCTAAGTTTGGGGGTGCTATACAACAAAATGATGTATTGTAAAATGACCGAGCTTTACTGAATTTTGTTTATTGAAATTGTTAAAAAAAAGAAAAGAAAATAAAATAAAAGGAAAACAAAGAAGAAGAAGGAGAGAACAAGAATAGGACAACGGCCTTAAAATGTGAAACTTGTTCTCTATTTTCATAAAAAAAACAAAAAGAAAAAAAAGAAGAGAAAAGAAAAGAAAATAAGAGAAATAAGAAAAGGAATGAATGGATAAGGAAACTAGAAAGAAAAGAGTACCTCCTCCTTGGTACTGAGATTGATGTGTTATGATGAGCCTCTGGTTGACTGAATTTATAACTAATAAAAACCTTGGCTTTGTGCTAATTTTATATCATTTTCACCCAAATTAGACTCGATTGTCTTTAAGCAGTATTTTGAGTCTATAAAGTATTTTTAGGTTAATTTAGTTGATTTAGAGTTAAATAAAATACTTATGCTATTTTCTGTTTTCAGGTTAATAAAAAGAAATAAATCTGGAGCTTTCGCCCCGCGAGAAGGATGTTCGCCTCGCGAACCAGAAGGTGACTGTGCCAGAGAAATTACAACCATTCTGTCTCGCCCCGCGAAGACTTGACTCGCCTCGCGAGTAATTCAACCTTGGAAGACCAGAAGCCATCACGGCTTGCGCATGTTGAAGGTCACGGGCATTACAGTTTGGAATCTGAAGAGTCTTGCCTCACGAATGATATGCTCTCCTCGCGAGAAGATCAAAAGTTGCAGACTGTTCGCATTATTCGCCTCGCGAATGTGTTCTCGCCTCGCGAGAAAGCTGATTCCAGAAACTTGTATATAAGTCAGTTTTAGACATAACTGAGGTGGGCTGGTGGCTAGCTAGTTTTAGTTAGTCAGTAGTAGTAGTTCTCAGTAGTTTAATTCTTTTCTTTTGTGTTTATTTCTGTAATGGAGAACTAGTCTCCTTGATTAATCTACTGGGATTGGTTTCCATTACCACACTTGAGGTTGTGTATTTCCTGTTTTATTTGTTTTTCTCTTTTCAATGCCATATTATACATTTCTGTTTGTTTAATTCAGGAGTGTATAGTGTTGTGTTGATTCATTTCAGTGATGTTATGTTCCTATACTTAATCGCGTTTGTTTAATTCGCGTGTGTTCATTCATGTTCGTTTAGTTCATGAGGGCTTAACCCCATTTGTTTAATTCGGGAATAGGAACATATATCCGTAGTAGCGATTTCGTTTGTTAATTGTTGCTACAACTGAAAGGGGATGAGAATCTGCTTAGGGCCTGGATTTATATGAACCGATGATAGTGGGAAACCGAGAACAGTAGGTTGATCGTTCTTTAGCTTATTTGGTAATTACTTTTTATTGCATTGTTTTTTCTGTTCTGTTTTCTTTATTTAGTTTTCAATCTCAAAACCCCCAAATCTAACTTTTACTGATTTTCTGTTAATAACAACAACACCTAAGAGTCCTTAAGAGACTATACTCGAGTTGTCGCTTTCCTATCTACATTATTTTGTAAACGCTCGTTCTTTTTGGCGCGTGGCGACAGCGCGGCCATGTTAGTTTGTGGAAAGCATTTGGTGTGGAACATATTGTAGGGAAAGCATTTCAAAATTCCACCTAGTGTTAGCCACTTCCCAAAAATGTATCATACCTTAACCTAAGCCCCATTACAACCCAATAAAAGTCCTCTTGCAGTGTAAAGCTTTGATATTGTGCTAGTGAGTTTAGAAGCTTGTCAAGCTTATGATAGGGTTGCATGTGAATGATGATTGAGTGAACCCGCTTACTTGTGTGAGTGAGAAAGAACACAATGTTCTGAGTGCATAATGTTGTAGCATGTTGTTCTAGGCTGAAAATGATTGATGTCATGAAAATCTATAACTTGTGATGCTTGAGTGTTGAGGATGAAAGAAGTTGGTTTTGTGGAAAAAGTGGCTGATTAAAAAAATATTTGTGGTCTATCATTCTTGTTTGCATGTTTAGGTCTTTGGTGATTTTTGTCTGCATGTTTTCATCATTCTTGTCTATCATTCTTGTTTGCATTATTAATTGTGGTCTAACATTCATGTTCATAGGGCTTAGTTAAAGACCCTAGGGTTGATTAGAAAGTGTTCTAGGAACATTAATAATGAAGCTATGACTAAAGGATTAATTCCCCATAATGATAAGACATGAATGTTAAGGAAGAATAGTTAAGATTAATGAAGTTGATGAGTTATGGATTAGAAGAACATTATGTTGAATCTGAATTGTCCCCAATGAGTTGGCAAAGGGTCTGTGACCCTTCTGCCTAGACTAGCAGGGCGCGCGCTTGAGCACGACCATGCTCAACGGGGAGCATGACAGTGCTCCTATTCAAACCCAGAATTGGGCGCGCTGCTTGAGCACGCCCGTGCTCAACAGTCAGCACGATCATGCTTGACTGTGAGCTCAGCACAACTATGCTGAAGGGTGAGCACGCCCGTGCTCATCTTACTAGAATAGAACCATAATGTTGAAATAATGGTTTTCACCCCCAAACGCTTAAAAGACTTAATAAAGTACTAACGAAACATGAAGACCAAAGACAAGTGAAGAGGTGATGTTGTACCTTGGTAACCGAGTGGCCTAGAGGGCCTTGATGCTTAAAGGTCAAGGTGTTTAGCTCTGGTGCTCGGGAATCATGGTGTTAACAACTAAAGTGATAAGATGTTGTACCTTGGTAGCCTAGTCCCCGCTCCAAGGGGACCTTGATGCTTGATGGTCAAGGTGTTGAGCTCTGGTGCTTATGGCCAGGGTGTTGTTGATGTTTAAAAGACTTTACGATGAAATGTTAAACGATAATACCCGATAGCCTAGTGGTCGAGGTATTGATGGTGTTAACACTTGGGTAGCCTATGGGCCCAATTGGAGGTGGTGGTTGTGGTTGTGTGTTGTTTGCCGTGCATTCATGTATCGGAGATGTTGATTGGAGGTTGTGCAACATAGAGGAGGTTGTCCGTGAGTAAGACATCTGGCCATTCGCAGTGAGTCATTCGATACTAATAGGTCATGTACAACTGCGATGGCACACCCGTGAGTATGGTGTGTCGGCAATCCTAGGGGTCCACCTATGGTTGGTGGTCTGGCCCGGCATTGGTGCTTTTTGGCGAATGTGGAGATGTAACCCCAAAGTTGGCATCCTAAGTTAGTTTGGATCCAAATGCATAGTAGAGGAGTGGAATAGAACTACATTGCATAACATACACGCTATATGATGATGAATGTTATGATATTGATGTTAGATATAACAAGTTGGTTTGATGTATTCTCGTCTTGCTAACTGCTTCCTTGCCGTTATATTCATATATATGTTTCTTACTCCCTATCTCTATGTTTCTTGTTTTGTGGCATGTATCTTTTATGCAGAGGTTGATGTGCAGCCAGTTGAGGAGTGACTCTGAGGAGCCACGACTCGTAGATAGGATTTCCAACTTTCAGTAGTTAGTTAGTTTGTTTCTATTATATCCGAGTTGTCTTATCGGATTGGTTATACCAGCTCTTTAGTGTGACATCGGGGTTGGGTTCGTTTATGTTTATGCTCATGCTATGTTTCTTTTATAAATATGTTTCGGTTATTTCCGCATTATGTTACAATGCGACAACTGCTGCCCGATTTTTATTATTATGATATAATACACATGTGTTCTTTTACTTTTTATATTTGTGTTATCTCTTGTGAATGCATGCGGGGTAGAGGGTGTCACAGAAAGCAGAAAAATCAGGGTGTTACATTACTACCCCACTTAAAAAAAATTCGTCCTCGAAATTTCGTGATTCAAACTAGACAGGATTTTCTTAATCCCAAGAAAGTGTATAGAAGAACTTTATCAATCTAGAAATAATACAGGAATATCCAAGATGTAAAAAGATTCTTTAATAGGTTCGTGAGTGTAAAAATACATAGCTAATATATATTTACCACCATGACTCTAATAAAGTTCCTTCCTTCACGAGAACTCCTAGTGGATTAGGAACTCACAAAACGAATAGTTCCCACTCATAAGAGAATTTATTCTTTGAACAAGGGATTTAGAAACCGATAATTTAAAAACAACCACAGTCCGATGAAATTCAGACTGAATTACTTTCACCAAAAGTAAAAGTGACTAGACTAAGCCTCATATAGAAACTTCTTTTATCAAGAAAGTGGATATCCTAATCAACAACAGGACAATTCACAAAAATTTCCACGATAATTGATACAACCATTGAAGTTTGAAAAAAATTCACAATCGTTGGAAAAGAAATGATCTGACCCCAAAATCTTGACTGATTACAACAATCAAAAGAAAAGGACTGGAATAAATTTCCTTGAAGAAACCTCTATTCTCATAAAGCGGTAGATATTACACATCACTAACATCAACTGAAAAGACTAACAACATAAAAGACTTCGAAGAGTCAAATACTGTAGGAAATTAAAATACGATTATACTTAGAATTCGTTACAAAACTTAAATTTACTAGTACAAAACCTTTAAGTTGTGAAGGTTCAACCTCATTCCCGGTATAAACCGTCCGCCCTTAATGCTCGTTTCTCTTTTGCCACCTTTTTAGAAGCTCGTACTTTGTTTCTATCTGCTTCAGATTTCTTTACATTACAAACCCTTGCACTATGCCCAATATTTCCACATTGATAACATAGAATCCCTTCAAATGGACAAGCATCTGCCAAGTGGTCTTGCTTTCCACACTTTGAGCATTGACGAACAGAGTCTCAGTTATTATTCCCATCCTTTTGCTGGGGTCATAAATATGGTTTGTTTTGATTTTGTTTCCCCTTATGATTCTGGTATTTGTTCCTGAATCGAGATGATCCTCCGGTGTTACTATAGTTGTCCTTCCCTTTCTTCATCAATTCCACCTTACGACATTTCTCAACCAACGCTTGGAAATTGCGAATCTCCAGCGGTAATACAGATTTCTTGATACCAAATTGCAAACCTCCTTCAAAGCGTTCACACTTCCATCCCACATTTGGCTGAACTTGGAAGAAACGAAAATATTTTGCTAGTGACTCAAACTTCGCCACATACTCCAAAACATATAGATCTCTTTGTTGCAACTGCAGAAATTCTCGTTCCTTCTCAATCCTAGTACTTTCTGGGAAATACTGGTTCAGAAATGCGTTTTGGAACACATCCCAAGTAATTTCCTGCTGATCAGCTTCCAGAAGTTGTTTAATGCCCTTCCACCAATACTGTGCTTCTCTTAAGAGCAGAAATGTAGCATATTGAACTTTTACTCCTCTAGGGCTATGGATAAGCTCGAAAATCTTCTCCAACTCTTGTATCCATAGATCAGCCTTCTCAGGATCTGAATCCCCACTAAACTGTGGTGGATCTTGACGTCGAAAAGCAGTCAGATCTTTGCCTTCCGCCGCTTGCTGAGTCTGAGCAGCTATAGCATATGTCTGCATAGCAATAGCAGCCGCAAGGTTACCCATTGCTTGTGCGGTATCATCCACTCCACCTTCTGGTTCTGTTTCCATAACTGACCTATAAGACAAAGTCAGCCAGTCCGCAACCAGAACTGAAACGTTTCCTTACGTGTCTAAAACACATTACTTCTAAGAAGTAATTCAGTCAATACACCATCTATTGTTCATAGATTCTTACAAGGTCTCGATTACCTCAAAACACAACTACTTGTGTGCCAACACACATTGTTTCAACACGGAGACAATTCAAGCAAGGTCCTACCAGAGACCACACAACAAAAAAATAATAGACCTATTCCCCAAGGTTCCCGAAAGACTCGACCTGCTCTGATACCACTCTGTAACACCCCCTTGGGCATTACTATGTAAACACGTGCGGAAATAAAGTAAAAAAAATTTTTCTGGTTGCTTTCGGAAAATTGATTTACTATAGGCCAGAAAACTCAGGAGTAACAAAAAATTATTTTGCGGAAAACTCTAAGAAACCAAGATACACACATTAACACAATAAATTCTATTCATAACGAGGTCACCACAACATACCATTCTTCTCAAAAGTTTCGATTTTCAAAAGAGAAAAATTAAAACAAGGACTAAACTATATCACCACATTCATCGACCTTTTAAAACATACAACCCAAAGGAAATTCTAAGATGGTCGCTCTACAAGATACTCACTGATAAGACTTTGTGATCATACCTATGATCACAACTCTTCCCGCAATCCAGCTTTAAGTCTCCAAATGACTTAAGGAACTCTTATGCAACATCTGCACCTGTGTACCAAGGCACAACAGCAAGACAAAAGAACATGTATATGCAAGGGAGAGTTCCAATATATGGATTTTAAAACGATAACCATATAGATGACACATAATTAACATTTAACATGTATATTCAACAGTAAACATTCTATTCATAAAGGGTTTCATACCCGACAATCTATGTTGTTTTAGAAACCATGACACTTCAATATTCATCAACTAACTTTTGTACCTAATCTCTGGAGCTTCCAACACCAAATAAATGAGTTGATCAGGCTCTCATTGCCAAATAAGGCAAAATATAAACATTGCCAGATAAGGCAAGTTTCAAATGATTTGGCCTGTCAAGGTTTCGAGTTCCAATTATTTAAGTAAATAACTCGGTAGGATACGAGTTCCAACCATCATTGTAAGTAGTTCATAAGATCATCCAATGATAATTGTAATTAACTCGGCCTATAAAATATGACTAATATCCGAGCTCCCGAAATAGTCGTAAATAGCCCGGCCTTTCCTAGACCCCCATTCATTTCACCCAAAGGTGAAATGTATCCCATAACATGGATACCTACCAAGGTACCATACATAAAACCTTTAGGCACATTTGCCACAATAAAATGCAAAATGCATGTAAAACATTTAAGTTTAACAAACTTTCCAATCAAATAGACTCCAAGTAAAAAACGTGCAAATCACCAAATCTAGACCGATGCACCAGATTTAGATTCGTAGATTTTGGCGCACGAAATCAAAATCACTTTTTACAGGACATCTAGTCCCTACTTCACCTTTCGAACCACTGGCCCATATCATAGAACACTAGATCCCGATGTCTCGGTAGCTAGGTTCGTTTTTCAATCTAAAAATCATTTTCGCTTTGTGAAACACAAATCTAAAACCAAAATTTCCTGAACTTATCCAAGTTGTCGGAAATAACCCATTGCATAAATACATTTACCGAAAATCATTTTACGTTGGAAATTTGTTTTATAAAATCATCAAAATCACTTAAAATTCATTTTCTTTCAAAAATCAATATTTTTAGATTAAAAACATTGCTGAGACAAATTCTTTGTTTTAACTAATATTATCGTTTTTAATAATACTTTTGTAAATATAGTCGGACTTGTCTGACCTTTGATGTTTTAAGTCCAAATATGACTTTTCTAGCTAAAATAATATTTTCAACATCATAATAAAAATATTTTCGAAACTTATTTTCTTAAAATAACATTTTCTAATATTTAGATATTTCTTACGTATAAACTAGCAGTGCAAAAATATTTTTACGGTTACGTCCTCACTATGACTCATAAAACACGCTTACGCTGTTAAATCATTAAAATCATATTATTTTCAACTTTTCTCATTTTCAACCAACAAAAATACTTAAGTAATATTATATTACTATTTCTCATCAATTAAAACTCATTATCCCGTAAAAAGCTTTTTAACACTTTTAACATCATTATTAATTGAGCACTGACCACTGTCAGGCTTTACAATCCACAAACCACATCAACAACAATCATGTCAATAATATAGCATATAGCACAATTAATGACATGCAATAAACTATAATAACAAATAAATGTAGATAATCAAGTAATTAAAAGTAGATAATTTAAAAGCGAAGAAATATAATTACGTAAAACAATACATACAACAAATAAAATATACAGACCATAAACAAATTACATACAGCTATCGGAAAAATCCCTCAGGTACTCCCCTTACCTCTTGAAGACTTTCCTTTTTGAATCGAAATTCCGTTGAGCATCCGATCTCCGCAAAACACGTACACAATTCACACAACAATTTATCCTTCAACAAAACACAACAAATAATTATCAATCAAACACTAAATACACCTATGCTCCTATATGATAGGTTCGGCCATGAGGTGTTTAATTGGCTAAAAATTTCTAGAAATCCTAAGCTCTTGGATTTGTGATCCTTGATCACTCAAAACCGAAAACCAATGGTTAACTTACAAAGGTTGATATAAAATACTCCAACTCTTCAAAACCCTAGTTTCGGCCATGGCTAGATAAATTAGCTAGAGATCTCAAAATTTCACAAACTCTTAGATCCATGACCTAAGAGTAGTGTAGAGTTAAGATAAATTATCGTAAGTTGAACAATGAAACAAAATCTTTCAACTTCTCAAGAAAATAATTTCGGCCATGGGAAACAAAATGGCTTAGAGGTTTCTTTTTTATTCAATAATCATGGATTCAATACATATATAAGTTATAAGATTGAATCAAGCAAGACTAGTTTTAAAAAAATGAACAAAGTCCTCCCCTACAATAAACTAGGGTTCGGCCTCATCAAGTTAAATGAGAAAGAAATTTTTATTGAATTCATCCTCTTGGATCTTAATTAAAGAGAGGATACTAAGATCATAGAAATTGATTTCACTTTAAAAGGATTTTTCTATGATTTTCTATGAATTTTCGAAGTTCTAGATCTTGGAATTGAAAAATATGATCAAGACTTCAAATAAATAAAAAATGAATGAAGAACATGATGATGATTGAGTGAGAGGAGTATGGTATACCTCTTGGAATTGAAAAATGAGCTAAAATCAAGTAGTTTCTTCACACTTTTGGGCTATGGAAACTTAGAGCTTTTTGAGAGGAAATGAGAGGAAGAAGATGAAGTGAAGCACAAATGAGTATGATGGCCTAAGGAAATGGGTTTGGGCCGTGGGAAATGAGGGTAAAAGGTTCCAAATCATAAAAATTTAAGGACAAAAGTGTAATCTCAATTAAGGCAATTTTGTGATTAAGTTAGGACTTAAGGACATTTTGGTAATTTACCCTAAGGTAATCATGAAAATTATGTGGTTGAGGTTGAAGCAGAGGTGGCTGATTTGTTTTCACAAAATTTTGGGCAAACTTGGCATTTCAATGAAAGTTCAAGGGTAAAATGTTCCAAGGGCAAAATGGTCTTTACACTAATTTAAAGAAATATCTAGATTTTTGTTTAAATGTCATCCTGACATTTGTGACTCATCCATATGACTCACCACCCTAGGTGGCAAGAGGTCTCAACATCCGGTGTCGGGTTTTGTCTTTGCACGTCCGTTCTTGACTCCGTCGATTACCCGATTTAGGGTTTTTATGCCCAAACTGAGTAAAATAACCTATTTATTTTGAAAATTTTCAAAATAACCCATATCGTTGGAAATAAGATATAAAATCTATTTATTTCGTTCTCGGGTCAAAATTAGGTTTTTTGATCAGTAAAATCTTACTGTCAGTGAAAACGCAAACCGAGTTTCGTCTGAATTTTCAACCCAAAATTTAACCGTATACTTATAAAAATAAGTATGATATGAATATGGCTTTGATTTTCCGAAAATCATTTTCTAAGTTTCAGATAAAAATATAAACATTTATTTATATTTATACCGATCTTAGAAAGCAGAAAAATCGGGGTGTTACAAATTGGGTGTTTACATGTTTTTAAAAAATTCATTGACAATTAAAATTGTAACACCCTGTTTTCTCGCGTCTTAACCGCTAATTATATTCTATATTTTTACCAGAAATCCAGAAAATGATTTTGAGGAAAAAAACCATATTTGAAACCTTCTATATTGAAGGAAGTTACGATGAAATTTTGGGTTTAAAACTCAGACGGAAATTAGTCTGCGTTTTTACTGACAATATAGTTTTATACCGGCAGAAACCCTAATTTGACCCAAAACTGAGAAATTCTAGATTTTATCATAATTTTATTGATAAACTCTATTTCTAAAATTTTCTCACAAAAATAAAATATTATATTTATTCGGGTGAATTTTGACGGGAAACGCGCGAAAACCTAAATCGGATAAAAATCGGAGCTGGATACGGATCTGCAGAGATATGCCGGGAGACAGAACGACAAGTCATCCATGATGAATCATTCTTATGAGTCACCATGGTGAGCCATGATAATAACTCACCATCATCATGATTAGAATTTTGTAAAATATCTAACAATCATGTGTTTTGTCCCAAAATGTCCCTAGCTTAGTTTAAGAATTCCTAATAAGTCCCACATTCTTTTGGACCCTTATGCCCCCAAAATTTCATCCATCTCCTCACTAAAACACATCCTTCACTTCATTTTCTAACTTAACATTACTTCATGACACAAAATCATTTCCTTCCATGTTCTTGAGAAATTTGACCATCATCACCATCTCATGATCAACTTACTTGATTGAAAAACTAAGAGCATATTCACTATCCTCTAGTCATTATAAGACCATCTTATCTCACATAAAAATCCCTTTAGAATATTTCTTAAAAATGGGTATTTCTTGCCAAAGAAGTTGAACCACTTGATCATTTATTTTCCTACATCAAGTAAGGATTTATTGTCATCTTCATGTTCAATCCTTATAGCTAGACTCTTGCACATCATTATTTGATCAAATATTTGTTTTTTGTTAGGTTTTGAGTGACCAAAACCGTGAGACCCCTTGGTTGGTTTAGCATCCATCTAGCTTGTTTTAAAGTGATCTACAAGAGGTATCGGGGAGACTAACCATCATCATACCAAATTGTGGGTGTGTGTGTGGTTTATTGTTTTTGTGTTATCTTAAACACCTAAATGTTAGGGTTATGACTTTGTGTATATGTGATCCTCTTGGAGGAATTGTATATGTGATTGTGTGGGGATGGTTGTGTGGTAGTAATTATTAAAGAAATTACTTAGTTGAAAAGTGCTTGGTTGCTAAAGAAAGTCATGAATATCTTACTTGAGTATTGACATGAAAGTATGCCTAAAATGTTAAGTATATGCCATGATAGTTGTGTATGAGTAAATTGATATGCATATAAATGAATTGGGGCTGTTTAGTGAAGTGAAAATCTTCACTCTGTTGTGACTTGGTTTCGGTCAAGATAGATGATAATGTGATGAACAACTTGTTTTTGCAAACTATGCAACTATATGCATAGTAAGAAATTTTAAGAAGTAATAAAACAAAGGAAGAAATAATGTTTTTCAAAACTGTTTTCATAGTGTTTAAATCTGACTTTGGTGTTAGGGTGACCCCAAAATGGTTTTAATTTGAGTTTAGGACTTAAGAGAACAAAAATCATGTTTTAGCGGACTGAAAAATAGAATTTTCACGAAATCGGACACGTAAAATGAACCAAGATTTTAATTTTGCCCAAAACTGCTTAGACAGTTTGAAACTGTTTTTGAAGTTTACTTAAGTATCCTAAGACTCCAAAATGAGTTTTGGACCACAAGGTTTAAGAATCATTGAAGAAAAAAAAAAGACTTTGCGATCTTCGAATTTAGCAACGTTCGGTCAAGTTTTAGGATTTTTATACAAACTATAGAGTGAAAAGTCGAAATTATCATTTTAATACTTTAACATACGTATTTGAATCTAAGAAAGTGAAGGATTTGAGAAAAACGATCATATTTTCGAAAATACGGAAGTTAAGTTGAAATACAGTAAAAAGAAGTAAAACTGTGTTTTAAGTATTTTGATATTTTTTAGAAACATTTTTAAGGAATTTGGTAATTATGTACTTCTAGTTAAAATTTCTTTAAAAATGATTTGGTTTTAGTTAAAGGTTTTGGTTTTGAACCAAAAAGAATTTTAGTCCTTAAAGACTAGGATTTACAGTAAAATGCAAAACCTAAGTCATAAATGACTTAGTGAAAATACAAACTTAATAATTTATGACTTATGGTGAAGCAATACCATTTGTCATAAAGTGTGAATAATTTAATATCCACACATCCATAATACGTAATGACAAAGAGTATTTTATGGTTTCTTGCCCATCAAGTAATCCCGTTCGAGAATATGTTAAAAAGGTATAATGAGTTGATGATGAACGACCAACCTTCATAATATACTAAATCGTTGAAACATGGATATTCCAACGAGGGGTCATTCCCAATAAGTTGATACTGTCTGTGACACCGTCTACCCCGCATGTATTTATAAGGAAATAACATAGAAGAAATAAAATAATTTAAAAAATAAAAACATGCATATCATTTATATAAAATGGAAACCACGGGTAGAAAGTACCACATTGTAACCAAACTAAAACAACATGGAAAATAAAACAATTTTATAAAAGAAACATAACATGAAAAACATAACCCAATCCCAATGTCACATTACAAAGCTGGTATAACCAAAATACGGAAACATCATGGATAAACAAACTAAAATTGGAAATCCTAAACAAAGAGTAGCGGCTCCTCAGAGTCACTCCTCAACAGCCTTCTCACCGTCCTCTGCATAAAAGATACATACCAAACAAAACAACAGAAGAACGGGGAGTAAGAAACATGTATAAACCATAATGGCATGGAAGCAGTTAACAAGATGAGCATACATCACAACATGCATGTTATAACATAACATCATACATAAAATAAACATATCATTTGCATCATCTCAACAATGTATGTTGTGCGGTGTGAGACACCCCGATGTCCCGTTAAATGAAAACCTAATTAATTAACCTTAAATCGCATTCTTAACATTAACACATATAATAAAAAAATCGAAGATATTAAAAACTTAAATATAAAACATACAGCTTCTGAAAGGTAAACCATCACACCATAGATATAATCACATACACAACATATGTCTAGGGTACCATCGTAGTAGGCCCCACAAGTACAAGTGACATAAGAACTGAAAATACAACATCCTAAAAAGACACGACACACTGGCCATAGACTCTGTCCTCAATTATGAGGATCCATTGCTCGTCATCCAACATCTGACTCATAAGGGATTCCATCAAGATCCTCAGTAGCTAGTGTAACACCCTTCTCGAGCGCTACATTGTACGTGACATTTTAAGGTCGAAAAGTAGGTTAATTAAAAATCGTTGTAATATAATGGGGAAATTTTTATTTTTCCCAAGACATAAATATAAAAATTTGGAATCAAGTAAATGTGTAATAAAATATTTGGTAATAATAATTAAGGTTATAAGTTCGAAAATTATTTACATAAAAACCCAACCCGACTCATAAACAGCAAACATGAAGATATATAGACCCAACATAAAGATATTGAGACGCAGCTCCTAAAATACAAGATACTTAGAGTCGCAGCTCCATTAACGAGAACACTAACTCCCAGACTTCCCCAGCTGGCCAAACTAAAATATAAAGACCATCATCTCTCATACATTGCGAGAAGAACAAATCCAACTGACGAGATCTAGTGGAAACTCTATTTGAGTCCACCACCAACATCGTCACAAAAGACACTACTAGAGCCACTACAAAAGTAGCTATTGGACTAACCCTTTCCCTTTCCAAGGGAAAAGTCATAGTCTACAGACCAACCACAATCATGCCTATCTCAAGAAAAGAAGAGTCAGGCAGGATAGGGACACAACACCCTCAACATGGATCATCCGAAGGCTCGAAGACATCCCCTAGAAACTCCACCATAACGTTCACATGATCGAACCTCAATCTTTACGATGAATCAGCTGAGCAACATCTTGGAACCTCAGTCTTCTCAAAGAGCACAGAAGGCACATAGCCAACCGATATAGGCAATATAAAATAAGGAGGTGAGATTCCCAAACATCACTGCATATGGCAGATATGGAAATAGCATGACCCAACATGGCATACATTCATATCCATGTAAACATATATCTCAGTCAGACAATTCAGTATATATTCAAGAAACAATCACATACACCTATAACCAAAGGTGTACAATATCATCATAAACATAATATCATCAAAGCATGTTGATAAGCCTCTGGCTTATCTAGTTTTATGACTAGATGAACTAGGGTTCACGTGCCTATTTATTCGAGTTCACTCTCGTTTTCGCCTAAATTTGCCTTGTTTTGTTCCTAAGTTGGACTTTGACTCGTTTTGCGTCTTTTGTGTAGTTTTTAGGTTATTTTGAATAGAATTACGCTTGTGGGTGCTTTTGTTGTTTCAGGTTAAATAAGTGAAGCTCCGGGAGTCAAGGAAAGTCGAAAAGCAGTGAAAATTGCAAGTCTGGAGACACTCGCCTCGCGAGTGTATGCTCGCCCCGCGAGACTGAAAGTCAACAAAGCAGCAAAAGTCATCACTTAAGTCTCGCCACGCGAGAATATGTTCGCCCCGCGAATCATGAATACATGCACGACAGAGACCATCACGGCCAAGCCGTGATGAAGACCACACCCGTGAACAGTTTAAGGTTTGAAGTCTCGCCCCGCGAGAGTTTGAAGACCCTGGAAGTCAGAGACCATCACGGCCCAGCCGTGATGAAGGTCACAGCCTAGAATTGAAGACTCGCCCCGCGAACACACTTTCGCCTCGCGAGAGTTTAAATTGAAAGCGCGCCAATTTTAATTCTCGCCTCGCGAGAGTTTGCTCGCCTCGCGAACGAGAGCAGATCAGGAATCCTATTTAAAGGCTGTTGCAGATCAGATTTAGGGGGATCACATCTGGGAGGCTGTAGGGCTTTTGGAGGGCCGCGAATCCTAGTAGTTTTCCACTGTTTAGAGTAGCGTTTAGGGTAGTTTCTTTTCTCTTTGGAGCTGCGTCTCCCTTTCTCATGGAGGTTATGTCCGATCGCTTGTCTATGAGCATGAGGAACTAATCCCCTCGTCCGAGGGAACGATGAAGCCACCCATGGCAATGTAAATCCGATATGATGTATGTCTTTCTCCTTTAATTCAATTCTTGTTTTCCGATTCTGATTTGAATGTTTGATCATATGTTTTGCGTGATTAATCAGTTAAACGTGTTTGAGGCCTAACGGCGATTCGCGTTTCAGAACTTGAATCGGGATCATAAATGTTTTCTAATTCTGACTTAATTGTGTTGATCATATGTGTTGCGTGATTGACTTGTTAACGTCGATGAGGCCTAGTCAGCGATTCGCGTTTAGAACTTGAATTAGGATCATCGATCGAATATTGCACGAGAGTGAGTAGGAGATCGGTGCAACCTTATAGGGAACAAGAATTAACAAAATTCGAGATTAGGATTATGAGACCTAGTAAGTAATTAATCCAATCGTCGAATACGTCATAATGAGCACGAGAGTGGATTTAGGAGAATTTAGGGGTCCCGGTTGACATTGCAATTGAACTTAGGGAGGAATTCATCATCACTTGGGTGTACATGTTGGGTAGGTGGATTTGTGACCTTGGACATTTTAGTTTGCTGATTTTTAGTTAATTAGTTTATTAGACTTGTTAATTGAATTTCGATATTAATCTTCTCTCTCTCAACCACCTTCCGTAACTTGACCGAACGTATCCGATTTCCCGCGGATTAGTCGAATTGGTACCCCAATCCTTGTGTTCGACCTCGGTAATTACTTACCGTGTTTTATTTTATTACTTGAGACGACCCGGTACACTTGCTGGAGTCACAACAAGTTTTTGGCGCCGTTGCCGGGGATTGGCACAACCAATTTTTCTGATTTTAGGGAAGTTTGATTATTTGGTTAAGTTATTTTTGTTCTTATTTTTTATTTTCATTTTTATTATTTTCTTTTTTATTTTCTACTATCTCTCTACTTCTTTGATTCCACTTGGTCTTGCCGTGTTTTGTATGCGAGGTACACGAAGGAATGCTTCCGGGTTGCGAATATTGTGATGGGAACCATGACACCTGGAGTTGTCCGTTCTACTTCCCTCATGTATATGTGGAACCATGGCATAATGACAGCGTGCCCCCCCAGAACAACTATCAGAGTCAGAATCAGTATTGGGGTTATATGAATAGAGACCATCCGGATTTCACTTGGAGTAATGCTGACGATGGTCTAGCCTGGCAGCCACAACCTCAACAAAATTGGCAACAACAACCTCAACAAGATGGTGGAAGAAAACCTTGGGAGTTGGCTCTTGAGAGGACAATTGCGGCAATGGATAAGTTGGCGAGTTGTATGGAGACATCACTTGAGAAGGCAAATGCGGCAGTAGAGGAGTTGGGTCAACTCGTAGAACAACAAAATGAGCGTCTCACAGAGACTTTCCTGGGTGATGCCGAGAACCACCCTAAGAGCCAATGCGAAGCCATAACAACTAGAAGCAGTGGGGTGTTGGGATATGACTGGGATATAACTAGTTCTCAGGGAGTTGAGGAAGAACTACCACATGTTGAAGAAGTACAACCGGAGGAAAAGGAATTGGCAAGTGACATGGCCCCGGAACAACCACATGATGAGGAAGAGCAACCAGAGGAAGAGGAGTTGGCAAGGGACAAGGCACCGGAGCAAGAGGGTAGAGAGCAAAATGAAGATAAAGTGGCAGAGGATTTCACCATGCTTGCCAAGCAACCTGATTTTGATGTGTTAAATAAATATGTTGGCTTGCATGCATGTGTGGACACCGGTAAGATAGACCCTCCCACTTGTCTGGCACATGATGAGTGTGATTTCACCTCATTTTCCATGTACATTTCTGCATGCATTTGCATATAGTTAGGCCAATTTAGTGTTGATTTTGTATAGTTTTTCCTTTGGAACGGATGAGGTGGTTTTTGTGTGTTGTTTTGCAGGATTTAATGGAAAAATGCCCAGAAATCAGCCTTGGTGGAGCTTGGATGAAAAAGAGCTTGAAAAGTGAAGATTATGAGCCAAACAGAGCCCATCACGGCCTGGCCGTGATGACCATCACGGCCTGGCCGTGATGACCACGCGGCCCCGGATGACCATCACCCGTGATCGAGCAGAAGGCAAAAGTCAGAGACTGTCACGGCCTGCCCGTGATATGAATCACGGCCGTGACCTAGGATTCGCGTCGCGAACAAAGGGCTCGCCTCGCGAGTGACCATTTTGTGCAAATTCGCCCAAGTCAGAAACCATCACGGTCGTGACGCGATACTGATCTATAAATGGGACTGACTTCTAACCTAAAAAAGGGACTTTTTGGCAGAGGCTTGGAACCCTAGAGAGGGCTGATGGCTGGGGGAAAGGCTGGGACCTAAAAGATGACATCTCTCTGCTCTTGGATTGGAAGGAGATTGAAGAATTCGTCATGAAGTTTTCTTTCTCTCTTCTCTCTTTCCCTTTTGTAGACATATTCATGTATAGCTAATTCCCCCATTGTTGGTTTTAGATGTAGCTTTTCTAAACTTGATTGTTAATTGATTTGATTTCAATACAAGTCTCTATTTCTTTATGAGTATGTGATTCTGTGTTTAATGCTTTCCTTGGATTAGCTACCCATAGGAATGATATGTTGCTTTGATAGATGACTGAAAGGTTGGTGTTAAGGCATGCTCATGAATCATATGCCAAGTAGTTCAAGAATCTAGACATATGTGTTGAATGCTTGCAATCTTATAAGTCTTGACTTAATGCAAAATCACAGGTTATTCCACCTAAGACATTAAGGTTTAATTTGGGGTTTTAGGCTCAATGCACCTAAGACATTAGGCTTGAGTACTTTAGAAAAGGCTTGATTGGCATAATTGAATTAGGACTTGTGTTGTTAGCCATTTCATTGCAATCAAGGGAGGATTAGTGTAGTCTAAACCTGACAATCTCAACCGTTATAAATTCTGCACTCCAAGTGTTTGTTAAAAGTCCAAAAAGACAAAAAATATTGTTTTGCTTTCTTTATTTTCTGTTTTAATCTCTCATACCATAGTTTAGTCTAGATAGTTGTTAAGTGTGTGAATTGGTAATTGACAACCAATCCCTGTGGATACGATAACCGGTCTCACCGTTTTATTACTTGATTGCGACGAGGTGCACTTGCCTTTATTTATATTTCTAAAAATACACGCAACAAGTTTTTGGCGCCGTTGCCGGGGATTGGTTTTGTCAATATCAGTAGTAACAAATGAGACAACTAGTTTAGACATTTTTATTTTTCTGTATATATTTGATATCTTTCTTTTGTTAGTTTTGTACATATTTGATTTTTGTGTTTTTTTGATCTTGGGCTTAATTGTCTGTGAGGTGAAAATTGGTTTGGCAGGATCATGAACTACAATTATTATCAGCCATCTGATGCAGAATTGGAGATATCTGAGTTGCAGCTGCGGGTAGATATGCTGCAGTTGGCTGTAAACATCCAACAAGTGAGTAATGAGCTGTCAAGGGCACAAATCTCTCCTCCACCAATGGTAGGTTGTTCTGAATGGGGAAATCAATTTCCCAACACTTCCACTCCATGGTGGGGGAACCCTCCAAACAATACTTTGATGGATGAAGGGGAACATTGGGAATCTTCCACACCTTGGTATGATGAGCCATCCCCATTGGAAGTTGCTTGGGAGAACTTCAAATCCGCATTCCCAGTCGAGGTTGAGCAACCTATCCCGGATAGTCGACCTCACTTAGAGGCTGTTTTGGAGAACTTCATGGCAACAACAATGGAAGAATTAAAAAATCAAGAAGATACTATTCGAAGTCTCGGGGTACGTATTGAGGAACTCTCTAACCTACTATCCGAAATGCCAAATGGGAACTTGATGGATGATGATGAAGATGATGCAATGATGGATGAGGAGGAAGAAGAAGAAGTGGGAGCAACCGAGTCAAGAAGTGAAGACCCTGTTTTGGAGAACATAGTTGCACCATTCCCCATTGAACCCTTGACTAAGGAGCCTGAAAGGAAGAGGCAATTGGAGGACATCTATTTCACCATGCTTGGAGATGATGAAAAACTTTTGGAATTAGATGGTGCTATTGGTTCCTATGCATGTGTGGAATGTGATGGGAGAAACACTTGTGTGGTTTGTGCGGAGATTTCTGCATATTTGGAAGGTGATGGATTTGGCAATGCTGAGAGTGAAGATTGTACAGAAGCCAGAACAGCACCAATGATCCTCTCGAATTGTTTGCCACCTCACATTTTAAAGCAGTCAACAATGGAGTTCATGCCTCTGCCTGAGGTTGAACCCCATTTTTATTGGGAAGAATTTATGGATAAAGGGGTCATCTTTGACCCGAGAGGAATTGAAAAGCGCTTCCCATTTGAAGAAGTCAGCATGAATTTCGAGCGCTCACTTCCACATTTTTGCTGCAAACCGTGGGATCCAGGTGAAAGATCTCACATGGTTAGCATCCCTTGGTCCTTATACCACAGGTTATGGGATCCAGGTGGATGCTTCTTAATAAGTCAAGCTAGTGACGTTAAAGAAGCGCTTATTGGGAGGCAACCCAACTTTTCTTAACCCTTCTCTTTAGTTAATTTTGTTTTTGCTTTAACCTCTTGAATAATTTGAGAAGCTCAAGAGGTTTGTTAATAATTTTGTTAAGTGTCTTCAGATTTTGAATAAAGGAAGGAGAAAAAGAGCAGGGAGAAACAAAGTCATAAAGCATGTGAGCCAACACCCGCTACCACCTCGGTAAGCCGTTCCAATTTTTGCTTTATTTTATTCTTCTTCTCCTCTCTCCAACTTGATTGTTTACATTGGGGACAATGTAAATCTTTAAGCTTGGGGTAGGAGTAATCTTTTTGCTTGCATTGTAAATATTGCATTCATATAGGCTTAAGTTTGCATGATCGCATGATTCGGCTACCCCTGCTTAGATTGAGCTTATGATTGTTAGAGCTAAGTGCCAATTTTTTTGTGATAGTGAATTCTTGAACCCAATTCTATTTATTCTTGTGATATGGCTGCAAATGAATATGCTTGAGATGATCTTGGATAGTTGATGATTAGCATATGTTTCTTTAGACTTGTGTTTCTCACTAGTTCTTGAACTGATAAATGTGAGCTTTTGAGCCATTAGGGGGTACTCACTAAATCTGCCCCCGTTCTTTGTGTTGAGTGTTGCTCCTCTTGGATGAATTTCTCTAGAACTTGACTTGAAACCATTTTAAAGCTTAAAATTTTTTGAAAACATTTTTGAAAATGATTGAGGCAATAGGTATTTTTCTGGCCTTCTGAGTTTTGAATGATGAAATGCTACCCCTTAGTTGCCCAATTTTGAGCCTGAATGAATAA
The DNA here is from genome assembly GCA_030762895.1 of Sophora flavescens. Lineage (NCBI taxonomy): Eukaryota > Viridiplantae > Streptophyta > Magnoliopsida > Fabales > Fabaceae > Sophora > Sophora flavescens. The sequence goes on along the minus strand of CM061062.1, from coordinate 166,231,418 downwards.
AATGCTTTTCTTGGTACCCTGAAAAATTTTGATACATATACTTGATAAGGGACCTTCTAAAGTATTACAAAAAGGGTGAAAAAGGTAGTTGAAAGTTTGGGATAAGAATCAGAAAAAAAAATTTTCTTTTGAGTTGAAAAATCTCCCCTCTCCAATTATTAAAAAAAAAAAAGAAACAAAGAAAAAAAAAGAAAAGTGAAAAATAAAAAGAAAAAGAAAGCAAAGAAAGGTGGAAAGTGAATTGAAAACCCAAGAAGGTATTTTAGAAGGTCATGTTTGCAATGCTTGATGTTTATGTAACCTTTTGAAATGTCCCTTTCTTGTTATCCCCACCTAAAGATTAATCCCATGACCACATTACAACCAAATAAAGACCTCTTGATTCTTAGGTGTTTTCATAAATAAAGTGGAGATTTGGTTGATAGTCAAGCATATGGTAGGAATCGTTCCTTGAGGAAAATGGGCGAATTGTATGTATACTTGAACACTTGAGCGAGTGAGGCAAGAAAGAGAGCCAAGCAAATAAACAAGCTTGGGGTGAGCTTCAAGTGAGCAAGAGTGCCCGAATAAGTGAGAATGTGAGTCTAGGAAACTTAAGCCCCTAATTGGACTTGAATTGATTGTCTCTTGCTGAATTGTTTGAATTGCCTGTTACTTGGATCATTTTACTCGGGTTCTTGGTTCACTATCCATGGTTTGACTGTTTATCTCTTCTGGCCTTAGTTTTTGCTTGAGGACAAGCAAAGTCTTAAGCTTGGGGTGATTTGATGAGTGTGATTTCACCTCATTTTCCATGTACATTTCTGCATGCATTTGCATATAGTTAGGCCAATTTAGTGTTGATTTTGTATAGTTTTTCCTTTGGAACGGATGAGGTGGTTTCTGTGTGTTGTTTTGCAGGATTTAATGGAAAAATGCCCAGAAATCAGCCTTGGTGGAGCTTGGATGAAAAAGAGCTTGAAAAGTGAAGATTATGAGCCAAACAGAGCCCATCACGGCCTGGCCGTGATGACCATCACGGCCGTGATCAAGCAGAGCAGAAGGCAAAAGTCAGAGACTGTCACGGCCTGCCCGTGATATGAATCACGGCCGTGACCTAGGATTCGCGTCGCGAACAAAGGGCTCGCCTCGCGAGTGACCATTTTGTGCAAATTCGCCCAAGTCAGAAACCATCACGGCCGTGACGCGATACTGATCTATAAATGGGACTGACTTCTAACCTAAAAAAAGGGACTTTTTGGCAGAGGCTTGGAACCCTAGACAGGGCTGATGGCTGGGGGAAAGGCTGGGACCTAAAAGATGACATCTCTCTGCTCTTGGATTGGAAGGAGATTGAAGAATTCGTCATGAAGTTTTCTTTCTCTCTACTCTCTTTCCCTTTTGTAGACATATTCATGTATAGCTAATTCCCCCATTGTTGGATTTAGATGTAGCTTTTCTAAACTTGATTGTTAATTGATTTGATTTCAATACAAGTCTCTATTTCTTTATGAGTATGTGATTCTGTGTTTAATGCTTTCCTTGGATTAGCTACCCATAGGAATGATATGTTGCTTTGATAGATGACTGAAAGGTTGGTGTTAAGGCATGCTCATGAATCATATGCCAAGTAGTTCAAGAATCTAGACATAGGTGTTGAATGCTTGCAATCTTATAAGTCTTGACTTAATGCAAAATCACAGGTTATTCCACCTAAGACATTAGGGTTTAATTTGGGGTTTTAGGCTCAATGCACCTAAGACATTAGGCTTGAGTACTTTAGAAAAGGCTTGATTGGCATAATTGAATTAGGACTTGTGTTGTTAGCCATTTCATTGCAATCAAGGGAGGATTAGTGTAGTCTAAACCTGACAATCTCAACCGTTATAAATTCTGCACTCCAAGTGTTTGTTAAAAGTCCAAAAAGGCCAAAAATATTGTTTTGCTTTCTTTATTTTCTGTTTTAATCTCTCATACCATAGTTTAGTCTAGATAGTTGTTAAGTGTGTGAATTGGTAATTGACAACCAATCCCTGTGGATACGATAACCGGTCTCACCGTTTTATTACTTGATTGCGACGAGGTGCACTTGCCTTTATTTATATTTCTAAAAATACACGCAACAGCACACTTCCTCGTGAAGACACCATTTGGCCCGAGAGGAAGTGAGTTCATCAGTACGGAGGTCAATGGAGTTTTCACACTCAGGCTTGGTGGACGTATGGAAGGAGTCGTATTGCTCCTGCGAGGGCCACTTCATAAACCATGGGATCCGGGTGGAGGATTTGATATGATGAGCATCTCTTGGCCTCTTTACCGCAGACTATGGGATCCAGGTGGATGCTTCTAAATAAGTCAAGCTCGGGACGTTAAACAAGCGCTTCTTGGGAGGCAACCCAAGCTAGGTATCCATCTCTTCTCTTAACTTTTGTTTTGTTTATGTTTTTGTTTTTTTTGTTTGTCACTCTTGAATAATTTGAGAAGATCAAGAGTTTTTGTATGAAATGTCGTGTCGGCAAGCTTGTTGGATTTGAATTAGATTGAGCATAAACTGATTGCATGAATTATTTGACCATCGATGATTTCCCCCTAGGTTCTGAAATTAGAAAAGTTTATCCCCACTTAAAAATTGAAAACTGAACTTTGAGAACCTTGTTGTGATTACTTGATTTATGATAAGTTTGGGGTGAGGGGGTGCACACATTAGGAATCGTATCTCGGTCAAACAATTTGCAAAATGTCCAGGTGAGGATTTGAGCCTCCAACTCTGTTTTTGAATGTGTGAATCACTGTTAAGCTTCACTTTCTCGAATTTGCTTGAATCTCTATATGGTTTGCATGTTTATGTGTTGCATCAAATGATTTAGGCAATTTTCTTTGAATAACTACTTGGCCTGAAAAGAACCATCCCTAATGCATGTTCCCTAGTTAGCCAAATTGAGCCCAATTGACCTATTGTTTCTTGATGACCCTACATTACGAGCCAAAATCTGAAAAACCATGTTAACCCAATCTTAGGATTAGGAGAGCATGGAAATGAGCAAGAGAAAGGTTGTGAGAAACTAAGTTTGGGGTGGCTACGAGGTGATATGTCATATTGGGATGAGAAAAAGAAAATAAAGGTTGACCCAAGGCAAAAAAAAAGAAAAGAAAAAAAAAGAAAAGAAAAGAAGAAAACAAAAAAAAAAAATTACCAAAAGAAAAGGGGCAAATCAAAAGATTAGCAAGGAAAAAGGTTGTAGTCACCCGAGACAAAAAGAAAAATGAAAAAAGGAATTTGAGTGGAATACGTGTAAAAAGGTTCATGCTCTCTTAGTTCCTAGGGACTTAAGCCTAAATATCCTTCATTATCCTACCCTCAGCCAGGCCCCATTACAACCTTTAAAAGACCTTCTGATGTTGCATGCATGTTTTCGTGGGAACCATTTTTGAGATGAAAATCAAATTCATGGAAAGTGCTCTTGATAAGTGAAATTGAGTGAAAAAGTTGAAAGCCGAGACGAATTTGAGCGAATGAGTTAAATTTTACATACCCTTGTGAGGAAGGCAGTTGTTTGAAATTGGTGATCTTCCTTTGTGTGTATCTTTGAGCCTCAACTTAGAGTAATGATGGCATGAATGATAACTTCTCAATGGTTTAAAGTAAATGAATGTGGGGATTACATTGATGTAAAAGGGGGGGAATCATTGAAGAAAAAAAAAACTGTTTGATTGCATGAAATTTGTGCAAAATCGATTGATTCCTTTAGGCTTGCCAAGTCTTGAGTCGTTTTTGAGTTTTAAGCTTGCTTGGGGACAAGCAAGGTTTAAGTTTGGGGTATTTTGATAAGCCTCTGGCTTATCTAGTTTTATGACTAGATGAACTAGGGTTCATGTGCCTATTTATTCGAGTTCACTCTCGTTTTCGCCCAAATTTGCCTTGTTTTGTTCCTAAGTTGGACTTTGACTCGTTTTGCGTCTTTTGTGTAGTTTTTAGGTTATTTTGAATAGAATTACGCTTGTGGGTGCTTTTGTTGTTTCAGGTTAAATAAGTGACGCTCCGGGAGTCAAGGAAAGTCGAAAAGCAGTGAAAATTGCAAGTCTGGAGACACTCGCCTCGCGAGTGTATGCTCGCCCCGCGAGACTGAAAGTCAACAAAGCAGCAAAAGTCATCACTTCAGTCTCGCCACGCGAGAATATGTTCGCCCCGCGAATCATGAAGACCTGCACGACAGAGACCATCACGGCCAAGCCGTGATGAAGACCACGCCCGTGAACAGTTTAAGGTTTGAAGTCTCGCCCCGCGAGAAGGATCTCGCCCCGCGAGAGTTTGAAGACCCTGGAAGTCAGAGACCATCACGGCCCAGCCGTGATGAAGGTCACAGCCTAGAATTGAAGACTCTCCCCGCGAACACACTTTCGCCTCGCGAGAGTTTAAATTGAAAGCGCGCCAATTTTAATTCTCGCCTCGCGAGAGTCTGATCGCCTCGCGAACGAGCGCAGATCAGGAATCCTATTTAAAGGCTGTTGCAGATCAGATTTAGGGGGATCACATCTGGGAGGCTGTAGGGCTTTTGGAGGGCCGCGAATCCTAGTAGTTTTCCACTTTTTAGAGTAGTGTTTAGGGTAGTTTCTTTTCTCTTTGGAGCTGCGTCTCCCTTTCTCATGGAGGTTATGTCCGATCGCTTGTCTATGAGCATGAGGAACTAATCCCCTCGTCCGAGGGAACGATGAAGCCACCCATGGCAATGTAAATCCGATATGATGTATGTCTTTCTCCTTTAATTCAATTCTTGTTTTCCGATTCTGATTTGAATGTTTGATCATATGTTTTGCGTGATTAATCAGTTAAACGTGTTTGAGGCCTAACGGCGATTCGCGTTTCAGAACTTGAATCGGGATCATAAATGTTTTCTAATTCTGACTTAATTGTGTTGATCATATGTGTTGCGTGATTGACTTGTTAACGTCGATGAGGCCTAGTCAGCGATTCGCGTTTAGAACTTGAATTAGGATCATCGATCGAATATTGAACGAGAGTGAGTAGGAGATCGGTGCAACCTTATAGGGAACAAGAATTAACAGAATTCAAGATTAGGATTATGAGACCTAGTAAGTAATTAATCCAATCGTCGAATACGTCCTAATGAGCACGAGAGTGGATTTAGGAGAATTTAGGGGTCCCGGTTGACATTGCAATTGAACTTAGGGAGGAATTCATCATCACTTGGGTGTACATGTTGGGTAGGTGGATTTGTGACCTTGGACATTTTAGTTTTCTGATTTTTAGTTAATTAGTTTATTAGACTTGTTAATTGAATTTCGATATTAATCTTCTCTCTCTCAACCACCTTCCGTAACTTGACCGAACGTATCCGATTTCCCGCGGATTAGTCGAATTGGTACCCCAATCCTTGTGTTCGACCTCGGTAATTACTTACCGTGTTTTATTTTATTACTTGCGACGACCCGGTACACTTGCCGGAGTCACAACACATGTCTGACACTACTAGTTCACAGAGACACGAGAACAGAGGTGACTGTTTTAAACTACATTGTCCCATACATACACAGCCTCAAGGAAGATCTGACCCTAACTCCGGAGCTAAGAGAATGTTCGGAACGAGTGATTAGAGCACATGTTTCACAACTGCCGATAGTAGGCATCTTGTGTGCTCAATAGTAATAGTCACATAGTGGTACTGAGATGCCTCAACGTCCCATTAAAGAAAACCCATAATATTTAGAACCTAAACGTGTTATTATTGTTAAGCGTATATGTTAAAAACGGCGGAAAATTTAAAACTTAAAATATAAACAACATAGATACATGCATATAGAAGCATAACCATAAATACACATACATCATATCCTGATACTGAGCGGTCTAGGGATTCCTATCAATAGGATCCCAACATAGATATAGACTGATAACAAAATACATAAAAAGGGCTAAAGAAAATATGCCTCACCACCTCTCGGCACCCCACCCCCTCTCAAAATACATCAAAAGCCTCGCACATGCACCTACGTGAACAGAACTGGCCAAGGCTATCACAGACTACTACCCCTGCTATAACCCTGAGGTCTTGACGGACCTGCCTCGCCTCCACTGCCACTAGAAGATCTCCTATCTGTGGCGAATCTCTGAAACATCCATCGGTACTCCCTGGCATCTCGAGATGATAGTCGTCGGGAGGATACTCGAGAGGACTCTGACCGGTGGCCCTAATCTCGGGTGGTGCTGGGGCCTCAGGAGTAGGTAACGGGTCATACACTGGATCTGTGGGGTCCACTCCCTCTGAAACTAGGGCAAGTCCTGGCTCTGGTGCAAGTGTAGGTATAGGTCCTAGTACCAGGGCATCCAAAGGTACCATTAGGGTACTGGGGCCATCCCGAACATGGCGGCATCAGTGGTACATGTCCATCAGGCTATCCTATCGGGAAAGGAAAGGTCGAGCCCAAACGAAACGTGCCAATAAAGTCGATGGCCGCTCCCTGCCCAAGTCCCGTGGTGATGGACATAGGACCCGTACATACCGCGAAACGAGTGACCGAGTCCACAAGCCACCTGTTCGGGTCTAAGCACTCCACCTCATAGGTCCCCGAGAGGGGGAACCCTGGATCCCGAGTCATCCATTGGTGGTCTCAGTGTGCCATCTGCTCCGTCTCGGTCTGAGGTACAATACACACACACACACACACACACAAAACAAAAGAATGGGGATAAGAAACAATATAACGTCAAACGTAGAAAGGGTTTAGCAACATTTAATTCTACAACAGCACATAAACATCCGTCTCCAAAAGTATAAGTATATATATATATATATATATATATATATATATATATATATATATATATATATATATATATATATATATATATATATGACACAATCATCCTAAATCTACATCTAGGATATTTCTTCTACCCTCCATCATGATGCAATGCAAATGTTGTATGAATCATCTCATCAGGTATCGGCCATATCCGGATATCCACATCAATCGACACGTCCCAGAGTCCCCGGTGCACACCCTCGTCCGCGGATGGAGGATGCCCATGCAAATCAATGGCACTAGAGCTGCACAATCTGGTGCACACCTCCGAACCCCGGCCAGGGTGCTCATGCAACGCATGAACTATAACTGTAACTAAAATGAAATAATGTCTGGGACGGTCCGCCGTTAGCCTAACCCCGGAAATTCTCCCTCCAAGGAATAGACCCCATCGATCATGTTTTAGGTCCACCAGACCATGTTTCAGGTCAACCATATCACAGACCATGTTTCAGGTCACCCCCTAATGCCCTAACCGCTCATCATAATCTCATAGATAATCTCAATAATAATCTCATCATCATCATATCACAGTAATCATATCGGTTAGGCACTACTAACACATATGGTATGAATTCCCCTGTACATCATCACGTCTTAACATAACTTATTACTTACTCAACCTCTAAGCCTAATTATTACACTTATCACATCATACCATCATACCATCAAAATCATCATCATTATCATCATGTCTCCAAAATAATAATCATTATCAAAATCTAATAATAATAAAATAATAATATAACATATTCATAAAATAATCACAACACTCATAACATCATCACCCATCAATCACCAATATTCATTCAACCAGTCAAGCAGTCTAAGCAGGTAATAATTAAATAATAAAATAATATTAATAAACGTAACGGCGATAAATGCACCATCTCAATATCATCACGGGTACCACTAAGTAGTCCCCAGCATGATATAGACATTGTCCGTTACTCGCTATCCTGTAGGGTTTAGGTCACCCCACGCCATTATCGAATTAAACGTCACTATGTCGTTTCTGACGTTAAATAATTTATTTCCTCCACCTGACAAACGTACGACCACGAAAATGCTACGAGACCACTCCGTCTCGACTCCTTTCGAATCTGCCTCACACTGAAAGAGGTCCCCAAATCTCCTAAATTTCACCTAAACATCACATTTTGAAAGACAGCAAAAATTAAGAGAACCAAAATCTGAAGAAAACATTGGTAAATCCGCCACTTGTTTGGCTCAATAACTCACAATATCGACCTTTGTTTACAAACATGAACGGTGAGATTAAAGACCTACCTTTCCTTTACCTTATCCAACAATTTCAGCTCGATCCAACGGTGGATGAGCCTAGGATGAATCTTCCAAGGTGACAGGTCTGGAGCTACCCGAGTTGAGCTTACCTCCTTCTTCTGAGTCATATAACTCACACTCTAGGGATTTATACGAAATTTAACCGTTGGATATGACATAATATCAACCCAGAACCTCCCTATGAAATTTGAACAAGATCCAACGGTGGGAGAAGGTGTGGTGAGAGATTTACAGAAGCCGTTCCACCCCAAGCTTCAAGCTTTCAGCAATGGGGGTTGGGTTTTGGTAGCTTTCTCCCTCCTTTCTCCCCCTCTCTCCCTCTAGTTTTCTCTCTTACTTTCTCTCTATCTTTCCCTCTCTGGTTCTGAGTTTTTGCTCTCACTCTGCTCTGAAATTGCTATATGAAAAAATGGTCCAAATGAGGCTTGAAGCCTCTTGTATTTCTTTTTTCCAAAAGTTAAGCATGGGTGCTCAGCACCCCTCACCAGCGCCCAGCACTGGCAAATGCAGACAAGGGACCTGTATGCGTGACACGTGGCATAGCTGATCAGAGCAACACCGATTTCGTGCGTTTTCTTCACGTTCTGAGATCGTTCGAAGTCCGATTGACCCCAAATTTGATATGTAGGCTCATTAACACCTAAGGAACAACCTCCAACCAATAAAAATTCCTAATCTCAAACCCAACTCCAAATTTATTATTTCACATTCGAACGTCCTTAATACAATAATCGGGAAAATCCTAAGTTTTGCTCGCATTTAAACTCCTTCCCTATAATTACTTATTTCTTATACCAAATTTCATAGACCTTAACAAACATCTTAATTTTATAATCCAAGTCTTAATCTTAATTATTATTCATAAAACATATTATAAAATCAGGCCGTTACATTTCTACCCCCCTTAAAAGAAATTCCGTCCTTGGAATTTACCTACCTGAAAACAAATGGGGGTACTGCTGCTGAATGTCTGCCTCACGCTCCCAAGTAGCATCTTCGATAACACTACCCCATATGACCTTGACCAGGGGAATCTGTTTACCACAGAGTTCTTTAATCCTTTTATCTACAATCTTAGACGGTAAAGCCTCATATTCTAGATTCTCTCGCAGTTGTACTGACTCTGGCTCAATTACCTGAGAAGGATTTGGGTAATATTTTCTCAACTGGGAAACATGGAATACATCATGAAGGTTGGAAAGGTTAGGCGGTAAGGCCATCTGGTAGGCTACTGGACCAATTCATCGAAGAATCTGAAATGGTCCAATGAATCGGGGAGTGAGCTTTCTAGACTTTATAACTCTGCCAATTTCGGTTTTCGGAGTGGCTCTTAAGAACACGTGATCACCTTCTCGGAACACTAAGGGTCTCCTCCTCTTGTTATTGTAGCTCCTTTGCCTATCCTGCGCTTCCTTCATTTTCTCTCTTATCTTCCTAACTTACTCCGTTGTTTGTTGTACCATATCAGAACCCAACACTTGGCTCTCGCCAGTCTCATACCAACACAACGGAGTCCTACACTTTCTCCCATACAAAGCCTCATACGATGCCATCCCAGTATTGTTGTGAAAACTGTTATTATATGTGAATTCAATCAAAGGTAGGAATTCATCCCAACTACCGGCATATTCCAACACACAAGCTCTTAGAAGATCCTCCAATGATTGAATTGTTCTCTCAGACCATCCATCCATCTGAGGATGATAAGCAGAACTCATCCTCAACTTTTTTCCCGAAGCACTGTGTAACTACCTCCAGAATCTAGATGTGAATCTAGGATCCCGGTCAGAGACAATACTTGATGGCACACCATGCAACCTCACTACTTCCTTGATGTAGATCTGGGTCAAGTTCTCAAGACTATAAATCTCACCAATAGGTAAGAAGTGAGAACACTTCGTCAACCTATCAATGATAACCCAAATTGCATCAAACCTCTTCGGAGTTCATGGTAATCCAACCACAAAGTCCATCGCTATACTATCCCACTTCCACTCTGGGATATCCAACGACTGCAACAACCCTGCGGGATTTTGATGCTCTATCTTAGCTTTCTGACAAACCAAACATGATAGAACATACTCTGTCACTTCTTTCTTCATCTTTGGCCACCAAAACATTTTCTTCAAATCCTGATACATCTTGGCGGCTCCTGGGTGAAAACTCATCTTACTCTTATGTGCCTCCTCTAAGATCATCTTCCTAATCTCTAAGTCCTCTGGCACATGTATCCGATCTCTAAACCTTAACACCCCATCTGATCCTCTCTCCTAAACTCTGAAACTTTTCCCTCATATATGCCTCGACTCACCTCTGGCAAGTATTCATCCTGATCATGCTTAGCCTTAAGATCTCTCAAAAACTCACTGCTGATAGTGATCATACCTAAGCATATTCTATCCTCAGTCAAATCCATACCTAGGTTCATATCTCTAAACTGTTCAAGCAACTCCATCTCTTTCACAATCATTGCGGATACGTGTAAAGATTTCAGACTTAGTGCATCCGCTACAACATTAGCCTTTCCTGGATGGTATTGAAGATCGAACTCGTAATCCTTAATGAATTCCATCCATCTGCGCTGCCTCATGTTCAGCTCCTTCTTATCAAACAAATACTTCAAACTTTTGTGATAGCCGAACACATTAAACATAGCTCCATAAAGATAGTGCCGCCATATCTTCAATGCGAACACTATAGCTGCCAACTCCAGATCATGGGTCGGGTAATTCCTTTCATGAACTCTCAACTGTCGGGAAGCATAAGCCACACCTCTCCCCTCTTGCATCAAAACACAACCCAATCCTTGATATGATGCATCACAGTACACGTCAAACTGTCCTAATGGATCTAGTAATGTCAGCACTGGAGATGTAGTCAACTTCTCCTTTAGCTTCTGAAAGCTCTCTTCACACTTTTCTGTCCAAAAAAATGCTATACCTTTTCTCGTTAATTGCGTCATAGGTAACACAATCTTTGAGAAACCCTCGATGAACCTCCTGTAGTACCCAGCTAAACCTAGAAAACTCCTCACCTCACTCACCGACTTAGGCTTCTCCCACTTAATCACAGCCTCTACCTTAACTGGATCAACATACATCCCTTCCTTATTGATTATATGACCTAGGAACTACACTTCCTCTACCCAAAACTCACACTTGGATAGCTTAGTATACAACTACCTATCTCTCAGCACCTGTAACACAACTCTCAGATGTTCCTCGTGTTCTTCCCGGCTACAGGAATAGATGAGAATATCATCTATAAACACCACAACAAACTTGTCGAGGAACAGTCTAAAGATTATGTGCATGTAATCCATGAACACCGCTAGAGCATTAGTTACACCAAAAGGCATAACTAGGTACTCATAGTGTCCATAACTCATCTTGAAAGCGGTCTTATGTATATCCTTCTTCTTCACCCTAATCTGATGGTATCCTGATCTTAAATCTATCTTAGAAAACACTGAAGCTCCCTTCAACTGATCCATCAGATCATCTATCCTCTGCAACGGATATTTGTTCTTGATTGTAACCTTGTTCAACTGCCTCTAATCCATGCACAACCTAGAACTTCCATCTTTCTTCCTTTAAAACAAGACTGGTTCTCCCCAAGGTGACACACTCAGTCTGATGAATTCCTTCTTCATCATATCCTCCAGTTGTTTCTTTAACTCTGCCAACTCCACGGGTGACATCTGATAAGGGGCTACTGATATAGGTCCGGTCCCTGGTATGAGATCTATGGCGAACTCCACCTCCCTCTCTGGTGGCAAACCTGGAACATCAAGAGGAAAAATCTCAGGAAACTCTCTCACGATAGGCAAATAATCTATACTCAGAGTCTCCTTAACTCCCAAAGAGAAAAGCATCACATACTGCTTAGAATCGTCACTCCTCATAGCTGCCCCTTATTTGGCAGATACTATGCTAGAAGGCTCATGAAAAGAAAGGGTCTTTCGGGTACAGTCTAACACTACATGGTTAGCCGAAAGCCAATCCATGCCAAGGATCACATCTATCTGTTGCATAGGCAAACAGATAAGATCTACAAGAAATGTCCTATTTTCAACAACTATAGGACACTGTAAGCAAACAGACATAGTGATCAAAGGATCATTGGTAAGGGTAGATACTGTCAAAGTATATGGTAGTTGAGAAACGAGTAAATGTAAATGATCCACACACTCATGTGAAACAAACGAGTGTGTAGCATCGGAGTCAAACAACACACGCGAGAGTCTGTCAGATAGTAAACACATACCTTGAATAAGATCTGCAGATTGAGAGGACTCAAATCCTCTCACTGTAAACACTCTCCCCATGGCCTGAGGTCTGGTCGTCTGTCGTCCTACTGCTGGAACTCCTCTTCAAACTCCTCCTCTAGAACCACTGGCTCCTTTGCCGGCAACCAGCTGCTGTTGTACTACTTGATCTGCCTTTGGCTCATCTAGTTTTATGACTAATATGATCGTGGTTTTGTGCTAATTATATCTCGTTTTCTCCCAAATTAGACTCGATTGTCCTCAAGCAAGGTTTTAAGTCTCTTAAGTAGTTTTAGGATATTTTAGCTAGTTTTGAGTCAAATAAAGCACTTATTGCTATTTCATGTTTCAGGTTAATAAGGAGAGCAAGGAGGGAAGGGCCCTTAGAAGCAGAGAGCATCACGGCCCGCCCGTGATACCCATCACGGGCGTGATGAGGAGAACCTGAAAGACATTATTGATTACGGCCCGACCGTGATGAAGGTCACGGCCGTGACAGATCAGCACCCAAAGTCAGAATGCATCACGGCCTGGCCGTGATAGGCATCACGGCCGTGACGGACCAGAATTTGAATGCGCGCCCTTGACAGAAGGGGTCACGGCCTGGCTGTGATGGCCATCACGGCCGTGACCCATGACCACTCTATAAAACAGAAGCACAGCAGACAGAAAGAGGATCCAATTTTCACTGTTTACATAATATTTCTAGGTTTTTGTTATGTCTCTGATGGGGAACTAATTCCCAGAGATTAGTCTGCTGTAATCGGTTTCCGCCGACACTTGAGATTCTGTAATTCCCGGATTGAATTGCTTCTTCCTTTCAATACTATCTTGTACGTTCTGTTTTCTTAATTCATAATTATATAGAATAGGTGTTGATTTGTATCGATGATTTTATGTTCTTGTATCTAATCGCGTTTGCTTAATTCGCGTGTGTTCAATCGTGTTTGCTTAATTCACGAGTGCTTCACCCTGTTTGCTTAATTCGGGAATTGGGAACATATATCGTGTAGTGCCAATTTCGCTTGTTAATTGTTGCTTCAATCGAAAAGGGATTAGAATTTGCTTAGGGCTTGGAATTTATATGAATCAATGAAAGTGGGAAACCGAGAACAGTAGGTTGATCGTCTTTAGCTTATTTGATAATCACTTTAATTGCATTATTTTCTTAACTGTTTTCTTACTTGAATCATCCAACCAACCAACCAACCCCCCCCCCCCCCCAAAAAAAAACTGACTTTTCTGCGAATAACAATCCAATAGTCCTTGTGAGACGATACTCGAGTTGTCGCGCCCTGACTACAGTTTTTTTGTAAATCGCTCGCTTTTTCACGCGTGTGTGACAGCGTGTCACTACTCTCTATCGGTAATCCCTAGCAAATGACCTGGTTTGCCACAGACGTAGCAACCAGATCTATCTGTGCAACCTCTGATATAATACGGACCCACGCATCTGACATACTAGGACTAGGCCTCTCAGCTGCTGGCCCTCTCTGGTAACTGGTACTGGTTGTGTAGATGTCTGAGCGCTCTGCCCAAGTCAAGTGTATGGTCCTCTCCTCCACTAAGAACCTCTGTCCCCTCTCCTCTACTGACCTGCTCGGGTAGGACCCCCACTATGCTGCTGTCTCTGCTCTGTAGCCTGCCTCTTGTCCATACTCTCAATAGCACTGGCCCTCTCCACCATCTCTGGAAAGCTCAAAATATCCAAGGGCGCTATAACCCTCCTCAGCTCCTGCTGTAAACCCTCCTCAAACCTCCAGTACATCCAATCCTCATCTGGAAACCTCTGATAGAACTATGAAAATTGAATCATGGCCTCAAATCTGGCCGCATAATCACCAACTGACCTGTCCCCTTTTTGAAGATTCATGAACCCTCTCTCCTTATCGCATCTGGCTAACCGTGGGAAGTACTTCTCGAAGAAACACTCTCTAAACAGCTCCCAACTCAAAAACCTGCCCTCAACCTCAAGCAATCTCCTCTTGCCTCTCCACCATGACTCAGCCCTTCCGGTTAGCATGAAGGTGGCGTAAGTCACCTTCCCGTCATCTCTGCATCACATGGTGTCAAAGATCTTCTCGAGCTCCTGTATCCACCACTCTACTCGCTTGGGATCATACTCTCCCCCAAACTGTGGTGACTTACCTTTGAGAAAGGCAGCCAGTCTGGATTCTCAGCATTCGCGGCTCTCTTCCTATCCTGCCGCTCCTGCAACTCTACATCTCTCTGCACTCTGAGCATTCTGATGAGCCTGATACAACAGAACAGATGCTAAATCGCGGATAGTCCAAAGAGTCTCGATGGACTCTCCTCCACCTCCAATCCCTGCCTCTTGCTGATGCGGCTCATCCTCAACACCCTCAATAGCTCTACCTCGAGCCATAATCCTGTTAAAAGAAATCATTAGCCCAAATCAATATGACATATAATACTACGTAAAGCTAGAATATAAATATTATATGCCATAAAGATGTCGCGTCGGACTCACTACCCGACTTCTAAGCATAGCTGTTATCCGATGTGGATTCAACTAAATGGCCAGTTCACCCTAATCACAGTCCTCACAGTCCGTTTCAGAACCGAACTGCTCTGATACCACCAAATGAGACGCCCCGACGTCCTATTAAAGAAAACCCATAATATTTAGAACCTAAACGTGCTATTATCATTAAGCGGATATGTTAAAAATGGTGGAAAATTTAAAACTTAATATAAACAACATAGATACATGCATACAGAAGCATAACCATAAATACACATGCACAATATCCTGATACTGAGCTGTCTAGGGATTCCTATTAGTAGGATCCCGACATAGATATAGATTGATAACAAAATACATAAAAAAGGCTAAAGAAAAGATACCTCACCACCTCTCGGCACCCCATCCCCTATCAAAATACATCAAAATCCTCACACATGCACCTACGTGAATAGCCCTGGCATAGGCTATCACAGACTACTACCCCTGCTGTAACCCAAAGGTCTCGACGGACCTGCCTCGCCTCCACTGCAACTAGAAGATCTCCTATCTGTGGTGGATCTATGAATCATCCGTCGGTACTCCCTGGCATCTCGGGATGATATTCGTCGGGAGGATACTCGAGAGGACTATGACATGGTGGCCCAAATCTCGGGTGGTGCTGGGGCCTCAGGAACAGACAACGGGTCATAGACTGGATCTGTGGGGTCCACTCCCTCCGGAACTGGGGCAAGTCCTGGCTCTGGTGCAGGTGCAGGTATGGGTCCTGGTACCAGGACATCCAAAGGTACCATTAAGGGTACTGGCGCCATCCCGAACATGGGCGGCATCGGAGGTACATGTCCATCGGGCTGTCCTATCGGGAAAGGAAAGGTCGTGCCGAAACGAAACCTGCCAATAAAGCCGATGGGCGCTCCCTGCCCAAGTCCCGTAGTGATGGACATAGGACCCGTATATATCGCGAAACGAGTGACCGGGTCCACAAGCCACTCGTTCGGGTCTAAGCACTCCACCTCACAGGTCCCCGAGAGGGGGAACCCTGGATCCTGAGTCATCCATGGATGGTCCCAATGTGCCATCTGCTCTGTCTCGACCTGAGGTACAATATATATATTATATATATATACACATACATACAACACACAACAAAATAATGGGGATAAGAAACAATATAACGTCAAACGTAGAAAGGGTTTAGAAACCTTTAATTCTATAACAGTACACAAACATCTGTCTCCAAAAGTATAAGTATATATATATATATATATGACAAAATTATCCTCAATCCACATCCAGGATCTTTCCTCTACCTTCCATCATGATGCAATGAAAATGCTGTATGAATCATCTCATCAGGTATCGGTCATATCCGGATATCCACATCAATCGACACGTCCCAGAGTCCTCGACACACACACTCGTCCGCGGATGAAGGATGCCCATGCAAAGCAATGGCACTATTGTTGCACAATCAAGTGCACACCTCTGAACCCCGGCCAGGGTGCTCATGCAACGTATGAACTATAGCTGCAATTAAAATTAAATAATGTCTAGGACGATCCGTTGTTAGCCTAACCCCGGGAATTCTCCCTCCAAGGAATAGGCCCCAATGACCATGTTTCAGGTCCACCAGACCATGTTTCAGGTCAACCATATCACAGACCATGTTTAAGGTCACCCCCTAGTGCCGTAACCGCTCATCAGAATCTCATAGATAACCTCAATAATAATCTCACCGTCATCATATCACAATAATCATCTCGGTTTGGTACTACTAACACATATGGTATGAATTCCCTAGTACATCATCATGTCTCAACATAACTTATTACTTACTCAACCTCTAAGCCTAATTATTACACTTATCACATCATACCATCCAGCCATCAAAATCATCATCGTGTCATCATTTCCAAAATAATAATCATTATCAAAATCTAATAAAAAATAATAATATAACATATTCATAAAATAATCACAACATTCATAACGTCATCATCCATCAATCACCAATATTCATTCAACCAGTCAAGCAGTCTAAGAAGGCAACAATTAAATAATAAAATAATATATATTAAACGAAACCGTGATAAACGCACAATCTCAATATCATCACGGGTACCACTAAGTAGTCCCCAGCGTGATATGGACATTGTCTGTTACTCGCTATCCTGTAGGGTTTAGGTTGCCCTATGCCATTATTGAATTAAACGCCACCGTGCCATTTTCGACGTTAAATAATTTCTTTCCCCCACCTAACAAACGTACGACCATGAAGCGTGTTAAGCGTGCTTGACTTGGAGCAATTCTGGGATGGGTGACCTCTTGGGAAGTTTTCACAGGAAGCGTGTGAGTGAGGACAAAGCACGCTTAAAAGACCTGTGTTTGTTTGTGGGGACAGTCGTCAATCCATAAAGCAGTCCGGGATGTTACAAATGGTATCAGAGCGGCACCTCTCCTAATACGGTGTGGTTCGGGGACGAAGCTAGCGGAAGCCGGTGGGCATGTGACACCCGGTGATGACGAGGGCGGGGAGTAGTCACTGGTGCAAGAAGGCACGGACAAGGAGAGTCTCCTGGCAGGCTTCTAACAGGAGGGGTACATGAATGAACTGATTACACACATGAATGAGAGGGATCCTGAGACTGTGTAGGTATGGGACTATACGGTTGAGGATGGCTTATATGAATTGATTGGTACTGCCTATATTAACAAGATGCATCTTCTTTTCGGGAGCCCATCACTTAAGAACTCCAAAGTTAAGCGTGCTTGACTTGGAGCAATTATGGGATGGGTGACCTCCTGGGAAGTTTTCCCAGGAAGCATGTGAGTGAGGACAAAGCACGTTGAAAAGACCTATGTTGGTTTGTGGGGACAGTTGTCAATCCATAAAGCAGACTGGGATGTTACATGTGGGGCGTGTCTGACCATGGAAAGGAGAGTCTTTTTTCTTTGTCTTTTAGTTAGTAATAGGTAAAATGTGTGGTTGAAATTGAGTCTAGAAAAAAAAAAGAAATAAGATTGGCCATTGGATCTAAAAATAATGAGTGATAAATATAAAATCTCAAAATTCAAATTAAAGTAAAGATTGATGGTTGAATTGATCCACAAAAAAAAAAACAGTTATCCAAAATTAATCTCCAATTAATGCTAAACCAATTTATTTTCAAATCTAAAATTAAATTGAGTAAAATATGAAAATAAATTTCTTTAAATCATATTATTTAAAATATTTTTCTTAACAAATAATAATAGTGACAATAGCGTAGTATTATTTTCTTGTAAGCGTGTGTACACCACAATAATGCAGTGTTAATGCACCCAAATAAAATAATGAAACATATATGTGAAAACGGGGATGTTACAGCTGGCTCCTCCACAGGGTCTTCTTTTACGATCACATAACAAAACATATACAATATAGCAAAATAGGAGATAAGAAACAGTTCTATCATCATAAGCGGAAAAAGAACACATAGCATACAATACAATAATAGTCAAAGACACGCACCACATATAAATAACATTCATCCTTAATTTACGATATCATCATCTACCCTTAATCTCATGCAACTAAGTCTTTATGATGACGTGGCCATCTCTAATCCTGTCACCATCCCCCATTCTTGTTGGGGATGTCAGTCAGTAGTCCAAACGGTGCGTTTCCAAGAACTCGGTGTGCCCCTATTTCCTTATCTCTAGTAGGGAATATTGCATAAGCACTGTGCGGCACTATTCCCCCATTGGAAATAGTTCATAAGCGCAAAATACATAGTATCTCTATCCTCGATAGAATAATCAGAGCAACTCATCAAGGACTACGAGTATCACGGTAGTCTTCCTCGAACCTCAGCATCCTTAGGGCACTCACCCACAATATTTGGTATCCATAATAGGATACTCTGACGTCGTGTGTTCCACTCACACGACTTTGGACAACCATGCATCTATGAGTCTCACTGACTCACATCCGTTACAACCTAGTGCCTCAGTCTTCCATCAGAGTCTCAACACATATTCCATGACACATCTCATATACAAAATAATATTTATTTAGGCTAGGCACCTCTAAGTCACATTCGTTCTCTCCCCAATATGCATATCTCCCGACAAACATATATCATTTCCTAGATGTCAACTAAGGATGAAATAACATATATTGCAGGTTATCAGACAAAGCATAATATACACAGTAAAATAATAATAAAATATTCATGTATCACAAAGCATCACATAAAGCAGGTTATCCCAACCAGTGTAACACTAGCAGCTCAACAGGGATAAAATCAAACATCCTTGAATATCATAAAATTAACCTAACAGCGATAAACCTACCATCCCCAAAATCATCATTGGTACTACAGGGTAGTTGCCAATGTGATTTTGGTATTATTGACTACTCGCCCACTAGTAGGGTTTAGGTCGCCCTACACCATTATTATAAAATATACTACTTAATCGTTTCCCACAATAGGATGCTTCTTTCCCACACCTGAGGTGTATATCTCTAGCATTAGGACCTCTAAATTAAAGCTCCTTTTTAACAATAGGCCTTTCACTACACACTTCCACACCACAAGCTACCAATCAACCTTCAACCAAATCAACATAAAAACAAGATAAGTTAACAACATCCATCTTTGGTATCAAAGGGCTAAGGTTCGACCAACTCTAGAAAAATGGGTTAGGTTTTTTAATTTTCTTCAAGCTCTTGGATACATGATCCTAGACTCATAGATAGTTAGAAAAAAATATCACAACTCATAAACTTAACTTCTATGATTTTCTAGAATTTAAACTAAGAAAATCATGAATATGGAGACTTGAAATGTTTTCATGGAAACGAAATTAAACTTTGAAGGAAATAGGATGATATGAGTGTCATAGGTTCATGCCTTTAGAAGATCAAAATTGGAGGTGAAGATGAAAGTTGATGAAGAACTTTTGAGGTGTTTGTGAATGAACTATACTTTTTAGATGAACAAAAGTGATGAAGTGAGGAAACAAATGATGGGGCTGTGATGTTGGAGGGCTGCACGAAATTAAGTAGATGGGAGGGGTTGTAGGATTAGTTTTTGGACACAAAAGGAAATACTCAAAGACTTGGGTAAAATGGACATTTCATGTATAAACTTTGCAAAATATCTAGATATTTTTCTTTCAAACATTAGTGGCATGGTGAGTCAAGGTGGTGACTCACCACATGACTCACCCCCTAAGGTGGCAAGTTGTCCCATCAATCCAACATCCGATTATATCTTTGCAGTTTCGTATCCGGCTCCGTCGTTTACCCGATTTAGGTTTTTCGTCGTTTTCTTCGAAAATTCACCCGAATAAAAAAAATTATTTTATTTTTGAGAGAAAATTTTCAAAATAGACCATATCACTAAAAAGTTATAGAAATATAAAATTGTTCAGTTTCGGGTCAAATTAGGGTTTTCTGACTGGTACCAAATTGTATTGTCAGTGAAAACGCGGACCGGTTTTAGTGTGAATTTTGAACCCAAAATTTAACCATAACTTCCTACAATATAGTAGATTCTAGCTATGATTTTGTTTTTTTTTTCAAAATCATTTTCTTGGTCTCAGGTAAAAATATAAATAGATATATCGTTTCTAGTAACATTGTAGATAAAAAGCAGGGTGTTACATGGTGCAACACATCTCCACTAATCCATTATGCATGTGGATCCAATCTACCTCAGGAAGTCATCTTCGGAGTTACATATCCACATTGGCCATTAAGCACTAATGTCGGAAGTTCACCAAACCATGGGTGAACCCTTGGATAGCCAACGCACCTTACTCTCGGATGCGCCACCATGGGTGTACGATTCATCTAACTCTCGGATGAATCACCGCAGACGGCCATATCGTCTTACTCTCGGACAACCTTCCCTGTGTTGAACATCCCCCACTACATCTCCAATGCATGAATGTGTAGGAACAATCACCACCTCCGCTTGGGCCACTAGGCTACCCAAGTTTTATCACCATCAACACCTCGACCACTTGGCATCGAGGCCCCCTTTGGTCACTAAGCACCAAGGTTCAACCTTAACAACACCTTGACTATTAAGCACGAAGGCCCCCTGGGCCACTTGACACCAAGGTAGAACAACGTAGGGTAAACATCGTTACCGACTTAACCATCTTTACGTTTGTGTTTAATTACACTCATTAAGTCTTCATTGGATCATCTAAGTTGTCTTTGCTTCATTGGGTGTCTTATTATCATCGTTGGGAACGTTTGGGGTGAAACACCCCTATTTCTGTCTTTTACTTTCTGTTCTAAACAGGGGAGCACAGTCGTGCTTCCCCCAACACGGGCGTGCTGACTTTCAAGTCAAGCACGTGCGTGCTGACTATTGAGCACGGCCGTGCTCGCTGTGGCATGGTCGTACTATTTCTGGGCAGAAGGGTTGAAGAACCCTTGTTAAGCTCCCTAGGGGTTTTTTACTAACCTTCAACATCAGTTTCATTACTCTTAATTAATCTCCATGTCTTGTACTTTTTGGGGAATTAATCCTTTAATTCCAGCTTCATTATTAATGTCCTTAAAACACTCATAAATCAATCCTAGGGTTTTAACTAAGCCTTTGAGCATTAACCTTGCCGCTCATTACTATCGTTCAAGTCATATGAACACTTGTGGAAAATATCCCTTAATTATTAAACATCATTATTAACATCTTTAGTGTTTTATTACCATTAGCATTCATCTCGACATTCATAACAAACCAGCCAAACCATTCATAATATAAACAACGTTATCAACCAAGTCATTCATGGCATAAAACATCATTATCAATTATAAGAACAATAGGCATGCCAATCATCAACATCATAAACAAGCATATAGCAACGCAACAGTTAAACAAATAGCAAGTAATAGGGTCATGGGTTAACCCTTCATCTTACGCTACCGACAATGCCTACGTTTTCATACTATCCTTTCTCCCCATACCTGGTATGAAGATCTAAGCCCTTCTGCTAAGCGTAAACGAAACTACTCTTGTTCCCTCGAGTGGCTCGATGAACTCTTCAAGCCTTGGTCAAATACATAAGAACAACCATTAATCCCAAATCCAAAAACTAGGAAAAGAGATTAATAGAGGGACGTTAACACTACCATAGATGACACTAGCACGTGACTTCTCTCCCAAACAGACATAAGAACACTATGAACTTCAAAGGGTTTAAAGGAAGGGAAAGGGGAGAGGTTTCTATCACACTAGGATTGCCCAAAGTTCCAATTTGAGGGTTTTGCTTGCAACCCTCACGAAAATCTTCTATTTATATACGTCTGGTCCCGAGAACGGTCGTGCTCCCACTAAGCACGGCCGTGCTTAACATGAGCACGGGGTCGTACTCATTTAAGCACGGGCTCGTAACATCAACGTCACAAAGCCTCGTTTTCCGACACGTCTGTGCTCCCCCTAAACACGGCCATGCTTGTGGCTCAGGAAGCCACAAGACACACGCCTAAGAACGGGCGTGCGGATACATGAGCACGACCATTCTCATGCATCAGAAAGGAATTTCCTCCTTTGAAATCCCACTTAGCCCTTTATAACATATACCAAATATATAACATCGTTTGAAGACCTTATACGAAAAACGAGGTGTTACAACTCCTCCCCCTTCTAAAAATTTCGTCCTCGAAATATTTCCTCACCTCGATCGAAAAGGCGTGGATACACCTCCATCATCTTGCTCTCTAGCTCCCATGTAGCACTTTCCTCAGTAGCCCTACTCTAAACTACTTTAACCAAGGGAATCTCATTGCCCCTCAGCTACTTCACCCTTCGATCCTCAACTCAAAGCGGTAGTACCTCAGAAGTCAAGTTCTCTTTCAACTGATTTGTGTCGGGTACTATCACATGGCTAGGATCATGAATGTATTTTTCTAAGTTGTGAAACATGAAACACGTTATGAATATTGGACAAGAAAGGTGGTAACTCGATTTGGTAAGCAACTTCACTGACTCTTTTTAGAATTTGGTAAGGGTCAATGAATTTGGGAGTAGATTTCTTCGCTTTCATCACTCTACCGACCCCAGTTGTTGGAGTAACTCTCAAGAACACATGATCACCTTCCTGGAATTCGAGAGCCTTCCTTTTCTTATCATGATAGCTCTTTTACCTACTTTGTGCCACTCTCATCTTTTCTTGGACCATCCTCACTTTCTCTGTAGTCTTTTGCATTATCTCAGGTCCTAGCACAACATTCTCACCGGGTTCATTCCAACACAAGGGTGTTCTACATCTCCTCCTATACAACGCCTTATAAGGTTCCATCCCAATACTGGAATGGAAGTTGTTGTTGTAGGTAAAATCTATTAGGGGCAAAAACTAGTCCCAACTACTTGACTGCTCTAACACACAAGCTCTCAACAAGTCCTCTAAGGACTGGATGGTTCTCTCAGACTGACCATCAGTCTGTGGGTGATAGACTGAACTTAATCTAAGCTTCGTACCTAAGGCCTCATGCAAACTATTCCAAAATCTAGAGGTAAATCTAGGGTCTCTATCTGACACTATGCTAGAGGACACACCATGTAACCTTACTATCTCCCAATGTACAACCTAGTCAACATCTCTAAGGGATATTCCATATTCATAGGGATGAAATGGGCTGACTTAGTCAATCTATCCATAACAACCCATATAGCATCACAACCAGCTAAAGTCCTAGGGAGTCTAGACACAAAATCCATAAAGATATTATCCCTTTTCCATTCTGGCATACTTAACGATTGCATCTTACCCGATGACTTTTGGTGTTTTATCTTAGAATTTTGGCATACTAAGCACGCGTAAACAAACTCAGCAACAACCTTTTTCATCCCAGGCCACCAAAACATGCGCTTTAAGTCCTAATACATCTTAGTGGCACTTGGGTGCACACTCAATCCACTCCTATGTCCATCTTCAAGGATCAAATTCCTGAGTCCCGGAACATCGGGTATGCAAACTCTATCCCGAAACCTCAAAACTCCATCACTTCCTTCCTTAAAGCTAAGGTCTCTACCCTGAGCAAGCAATTTTAAGAGGTAGACATCTGCCTTCTGGCCTTCTCTAATATGATCCATCAAGCTGTTTGTAATCTTCAAAGTTCCAAGTCTAATACTCTTATGGGTATATAATCCATGATCACGACAAGAGCATTAGTCACACCAAAGGGCATAACCAAATACTCGCAGTGACCATAACGCGTCCTAAACGCAGTCTTTGGGATGTCCTCGGACTTAACCCGAATTTGATGGTATCCAGACCTCAAATCTATCTTGGAGAAAACACTAGCTCCTATAAACCGGTCCATAAGATCATCAATCCAAGGGAGGGGATACCTATTCTTAATGGACACTTTGTTAAGTTGTCAAAAGTCGACACACAACATCATGCTGCCATCCTTCTTGTTCACCAACAACACTGGCGCTCCCTATGAGGACACGCTAGGCCTAATGAACTGTTTCTGAATCAGTTACTCCAACTGTTTCTTCAACTCGGCTAACTCTAGAGGAGACATCCTATAAGGTGCTATGGATATGGGTCCCGTTCCCGGCTCTAAGTCTATGGTAAACTGAACATTTGTCTCAAGGGGTAGTTCATAAACATCCCCAGGGAACACTTCAGGAAACTCTCTCACTATTGGTATATTTCTAACATCAAGCTTGCTCTCTCCTTCTAGGGAAGACAACATCATGTAGATTTGGGCCTCTTCTTTCATAGAAGCCTTAACTTGGTTGGCAGAGAGAAATATCGGATCCTTAGACTCCACAGGAGTTCCAAAAAAAATATGGTTTTATCAAAACAGTTTAAGAGGATGTGGTTGGAAGATAACCAGTCCATGTCAAGAATAACAACAAGTTCTTTCAGGGGTAAGCATACAAGATCAGCAATAAAATTCCTACAATCAGTGGTAATGAGAAAATTCTTGCATGCATGTGAAGTAAGAACATGTTTATTTGTGGGTGTAGCAACAATTAAATCACACTCATGAAGGGTTACAGATAATTTAAGATTTTTAACACATTCATGTTATATAAACGAGTGAGTCACACCCAAATCAAACAAAACAACTAAAGCAGTTCCATCAATGAGGCACATACCTTGGATCAAGTCCTCGGACTCGGAGGCCTCAGCTCCACTAAGAGTAAAGACTCTCCCACTGGTCTTCAGTCGATTGGCTTGGTGTTTCTGATTCTTGCTAGCACTCTGTGGTTCTGACTTTGTTCCTCCACACTCACGGCTGATGTAACACCCGGGTGCTGACGAGGGCGGGGAGTGATCGCCGGTGCAAGAAGGCACTGATAAGGAGCGACTCCTGGCAGGCTTCTAGGCGGAGGGACACATGAATGAACCGATTACACACCCGAATGAGACGGATCCTGAGACTGTGTAGGTATGGGACTATACAGTTGAGGAAGACTTATATGAATTGATTGGTACTACCTATACTAATAAGATGCATCTTCTTTTCGGTAGCCCATCACTTAACAACTCCACAGTTAAATGTGCTTGACTTGGAGCAATTATGGGATAGGTGACCTCCTGGGAAGTTTTCCTAGGAAGCGTGTGAGTGAGGACAAAGCACACTGAAAAGACCCGTGTTGGTCTGTGGGGACAGTCGTCAATCCATAGAGCAGCCAGGGATGTTACAAATGGTATCAGAGCGGCACCTCTCCCAGTACGGTGTGGTTCGGGGACGAACCAAGCGGAAGCTGGTGGGCATGTAACACCCGAGTGCTGACGAGGGCGGGGAGTGATCGCCGGTGCAAGAAGGCACGGACAAGGAGCGGCTCCTGGAAGGCTTCTAGGCGGAGGGACACACGAATGAACCGATTACACACCCGAATGAGAGGGATCCTGAGACTGTGTAGGTATGGAACTATACAGTTGAGGAAGGCTTACATGAATTGATTGGTACTACCTATACTAATAATATGCATATTCTTTTTGGTAGCCCATCACTTAAGAACTCCACAGTTAAGCGTGCTTGACTTGGAGCAATTCTGGGATGGGTGACCTCCTGGGAAGTTTTCCCAGGAAGCGTGTGAGTGAGGACAAAGCACGCTGACAAGACCCGTGTTGGTCTGTGGGGACAGTCGTCAATCCATAGAGCAGTCAGGGATGTTACAACTGATGTGGCCAGATTTGCCAAACTTGAAGCAGATGACGTCTGTCTCCTTGCACTGAGTGGTGTAATGATCCTATACACACTTTTCGCACCGGATGGGTCTAGGAGCAGTAAAACCCCAACTTCCTAACCTTCCTGAATAAGACTGTGGCTTATTTCGACTATGCTTGAAGTCCTGGCCGACTGGAGCTCAATGTTGCTTTCCCTTGTCCTTCTAATCATTCTTCCTGCTGCCCTGAGCATCTGAACTCTTGTAGCTTGACACTTTGGATTTGTAGGCATCGTCGAAGATCCTACACTTTTTTCACCAAGACCGGAACAACGCGAATCTCCTAATAACCGATTCCTTGCATGATCTCTCAAGGAAGACCATCCTCGAACTTCACGCACTTGGAGCGGTCGCCAGTTACATACTGATACAGTGTGTAATAACGTGTAAGCTCCTCAAACTTCACAGCATTCTCTCCCACATACATACTCTCTTGCTGCAGAGCCAAGAACTCTATCTCCTTCTTGTCGCAAATGTCAGGTGGAAAGTACTTTTCCAAGAATCTGTCCTTGAAGACATTCCAAGTGACCACTATACCCTCAGCTTCCATACACTGGCGACAATTCTCCCACCAATGCTCAGCTTCCTTTGTCAGCATGAAAGTCCAAAAAATGACCTCCTGAATGTCGTTGCAACCCATAGCCCAGAAGATCTTCTCAATCTCTCGCATCCCCAAAAGAGCACCTTCAGGGTCCTAAGCTCCTTTGAACGAGGGTGGGTTGTTTTGCTAGAACTTATCCAAACCCTGAAACTCAGCTAGTCCTCCACTGTTATTGTTCTGGTTCTGTCCTATAGCATTGGAAAGCATTGGCAATGCATCAATGATAGCCTGATCGTTCCTACCTCTTCCTGCCATTGGTTCCTGTAATTGTCCAAAGCAACTATTATATACATAGAACCAAGCAAGAAGAACTAAAGGTTCTTAATACTAAGCATTATTATCTATAATAAATATAGATGATTCAAACAAGAGCACACAGAAGACTCATAACAGATTCATACCACTGCCTGATAGGACAGACCTGCTCTGATACCACTAAATATTACACCCTCTACCCAACATGTATTTATAAGGCAATAACATAGAAGAAATAAAATAATTTAAAAAAAACATGCATATCATTTGTATAAAATGGAAACCACGGGTAGAGAGTACCACATTGTAACCAAACAAAAACAACACGGAAAATAAAACAAGTTTAAAAAAGAAACATAACATGAAAAATATAACCCAACCCCGATGTCATATTACAGAGCTGGTATAACCAAAATCCGAAAACATCACGGATAAAAAAACTAAAACTAGAAATCCTAAAGTAAGAGTAGCGGCTCCTCAGAGTCACTCCTCAACAGGTTGTTCATCGTCCTCTACATACAAGATACATGACAAACAAAACAACAAAAGAACGAGGAGTAAGAAACATGTATAAAACATAATGGCATGGAAGCAATTAGCAAGATGAACATACATCACAAAAAGCATGTTATAACATAACATCATACATAGCATAAACATATCATTTGTATCATCTCAACAATGTATGCTATGCGGTGCAACACTACTCCACTACTCCATTATGCATGTGGATCCAATCGACCTCAGGAAGTCAACTTCAGAGTTACATATCCAAATTGGCCATTAAGCACCAACGTCGGCAGTTCACCAAACCATGGGTGAACCTCTTGGATAACCAACGCACCTTACTCTTTGATTCGCCACCATGGGTGTACACGATTCACCTAACCATGGTTGAAAGGGTGGTTAGCTCATAGGATAAGATTGGTTAGATATTTTAGGATATTTTAGGATATTTTGGATATTTTCATAAAAAGTCACCATGACTTGGTGACTCACTAGGGTGACTCACTTGGGTGAGTTGTCCATGTGAGGAGAAGGTTCTAGCATTTGAAGTTACGTATAATCATGGTTGGTTTGAAATAAACTATGATAGGTTAGGAAATATTCATAAAATACTTAGATATTTGCATAACCATCATGATCAAGTAAAATCGAATGAAATGATAGTTATCCAGAGGCTTGGCTATGTGTCACTTAGGATAGAATAGAATGAGATATTTCAAACTTTGCAATTTGGTCGTTTGGTAATAACAAAAGAACTTAAGGGTAAAATGGTCATTTCTTATGGATTTCTAAGATATTTTACAAGAATGTCATAATGACAATGGTGAGTCATGGTGTTGACTCATGGTAAGAGGAAGAGAAATTGGATACAATCACTTAATCTTAATGGGCAATAAAGAATGACTTGCCTTTGGCATTAATGGCTTATGGTGGTTCACCATTTGTCATTAATGCACATTTAATGCACAACTATGACTATGGTGAGTGGTGACTCATGGAATTGAGTTGGCTAATATAGTCATCGTCCCTATCCTCTAGCATATCATTGCAGTACTGAATCCAGCTCCATCGTTTACCGATTAGGGTTTTCGATCATTTTCGTCAGGATTCACCCGAATAAAATATAATATTTTATTTTTGAGAGAAAATTCTAGAAATAGACTTTATCACTAAAATAATGATAAAATCTAAAATTTTTAGTTTCAGATCAAATTAGGGTTTTTGTCTGAGTTTTAAACCCAAAGTTTCACCGTAACTTCGCACGATATGATAGGTTCCAACTATGATTTTGTTTTTCTCAAAATCATTTTCTGGATCCCCGGTAATAATATAAAATATAATTAACGGTCAAGAGACGAGAAAATGGGGTGTTACAACAC
The DNA here is from genome assembly GCA_030762895.1 of Sophora flavescens. Taxonomy (NCBI): domain Eukaryota; kingdom Viridiplantae; phylum Streptophyta; class Magnoliopsida; order Fabales; family Fabaceae; genus Sophora; species Sophora flavescens. The sequence goes on along the minus strand of CM061062.1, from coordinate 166,202,626 downwards.
TACCCCGCTAAGAATAATTTCGTCCCCGAAATTCACGTATCCAGGAAACGATCGTGGATACCATCATTTTTTCAATGCATGCTCCAGACACCGAACATCCTCGTCGCCCAAAATAGGACACGAAGTACCTCATAGATTAAGCTTTCCTTCGAACTTATACTGTATTAATGAGACGGTACGAAAAAGTAATCAAGGGAAATCCTTGTAAACTTCTCAAGACATCGAAGTACATTCTGATAATTCAGATGTTAACTGGAATAAGACACAGAGAAATTGAACAAATTCCGACATCTTCATAATACAAAACGTTAACTCTATCTCCGGTGGCGGTTCTAGCACACCAGTAGTACAACAAGAGTTCAGAATTTGAACAAATACTTTTCAGGGAGAGAAAATAATCTCTATACTTTAATCTTACAACAGAATAAAGTAAAATGGATTGAAAAAAAGGGAATATTCAATATGATAAAAGGGTCTTTAATAGGTTCCTGAATCTAAAAATGCGCTGTACACCGCACATTTACAAACGAGACTCCAATAAAGTTCGTCCTTCCATGAGAACTTCTTTTGAAAGATACATTTTGAAGACGATATTTTTCTTGCCTTCCAAGAGTCCAGAATTCAAATCAAAATTACTCTTGGGTTTTAAGAAAGGTAACAACAAAATTTTGCGAGTTCCCTCACTCGAATAAACTCTGATTCACTTTGTGACATCCCAATTTTTACATATATGTTTAATATGTTATATGTTATATAATTTTATTGGAGTGATTAATTTTCTAGATGTTTATTTTTATTTATTTTAATGATGTTTGATTTGAGTAATTATATTTACTCTTTTAAATTAATTTTATTGGGGGTGTTAGCGCTGCCTTATTGCAGTCTATGCATGCTTGCTAAACAATAATATTACACTATTGTCACTATTAGTATTTGTTTATAAAAAATATTTCAAATAGTATGATTGAAAAAAATTTATTTTCATATTTTACTCTATTTGATTTTAGGTTTGAAAATATGCTAGTTTAAAAGTAATCAGAGATTAATTTTGGATCATTGATTTTCTTGGTTGACCAATTCAACCATCAATCTCTATCGTATTTCAAATTTTGAAATTATATATTTTTCACTCATTATTTTTAGATCCAAAGCTTATAATCCAATCTTTTTTCTAAACTCAATCTCAATCACTCAAATTTAACCTTTATTAAAAAAAAGACAAAACCATTATTTCCTTTCTCCTGGTGTATAGACGTCCACGAGTCACTCCACCTCTCTCTTTATTTCTTTTTTTTACTTTTCTTTCTATCTTCTTCATTCATCTTCTGAACGTCCATCTTCTAAAATTTCTTCTCCTCCTTCTCCATAGAAAGCCAGCCGCCGCCAGCCCTTATCCAGCAATGCACGACCACCGTCGGAGCACCGTCTGCTCACCGCCACCATCCACGCGACCCAGCTTTGCACCCCTTGCGTTTGGTCCGTTGTGCTCCACCACTGTACGACGTCGTGGTCGAGCTTCAACCGTCATTGATGGTGGTTATCCACCTATTCTTTCACACTTGAACCTTCTCCTTCCCTTAAGTTTGTTATGTTTGCCTTCTTCTACTTTTTCAGTCATGGTTGTTACAAGAAAATGTAACAGGCTCTTTTTAATTACGTTGTTTAAACAGTAAAAATATATTTATTTATATTTTTATTTGAGACTTAGGAAATGATTTTGGATAAAACAAAATCATATCTAGAGCTTACTCTACGGTAGGAAGCTCTGGTTAAAATTTGATTTTAAAACTCAGACGGAAACCGGTCTGCGTTTCTAACTGACAGTATAATTTTTATACTGACAGAAAACCCTAATTTAACACGAAAACTAAAATTTGTAGATTTTTTATATTTTTTCCGTGAGGAATACTACTTTCCAAATTTCTGATCAGAAATAAAATATTATGTGTATTCGGGCGAATTTTGGCGAAAGTTCCAACGGAAAACAAGCGGTATTTTCACTGGCAGTAAGATTTTAATGATCAGAAAACCTAATTTTGACTCGTGAAAGAAATGGTTTATATTTAAATCATATTTCCAACGATTTTGATTAGTTTTAAAATTTTCAGTCGAAAACGAAATATTACGCTTTTATACGGGCGTAAAACCCTAATCGGGGAACCGACGGAGTCTTGAAGGAAGGTGCAGAGACAAAAACGGACACCGGAGGAGCTGAGTCATGGGATGAGTCCCCACCATGACTCACCAAGCATTTATGAGGCATTAAATGTAAATTTAGGTGAAATGACCAAAATGCCCTTTTAGCTTAACCTAACCAAAGTTAAGTTAGATTTTAACCATGGTCAAGGAACCATGGTTAGTTTATGTGGTCCAAAATCAGCCGTACCCTATGTGAGCCACATATTAATTAACCTTATTTAGCAAGGTAACCTTAATTAAGTTAATTATTAACTATGGTTAAGCTTTTATTAATTAAATATTCCTACAAGCTATTAAGCTAAGCATAACAAACCAAACAAGGCAGAAGGTTACTCCTATATTTACCCCCCAAACCATGGCCTCCCTCCCCATTTCACTCATCTTTTTCATTTCTTTACCAAAAACACTTAAACTCCATTTTCATTCTTCAAGAACTCCAAGTGATTCCATTACAAAGCTTGCCAAGATCATCATCTATTCTTCTTCTACTTTCCTAACTTGAGGTAACATGATCATCTCATCTCTTGTTTAAGCTTTTGTTCTTCATATTTCATAGTTTTCCATTTCTAGATCTAGAACTTGTAATAATTCTAGAAAATTTTAGAAAAATCATAAAAATGTGAAACCAATTTCTATGATCTAGATATGATCCCTACTTTCATTATCCAAAAGCATGTGATCAAAGTCATTTTCCTTCCCTATTAACCATTCTTGGCCGAACCTAGGTGAGAAAGTGAGTGTGAAGTTTTTGTGTTATTACTCAATTCTAACACTTGTATCATGCTCTCTAATACCTATATGGTTATAATGTAAGAGCTTAACTTCAACAAAGATTTCTATCCTAATTTTATGGTGTTCACCGAAAATCTAGGGTTTAGGAGTTTTGTTATGATTGGTTAATACTCTTAAGTATCTATGTAATCTAAAACCAATAGCTTGAATAAAAATGAATTTCCTAGCCTATTTTACTAAGTAAGGCCAAAACTTAATTAAAAGGGAGATTAAATTATTTTGTTAATATTTCCAAGTTATGATAATTTATCTAAGCTATCTAAGACTATAGGAACTAGAATCTAAAAGCTTGGAATGAGAAAAGAATCCTAACCCTATTTTGAATTAGGAGGCCGAAACCTATCTAGTTAGGTTAAGAGTGATTTTGTTGATTAATTATAGTTGTATTGTTTGGTTGAAGGAGAAACTGTTAAACTGTGGTGTGATAACGAGGATCGTCGACGTCGGAATTTCGGTGCTAACTCAGGTGGGGGAAAGAATCAACCTATCATCGGAATCGATAAGTAGTAGATTATATGATAATCGTGTAGGGCGACCTAAACCTACTAGTAGTCGAGTAATCGACAAGACCAAAATCCCATTGGAAACCTTTTCTGTTAAACCAATGGTGATTCGGGGATTGTAGGTTATCGACGTTAGAATGATTTTATCTTATCTGAGGTTGATTGAATTTATGATTATTATTGAATTACTTATGTGATATATTGTGGTGTTGGAATATTTTCTAATGTTATGTTATACATGATCTGCCTGGTTGTTAATATTGTGCTTAGTGGATTTTAAGCCAAGATGTATATGTTGTTCGAGAGATAGTTGTTTGTTGGGGGTGTGAGAATAATGGTGACTTAGAGGTTCCTAACCTAGACGATGTATTTTAATGAGGTATGGTGTCCCAGAATATGTGTTGAGTTCTAGTGGAAGGTTAAGGCACTAGGATGTTGTTAAAATGGGTTGGTGAGATTCAAGTGTATTGGCAATATAATACACAAGGTCGGTATTGTTGTTCACAACCGTGTATTGGTAATATAATAAACGAGGTCAATAGTTCTCCCTAGACCGTTCCACCTTAGAAATAGGTTGTGCAGCTATGGTGTCATTGAATTTCATTGAGCACCCCCGGGAGTGGACGGGGTGTGCACCGGGAGTATCGTGCAGCTATAGTGTCATGCTTTGCATGAGCGTTCTCACCATGGAAGATAATGTGCACCGGGTATTTGGAACCTGTCACTTGAACAATTGACTGACATTTCCCGAGAGGAATGCGTGAAAGAAATCAATGATGGCCACGTCGGTATGAAAGTCTAGTTGTACGAGTCTGGGGTAGAGGATGATACATTAAATGGAGGATGCTTTGTTAGTTAGGTGTTGGATGATGTTATGTGTGTGACAATTTCTGTATAATTTACTATTACTCTTTTCCGCTTTTTGATGATAGAACTGCTTCTTATCCCCTATGTTTCTGTATTCTTGTAGATTACGTTACTTACATTAGAAGACCCGATGGAGGATTATGTTGTTGAGGAGCTAGACGGAGCTTTGTATGAAACAGAGGTTGCTGAGGAGTTGGATGGAACTCCTTACGAACCAGACGCTGGAGGTCGAGCTGTGATCCAGGGCGAGTAGAGTATAGATAGTATGGCCAATGTCTCTAAGAAGGAGTATTTTTATATGTTTCCGCTAAGCATGGATTTTATTTTAAGCTTATGCCTGTGAGGGATCCTATTGAGAGGATTCCCTCAACAGTGTTTTGGTAATGTAATAAATAAACAGGTGTGTATTTATATATTACAACCTTGGTGTGTTTAATTTGCAGAAGTTATATGATTGTTTAAATAAAGTTTTAATTTTTACGTACTTTTCATGCAAAGCACGCGATTAAGGAATTAATTAATAAGGTTTTAAGAGAATAAAACACCGGGGCACAATGGGGTGTCTCAGAAAACACCACCGTCGCCGTCCTCCGTCGCTGAGGCCGCGCCAGACTACGTAGCAGCCACCATCTCCTCTTCTTCTTTGTTGGGTGAGCGAAATTCCACCCATATACCTTTAGATTCAAAACCCAATTCAAAACCCCCAATCTTGAAACCCTAACCCTAAGTTCTAAATTCGAACATAAATCCCCAAATTGATGATGTTACTTGTAAATTGGGTATGTCAATTCCAGATTCCCCATACCAATTGCTCAAAATACCTTTTAATTTCGGATTCCCCCATTTCCACTCATAACCTTACTTTTCATCTTACTCCAATTATGAAATCGATTCTGGTTCTCTGCAATTGAGACTCCAAATTAATGTTCTCCTAAATTAATTTCGTTGTTATTTGATCAAATTAATTTTCCCTAACTTTTTTGTCACGAACCCTCTTTTGTCCAAATTGATTTATTGGAAAATTGACTCCGTTTTTATTAAATTGAATGTTTGAAATTATTAGATAGTATGTTTGATATCGAGTTATTGATTTTTATGATGTTTGGTTGTTGTAAATGTGCTTGAACGCTCTCTCTTGGATGTTAGCTGTGATTGTCATGCTTGGAGAAGCATCATTTGAATTTTTGGGAGATGACAGGAGTTGCCTGCGCACGTTTCAAGGTGTCAGAGGAACCAAAAACATCATGTTAGCTTGTTACTTGGGGTTTAATCTTGAGCAGCTTCATTGTGAAAAAAGCTAACTGTTGAATGTGTCAAGGAGAGGAATCTTTTTCTTGTCTACAAGGGTAAGGGGAGCTTACCTGAGAAGTTTTGATAGTCATATACTATGATGTTTGATGTGTGTAATTACTTCTAATTATTATGTGATGTTTGCTTTGATGATTTAGAATTTTAATGTTGTTAAATTTCTATGCGAAAGTATGTTCTAAATGTTGTTTATGCGTATGCATTGGTGAAACTATTTATTGGTTTGACTGGTTTGACTGAGAGCATGACACTGGTTATAGCTCGATAATAATGGATTAAGTCATTGAAAATGTTAGTCATAAAAGAAAGAGATTTACAGTTTTCTCAAGAGGAAGATGTTATGAAAACATAAGTTAAGGACCCCGTCGTTAGACATGTTAAGAATTCAAAGAAGATTTACAGGTGATTTTGGAATAATTTTTAGAGAATCAATGTTAGTAAGGACAAACAGTGAAAAATCACATTATCTTTATTTTTCCTAAATATTTCCAAATGACAAGAAAGTCCCTAGAATATTTTAATGTCATCAAAAGAAAAAGTTTTTTAAAAGAAAAGCCTTTGATTTATGAAATATTTTTTCTAAATTAAAAATGTTTAGAAAAATGCCTTACGGAGGAACTCTTGTTGATAATTTTATTGTTTTAGTTAAAACATTTTAAAAATGATTTTAAACGATTTGATGTTTTCAGAAAAGAAATTTCAAAGAAAAAGGATTTCTGAAGAGTTGTGTTGAAAAGAGCAAAAATGTTTTACGACAAAACATTTTAAACTCTTGAATTTGATTTTTGACTTAGTTTTCACATAACGAAAATTTTGTTGAAAAATTAATGAAAGATGTAAGGACCTAGTAGCCGAGACGTCGGGCTAGAGTTCCTATGAGAAAGTATTGTGGTTGCGGATTTAAAATCCTACGCTGGCGACATGACTTCGTGTCAATTGTGTGTATGAGCCTAGTAACCGGTGCATCGGCCTAATGAGAACTCGGACTGCGTATCCTATGTTAAGCGTGAATGGGCTTAATCCCTGGGAAAAAGTAGTCGTGAGCTTTGAGCCTCGACAAGAAAGAAGGAGTGAAAATGAAAAGCAATGAAAACAACTGTTTTACATGCATGAAACAGGCACACGAGCCACTATGTTAACGAGCTACAATCCAAGAGTGGATTGATAAATTGGATAGTTTCAGACCAATGAAATGAGTCTTAGGGACATCCGGGTTCAAAACCCAACAAAAGACTGGGGCTTTGTAACCTCGAGTTGTGGAAATCGAATACCATGCACGGAGGCACTCAATAGGGAACTATTCAACATTATTTAGGTGAGACGTTATACTTTTGAACAAATGGGGATCTGGCCAAATTTGAGAGGCCAACCCAACGTAAAACAATTGTGTTATGGGGATTATTGCGGCCTATTCTGCTCGGAGAAGGGAAGTTAGGATCTCCAGAGAATAAATATCAAAACAGCTAGTGGGCATTGATTTGTGTGTCGCGTATGTGACTACTGTGATAAACTTAAATGTTGGTATCTCACCCTTGCAATATATTCTGTTCATGGTTTTGTTGTTGTACCTTGGTAAGTTGATATAGGCATTTCTGAGGAGTCCCCTGCTACATTCGGGGACATTGGACCTGATCTTTGAAAAGGTCTTGTGTACATGAGATGACCATAAAGGTCATTCTCCGTGGATGTCTTGTAAGGCGACTAGCTTAGGCTCTCGAGATGTTTTTGTTTTTTATGAAAGTATGTATATATGGATCGAAGAGCCTTTCTTTTGAATGGTAATCTAAGACTTTTCTTTTTGGTCATCTATATCTGTTTATGTAAATATTTTTAGAAAAACTTGTACGCTACTGTACATTTCTATGTACCTGACCAGAATCTATATAGTGATATATGAAATGTGGTGTTACTGCTTTAAAATATGTTTAAGTTTTACCGAAACCGTGGGAAAAACTTTAGACGCGTTTTTATGACGCTTAAGTACTTATATAAATTATTTTCCAGAAAGCAACCATCGTTTTAAATTTAAGTTCCGTGTGAGTTAAGCATGTAGCACAGAGGGGGTGTTACACACTTGGAATGGAAAAATGAAAGGAATTTCCAAAATTTCATTCCCAAGGGAATTTTTAAGTCTTTACCCATAAAGGTGAACAAGATATGATCTGAAAGATATCACTCTATTTCTCAGTCGGAAGCATTTACGAAAAAGGCAAATGACCGAGTTTGCAACACTCAGTCCTCCACAATAATGGAGAGTTTAAACAGGTTTAACCAACAAAGATTGGTTAAAAAGGGAATGTAAAAGATAACCATGTCAAAAGTTGACAGAAGAATGAAACTTCCAATTGGCTTACACAAAACATAAACCATCGGAGGTAAGGTAATCAAATCAATGCAAAGCAAGATGACAACGTAAGGTAGGAAATACAGAAATAAGCAATCAGAACATCTCACATATTCTTGGGCGAACCAAACAGTATAGTCGACAGCTTACTCTTAATGGTACATTTTCCCTTGCTACTCTTTTGAGTTTGTTATCGTTGCAGCTGTTTCCTCAACAACTTGGCATACGACGATCGTCGGAACTCAATGCGACTAATGTACTCTAACAACCAGATTGTCTTGACGCGTCTTAGACTTTGTCAACAAACAGTCAATCCTTATTGAGGTTAAGGATGACAAACTTACAGAAAATCTACGCATCAAAATTCTATCCAATATTATTCCTCCTCAGGAACAATAATGAAAAGAATAGCAAACAATGTTGTCTCCTTATGGAACAACGTCATGAAGAACCTAACACAAACAAGGATAACCAAGGTCGTCACCCTTCTAAGCATTGGTTCTTCATGAAACCAAGAACACATAACAACACAAAACAATCAGAGAAGACACAACACAAATGACAACGAACATATACCCCAAATAATGTAACACCCTTCTCGGGTGCTACATTGTCCGTAACATTTTAAGGCCAAAAATAGGGTAATTTAAAATAAATTACGTATTCATGAAGTTAATGAAGCATAGAATCAAGTCACTAACTAGGGTCAAGAGAAATTACCCCTTAGTTGATGAGAAAATTATGAACAAAGTGTAGGCTAGAAAAACCTATTTTTCAAAACAAATCCGAATGAGTTTTTGTATGAAATAATGTCTCTAGATGATCTAGAGGAGTAATAATATGTAGTTGGGATGGTGAAACAAGGTTTGGATGCCTGTCTATAGAACTTGGCCGAAAATAGCCTATGAAACCTATTTGGAAAACAAGCTCTAAATGGATTTTTGTGTGAAATAGAAAGTGTGTAAATCATGTTGGTGAGCATGGAAATGGTCTTAGAAAATAAAAACAAGATTTGGGTGAGGATTTTTGGATCTTGGCCGAATTTATTAGAAGAAAGGAAAAGACTTGGATGTTCTTGAAATAAGGAACAAAATGGATCAAAGTGAAGGCAAGGATCTAAGGAACAAGTTTCATGAATTAAGAATCATGAAATAATGCCCCTAAGATGATGAAATATGGAAGAGAAATGAAGAACATGTCATGAACTTTCTCAAGAACAAAGGAGAGAAAGTGAAAAAGGCTAGTTTGATCTCGAAACTTCCTAACTTAACTAGTTTAGGTGTTTTATGAAAAGAAACATGAATGAATGGATATTGATGAAGCTTGGCACGAAAATAACAAGTGTCCAAGGGAGGCAAACATGTCATATTGTTTGTCTAACCATGGTTGAAAGGGTGGTTAACTCTTAGGATAAGATTGGTTATATATTTTAGGATATTTTATGATATTTTGGATATTTTCATAAAAAGTCATCATGACTTGGTGACTCACTAAGGTGAGTTGTCCATATGAGGAGAAGGTTCTAGCATTTTAAGTTAAGTATAATCATGGTTCGTTTGAAAGAAACTAGGGTAGGTTAGGAAATATTCATAACATACTTAGATATTTGCATAACCATCATGATCAAGTAAAATGGAATGAAATGATAGTTATCCAGAGGCTTGGCCATGTGTCACTTAGGAGAGAATAGAATGAGATATTTCAAACATTGCAATTTGGTCGTTTGGTATTAACAAAAGAACTTAAGGGTAACATGGTCATTTCTTATGGATTTCTAAGATATTTTCCAAGAATGTCATAATGACAATGGTGAGTCATGCTGGTGACTCATGGCAAGAGGAAGAGAAATTGGACACAATCACATAATCTTAATGGGCAAGAAAGAATGACTCACATTTGGCGTTAATGGCTTATGGCGATTCACCATTTGTCATTAATGCATATTTAATGCACAATTATGACTATGGTGAGTCATTGCATGAATCAACATGGTGACTCATGGAATTGAGTTGGCTAAGACAGTCATCGTCCCTATCCTCTAGCATATCATTGCAGTTCCGAATCCGGCTTCATCGTTTACCCGATTTGGGTTTTCGATCGTTTTAGTCAAGATTCGCTTGAATAAAATATAATATTTTATTTCTGAGCAAAAATTCTAGAAATAAACTTTTTCACTAAAATAATGATAAAATCTAAAAATTTTCAGTTTCGAGTCAAATTAGGATTTTTCGGACCAGTACAAAATTATACTGTCAGGGAAAGCGTAGACCGGTTTCCGTCTGAGTTTTAAACCCAAAATTTCACCATAACTTCCCACGGTATGATAGGTTCCAACTATGATTTTTTTTCTCAAAATCCTTTTCTAGATCCCCAATAATAATATAAAATATAATTACCGGTCAAGAGACGAGAAAATGGGGTGTTACAAGTTCTGTTTAGGCAAATTAGAGTGATGAAGGCATAAGTAATTGATTAGGTTTCCTTTGGAAAATAGATTATCTTGGACATATTAATAATGGATCACAAGATAATTGATTAAATGCCTACAGTTGTTCATATGATCTTTTGAAACAAGGCACAATCGTTATACGTGATGGTATAATCGATTAGTTAAGTTTTGTGGCACTCAAAAACAAATTGTCAAAAACTGGTTGTCAAAAATTGAATTTCAGTAGAGTTTAATTGATTAGCATACTTTGAAAACAATGTTTTTTAATCAAAATACTTTGGTAAATGATTCCGTATATGTCTTTTGATAATTGATTAGGCTCGAAAACATTTTTCAAAGTGATTGTGCGCAAATAGTGTTCTATTTTTAACCAATCTACCTTAAAGCTTTGCGAATTAAATTCCTATGACTTTTGACGATAATAACATTAAGTCCATCAATTGGTCTTGAAACTCTTTTCAATCTACTCACTATTTTGGTTCATTCTTACTTCACAAGAAAAACTCATGTCCCTCCGGCACAAGCATTCAGAGATTCTTCTGTTGCCTAAGTGACTCTTTGATATTGACGTATTTGAAAGGTTTATGGTCAGTCAGATAAATTTTTTTTTTACCAAATCTTAGATTAGTGCATATCATATAAATCATGAAGAAAATGTTTGAAATCCAACACAATAAAATTACTAGAAGTTAAATGAATTGAATATTTATTCCAAAAAAACGTAATGTGATAACATGAAACTTCTTAAACTTTAGTTTCATCAAGGTGGGATTAATGATTAAGACAATCATTCCATATTTGGTTGCTCCTCTGCAAGATTTGGGTTTCTTTTGGTTTGAACTCTGGTGATATTATAACTAAAGTGTATTTTGTCAAGCTGTCATGGCAATGGTAACCCAAGCCATGCACAAGATTGAGGCAACAATCTGTACTAATTGTTTCATTTATGAAAAATGTTCCAAAGAAGACTTGACTTCCACAATGTGGATGTAACTTAGCTGCACAATCTTTCAAATATTTTGCATACGATGGTAATGGACTTGGTGCAGAATTACTTTCAACAGCGGGCCCCTTAGATGATTCAAAAACTTCATATGAAACTCCTGTTCTAACCAGTAAGGTAGCACTTACCATAAAGACAACAATTAGACATAAGTTGTTGAATGTCTGTTGCCTTAAAAACATATGTCTTTAAGCTTGTGCAAATATTCACAAATCACAACAAGTAGTATAGAAGGTAAGTCAGATATCGTTCTCACGAGGATTATAATGCTGTAGCAAAATTCCAATTTAGATTATATGCTTTAGCAGTTAGATTGGTAACAAAAATTCAAGATAATTATAAATTTAGATTGAGAAAGTTAAAGCTTTAAATAATGAAATTTAAAAGAGTTGTGTTGTCAAGTATGGGAAAATAGCCCTAGGTATGCTCTTTCATAAATCCTGCTTAGCCTATGTTATGCTCTGCGTATGCTCTAGCATTTAACTCTAGGAAGTAAAGGTGTGTTTTCCAACAGTTAAGGATTAGGTTCATTAACTGATTTCTATTCCTAGATTCTGATTAATTACACCATCCTCTTAATAAGCATGTTCCAGTTAGTTTAGGGACTTGAATAACTATTCCTAGTCTATTCAACACCATTTAATTTTCCAATTAATGATTTAATCCCTATCCTTTATCCCTTTCCACTTTAATCAATTTTTCCAAACCAAGTGAGCTTTATATTCAATTAAGTTGATCAATCTTAACCAAACAACATTCAACACATAATAAAGGAAAATGCAGAATCATAACATTGCATAAAAATCTGCTAAGCATTCATTACAATAGCATACCTAAAGCTTTGTAAAGTTTAGCTCATGTTGAGCTTACAATAATAAAAAAACTAAAAATAAGTAGAAGTTCATTACAATGGGGAAGAAAATAGAAATGGCAATAACTTGGAGGTTGAAGAAAGAGCTCGGCGCTACTCTCTAGGTCAGGACAAATGAGGGTGTCATCAAAATGTGTAATAAAAGCCTCCTCCTTTAGGGTTACCAAAATGGTTTTCTACCTCCCACTCTCTTTCATCCATTTTGGGCCAACAATAAAGTATTCATAAAATAAACCCTGGCCCATTTCCAATAATTGAGAAGAGCTGATCCCTAGACATGTGGGCTCAACATTTCAGAGGTGCCAGCGCCTATGAGGAGAGAGAAAAGGTGTCCATGTCAGCTTTGTCTTTTAGTGTAGAGCTACTGAAGTTTGGCTTTGCTGCAATAGTCAAGAACTCCATGCTTCAGTCATGATCCAGCAATTCTCTGCTTGAGAACATAGAAAAATATGGGACAATGATGAAGCACAATAAAAGTAAATAACTGACATTCACATGTTTCAGTACTAATATTTACAAACGAACAAAATATTTACACAAATGCAAACTTAAACCTAAAGACAAAATCAATTAAGGGAATAAAGGTCATGAATAACTCTTCTTTCAAAGAGTTATCACACCCCCAAACTTGAACCATTGCTTGTCCTCAAGTAATGCAGTAAAAAATATATATAGCAACAAAACAATTCTATCCTTTGAATGGCATACATGGCTCACCCAGATTTTTCTTTCTTTTGAAGACACAGAATTCTACAATTGCAATCATAACAAAACACTCTTCCTATCATGCACACATCAACAATTTTTCACAAAACTGGTCTGGCTTCAGATTAACCTATGCTGCAACAAATTCGCTCACAATAGTGGGTTCTGTTTCTCACTCTCTCGTTAGAATTTCACTCTCAACCCAAACATACATCTATAATTTAAGCTTGATAAGGATCTATCACAATCAAAACAACACATCATTGCACACAGCAAGAGGTCTTTTATGATTGTAAGGGGGCTTAGGATAGGTGAGGTTAATTTTTTTGGATTATTAGCTAATCACAAGGTAGAGCAAGAGGATGTTTTTCAATTCAGCTCAACATTCAAAGTATTCCTACAATACAAACCTTTGGTTCTTACGATTCATTCCTTTCCTCACTAAAATCCACTCTGTATTACTTTTGTTGAGAACAAAGAACAGATTATTGTTAAACTTTCAGGTTTTTCCTTGTTCTTTGTTCTCTTTTTTTTTAAGGAAAAGAGGGAAGTGCGGCTTCACATTTCAATGTTCTTTGTTCTTTTACTGCTTTCCCCTTTTTCAGTTTTTATTGTATAGCTTTGTTGTTCAACACAATACGGCATACATCACCCCCAAACTTAAGTTGGTGCTTGTCCTCAAGCCACCCCAAAACTTATCTTAGAGCATAGCTACAAAAAGCATCCTTAAGCTCTCCCTAATTAGTTATTCTTTGTTTTTATAATCAAGGGCTTTTAATGTGCTAGTTATTAGAATAACAGGGCTAAGGCTCAAAGAGGAATCACTAGGGAAGTAGTACTTGCCCTGGTTGACTGTTAAAGCTCTAGCTAAAAAAAATTCAAGAAAATGCCTCAAGCATAAAGTGTGTGCAACAGTGTTTGTTCAGATCAAACAGAATCAAAGCAAACTTTACAGAAAGTGCATGAGTGTGATGTATATGTGCATTGGGGTTTATCACTCAAGCTCACATTTATCTATTCATGCTGCAACACATGTGTTCTCTTAGCTAAACCATTGTTGCAGCAAAGTCAATAGTGCACTGTTAAGTCAGAGTATTAAGTTATTTAGAAAGTGTTTAATTCAAAGAGTCTTAAGTGAAACACAGTAAAAAGGCTATAGGCCACTTCCATTTAATCATTAATCTTATGGAATCAGAAGGGTGGGGCACATGCATAGCCATTCATCAGACATAATTTTTAAACAACTATGGCCCTAGTTGCCCTACAATCTGTTAGAATAGAAAAGGTCCTAATGACCACTACTTGCAAAAAAAAAAAAAAAAACATAGAGTCTGGTAATGAGGTGGAGGGCTCAAAATTGCATCCTGTTGTGGGATGCTGCAACAAGCTGCAGTAATCCGCTAAGGCTCTGTTTCAAGCCTGTGGTGATTTGACGTGTGATCTCCTCCTGGTACCCCCAATCTTGTTGGAAGGTGCCTTGCTTGCTGTTGCTCCAGTGAACTTGACTTCTTCTTCTCCTTTGTCATTTTCATCCTCTTCCTCAATCTCTTCTTCCGCTTCCTCCTCATCCTCAGCTTTCTTAGTCTGCTCAACATTCTCTGCTGCATCATCTTCATCCATGACATCGTACTATGCTACAACCTTTTCCAGTTTAATCTTGGCTGCAGCAGATGGTACAACAGGCTTTGGTTTCTTGGCAAGAGGAAGGATTGGTGCATCCTCATCCTCTTCTTCTTCCTCTGTTGAGGCATACTCAGCAGCAATCTGCATTATAGTGCTCCCCATTCCTGCAGTATTTTTGAATTTCTTAACTTGCTTGGGGACCTGAGGAGCAACTTTTACTACATCAACTTCTACAGCACGAGGTCTTTTTGCACTCCCTGGTCTTGCTGGGAGCTTTGTGGAGTTGACTTTTTCTTCTTGGGCTCAGAGGCCACAATAATTTCTTGCTGCTAGGATGGAGGAATGCCCAGTCACTCCTTGTCAAATGAAGAACTGTTGGCAGGCGTGGTGCTGATGTTAATCTCAGGGTTCTCGGGGGCAGGATTTGGGATAGCTTTCTCGGATGGGACTTGGTTATCTTCTTTAATTGGTGGCAGCAGTTCTCTTGGAAATTGGGGAATGGGGGTCTCAAGCTTCTAGTTGTTGAGCTTCATCGTCTGTTTCACCCACAGGAATTTCGCAAAACAGAACTCCCAGATGGTTTTCTCTCGCCGCCCTTATTGCTGCAGCATGTCTGTGAGTCGATCCAGCTTTTGCTCTAGCATCCCAGAGCGATCCTACTGCTCTGGGCTGCCTACTCTAGTTGGTTTACTGGGACTTGCATAAGCCTTGTCAAAGTTGGAGTACATCCTTAGGATGCAATTCATATCAATGGGCCCTGCATTTTTCTCTAGGCTTTCCCCAGGGTTATACTACACACCTTGCTGCAAGCAGAGATTAGTGATCAAGCAGTGAAACATCAGGTTGCCTTTCTTTTTCATTGCATATGAGGAGATCTGTTCCTTGATGATCTCCCCCACATTGATCTTCCTCTTCTTTATAATGCAGTGCAGAAGGACTAGGCGTTCCTTCTCCACTGTTTCAAGGTGTGAGGTTGGAGAGAGTGAGTCCTTGAGAAAGTGGTATCAGACCTTTGCTAAATGCTGCAGCATAGGCCTGGGGAGTTTCAGTTGGCCCTCAGGTTGGTGGATCCACTCTGCTCCAGCAAGGGCCAAGTCCTTCTTGATCTGCTACAGCTTTTTGTCAGTCATCCTCTTAAGAATTTCGTTGTATTCATCATCCACATCTTCCAACCCCAAGTGCAGATTGATTGTTCCGACAGAGAAGGAGACCTTCCTACCCCGTATTACCTCAAAGGTCTGTGCCTCTGAGCTTATGTTGGCGTAGAACTCTCTCACCAACTGAGTACAGTACCCAACAGGGTGTTCAACAAAGGTCTTCCAGTTGTGGCCCTCTATGACATCGACCAGTTCAGGAAGGAGTCCCCAGTTTACACCCTTCCTGTACTTGAATCCCTTCTCTGGGTGCAGGTTGCGGCTTAGGGTTTCAGTCTCAAATTTCTCTCGAGCCTCGGCATTGGCCCAAGAACTGACTTGTTTCTTTTCTATGCCAAAGGTGGGTGTGGGAGTTTTGGTGGCATGGTGCTTGACGTGACCTCCTTTTTTGGTTGTCATTTTGGTATGGTTGGGTGAGGTTAAGAAAGAATTGGGAACGTTTAGGGTTTGGTGAGCAGAAGATAAGGAGAGTTGTAGAGTGTGTAGTGGGTAATTGAAGGGAGGAAAGGCTATTTAATGTGTCGGGGTAGGGTGTGGGTTGGTTAATTAGGGGGTGAGGCATTGGAAAGAAGGCAATGAAGTGGGAGAGAGAGTGGGGCTGTACGGTTGGTTGATTCTGTATGGGAGTCCGTGATCTTCTCTCTCCACATCCAACTATTTAATTCAATTTCAAAATTTTCAAAAACGATCCAACTCACTTTATCCACAACATACAAAAATGCACTGGCCCCCACCTTGTACCTGTGTTAGGTATTGGTCCCTATCCACAATTGTCATACACTGCACTCAGAATTTGGGAGTATAATGTAGCATTGCCTATAGCAAACCAGTTCATTTTTCATGCTGCAGCCTGAACTCACTTCTTTCCTCCTTTACTTTCTAATTATTCACTTCTTGGCCTTGTAATATTCAAACACAATTAAACACTAATTGAATTTATTAATTGGCTGCCTCCCAAGAGCGCTTGGTTTATAAGGTCCTCAGTCAGACCATGTTGCAGCATCATTCAGTGTCATCAAGAGTGGTGGTAACCTTCATTCTGTCTAAAGGTTCACCAAAATAGTGCTTGATTCTTTGTCTATTAACCTTGAATTCTTTGCCACTCTCTGCATATAGCGAATCCACAGCTCCATGTGGATAGACTTTCATAATTTTGAATGGGCCAGTGGTGGATGAAATCTGGGCAAGTATACCCAGTCGTGCAAGTAATACGGTGGTGAGACCGGTTATCGTATCCACGGGAATTGGATGTCAATTATCAGTTCACAAACTCAGCAACTATCTAGACTATGAAAAGAATTCAAAACAAACAAAAGAAAAGGAATAAAATCTTTTTGTATTTTTGTCGAGCGCTTGGAGTGCGAAAAAGGTATGTTGGGACTAGACTTCACCAAACCTCTACCTCATGCAATACCAGGACTAGATACCTCCCATTCATGCTTCAAATATTAAAATCAATCCACTAGATTACTCAAGCCCCAATTTCTCGGATGACAAGAGCCTAAATCCACTAATAGACCCTAATTCCTTAGGTGACCTAGATTAATGAATTTGCATTAGGATTAGGGATTACGTGATTACTAGTAAACCAAACTCCATTTCTAGACGCAAGGGTTACTAGGTGATTAAATTCAATTCCGGTTCTAATACGAATTTCTCAATTGCATATCAAAACACTGATCGAGTCATGGGGGTGCTAGCCACAACAAGCATTAAGCATGGAAAATTAATCACTAATACGAAGGCATGAACACAAAATAATTAGTCAAGGCACATGCATAATAATCAGTTTGATTACATCTAATCCCAACAAATGGGGATTAGCTACTCATAATTACAGAGAAAGCTAAACCAGAAAAGCAGTAGAGAAAAGGGAAAGGGAGAACTCCATTGAAGCTTCCCACTGTCGTCACAGTAACCCCCTAACTCAGCTCCCTTTTAGGGTTGGAAACCCTCCTTTAGCAGCTCCAAGTCTCTTCTTTTTCTTTAATATGAAAATCTGTCTCAGAGACCCCAAAATCTCCCTTCTTCTGTCTTCTGCGCTCATATTTATAGGGAGGCCACGCGTCACGGCCGTGATGGCCATCACGGCTAGGCCGTGACGTGTTCTGGAGTGGGCGCACTTTCAAAATTGGATTCTCGCGAGGCGAGATGAAGATTCGCGAGGCGAGACTTCAAATTCTAGTTTGTCACGGCCGTGATGCCTATCACGGCTAGGCCGTGATAGCCTCTGACTTTTGCCTTCTGCTCTTCTTGATCATGGCCGTGATGGTCATCACGGCCAGGACGTGATGGTCATCACGACCAGGCCGTGATGGTCATCACGACCAGGCCGTGATGGTCATCACGACCAGGCCGTGATGGGCTATGTTTGGCTCATATTCTTCACTTTTCAAGCTCCATTCCATCAAAGCTCCATCAAGGCTGGTTTTGATCCTTTTTACATTAATTCTTGCAAAACAACACCAAGAAACCGCTTCACCCGTTCCAAGGGAAAAACTAACTAAAATCAAATAAATAATGCCTAATCTATATGAAAAATGCATGCAAAAGTGTATATGAAACATCATGTAAAATCACACTATCAGCCAGACCACCTTGATTTAAGCTTGCCTAGGAAGAGCTTCAGCCTTGGGTTAAGCAACATGACTTGTTCTCCTTCATGAAATGATCTGTGATGGATCCTTTTGTCATGCCAAACTTTGCTTTTTGCTTTGTAAGCTTCAGCATTTTCATAGGAAAACAGTTTGTGTTCTTCCAGTTCATTAAGCTGCAGCATACGAGCTGCTCCAGCAGACTGAAATCAAAGTTTATATGGGGACATTCACAGGGTGTCCGGAATGTAGTTATGTATGCCCACAAGGCTTCATGCAGATTTGTGGACCAATCCTTCCTTGTGGGATTAACCATCTTTTCGAAGATTCTTTTGATTTCCCTATTAGAGAACCCAGCCTGCCCATTAGTCTGGGGATGGTAGGCAGTGGCTACTTTATGTTTAACTCCATATTTGCAAGTAGCTTGGAAAACACTTGATTGCAAAAATGGGTTCCTTCATCACTTATGATAGATCTAGGGGTGCCAAATCTAGAAAAAAAATTAAGAACTTTGTCACCACCCTTGTAGCATTTTTTATTGTAGCCACAGCCTCCACCCATTTAGACACATAATCAACAGTTACTAGAATATATATGTTGCCAAAGGAAGGGGGAAATGGCCCCACAAAGTCAATACCCCACCCATCAAAAAGTTCAATTTCTAAAATAGTGTTCAGGGGCATTTCATTTTTCTTAGACAAATTCCCTACCCTTTGGCACCTATCACAGTGTTTGACAAATTCATGTGCATCTTTAAATAGAGTATGCCAGAATAAACCTGATTGGAGAACCATGGCAGCAGTTCTCATGCCACCAAAGTGTCCACCATATGCTAAAGCATGGCATTAGGTCAGTATATCTTGGAACTCTTCATCTGCAGCACATCTTCTATTCAAATTATCTAAGCACATCTTGTAAAGGTATGGTTCATCCCAGACATATTTTTTGGCCTGATGAAATAATCTTCTCTTTTGTTGTGAGTTCATGTCTGGGGGAACCACACCACTAGCCAAAACGTTCACTAGGTCAGCATACCATGGTACTGCAGCATCTTGCATTGCTACCAGTTGTTTATTAGGGAAAGATTCATCAATGGCTATTCCCCTTGATGCTGCAACATCCTCTGGTAACCTTGAGAGATGATCTGCTACTTGGTTCTCTACTCCCTTCTTATCTCTGATTTCTAAGTCAAATTCTTGTAGCAGTAGCACCCACCTTATGATCCTTGGTTTAGCATCCTTCTTGTCAATAAGGTATTTGATGGCTGAGTGGTCAGTGTAGACTACTACTTTTGTACCAACAAGATAGGATCCAAACATCTCAAAGGCAAATACCACAGCTAGCAGCTCCTTTTCAGTGGTGGTATAATTGATTTGTGTAACAGCCGTAATTTTATGTTTTGTTTATGTAATAGGATTAGGTTTAAGGCTTGGATTTTATAGTTAAGAGGTTGTTTAAGGTTTAGAGACCTTTGCATGGAAAGTACGTAGACGTCTAGAGTGAGTTTGAACGTAAATATATCTTTGGGTTTTCCCCGATTATCGTCTTTATGGCGGAGGAGTATGAAACATGAAATTTGGAGTTAGGATGGATATTAGACCTTTTTGAGGGTTTGAGGTTGTTTATTAGGTCTTGATGAGCCCATATCTCAAATTTGAGGTCAATCGGACGTCCGCCAGGACCTGTAACGCAACACAACTTCTTCTGGTCAATGGTCAACGCTCGAGCGTGGCAAACCCAATGCTCAAGATTCCACAAAACCACTAGTGGAAAATATACATTAGACGGTAAAGGTTTACGTCATTTAACCAAAAGCTAGACGTTGAAAAGGAGGCGGTGGCATTTTTGTAAATATCAGACTTCATTAATTCAATTTTAACGTCAGTTGTTTTAAGGACTGGCATTAAAAGTGAAGTGACTCACTTTTAACGACAGTTCAATAAACAACTGACGTTAAAAGTGAACCTTTTAACGTCAGTTCTTCATTGAACTGACGTTAAAAGTGCGTCACTTCACTTTTAACCTGTTCTTTCATCAACAAAGCGTTAAAGGTTATTTTAATAATTTTTTTATCTATTATACGTACCCTTCCACATTGCCTTCCTCAAAGTTTCAGGTTTCGCAATTGCTTTGATGTTTTGTGTTTTCGTTTTGAAAACTAAAATATATGTGCGAAGTATAAGTTGATTCAATAACCCAAACCGGATCTCATTCATTAATAGTGTTTAAAATCCTTTAAAATCCTATAAAAAGTTACATTGATAGGGTTTAAAATCCTATAAAAAGTTACATTGAAAGGGTTTAAAATCCTAAACATTTTGTTGAGGGGCTTCGTTCCCTTCACGGGTGAGCAAGAGAGGAGAGTCGAGCGACCGAGTTTTCCAGAGCGGCTGAGCAAGGGTGCACCCGATCTGTTTCAGTAATGGTCTTGGAAGCAGTCATTTGCTTCCAAAGTTGACGTTCCGTGTCTGTAGCTAGCTGCCGATTCGCCATAAAGATGATAAGGTGAGCAACTCACACTATGTGATTTACACAACCTTATCACCCATGTTATGTGATTTACACAACCTCAGAAGTTGTTTGACCATTAACACAAAGACCTTTGAGTATAGGAATAGGAAGAAAGAGTGATGAAGTTAATCTCCACGGCAGAGCCATATTGTGAAGCAGAAAATTAAAAGGATGGAAGGAAGCTATTTATAGGAGCAGGGGATGAAGTTACTAAGCTATTCTGATTTTCTTGAAAACTTACCTATAAACTTTAATGCTCATTAAGAGGATTAAGTTACAAGGTGCATGGGTAAGTAGCACAGTAGTCAAAGGAATGAATTCTTGCAGAAACTTATACACCTTTAACGTCAGTTGTTTAATACAACTGACGTTAAAGGTGTTTTTAAAATAAAAAATATTTATTTTTAACGTCAGTTTTTTATACAACTGACGTTAAAAGTGTGGTTTTTACTTCAGTATAATAAATAGCTGACGTAAATAATCCTATAAATTATAAACGTGCAGAATGAATATTGGAAATAATGTAATATACGGGAACTTGGCAGTCATAAATTAAGTTGACGTTAAAAATGAGGTGGTGGCAATTGATTGGCAGTCATATTTATTTTTAACGTCAGTTTTTTATACAACTGACGTTAACAGTGTGGTTTTTTACTTCAGTATAATAAATAGCTGACGTAAATTGTAACAGCCTGATTTTCGGTATGCGGTTAATAAATTAAAATATAAGTAATTATATTTTAATATGAAGTTTAGGAAATGTTTGTAATAAAATAAAAATCATATTCTTGATCTACCTTACGATAATAGCTCACAGTAAAATTTTCGGCTGAAAATTCAGACGGAAGTCGGTCTGCGTTTTCTCTACCAGTATAATTTTACTGAGCCGGAAACATAATTTTAACCCGTAAACAAGACGGTTAGTGTTTTTAGGATGTTTTGTGTGGGTATGGAGATTTTCACAAAATCTCGTCTGGGGCCAAATTCTAAGTATTACCCGAGCGAAATCGTCGAGAAATACGATCGGGGAAGTCATCTGATACGCAATGGAGCAGAGCACAAAGGAAACGAAAGGACTAGAAGAGACATGATGTGATGGCAAATAGTAACCACAATCACTCACCTTTTCAAAATTTTACTTTTTCAACTCTTTTCTCTCTCCTACCTTACCTCCACCTTACAACACCATACCTTACCACCATACCTCCCATACCTCCAATCTTCCTCAACAATCCACTTCAATTTTCTCTCATTTTTCCTCTCCTTTTCTCTCCAAAACCGTGCCCCCTTTCCCTCCATCTATATATACCCATTTCATCACTTCACTCACACTTTTCTTCTTCTTCATCTTCTTCCTTTCTTTAAAAAAAAAAAAAGTTCAAACCTTTAAAGCTTTGGTTTTTACTTCTCTTTTCAACTTGATTCCTTCATCAAAGTTGTTCATCTTCTTGAGGGTAATGATCCTATTTAGTTTTCTTTTCAAGTTCTTGCATTCATTTCATAGTTTATGCTTTATGTTTTCTTTATGCTCTCAAACTTCTAAAAACTCTTAAAAATGGTAGAAAACTCCGTTTGAGTTGAAACCACTTCCTATGTTCTTGTTTTTACTCCTATTACAACATACTAAAATACTGTGTAAAACAAAAATTTCGAACCCCTTTATCCATGCAAGGCCGAAACCATGCCTATGGTTTAGGTTGGATTTTGTTTCAACTTTTGCTTTTAGGAACTTATATTTGAGTTCTATTCCAAGATGATCATGACCAAGGGCTCCTTTATAGTAAAGGATGCTAGGTTTAAGTTATTAGAAAAGTTTAAATCTTTTTCATTGAGTTTCCTATGATGGCCGAAACTCATTTGTTTTGGACCTAGGATGTGTTGTTTTTATTTTCCAAGATGATTATGGATTAAAGCTCCTTATGTGAAAGGATGCTATATCTAAAAAGATTGGAACGTTTTAGTTTGTTTCTCTTCCAAAATGATTATAGATTGAGCTCCTTAATATCCAAGGATGCTATGTCTAAAAGATTGGATGATTTAAAGATTTCTAGCTTAAAAATCCTATGATGGCCGAAACCTAAGGTTTATGGACCTAGGATGCCTTGTTTTTCATTTTCCAAAATGATCATGGTTTTAAGCTCCTTACTATGTATGGATGCTAAGCTAAAGAGATTGGAAAGTTTAGAAATTTCTAGCCAATTCAATTATGTTGGCCGAAACTTATATTAAAGGAAATAAAATGTTTTTGATTTTCTTTGTGAAAACTAGTACTTGATTCATACTCCTTAATACTCTAAGATCATTGATCTAAGAGGTTGTGTCGATTTGAAAATCCTAGCCTATTTGGATATACAAGGCCGAAACCTACCCTAAGTGGTTGGATGATTTTTATTCCATATTTTCAACTTATGCCAATTTAATTAAGTTACCTAGAGTCTAAGTGATAAGTATCCAAAAGCTTAGGTTGAGAAAACAATCCTAGCTCTCATTTGAATTAAATGGCCGAACCTAGCATAATGAGGGCATAGATGAATTTGTTTGATTTATTTTTAATTATGTTGCTTGGTTGAAGGTGGTGTTGGTAACTTGTGGTGTGGCAACGAGGAGCTTCGAGTTCGGAAGTTTGGTGAGAACTCAGGTGGGGGAAAGAATCAATCTACCATCGGGAACGATAAGTAGTAGATTATGTATTAATTGTGTAGGGCGACCCAAACCCTACTAGAAAATCGAATAATCGACAAGACCAAAATCACGTTGAAGTTGTTTTTCTGTAAAACCAATGTTGATTCGGGGATTGTAGGTTTATCGGTGTTGGATTGCTTATATGATATTGAGAATGTATGAATTTATTGATGCTGATATTACTGTGATATTTTAATATGATATTGAGAATGTAGGAATTTATTGATGCTGATATTACTGTGATATTGTATGATGATTGATATGTTTATATGAGAATGTATTATAGCTTGATGATAATTGAACTGCTTTGTTCCACAATGTTTTGATATATGGTTAGAGATTTTGATGTGTATTAATACATGATAATTAGAGGAATGTGTGTGGGGGTTCATGATATCTGAGTTTAGAAGTGCCTAACCGAGATGTGATTATTGTTGGGTTTATTCATGAAATAGTGATGAGAGGTTACGGCACTAGGGGGTGACCTGAAACATGGTCTGTGATATTTTCATATGATCGACTTGAAACATAGTCTGGTTGACTTGAAACATAGTCTGGTTGACTTGAAATATAGTCTGATTTACTTGAGATGGAAATTTGGATACGTGGCTGTGGCCAAACATTCATACTGCATTGCATTGCATCATGACAAAGGGTAGAGGAGGATATATATCAATTTGAGGATGACTTGTTAGAAATGTGTGTTGATTGTCTATGGCACTTAGTGTATCATTTACTATGAATCTTTTTCCGCTTTTGATGATAGCATGTTTCTTATCCCCTGTACTTTTCTCTGCTTTGTTCTATCTTTTATGGCTCGTGTTCGAAGATCCTGTTGATGAGCCGAACGAGGACGAGCTGGACGGAACTCCTTACGAGCCGGATCTTGGGGAGGACGAGCTGTGACCCATGATGAGTAGGGTCTAGTCCTAGTTATGGCCAGTGCGTCTGTGTCACGACGCTTTATCTTTTCCGCCTTTACGTTTGTATAACTTGTACACCTGTTAGGGCTCCTATTGTCGGGATTCTCTAAAACAGTGTTTTGTTTAACTCTGATTTCACTTACATATGCTTAATATGGTCATGTTTTCTTATTCCTGTTCTACATGAATATGTTTACTAAATAATTTAAGTTTTAATTCCGCCGTATTTTCATGTTAAGTTTAAGAATAAGAACATAATAATCAAGTTTATTTCCAAATAAAACACCGAGGCACAGCGGGGTGTCTCATTATGGTATCAGAGCCGTTTGGTTCTAAAAACGGACTGTGGGTTATGTCCGATCAGAATCAAGGACTGCTAAGTTTAGGTGTTGTTACTGGCCGTGTCTAGTTGAATCCACATCGGATTTAGACTATGTTTAGAAGTGGGGTAGAGTGTCCGAACCTAATGCGAAACAATTAATATTAGTATAGCATATGGTATTTATATACTTGCTTATGTAGTAATATATGTCATACTAATTAGAGTGAATGGTTTCTTTCACTCAGAATCATGGCACGTGGAAGAGGACATCCATCAAACAGTGGAGGAAGGACTCCAGAAAGAGTAATCGGAGCTGTCAATGGAGGAGGATCATCTTCGACTCCAAACACAATGGAGACACTAGCGGCTGCTTTGCTATTGCAAACCCAACAGAATCTTTGAGATGCTGCAAATGAACAAGGAGCAGCTCGAGATAAAGAATCAGAGGAGGGCAGCAGCAGCTGAGGATTCCGGATTGACAACTTTTATGAATGGAAAGCCACCTCAGTTCCACGGAGAGTATGATCCTGAAAGGGCTGAATGGTGGATACAAGAGATTGAAAAGATATTCGACACTATGCGCTGCCGAGAGGATAAGAAGGTGACTTACGCGCCTTTATGTCGACCGAGGGGGCAGAATTCTGGTGGAAGGGCAAGAGAAAGTTATTGGAAGCTGAGGGTAGTGTGATCAACTGGAAGCTATTCACTGATTGCTTCTTTGAGAAGTATTTTCCGCGTACAGTTAGACGCGAGAAGGAGAAGGAATTCACGAATATCAAGCAGGGCAACATGTCTGTCGGCGAGTATGCCTCGAGGTTTGAGGCGCTGATCAAGTTTTCAGAATACTATCAGAGGTTCCCTAATGAGGACTGGAAATGCAGAAGGTTTGAAGAGGGACTCAGGGATGAGCTGCAGCGGGCTGTAGTGTCTCTGGACATACAGTACTTCCCAGAGCTAGTAGAGAGATGCAATGCCATCGAAAGCATAGACTTGAGGATGGCTAATGAACAAAAACAACTGAGGACCGGGGGTCCTAATCGGTCAAATTTCCAGAGGCGTGGAGGAAGTAATTCTCAGTGGAGACAAACCATATGCTAAGCCTGGGTAGAAGCAAGGACCAGGACCAGCAGCGGGAATGGGTCAGCAGTCGCATAATGTAGTTTGCTTCAGATGTGGAGGGCCACATTATGCCAACAACTGTCCAAGTAGGCCCAACTGTTTCAACTGTGGGAAACAAGGCCACATAGCACGAGACTGCAGACTGCCAGTTAAACAACAGTCAACAACTACTGGAAAAAGTGTCGGAGATCATAGAGGTGACCCAGCAACCAGACCACAAGCCACTGGAAGGGTGTTTACTGTGAGGGGAGATGAATCCACTCAATCTGTTGATCTTATACAAGGTTTGTGCCTGATAGCTGGTAAACTCTCTAATGTGTTGTTTGACTCAGGCGCTACTCATTCTTTTATATCGCATGAGTGTGTGGATCATTTGAAATTGACTGTGTCTAAATTGCCTTATACCCTTACGGTATCTACTCCAACTAGTAAACCTTTGATTACCATATCTGTTTGCTTAAAATGTCCTATAGTGCTTGAAAACCGAGCTTTTGTTATAGACCTTATCTGTTTGCCTATGCAACAGATAGATGTTATCCTTGGCATGGATTGGCTTTCGGCTAACCACGTAATGCTAGATTGTTCTAGTAAGACCCTATCATTTCTTAAGCCTTCTAGTATAGTATCTGCCAATGAAGGAGTACCTTTGAGGAGTAACAACTCTCAGGAGTTTGTGATGCTTTTTGCAATGGAGGCTAATGAGATCCCCAGCATAGATTCTATGCCTATCGTGAGGGAGTTTCCTGAAGTTTTCCCCCCAGACGTTCCAGGTTTGCCACCAGAAAGAGAAGTGGAATTCACTATAGATCTCGTACCAGGGACAGGGCCTATATCTATAGCACCGTATCGGATGTCACCAGTGGAACTAGCTGAGTTGAAGGAACAATTGGACGATATGATGGGGAAAGAGTTCATCAGACCGAGCGTTTCACCTTGGGGTGCACCGGTGTTGTTCGTTAAGAAGAAGGATGGAAGTGCGAGGTTGTGCACGGATTACAGGCAGTTGAATAAGGTGACGATTAAAAAAAGTATCCATTGCCTAGAATCGATGACCTAATGGATCAGTTGAAGGGAGCGTCAATATTCTCTAAGATCGATTTGAGGTCCGGGTATCACCAGATTAGATTAAAGAAGGAAGATATACCCAAGACGGCTTTTAGGACGAGGTACGGGCACTATGAGTATTTAGTTATGCCTTTCGGTGTAACTAATGCGCCAGCCGTGTTCATGGATTATATGAACCGAATTTTCAGACCGTTCCTCGATAAGTTTGTCGTTGTGTTCATCGACGATATTCTTATCTACTCTCGTATGCGGGAAGAGCATGAGGAGCATTTGAGATTGGTACTACGAGTCTTGAAAGATAGGCAGCTTTATGCCAAACTTTCCAAGTGTGAGTTTTGGCTGGAAGAAGTACAATTTCTAGGGCATGTAATTAACAAAGAAGGAATAGCCGTAGATCCAGCTAAGGTTGAAGCAGTTCTTAAATGGGAACGACCCAAGTCAGTGAGTGAAATACGGAGTTTCTTAGGACTTGCTGGATATTATCGGAGGTTCATAGAGGGATTCTCTAAGATTGCGCTGTCTATGATGCATTTAACGAGAAAGGATACAACTTTTGTGTGGACGGACAAGTGTGAGCAGAGTTTCCAAAAGTTGAAGGAAAGATTGACTACATCACCTGTGTTGATCTTACCTGACCCCCTAGGACAGTTTGACGTATACTGTGATGCGTCATACCAAGGTTTAGGTTGTGTTCTGATGCAAGAGGGAAGAGCAGTGGCTTATGCTTCCCGACAGTTGCGAATTCATGAGAGGAACTATCCGACTCATGACTTGGAGTTAGCAGCAATAGTGTTCGCATTGAAGATTTGGCGACACTTTTTGTATGGAGCAAGGTTTAATGTTTTCAGTGACCACAAGAGCCTAAAGTATCTTTTTGATCAGAAGGAATTGAACATGAGAAAGCGGAGGTGGATGGAGTTCATCAAATATTATGATTTTGAGTTACTGTACCATCCTGGGAAGGCCAATGTGGTAGCAGATGCTTTAAGTAGGAAGTCCTTGCATGTATCCACAATGATGGTTAAGGAGTTGGAGTTGTTAGAATAATTCCGAGACCTGAACGTAGGAATGGAGTTAAGAGAAAATAAAGTTTGTTTGGGTAGGATCACTATTAGTAGTGATTTCATGCAGGATCTCAAGGATAAGCAGATTCAGGATTTGTACCTTCAGGAGATAAGTAAAGGAATAGACGAGGGAAAAGTTTGAGTTCACTAGAGGAACAGATGGTGCATTAAGGTTTAGAGATAGAATATGTGTGCCAGAGGATGCAGAGCTTAGGAAGATGATTTTAGAGGAGGCACATAAAAGTAAGTTGAGTTTCCATCCTGGATCCACAAAGATGTATCAGGATTTGAAGAAAATGTTCTGGTGGAAGAGGATGAAGAAAGAAGTAGCGGAGTATGTCTTATCTTGCCTGGTGTGTCAGAAGGCGAAGATCGAACATCAAAAACCAGCAGGATTATTGCAATCTCTAGATATCCCAGAATGGAAATGGGATAGTATAGCTATGGATTTTGTGGTCGGATTACCACGGACTCCTAAGAAGCATGATGCAATTTGGGTTGTCATTGATAGATTGACGAAGTGTGCTCACTTCTTGCCTATTAGAGAAGGTGATAAATTAGAGAAGTTAACCTGCATTTACATCGATGAAGTGGTTAGGTTGCACGGTGTGCCATCAAGTATTGTCTCAGATCGAGATCCTAGATTCACCTCTAATTTATGGAGACAATTGCAAATTGCTTTCGGATCGAAGTTGAGAATGAGTTCTGCCTATCATCCCCAAACCGATGGGCAATCAGAGAGGACAATTCAATCATTGGAGGACCTATTGAGAGCTTGTGTGTTGGAACACACTGGCAGTTGGGATACGTTTTTGCCATTGATTGAATTTACTTATAACAACAGTTTCCACAGCAGTATTGGAATGGCACCATATGAGGCGTTGTATGGCAGAAAGTGTAGGACCCCGTTATGTTGGTATGAGACTGGTGAAAACCAAGTTTTGGGTCCGGATGTGGTACAAAGACTCACGGAACAAGTCAGGAAGATAAGGGAAAAGATGAAGGAAGCAAAAGATAGGCAGAGGAGCTACAGTGACAAGAGGAGGAGACCATTAGAATTCCAGGAAGGTGATCACATATTCTTGAGAGTTACTCGAAAAACTGGAATTGGCAGAGCTATGAAATCCCGAAAACTTACTCCTCGTTTCATTGGACCTTTTCAGATTCTTCGACGAATTGGGCCAGTAGCTTACCAAATTGCCTTGCCACCTAATCTTTCCAACGTTCATGATGTCTTTCATGTTTCTCAATTGAGAAAGTACCACCCTAATCCATCTCATGTGATTGAGTCTGAGTCTATACAATTGCGAGAGAACCTGGAGCATGAGGTATTACCTGTAAGGATCACAGATAGACGGATCAAGGAACTTCGCGGTAGGCAGATTCCTTTGGTTAAAATCTTATGGGATGAAGCTACTGGAGATGCAACTTGGGAACGCGAGGCGGATACGCAACAACAATATCCACATCTTTTCTGAGGTGCGTAAATTCCGAGGACGGAATTTTCTTTTAAGAGGGGTAGTAATGTAACAGCCTGATTTTCGGTATGCGGTTAATAAATTAAAATATAAGTAATTATATTTTAATATGAAGTTAAGGAAATGTTTGTAATAAAATAAAAATCATATTCTTGATCTACCTTACGATAATAGCTCACAAGAAAATTTTTTAATTTGAAAATTCAGACGGAAGTCGATCTGTGTGTTTTCTCTACCAAGATAATTTTCTTGAGCCGGAAACATAATTTTAACCTGTAAACAAGACGGTTAGTGTATTTAGTATGTTTTGTGTGGGTATGGAGATTTTCACAAAATCTCGTCCGGGCCAAATTCTAAGTATTACCCGAGCGAAATCGTCGAGAAATACGATCGGGAAGTCATCGATACGCAATGGAGCAGAGCACAAAGGAAACGAACGGACTAGAAGAGACATGATGTGATGGCAAATAGTAACCACCATCACTCACCTTTTCAAAATTTTACTTTTTCAACTCTTTTCTCTCTCCTACCTTACCTCCACCTTACAACACCATACCTTACCACCATACCTCCCATACCTCCAATCTTCCTCAACAATCCACTTCAATTTTCTCTCATTTTTACTCTCCTTTTCTCTCCAAAACCGTTCCCCCTTTCCTTCCATCTATATATACCCATTTCATCACTTCACTCACACTTTTCTTCTTCTTCATCTTCTTCCTTTCTTTTAAAAAAAAAAAAAAAAGTTCAAACCTTTAAAGCTTTGGTTTTTACTTCTCTTTTCAACTTGATTCCTTCATCAAAGTTGTTCATCTTCTTGAGGGTAATGATCCTATTTAGTTTTCTTTTCAAGTTCTTGCATTCATTTCATAGTTTATGCTTTATGTTTTCTTTAAGCTCTCAAACTTCTAAAAACTCTTAAAAATGGTAGAAAACTCCGTTTGAGTTGAAACCACTTCCTATGTTCTTGTTTCTACTCCTATTACAACATACTAAAAGACTGTGTAAAAAAAAAATTTCGAACCCCTTTATCCATGCAAGGCCGAAACCATGCCTATGGTTTAGGTTGGATTTTGTTTCAACTTTTGCTTTTAGGAACTTATATTTGAGTTCTATTCCAAGATGATCATGACCAAGGGCTCCTTTATACTAAAAGATGCTAGGTTTAAGTGATTGGAAAAGTTTAAATCTTTTTCATTGAGTTTCCTATGATGGCCGAAACTCATTTGTTTTGGACCTAGGATGTGTTGTTTTTATTTTCCAAGATGATTATGGATTAAAGCTCCTTATGTGAAAGGATGCTATATCTAAAAAGATTGGAACGTTTTAGGTTGTTTCTCTTCCAAAATGATTATAGATTGAGCTCCTTAATATCCAAGGATGCTATGTCTAAAAGATTGGATGATTTAAAGATTTCTAGCTTAAAAATCCTATGATGGCCGAAACCTAAGGTTTATGGACCTAGGATGCCTTGTTTTTCATTTTCCAAAATGATCATGGTTTTAAGCTCCTTACTATGTATGGATGCTAAGCTAAAGAGATTGGAAAGTTTAGAAATTTCTAGCCAATTCAATTATGTTGGCCGAAACTTATATTAAAGGAAATAAAATGTTTTTGATTTGCTTTGTGAAAACTAGTACTTGATTCATACTCCTTAATACTCTAAGATCATTGATCTAAGAGGTTGTGTCGATTTGAAAATCCTAGTCTATTTGGTTATACAAGGCCGAAACATACCCTAAGTGGCTGGATGATTTTTATTCCATATTTTCAACTTATGCCAATTTATTTAAGTTACCTAGAGTCTAAGTGATAAGTATCCAAAAGCTTAGGTTGAGAAAACAATCCTAGCTCTCATTTGAATTAAATGGCCGAACCTAGGATAATGAGGGCATAGATGAATTTGTTTGATTTATTTTTAATTATGTTGCTTGGTTGAAGGTGGTGTTGGTAACTTGTGGTGTGGCAACGAGGAGCTTCGAGTTCGGAAGTTCGGTGAGAAATCAGGTGGGGGAAAGAATCAATCTACCGTCGGGAACGATAAGTAGTAGATTATATATTAATTGTGTAGGGCGACCCAAACCCTACTAGAAAATCGAATAATCGACAAGACCAAAATCACGTTGGAGTTGTTTTTCTGTAAAACCAATGTTGATTCGGGGATTGTAGGTTTATCGGTGTTGGATTGCTTATATGATATTGAGAATGTATGAATTTATTGATGCTGATATTACTGTGATATTTTAATATGATATTGAGAATGTAGGAATTTATTGATGCTGATATTACTGTGATATTGTATGATGATTGATATGTTTATATGAGAATGTATTATAGCTTGATGATAATTGAACTGCTTTGTTCCACAATGTTTTGATATATGGTTAGAGATTTTGATGTGTATTAATACATGATAATTAGAGGAATGTGTGCGGGGGTTCATGATATCTGAGTTTAGAAGTGCCTAACCGAGATGTGATTATTGTTGGGTTTATTCATGAAATAGTGATGAGAGGTTACGGCACTAGGGGGTGACCTGAAACATGGTCTGTGATATTTTCATATGATCGACTTGAAACATAGTCTGGTTGACTTGAAACATAGTCTGGTTGGTTTGAAACATAGTCTGGTTGGCTTGAAACATAGTCCGGTTGACTTGAAACATAGTCTGGTTGACTTGAAATATAGTCTGATTTACTTGAGATGGAAATTTGGATACGTGGCTGTGGCCAAACATTCATACTGCATTGCATTGCATCATGACAAAGGGTAGAGGAGGATATATATCAATTTGAGGATGACTTGTTAGAAATGTGTGTTGATTGTCTATGGCACTTAGTGTATCATTTACTATGAATCTTTTTCCGCTTTTGATGATAGCATGTTTCTTATCCCCTGTACTTTTCTCTGCTTTGTTCTATCTTTTATGGCTCGTGTTCGAAGATCCTGTTGATGAGCCGAACGAGGAGGAGCTGGACGGAACTCCTTACGAGCCGGATGCCGGAGGACGAGCTGTGACCCATGATGAGTAGGGTCTAGTCCTAGTTATGGCCAGTGCGTCTGTGTCACGACGCTTTATCTTTTCCGCCTTTACGTTTGTATAACTTGTACACCTGTTAGGGCTCCTATTGTCGGGATGCTCTAAAAACAGTGTTTTGTTTAACTCTGATTTCACTTACATATGCTTAATATGGTCATGTTTTCTTATTCCTGTTCTACATGAATATGTTTACTTAATAATTTAAGTTTTAATTCCGCCGTATTTTCATGTTAAGTTTAAGAATAAGAACATAATAATCAAGTTTATTTCCAAATAAAACACCGAAGCACAGCGGGGTGTCTCATAAATAATCCTATAAATTATAAACGTGCAGAATGAATATTGGAAATAATGTAATATACGGGAACTTGGCAGTCATAAATTATGTTGACGTTAAAAATGAGGTGGTGACAATTTGTAAATATTAAATCACTATTTACGTCAGTTGTGTAAAGAACTTGTGTAAATATTAAACAAGTTTATTTTTAATCTACATTAACTAGCTTGAATTAGTAAACATATTCTTGTGAAAATTAAAATAAATAAACAATTAACATAAAAGTGTTATATGTATAATCAAATCGTATCTCATTGAAGCGATTCATAAGTTATAATTACATGATTAAAAGATAAAAAATTTCTGCAACATAGCACTAAAATATTAAAAAGTTTCTGCTTCAACATCAATTTCTTCTCAGTTCTGTCCTCAGAAACTCCAATGGATGCATCGATCCCCTCCCTACTCATTTGAAGTCCTTGATGCTCCATATGTGCTTTATCCACAGTCACTTGGGATGAGATAGAATAAAGTGAGGGAGTCATATTATGTGATTTACACAACCTCAGAAGTTTTTTGACCATTAAGACAGAGACCTTTAAGTATAGGTATAGGAAGAAATAACAAAAGTCTCAAATGTGATAGAACCATATTATGAAGGAATAGAAAACGCACGAAATATAGAGGAAAAGAAGAGGGTGTATTTACATACTGATACAGAAGAATGGCACTTTATATAGAGAATAGTCTCTCTATGATTTTCTTGAAAACTTATCTATAAACTTAATGCTCATTAAGAGGATTAAGTTTCAAGGTGCATGGGTTAGCACAGTAGTCAAAGGAATGAATTTTTTTGTAGATATACACTTTTAACGTCAGTTGTCTTCAAAAACTGACGTTAAAAGTGCTTTTAAAATAAAAAAATATTTATTTTTAACATCAGTTATTTATACAACTGACGTTAAAAGTTTTATTTTTACTTCAATTAAATAAATAGTCAAAGGAATTAATGTTTTTGGATAAAGGTATACACTTTTAACGTCAGTTTCTTAAGACAACCAACGTTAAATATATGACCTTTAATGTCAGTCTTTACAAACAACTGACGTCAAATGTTGTTTTATTTTGGTTTACACCCGCGCTCCTTCTACACTTCGCTCTGTACGTCTCTTTTCTCTTTTCATCACGCTCAACCCTAACTCTCAACCCTCACTCTCACTCTCACTCTCACTCTGCCCTAATCGCGAGCTCATATCCACCGCAACCACCGCGAGGGCTTCTTCGCCACCACCGTGAGGTACACTATTAACCCTAACTCTGTCTTTCCATTCATTCTTTGCAATAACTTTACATCTCTCTTTCCCCTTCCCCCGCACTAACTCTCCTTGTCCCTCTGCTCTCAGTAACCACATCGAACGTTGGCCACCACTCGAGCTCCCCTCCCCACCACCACGCGAGCACCTATTTCTGGTGAGTCTTTAGGGTACATTTTTTTATTTTTGGTTTTGAGTGTATGTTGAAACTGTAGTCTCAGTAGTTGAAACTTGAAACCGTGAGTTTGAGTTGTTTGGAATGTACGTCTATATTTTTGGTTTTGAGTGCATGTTGCTCTGCTGGTTGATCTGTCACGGTCGTGATGCTCATCACGGCTAGGCCGTGATCAGTTCTGCCTGTGATGGTCTGGTTCAGTTGGCACGTTACGGCGGTGATGGACATCACTGCCAGACCGTGACCAGTGCTTGGCAATCTTCAAAAACTATAGTTTTCAATCTCCCGTATTGTCCTTATATTGGATATATGTTTTGTATATCTACAGGACCTATCTAGTTATGGATCGTAGTTGGATGGTTTGTAAGCGTACTAGTGCTGAGTATTTGAAGGGGGTGGGAGAATTTATAGAATTTGCTCAAAGGAATGTTCCTAATAGTAATGGAATGTTCTGTTGTCCTTGTGTCAAGTGTTTGAATACGAGGAAATGTACGGTGAAGGATATACATACTCATTTGATTTGTGAAGGGATTTACTTGAGTTATACAAGATGGATATGGCATGGTGATGTGTTGTTGAGTAGTACGGCAAGTGCCTCCCAAAGTGAGGACGTTGACGTAGATATGGAGGATGATCGAGTAGAGGACATGATCCGTGATATTGGACAAGAATCTTTTCATCGAGCTCATGTGTATGATAGGTCGTGCGGTGATGCGGATAAGCCTTTATATCCAGGGTGTACTACTCATACACGGTTGTCGGCGGTGCTAAAATTGGTTTGTGTGAAGGCGAGAAATGGTTGGACCGATAAAAGCTTCACGGAATTGCTTGAAGTGTTGAAAGACTTGCTTTCGGAGGACAACACATTGCCTGACCGTAACTATGAGGCCAAGAAGGTATTGTGTCCTATGGGTATGGAGTATAAGAAGATACACGCATGCCCCAATGATTGCATATTGTACACCGGTGTTCATGAAGACAATCACGATTGCCCCAAATGTGGGTTATCATGATACAAAGTGAAGGGTGGTGATGATGATGATGATCTTGATGATGTGAGAAAAAAGGGTCATCCTGCGAAGGTGTTGTGGTATCTTCCAATAATTCCAAGGTTCAAGCGATTGTTTGCCAATACGAAAGATGCGAAGAATCTTAGATGGCATAATGATGAGAGGAAATGAGATGGAAAGGTTCGTCATCCTGCTGATTCTATTCAATGGAAGAATATCGATACTATGTTTCCGGATTTCGCCGATGAGCCAAGAAACCTAAGTCTTGGACTTGCTACGGATGGAATGAATCCTTATGGTAACATGAGTAGTATTCATAGTTCATGGCCTGTTCTGTTGGTAATTTACAACATGCCCCCTTGGTTGTGCATGAAACACAAATACATGATGTTGTCTATGATGATTTCGGGCCTAAAGCAACCGGGAAATGACTTAGATGTTTATCTAGGTCCCTTGATTGAAGACTTGAAAACGCTGTGGGTGGAAGGTGTTGATGTAGTTGATGGGTATTCTCATGAGACTTTCAAGCTTCGTACCATGTTATTTTGCACCATCAACGACTTTCCAGCATACGATAACTTGTCCGGGTACAGTGTCAAGGGGCATAAAGCATGTCCTATATGTGAAGAAGGCACATGCTACACTCAGTTGCATCATGGAAAGAAGACGGTTTACCTTGGGCATCGGAGATTTCTTAGACGTGATCACCCATATCGTAAGATGAAAAAAGCTTTTAATGGATGCCAAGAGACAGAAGAAGCGTCGGCGGCCTTAATTGGAGAGCAAGTTTATCAGAGGGTAAAGGACATCGATGTTATATTCGGCAAGTCCAAACAGAAAGGTAAAGCTGCTGAGAAAAACATATGGAAGAAGAGGTCGATATTCTTTGATCTTCCATACTGGCGCAAGCTTGATGTCAGACACTGCATTGATGTGATGCATGTGGAGAAAAATGTGTGTGATAGTGTGATCGGGACGCTTCTCAACATTCAGGGCAAGACAAAGGATGGTGTGAATGCTCGTCTCGACCTCGTTGCTATGGGTATATGAGATCAGTTAGCTCCAGTTGTTGAGGATGGTAAGCAGACTTATTTGCCGCCAGCATGTCATACTTTGTCAAAAAAAAAGAGACAAAGTTTCTGCGGGTGTCTTCAGGGCATCAAAGTTCCACATGGTTACTCTTCAAATATGAAGAGGCTTGTCTCTAGTGATCTTAAATTGGTTGTCTTAAAGTCTCATGATTGTCACATCTTGATGCAACAACTTCTGCCCGTTGCTATTCGTGGTATTGCTCCAAAAAATGTGAGACATGCCATTACTCCGTTGTGCTCATTCTTCAATTCTATATGTAGCAAAGTCGTTGACCCCCGTATGTTGGATGACTTGGAAGTTGAGGCTGCTACAATCTTGTGCCAATTGGAGATGTATTTTCCTCCTTCCTTTTTTGACATAATGGTTCACTTAATTGTTCATTTGGTGAGGGAGATTAGATTATGTGGGCCGGTTTTTCTGAGATGGATGTACCTAGTTGAGCGCTACATGAAGATCTTGAAAGGGTGTGTGAAGAATCCTCATCGTCCGGAAGCATCTATTGTTCAAAGGTATGTTGCAGAAGAAGCTATTGAGTTTTGTTCAGACTACCTTCATAACACGGATCCTATAGGGGTTCCTAAGCCTCGGCATGATGAGATCAGATGTTAAGGTAAGGGTACACATGGCTTAAGAATTAATAGGAAGGATCGGGAGGAAGTGCTTCAAGCACATTTGTATGTATTGAACAACATCGAATG
This sequence comes from Sophora flavescens, assembly GCA_030762895.1. NCBI lineage: Eukaryota > Viridiplantae > Streptophyta > Magnoliopsida > Fabales > Fabaceae > Sophora > Sophora flavescens. The sequence goes on along the minus strand of CM061062.1, from coordinate 166,165,445 downwards.
TGTTTAGCCTTTCTTATTTGAACATAAAAGAAAAGTCAATCAAGAAAACCCTCGAATGAACGAAAGGTGGTTGTTGAACAAGCATAACAAGACTTTCTTACCATGGTTCAAGGAAGAAATGCTTAAGGATGGTAGTACTGCTTCTGATGACGTACGATGGCTAGCACGTGGGCCTAGCTTCAACGTCATATGTTGGAGCGGATACGACATAAATAACTTTTCCTTTTATACAAAGGAACAAGATAACAAGAGTACCATGCAAAATAGTGGGGTTATGATCGTGGCCAAAGCAATGCACTTCTCTAGTGCAAAGGACACAAAACCCGTTAAAGCACCGAGACCTTACTTTGGATATATTGAAGATATTTGGGTGCTCGATTACACTAAGCTTACGGTGCCGGTATTTAAATGTAAGTGGGTTGATAGTAACGGTGGTGTACAAACCGACGAATTGGGATTCACATTGGTAGACCTCAACAAGTTAGGTCATATAAATGAGCCATTCATAATGGCTTCCCAAGCAAAACAAGTGTTCTACATCACTGATCCTTCTAACAAAAGGTTGTCCGTGGTTCTCCAAGGAAAAAGCATGTATAATGGTAGTGATGAAAATGAAGATTCAAATCTTGATATTCCTGAGACTCCTTATTTTTCAACAAACATGCCTACTATAATCGAGGAGACACAGGTGGACGATGTACATGCCACTCGTGATGATCATCACGAAGGGATATTGATATAGGTAGTTTAAACTTAGTATACATTTATTTTTATTTATATTTTTGTATTTATTTTGAGTTATAACCTATGTTAATAAATATATATTGTTTCTGAACAGGCATACATATGGATCATTGTTCCATTTTTCCTTTGCAATTCTGTAATGTGTGTGATATTCTGTGTTACTGGGATATTTACTGAATGCAGGGATAGCTGAGGGGAGTGATATTTTAAAACTGAATTTAAAAAAATACTATTAACATCAGTTGTATGATACAACTGACGTTAATAGTATTTTATAAAATATAGAGTACACTATTAACGTCAGTTGTTTATTACAACTGACGTTAAAATTAAGACATTTAACGTTAGTTCTTCATAACAACTGACGTTAGTTTTAATAAAATTAACGTCCGTTCTGAAAAGAACTGACAAAATTAACGTCAGTTGTATTAAAGAACTGACGTTAATTTTGACAAAATTAACGTCAGTTGTGTTAAAGAACCGTCGTTAATAGTTTCATATTTAACGTCAGTTCTCAACTGACGTTAAAAGTTTAACTTTTAACGTCAGCTGTATTTACGTCAGTCAGTATTCTGACATTAAAACTCAATTTTAACTGACGTAAAAAGCACTTATTGCACTAGTGAACGCTCAAGAATGGGTGTACCAATGCTCAAATGCCCTAGTCAATCAGACAAGGTCAGCCATTGACCTGCCACATGTCAATCAGGGCTGGCGTGGCATCTCAGGATTGGTTGCATGGTGCGGTGGTCCACCTGCCTCCAACGATCGAGCGAGGAGAAGCCAATGCTCAAGAGTTGGAGCGCTCAAGCGCTAGTGTTCCAGCACTTGAGCGCTAGGACGTGAATCAGCAAAATAAAAATGGGACTTAAATGACGTAAGTCACTTAATCCCATAGGAAAAGAGAGAGTATACTGAGAGCAGAAGCTGGAGAAAAGGCAGAGAACATAAAAGAGAGTTTATAGAGAGAGAAATAGAGAAACTTAGAGAGAGAATAACTTCCGATTCCTTTTCTGGGCGATTTGATCATCCCGTTACGAATCTGAGCACGTGGCTGCGTTTGTAGCAACGTCATCTTCATCTTTCTCTTTCTCTTTTCTTCTATAGTGAAGGTAAATCCTACCTCTTTTATTTCGAAATGCCATCCATTACGGTATTTGAATTATCTTCAGTTTCGGTTATCGGATTTGGATTCCGACTTCGTGTTAGAACACCTGGTAACGTACGCTTCGTAATGTGGTGTTTAGGTGAAATTTTGGAGGCTCGGAGGCCTTGGATTTGTGCAGGACAGAATCGAGAGGAATCATTCAGTGACGTTCAAGTTGCCTTACGACTTTCCAGGTGGGGGAAAGAAGCTATCTAACATCGGAAATGGCGAAGTGGCATTTATTTCAATAACGGCGTAAGGCAACCGAAACCCTATTAGAGAGCGAGTAACGGACAATGTCAATATCACTCTAGGGACTACTTAGTGGTACCAATGATGATATTGGAATTGTATGTTTATCTCCGTTATGTATAAAAATAAACTATTTTATTATTAATGCTGACTATTTTGACTGATTGGACTGGTTTGACTGTTATGGGTATGTTGTTGATATATGATGAGTTGTCTGAGTTATTTGTGTTTATTGGATAATAGATAAATTATTTTATATTATTTTATGATATATGGAGATGATTGAAATTATGACATGTTGGCGTGATGGGTGATTATCGTGGTTAGAGATTTTATAAGTATTGATACATGATGAGTATAGTGATGTATGTGGGGCTTCATGATACATTAGTTCATAAGTGCCTAACCGAGATGATTATTGTGCTATTGTGATAGGATTGATTAAGACGAGATTATTGTTGAGGTTATCTATGAGATAGTGATGAGAGGTGACGACACTAGGGGGTGACCTGAAACATGGTCTGTGATATTTTCATATGGGTGATCTGAAACATGGTCTGTGATATAGTGCGTTGGTACTAGGGGTCTTATTCCTCGGAGGATGCATTCCCGTGGTTTAGACTATTGGCAGGACTGTCCCAGACATTATTTTATTATTGTTGCAGCTATAGTTCATGAATTGGATCAACACCCTGGCTGGGGATCAGTGGTGTGCACCGACGTGTATTATGCAACTATAGTGCCATTACTTTGCATGGGCATTCTCCCTCCGTGGACGAGAATGTGCACAGGGGACTCTGGAGACGTGTAGTTACGGATATCCGGATATGTGGCCAGACCTGAGTATACACATTGCATTGCATTGCATCATGATGGAGGGTAGAGGAAAATAATAGACGTTGTCGAGGATGGTTGTGTGTGTGTGTGTGTGTGTGTGTGTGTGTGTGTGTGTGTGTGTGTGTGTGTGTGTGTATGGAGATGGATGTTCAATGTGCAGTTATAGAATTAAATGTTGCTAAACCCTTTCCGCGTTTGACGTTAAATCGTTTCTTATCCCCTTTCTTCTTACTGTTGGGCTTGTTTGTTTTATTGTTGTACCTTTGACCCTGAGTGCGAGGATGCCACACTGGGATCACCCGTGGATGACTCACGAGGCAGGGTTCCCCCTCACGGGGACTTTTGAGTTCGAGTTTATAGATCCCAACGGGTGGCTTGTGGACCCTGTCACCCGGTTTGCACTTTATACGGGTCTAGTCTCAGTGACTACCTGACTAGGGCAGGGAGCTCCTTTAGGTTTGACGGGTACTTTCAGAGTCAGCCAGACTTTTTCCTTCCCTATTGGATTTCCAGATGGACAGTTATCGCTGATGCCCCTATGCAGGAGATGGCACCAGTTCCCTTCCTTGTACCCTTTAAGGTACTTGTCCCGGAGCCCGCACCATCACCATCACCCGCACCGGAGCTTGTGCTTGCACCAGTTCCATAGGAGGACCCCATAGTACTAGTTCCTGATCTGATGCCTGTTCTGGAGGCACGCGCACCTCTCGAGGTTAGAGCCAGAGGGTTGGAGTCTTCCAGAGTGTCCTCCAAGCTGCCTTCCCGAGATAGCAGAGTCTACCGACGGATGTTCCAGAGGCCTTCGGATAGAAGCTCTTCCAGCGGTAGCGGAGGAGTAGAGGGACCGTCGAGATCCCTGGATGGTAGCGAGGGTAGTAGTTTGTGATGGCTTAGGCCAGTGCTATCTGTCTAGGTGTGTGTGAGGTTTTCGTGAATTTTGAGAGGGGATTGGGTGTTGAGAGTCGGTGAGGCATCTTTCCTTCAGTGTTTTGATGTATTTTTCTCATGTTACCAGTTTGTACATATTGGGATCTCACTGATGGGATTCCCTTTACAGTGCTGTACCCCAGATGTGATGTACATATTGATGCATGTATGTACATATATGTTGATATATCTGTATGATAGTTGTTTTTGTTAAAGTTTTAATTTTTTTGTCTTTTTAATATAACCGCTTAATGCTAATAACATGATTAAGTTTTAAAAATTTTGGGTTTTCTTTAATGGGATGTTGGGGCATTGATAAGCCTCTGGCTCATCTAGTTTTATGGCTAGTATGACCAGGGTTTTGTGCAAATTATATCCCATTTTCACCCAAATTAGATTAGATTGTCCTCAAGCAAGGTTTTGAGTCTCTAAAGCAGTTTTAGGTTAATTTAGCCAGTTTTGAGTCAAATAATGCACTTATAGCTGTGTCTTTGTTTTCAGGTTAAGTTGGAAGTCAAGAAAATAAAGAAACAGGGGATTCGCCTCGCGAGAGTATTCTCGCCTCGCGAACCTGAAAGCCATCAGAACAGTGAAAATGTCATCCTCTCTGGTTCGCCCCGCGACTACTCTTCTCGCCTCGCGACCCTGAAGGCTGACTGTTCCAGGAAAATGCAAGGTTTCTGTGTCGCCTCGCGAACACTTGACTCGCCTCGCGAGTAATCCAACCCTGGAAGACCAGAAGCTTTCACGGTTTAACCATGCTGAAGGTCACAGCTGTGACAGTTTGGAATTTGAAGAGTCTCGCCTCGCGAGTAGTCCTTCGCCCCGCGAGAAGACCAAACGTTGCTGACTTTTCACAATATTCGCTTCGCGAAGGTGTGCTCGCCTCGCAAGTGGACTTAATTTCTGAATAGTATAAATTGCCATTCCGAACAGCTTGAAAAGACTTTTGCTTCTCCATAGTTTTACATATTTTTCTGTGTATTTCGTTATTGTCATGGAGAACTAATTTCTTAGATTAATCTACTGTATGAGAATTCCATATACTTGAGGTTTTGTAATTCCTACTTTACTTGCTTTTCCCTTTTCAATACCATATTATACATTTGTTTGTTATTTCAGGAGTGTATAGTGTTGTATTGATTCGTTTCGGTGATGTTATGTTTCTATACTTAATCGCGTTTGTTATTTCGCGTGTGTTCATTCATGTTCGTTAGTTCATGAGGGCTTAACCCCGTTTGTTATTTCGGGAATAGGAACATATATCCGTAGTAGCGATTTCGTTGTTAATTGTTGCTACAACTGAAAGGGGATTAGAATCTGCTTAGGGCTTGGAATTACATGAACCGATGATAGTTGGAAATTCGAGAACAGTAGATTAATCGTATTATGCTACTTTACTCTTTGAATTGCCTTGTTTTCATTGCTTTATTTTCTTTGATTGCATCCAAACCAACCCCCCGCCCAAAAAAAAAAACTGAATTTTGTGATAAATAACACTTCGAGAGTCCTTGTGAGACGACATCCGAGTTGTCGCCCTAAACTACAGTTTTAACAACCGCTCGTTCTTTTTGGCGCGTGCGCGACAGCGCGACCAAAAATTGGCGCCGTTGCCGGGGACTCTTGTTTGTTATTTTTCGCATTTTGTTATTTTTCTTTTCTTTCTTTTATTTTCTGTTTTTGTTTTGAATTGGTCTGGCTACTAGGTCTAATTGCCCTGAATTGTGTGATTTTGACCCGGAAATTGAAAGAACACTGCACACACTCCGTAGAGAATTTCGGGCTAGCACTAGTAGTGATTCTAATTCCAAAACTGTTTTTGAAAACATGGGTGACCAGAGGACATTAAGATAGCTTGCTGCCCCTGATGTAAATTACAATGGATTGTGTATTTCATATCCTGGTGCTGATACTCCTTTTGAACTAAAATCTGGTTTCATTCACTTGTTGCCAAAGTTTAATGGTCTTGCAGGTGAGGATCCACACAAGCACTTGAAGGAATTCCAAGTTGTCTGCTCCACAACCTCGAGATCAGAGGGAGGAACTGAGGATAGTATCAAGCTGAAAGCTTTTCCGTTCTCACTCCAGGGAGCTGCAAAGGATTGGCTGTTATATCTTGAGCCGAACTCTATCACCACCTGGAATGATTTGAAGAGGGTTTTCCTAGAAAGATATTTTCCTGCTTCAAGAGCTGCGTCAATAAGGAAAGAAATATGTGGCATCAGGCAAGGGAATGAGTCGTTGGCTGAATATTGGGAAAGATTCAAGCATTTGGTATCCAGTTGCCCCCAGCATCAGATTTCTGAACAACTCCTTATCCAGTACTTTTATGAAGGATTACTGCCGATGGATAGGAATCTTTTGGATGCTGCTAGTGGGGGAGCACTTGTTGATAAGACCCCAGCAGCTGCCAAGCAACTCATTGAGAATATGTCACTGAATTCCCAGCAGTTTACTACTAGGAGAAGTTCTGTTGAGACAAGAGGTGTGCATGAGGTCCATAGCTCTTCGTCCAACCAGGCCGCCCTTGAGAATAGATTGGATGAGCTCACTTCTTTTGTAAGGCAATTGGCAATAGACAGGGTTCAGCCTGCAAAGTTATGTGGCATATGCATTTCACCTGAGCACCCATATGATGCATGCCCCATCCAGAGAGAAGAGTTTGTCAGTGAAGCGCCTCAAGCTTATGCAGTAAATCCCTATAATCAAGGAAACAGTCAGAAACGGTACATCACTCCAGACCTCTCCACCAATAGGTACCATCCCAACTGGAGGAATCATCCTAATCTGCGGTATGAGAACTCATCCCAACAACAACCGATGGCAGCACCTCAGAATCCTCCTCCAGTGACCACTTTTGCACCTTCTGGACCTTCATTAGAAGACTTGGTCAAGCAAATGGCTGCAACCAATCTACAGTTTCAGCAGCAAGTAGGACAGTTCCAGGCATCACAGGCACAGTTTCAACAGCGAACAGAGGCTAGCATTCAGGCTTTGCATACACAGGTTGGACAGCTTGCCACATCAATAAATAACATACAGCAAGCTCAAGGATCCAGTCAGCTGCCGGCACAACCAGTGATAAATCCCAATGCCTCCAATCCTAATGTGAGTGCCATTTCTCTGAGATCTGGAAAAGTTGTTGAGGCCACCTCTGGAAAGGATGAAGAAACTATTGAGGTAACTCCTGAGCCTACTGTTGAAGTTGAAGTTGAGAAAATGTACAGACCACCAATCCCATTCCCACACAGATTACAGAAAAATAAGAAGATTGGTGGTGAAGACAAGGAAAGGGAGATTTTAGATGTGTTCAGAAAGGTAGCTGTGAATATTCCCCTTCTAAATGTGATCAAGCAGGTGCCCAAGTATGCCAAATTTCTGAAGGATCTATGCACCAACAAGAGGAAGTTGAAGAAAAATGAGAGAGTTGACTTGGGAAGAAATGTTTCAGCTCTTATCCAGTCTAGGCCTGTACCGAAAAGATTCTTTGTTTTAGCCCCTACTCAGGCATTACCACAGAAGTGCAAGGATCCGGGCACATTTACTATTCCATGCACTATTGGGGATAGGAAATTTGAAAATTGCATGCTGGATTTGGGAGCATCCATAAATGTCATGCCCACATCTATCTTTAACAACCTTGATCTTGGTCCCTTGCAGTATACAGGTCTTACCATCCAGTTGGCTAACAGGACCAGTGCCCGCCCCATGGGAATGGTAGAAGATGTGCTGGTGCAAGTTGATGAGTTAATCTTCCCTGCTGACTTCTACATCCTAGACATGGCAGGAGAGACACATTCCATTAGATCACCAATAATCTTGGGCAGACCATTCATGAAGACAGCCAAGACTAAGATTGATGTGAATGATGGGACTATGTCTATGGAGTTTGGTGATATTGTGGCAAAGTTCAACATCTTTGATGCTATGAAACACCCACTGGAGGAGCACTCTGTTTTCCACTTAGAGTTGCTGTCTGAGATCATTGATGATACCCATGAGGACCTAGTTTCTGATTTTCCTTTTATTTCTGGTTTTGATGATTTATATTCATGCACTAATTGTACTGACACTAACCCGTGTGCTGTTTGTGCTGAGTTTCTTGATTCAACTTTGCAGGGTGATAGTGATAGTGAGAGTGAAGCTGTCTGTTCAGCAGAAGTCCTTGACATCATGGCTACTCCCAATGTACCATCCGTTGAGCAGCCACCCTCCCTAGAGCTCAAGCCACTTCCTGGGAACCTGAAGTATGCCTACCTGGAGACGAATGAAAAACTTCCAGTCATCATTTCCTCCAGCCTTGACTCTGACCAGGAAGCAAAACTATTGGAGGTTCTGAAGAAGCACAGGAGGGCTATTGGGTGGACCTTGGCTGATATTCCAGGAATTAGCCCATCCAGATGTATGCACAAAATTCTATTGGAGGATGGAGCTAAACCAGTTATACAGGCCAAAAGGTGACTTAATCCACTGATTCTGGATGTGGTGAAGAAAGAGGTGACTAAACTTCTGTAGGCAGGTATTATATACCCCATCTCTGATAGTACTTGGGTAAGTCCGGTGCAAGTTGTACCCAAAAAGTCCGGTCTCACAGTAGTTAGGAATGATAATAATGAGCTTGTACCTACTAGAGTCCAGAATAGCCAAGCAGTCTGTATAGATTATAGGAAGTTGAACCAGGCCACCGAAAGGATTACTTTCCTTTGCCGTTCATAGATCGGATCTTTGGATCGGCTGGCTGGTAAATCTCATTATTGCTTTCTTGATGGCTTTTCCGGTATTTCCGGATCCATATTGCCCCCGAGGATCGGGAAAAGACCACTTTCACGTGCCCCTTGCAGACGTTTGCCTATAGGAGGATGCCATTTGGCCTTTGTAATGCTCCTGGCACCTTCCAAAGATGCATGCTTAGCATTTTTACTGAATTTATTGAAAATTGCATGGAGGTGTTCATGGATGACTTCACTGTATATGGCTCCTCATTTGATGCATGTCTGCATAGTCTGAGTTTAGTTCTACAAAGATGCATTGAGACTGATCTAATTTTGAATTATGAAAAATGTCACTTTATGGTAGAACAAGGGATAGTTTTGGGTCATGTTATTTCTAAAGAGGGTATTTCAGTAGATCCTGCAAAAATTGATGTGATTTCTTCATTTCCTTACCCATCTTGCGTACGCGAGATCCGTTCTTTTCTTGGACATGCAGGTTTCTACAGGCGCTTTAAAAAGGACTTCAGCAAGATAGCTCTGCCATTGTCAAACCTGCTGAAGAATGATGCCCTGTTCCATTTTGATGAAAATTGCAAGAAGGCATTTGACTACCTGAAAAGAGCATTGACCTCTACCCCCATCATCCAGCCCCCAGACTGGACGCTCCCTTTTGAACTAATGTGTGATGCTTCTAATTTTGCTGTGGGAGCGGTCCTAGCACAAAGGGTGGGCAAGGCTGCCCATGTAATTCATTATGCTTCTAGGACATTAGATGCTGCACAATCAAATTACACCACCACTGAGAAAGAACTGGTAGCTGTTGTATTTGCACTTGATAAGTTTAGGTCATATTTGCTAGGTTCTAGGGTTATTGTTTTCACTGACCAAGCAGCTCTGAAATACCTGTTAAAGAAACCAGAAGCTAAGCCAAGACTGATCCGGTGGATGCTTTTGCTCCAAGAATTCAATGTGGAGATAAAAGACAAGAGTGGAGCTGAAAATTTGGTAGCCGATCACTTGAGCCGAATAGCAAGGGATGATGATCCTTCTCCCATCCAAGATGACTTCCCTGATGAGAGACTTCTACATCTGTATGGGGTAACCCCTTGGTTTGCTGACATAGTTAACTTTCTTGTTACTGGTATTGTTCCTGCAGGTACAAGTAGACATAAGTTCCACAAGCTCAAGAGCGATGCAAAGTACTATGTGTGAGATGATCCGTACCTTTGGAAGTTTTGCAGTGATCAGGTGATTCAGAGGTGTATCCCTGATCATGAGACACAGTCCATCTTGCATTTTTCACATGCCTCTCAAGTTGGAGGACATTTTGGACCACAGAGGACGGCAAGAAAAGTCCTGGATTCTGGGTTCTACTGGCCCACAATTTTTAGAGATGCCTATGAGGTTTACAGAAATTGCAAGGAATGTCAAACAGCAGGCCCTGGCATCACTCGTAGGAGTGAGATGCCTCAGCAGCCCATGCTTTTTTGTGAGGTTTTTGATGTGTGGGGGATTGATTTTATGGGTCCTTTCCCTCCTTCTTTTGGTTTTCTGTATATTCTTTTGGCTGTTGACTATGTTTCAAAGTGGGTGGAAGCAATCCCCACTAGGACTAACGATGCTAAAGTTGTTTCCAAATTTGTTAGGTCCAACATTTTTTGCAGGTTTGGCATACCTAAGGCTATCATCAGTGACCAGGGCACTCACTTCTGCAACAGAACCATGGAAGCCTTACTCAGGAAGTATGGGGTTGTACATAGAGTTTCCACTGCTTACCATCCCCAGACCAATGGCCAGGCTGAAATATCAAATAGGGAGATCAAGCAGATTCTAGAGAAGATGGTGCAGCCGAACAGAAAGGAATGGAGCCACCGTCTGGAAGACGTACTGTGGGCCCAGAGGACCGCTTTCAAGACACCTATAGGAATGTCCCCCTTTCGGCTTGTATTTGGTAAGGCATGTCATCTCCCGGTGGAAGTTGAGCACCGTGCATACTGGGCAGTCAAGTGCTGTAACTTGGACATGAAGAGAGCTGGTGTTGAAAGAAAACTGCAGTTGCAGCAACTTGAGGAGCTTAGGCTAGAAGCCTATGAAAGCTCCAGGATTTATAAAGAAAAAACAAAACAATTTCATGATAGGATGATTGTTAGAAAAGAATTTTCTGTGGGCCAGCTAGTCTTACTATTTAACTCCCGCCTGAAATTGATGGCTGGGAAACTTAGGTCCAAATAGGATGGCCCCTTTGTTGTTACTAACGTTTTTCCTTATGGTGCAGTAGAGATTACACGTGCAGGTACCCACAAGCCCTTCAAGGTTAACGGGCAGAGGCTAAAGCCATTCCATGGTGTGGATGCTGGTGTTCCTGTGGATGCTAATGTTGAGGAGCTCTCCTTGGAAGCTCCCACATACACTGACACTTGATCAGGGAGTTTCCTTTCCTTCCCCTCACTCTGATTTTATAGTTATGTTGTTTCATTGAGGACAATGTATATTTTAAGTGTGGGGGAGGGAATTAGTTGTAGTTTTGTTTTTGTTTTGTCTTGTTTTTTTTCTTTTAATAAAGCTCCTGAATAATCTGAGAAGCTCAGGAGTTGTGTTGAGTCTTTTGTTGGCAAGTTGCTGGATTTTGATTGATTTTGCACAGATTGATTGCATGATTGATGTGATGATTCCCCCTAGGCTGAAAAAATTTTTGTTTTTGCAAAGTGATCCCCATGTGATTGAAAACTGAACTTTGAGATTTTGTTGTGATGGCATGATTTATGATAAGTTTGGGGTGAAGGGAAACACACACTAGGGATAGAATCTCTGTCAAACAATTTGCATGAATGTCCAGGTGAGGTTTTGAGCCTCCAACATGTTTTTGACTGTGTGAACTCACTTTCAAGTTGCACTTTCCTGAATTTGCTTGAGTCTCTTTTTGGTTTGCATGATTATGTGTTTGCTTCAGATGATTTAGGCATTTTCTTTGTAAATAACTACTTAGCCTAAAAATAACCAATTCCTAATGCATGTTCCCTAGTTAGCCCCATTGAGCCTGATTAGCCTGTAAATTCTTGATAAACTAAAGTTATGAGCTCAAAATCTGGAAAACCATGTTAACCCGATCTTAGGATTAGGAGAGCATGGAATCTTAGAAAGAAAATGGTGCAAGAAACTAAGTTTGGGGTGGCTGCAAGGTGTAATATGTTGTTTGGGATTGAGAAAAAAAATAAATACAATAAAAAGGGTGGAGCCAAAGGCTTGTAGAAAAAAAAGAAGAAAAAAAGAGAAAAAAAAAAAAAAGAAAAGTGTAAAAATGTTAAAAAAATAAAAGTATTAGAAAAAAAAGAGGCTGTAGTCACCCAAGGCAAGTGAAGAATGAAAAAAAAGGAACTTGAGTTTAATTTCAAAGTGTAAAAAGCTCATGCTCTCTTAGTTCCTAAGGTCTTCAGCCTAGTACCTTTGTATATCCTACCCTTAGCCAGGCCCCATTACAACCCATAAAAGACCTTTTGATGTTGCATGCATGTTTTCTGTGGGAATCATTTGGAGATGAAAATCAAATTTATGGGAAGTGTTCTTGAAAAGTGAAATTGAGTGCAATGTTGATAGCCTGACACAAACTGAGCGATTGAGTGAACACTAAATGCCCTTGTGAGGAAGGCAGTTGTTTGAATTTGTTGATCTCCCTCTTGTGTGTAACTTGGATCCCCTGCTTATATTAATGATTGTTTGAATGATGAAATTCTCAATTGTTTAGAATGAATGATTGTGGGGATTGCTTTGCTTGAAAGGGGGGGGGGGGGGGGGACATTAAAGAAAACTGTTTTGAAGAAACTGCTTGAATTTATGCAAGGTTGATTGAATCTTTTAAGCTTGCCAGGTCTTGAGTCTTTTTGATTTTTGAGTCTTAGTTTGCTTAGGGACAAGCAAAGTTTAAGTTTGGGGTATTTTTATTAGCCTCTGGCTCATCTAGTTTTATGGCTAGTATGACCAGGGTTTTGTGCAAATTATATCCCATTTTCACCCAAATTAGATTAGATTGTCCTCAAGCAAGGTTTTGAGTCTCTAAAGTAGTTTTAGGTTAATTTAGCCAGTTTTGAGTCAAATAATGCACTTATAGCTGTGTCTTTGTTTTCAGGTTAAGTTGGAAGTCAAGAGAATAAAGAAACAGGGGATTCACCTCGCGAGAGTATTCTCTCCTCGCGAACCTGAAAGCCATCAGAACAGTGAAAATGTCATCCTCTCTGGTTCGCCCCGCGACTACTCTTCTCGCCTCGCGACCCTGAAGGCTGACTGTTCCAGGAAAATGCAAGGTTTCTGTGCCGCCTCGCGAACACTTGACTCGCCTCACGAGTAATCCAACCCTGGAAGACCAGAAGCTATCACGGTTTAACCATGCTGAAGGTCACGGCTGTGACAGTTTGGAATTTGAAGAGTCTCGCCTCGCGAGTAGTCCTTTACCCCGCGAGAAGACCAAACGTTGCTGACTTTTCACAATATTCGCCTCGCGAAGGTGTGCTCGCCTCGCGAGTGGACTTAATTTCTGAATAGTATAAATTGCCATTCTGAACATCTTGAAAAGACTTTTGCTTCTCCATAGTTTTACATATTTTTCTGTGTATTTCGTTATTGTCATGGAGAACTAATTTCTTAGATTAATCTACTGTATGAGAATTCCATATACTTGAGGTTTTGTAATTCCTACTTTACTTGCTTTTCCCTTTTCAATACCATATTATACATTTCTGTTTGTTATTTCAGGAGTGTGTAGTGTTGTATTGATTCGTTTCGGTGATGTTATGTTTCTATACTTAATCGTGTTTGTTATTTCGCGTGTGTTCATTCATGTCCGTTAGTTCATGAGGGCTTAACCCCGTTTGTTATTTCGGGAATAGGAACATATATCCGTAGTAGCGATTTCGTTGTTAATTGTTGCTACAACTGAAAGGGGATTAGAATCTGCTTAGGGCTTGGAATTACATGAATCGATCATAGTTGGAAATTCGAGAACAGTAGATTAATCGTATTTTGCTACTTGATAATCTCTTTGAATTGCCTTGTTTTCATTTCTTTATTATCTTTGATTGCATCCAAACCACCCCCCCCCCCCCCCCCCCAAAACTGAATTTTGTGATAAATAACACTTCGAGAGTCCTTGTGAGACGACATCCGAGTTGTCGCCCTAAACTACAGTTTTAACAACCGCTCGTTCTTTTTGGCGCGTGCGCGACAGCGCGACCAGGCATCCCAATTTGAGCATCAATTAGGGACTTACTTGCATAGTAAACAGGATAAAACACCTTGTTATACCTTTGTCACGGGACTGCTCCTACTGCAAAATCACTTGCATCACATATAAGCTCAAAAGGTTTCTCCCAATCAGGTGGAACTATGATAGGTACAGTGATGATAGCATTTTTTAGATCTTGGAAAAATCCTTGATGAACCTTCTGTAGAAACCAACATGGCCAAGGAAGCTTCCGATGCCCTTCACTGATATGGGATGGGGCAACTTTTCAATAACTTTAATCTTTGCCTTATCCACCTCAATGCCATTTCTGGAGATTCTATGACCAAGCACAATTCCTTCTGTCACCATGAAGTGGCATTTCTCCCAGTTCAACACCAAATTAGTCTCATCACATCTATCCAGAATTTGCTCCAGATTCACCAAAAAGTTCTGGAAAGTTTCTCCAAACACAAATCATCCATGAAAACTTCCATGGATTTCTCAATCAAGTCAGAGAACATTGCCATCATACATCTCTGGAAGGTTGCTGGAGCATTGCATAGTCCAAATGACTTCATTCTGAAAGCAAAGGTGCCATAAGGACAAGTGAAGGTTGTTTTCTCCTGATCTTCTGGTGCTATATCAATCTAATTGTATCCAGAATAACCATCCATAAAGCAATATAAATCCTTTCCAGCAAATCTATCCAGCATTTGATCAATAAATGGCAAGGGGAAGTGATCTTTTCTAGTTACTTTATTCAGCTTCCTGTAATCCATGCAAATCCTCCAACCAGTTACAGTTCTTGTTGGAATGATTTCATCTTTTTCATTTGTAATAACAGTTACACCCCCTTCTTATGCACACACTGAATGGGACTCACCCACACACTATCTGAGATGGGGTAGATGATGCCAGCATCCATCCACTTGATGATCTCTTTTTTAACCACCTTTTTCATGATTGGATTCAGTCTTCTTTGGATCTCAATGTTATTCTTTGAATTGTCTTCCAAAAGGATCCGATGCATGCAAATAGAGAGAGTGATTCCCTTAATGTCTGCCATTTGCCATCCTATTTCCTTTTTGTGCCTCTTTAAAACTGCTAGCAAATGTTCCTCTTGAGGACATGTTAGTGAGGCGGAAATTATTACAGACAGTGTATCATTATCACCAAGATATGCATGTTTCGAATGTGATGGCAATTTTTTCAATTCTAAGGTGGGAGGTTTAATAATAGAAGGAATATTATCCTTAAAAGTACCATCAATTACCTCCAATGACTCATATTTCCTGGACGATACATGTTGAGCTGCCTTGCTGCCAATAATTCCACCACATCCTCATCAGATGAGTTATCAGCTTCTACTGATGTTGCAACATTGCCATAATCAGATTGACTCTTTAAGAAACGTTGTTGCGCCAGTTCATCAAATGACTGTATGAAAGAGCATTCTTCCATCCCTTCATCTAGATACTCGAGAGCATTGAAAACATTGAATGTGACCTGCTGATCATTAACCCTCATTGTGAGTTCTCCTTTTTACACATCAATCAGAGTTTTCCCTGTTGCTAAAAATGGTCTCCTAAGATGATAGAGACTTCCCTATCTGCCTCAAAATCCAATATAATGAAGTCCACAGGGAACACAAATTTGTCAACTCTAATCAAAACATCTTCAATCTTTTCCTCTGGATAAGCAATAGATCTATCTGCTAACTGAAGGGTAACAGAAGTAGGACGAGCCTCTCCAATTCCCAACTATCTGAAAATTGACATTGGCATAAGGTTGATGCTTGCTCCTAAGTCACATAAAGCTTTTCCACAATAAGTATCTTCAATGGAGCAAGGTATGGTGAAACTTCCAGGATCCTTCATCTTTTGTGGGACTTTGTTTTGCAGCATCATACTGCATTCCTCGGTCATGGCCACTATTTCAAACTCTCCCAATCTCCTCTTCTTAGTTAGCACATCCTTCATGAACTTTGTATAATTAGGCATTTGTTGCAAAGCCTCCACCAAAGGTATGTTGATATGAAGTTGCTTCAGCACATCCAAAAACTTATTGGACTGCTTCTCTTGATGGACATTCCTTAATCTGTGAGGAAAAGGTGGATGAGGTCTTTCTGGAATCAGTTAAGGAATAGTATGTGATGCTGCAGCACTAGGTATTTTCTCAGCAACTGCAGGTTGTTCTGTTGCAGCATCTTCCCATACCACTATCTTCTCAGGTTTTGCCTTCTTCACCTCTGGTTTCTTCTTTGGTTCAGCAACCTCTACATCTTTGCCACTCCTCAAGTGGATAACCTTACATTGCTCATTTCCTCCTCCAGTAATTGAGGCCTTAGGATTTTCAGTTGTTGCAGGTAATGTACCAATCTGCCTTGAGTTGAATGCATTAGCAAGTTGTCCCATCCGAGTTTCCAGATTTCTTATTCCAGCTTTGGTCACTGTCATAAATGCCTTCAGAACAGATTCTAAAGATGGCTCTGGAGCTTTCTGTTGAACTTGCGGTTGTTGCTGAGGCTGTTGATGTCTAGGTTGCTGCTGCTGATTGTTTCCAGAAGGTGGATTCAGAGTGTTATTGTAATTTGAGTATAAAAGATTAGGATGTTGTTTCCACCCTGTATTGTAGGCATTGCTGTGTGAGATGTTTCCTCTATTGTTGTTTGATACATAGTTAACTGAGGAAGGGTTTGTAAAACAATTTTCAAAAAGGTGTTATCCACCATAATATACACAGGACACAGAATCTGCACTGTAGATCTGCTCTTGCACCTTTGCTTCAGTCTTGATGGGTGGAGCCACATAATTGCCTTGATTTCCCAAAGCCATCCCCTTTACCAAATTGCTCAAAGAAAGCATTTGTACAGATAATGCATATAATTCACTCACTTCATAAGCCCCTGCTACAGCATTGACCTTGCCAGGAGCAAGTCTAGTTGTTGGCCACTGATAACTGTTAGCAGTAATCCCTTCTATCAGAGCATGGGCTTCATTGTAAGATTTGGTGCAGGCTGCCTCCAGTTGAGGTATCCAGCATCATCCTTGAACCAGTTAAGACACCATTGTAGAAGTGTTCCATATGGATACAGATTGGGATACCATGATGAGGACATTTCTTCAACAGTTGTTTGAATCTCACCCAACCTTCAAATAATGGCTCATTTTCTTGTTGCTTGAAGGAGGTGATTTCAGTTCTCATCTTTGCATTCATTGTGAGTGGGAAAAACTTGATTAAGAACTTCTCAGCCAATTTGTTCCAAGTGCCAATTTAATTTGGCTCCAAGGTTCAACCAATTCTTTGCCTTGCCACCCAAAGAGAATGGGAGCAATCTCAGTCTGAATGCATCATAGGTGATGCCTGAGATCTTGAAATTACTTGCTACATCCAAAAATTGTTTCAGATGCAGGTGAGGGTCCTCTGTTGCAGCTCCATTGAATTGTCCTATAGCTTATAGCATCTGGAACATGACTGGTTTGAACCCAAACTGAGGTGAATTAATTGGAGTCCTCACTATCCCAATATTCATTGTTTTGGGATAAAACCCTGCATACCCTCGTATAGCACAGTTTCTATCATTGGCCATAGCCATGCTGTCATGATGCTCTTCTTCATCCATTTATGAGCTAGCAGCAGATGGTGATTCTGTAGAAGTTGGTGTGGAATTGGTTGGAGTATTCAGCACCAACTCAGGTAAGCACTGAGTAGTTTGACCTCTTCTGAGCCTCCTGAATGTCCTTTCAATCTCTGGGTCAAATCTGTAATCAGGTGATAGGAACTTGTGCATACAGTTTCAGTACCCGATGCTACAACAAATCACCCAGAGTATTAGATAATCTAACAACAGAACTAATAATCTAAAAATAGAATTTTAACACCATTAACAATCCCTGACAATGGTGCCAAAAACTTGTTGCCTTAAAAACATGTCTTTAAGCTTGTGCAAGTATACACAAATCACAGCAAGTAGTATAGAAGGTAAGTCAGATATCGTTCCCAGATTATAATGCTGTAGCAAAATTCCAATTTATATTACATGCTCTAGCAGTTAGATTGGTAACCAAAATTGGTTGTGGGTGCAAGATAATTATAAATTTAGATCGAGAAAGTTAAAGCTTTAAATAATGAAATTTAAAAGAGTTGTGTTGTCAAGTATGGGAAAATAGCCCTAGGTATACTCTTTCATAAATCCTGCTTAGCCTATGTTATGCTCTGCGTATGCTCCAGCATTTAACTCCAGGAAGTAAAGGTGTGTTTTCCAACACTTAAGGATTAGGTTCATTAACTGCATTCTATTCCTAGATTCAGATTAATTACACCATCCTCTTAATAAGCAGGTTCCAGTTAGTTTAGGGACTTGAATAACTATTCCTAGTCTATTCAACACCATTTAATTTTCCAATTAATGACTTAATCTCTATCCTTTATCCCTTTCCACTTTACTCAATTTTTCCTAACCAAGTAAGCTTGATATTCAATTAAGTTGATCAATCTTAACTAAACAACATTCAACGTACAATAAAGCAAAATACAGAATCATAACATTGCATAAAAATCATCTAAGCATTCATTACAATAGCATACCTAAAGCTTTAGAAAGTTTAGCTCATGTTATGCTTACAATAAACAAAAACTAAAAATGAGTAGAAGTTCATTACAATGGGGAAGAAAATAGAAATGGCAATAACTTGTAGGTTGAAGAAAGAGCTCGGCGCTGCTCTCTAGGTCAGGACAAAGGAGTGTGTCATCAAAATGTGTAATAAAAGTTTCCTCCTTTAGGGTTACCAAAATGGTTTTATACCTCCCACTCTCTTTCATCCATTTTGGGCCAACAATAAAGTATTCATAAAATAAACCCTGGTCCATTTCCAATAATTGAGAAGAGTCGATCCCTAGGCGCGTGGGCTCCACATTTTAGAGGTACCAGTGAGGAGAGACAAAAGGTGTCCAAGTCAGCCTTGTCTTCTAGTACAGAGCTACTGAGTTTGCCTTTGTTGCAACATTCAAGAACTCCATAATCCATGCTTCAATCATGCTCTAGCAATTCTCTGTTTGAGCACGTAGAAAAATATGAGACAATGATGAAGCTACAATAAGAGCAAATAACTAACATTCACATGTTTCAGCACTAATATTTACAAACTAGCAAAATATTTACACAAATACAAACTTAAACCTAAAGACAACATCAATTAAGGGTATAAAGGTCATGAATAACTCTTCTTTCTAAGAGTTATCAATGTTGCCATGACTTGTAGAGACAATATCTAATTATTGGGTATTGAAATGCTTTGTTGATAATAGTAAGTGATTTTTAAGACCATGTTTATAGTTGAAAATATAGCCTTAAAACTTCCATTGTTGAGATATCCTTTAACACAAACAAACAAACAATTAATTAATCACTTGTTTTCAGTTTTTATATGATTTACTATTTTTAAGTTAATAAACGTTAATGTTTACGTTCACATTATAACCGTCGCGACCGAAAAATCGTGACGGGAATGGCGATAAAAATTAGATAAAAAAAAGTAGAGTCGCCACCAATTTTATTTATTTAGGATAAAAATTGGAAAAACCTAAAAAAAATGGTCTTTGGAACCAAAATGAGTTCGGAAGTCGGTTACGAGTAGGGAAGGAGTTAAGCACCCTACATCGCCCATTCTCAGAATGATACCTTAAATAAATTGTGCGAAATTAAATTATTTATTTTTTACCCCAAAAATATTTACAAGGAAGAATTTATTTATTTATTTATTTTTTTTTGATATTTTTACGTTTCTTTATTGGTTTTTTTTTTTTGCATTAAAAAAAATATATACACTGATAAATCCTAAATGAGGTTGAGCATGGCACATAAGTCCATAGGACAACCTCAAAGCTAAGGGATTGAGCATGCCACTTGTCATAGAGCGACCCAAAAACATTAAATAAATTATTAATTAATTATCTACATTAACAAATTAAAAAGAACACAAAAATAAAGGAAAAATAATTTTGACTTGACGGGATGATTAATCCCGCTCCTACATATTCCCTGTTGTGATGGAAAACTCAAAGCCACGTAGTTCTTGTAGAAAATATTTCATTTGTTGGTTGTTTTTATTTTTTATGAAAAGGTTTTTTTTTAAACATATATATTTCATTTTTTATTTTATTTTTCATTTATCGGAAAAAACCTAAACGAGATAGAACATGGCAGATTCGTCCACAAAACTATCCTACATCTAAGGAATTGAGTGTGAAACTCTCACCAAACAATCTCAAAATTGTTATTTTTAAGTCTTTTTTATTATTGTTTTAACTTGTGAATGTTTCAAGAATAAGAATACAAATAACATTATCATTATTATTCATCAGCCTAAACCTTTTTAACTTTGGTGAGATCTATCTAGTTTGGGCCAACAAGCTACCCACTAGCCCAACAATCATTTGAAAATGACTTTTTAGAAGAAAAAAAAATAATACTAAAGGACAACCAATAAAACAAAGAGTAAAGTATCTATCAGTGACTATTATAACGTTACAGTGATAGAGGCAAAACAAAAGACTCCATTTGCCTTGTACCTGTGTATGAACGAGAATGAAGGAGGCGAGACAGTGAGGTCGTGCGCGTCTGACAGCGGTGTTGGGGCAAGGTGTTGCGGCGATGCGTCTTGGCTTACGGTTTTGGAGAAGACAACACGCAGAGGCAATGGTGGCTGGATGGATTTCGCATTCAGGTCAGTCCGCCATGGCTGGTACGACGGCACAGTAGATCGGAGTGGGGTCGCAGTGGCGGCGCGACAACGGCTCGACAGCGGTCACGAGGAACAGGGACTGATGCAGTCTAAAAAAAACAGATTTCTCTTTTCTCTCTAGGTTGTTCTCTCTGAGTTTTTATCACTTTATGTTCATGGTGTGAACAAAGACATTTCAACCTTTTTTTTTACTACTCTCACTGTTGTTCTTCTCTCAGTATTTTAGAGACATTTTGGAATCTTTTTACCTCTTCTTGGTGTTGTTCTCTCTTCGATCCCCTTTATTCTATAACCCCTCTTGTGATTTTTTGCTCTAAAAGTCTTCAGTATTAAAATTTCTATCTCTGATTTGAAATAGAATGAAATTCAAAATAAGGGTGGCTATTAGGGTTTGTTGGAGGAGGATGAAAGACGGAAATGGTTTTGAGTAATGATTTTTTTTTTTTTTTTTTGATTTTGGGATAAATCAAAATAATATGACAAAATACTTTTTTTTGTATTTTTTCTTTTCTTTGAATTCTTTTTATTTTTTGAAATTTTTAGTGAAAACTAAAAAGACCCAATCAAAATAGGGTGTTCGCAATAATTTCCTTTTTTTTCATTTATTTACAATTTTACATAAAACTAAAATTTTAAATAATAAATTAAGTTAAAAATTAGAAAAACTGTAGTCATTATGATAGAAATTGTTACCTTGAAATCGTTACATTTAAATTGTACAATTCTCAATACAAGTCCAGATCATTATATTGTGAAGATCTATATTTATACAGAACCACGAACAAAATTTATCATATGATTTTCATTTGTTATTTCATTATTGTATTGTTAACTCGATACTAAATGTGTTTTGATAAATTTACTCGTATGTTTTAGTTTTTGTTAGTGTGTGTGTGAATCTAAATGCTTATATTTTCTTTAAATCTATTGAAAGCAATTGCATATTTGATTTAGTTTTTCTTTAGGGTTCTCATTTTTGTCCTCCTTGTCTTCTCATTATACTTCCATACCAATTTTTTGAAAAACCCTATCTCTCTTTGCTAGGGTTTTGATATTGTACCATGGCAATCATCTCGGATTGTCCTTGGTCCTTTCTCTTCCTCGATGCATTTTCCTTCAGCCAGAACCCCCTCCCCCTCCTAGTCCCAATGATAGCCAAAATGTCCTTGAGAAGCCGAAGAAACCTTCTCCTTCCTTGGTTCATAAAAAAAACCTTTTGCACAAGCCCTTCAAAACTCCTGCGATATTCTTGTTAGCCAGCTGCTGAAGCCTCGCTTAAAGGGTGATAAATTACATATAAAGATTCAGAAGTAGAGTACCATGCAGGGGTAACAGAATGCAAAAACATACTCCATGGTAGGCTGACACTTTCTAAAGGTGATTCACCAATGAAGGTTGCTGACTTGCGCAACAAGCTATCAAAGATATGGAATCTTGCTGGTTCTTGGAACATAGTGTCTCTTGGCAGAGGTTATTTTGAATTCAGTTTTGCATCTCTTGATGACTTGCGTAGTCTTAGATCCATAGGATCGTGGAACTTAAATCCAGGAGTCTTGAGAGTTTTTGCTTGGACTCCCGACATTAACCCTCGAACCCTCAAGCAAACTAATTATCAAGGATGGGTTCGCCTCCACGGTTTGTCCAGGGAGTAATGGCGTCCTAAGATACTATTTGAAATTGGTGGTGCACTTGGAGTTTCATTAGCTTTAGATGAAGCCACACGGAAGAGAACCTTCGATCACTATGCCAGAGTCTTGGTTGATTTAGACCTCAAAGGTGTGCTCAGAGATGAGATCATGGTGGAAAGAGAAGATTTTACTTTTGTCATTGAGGTTGAATATGAATGGCTTCCCTCTTTTGTTCTTCTTTCCAATCAATAGGTCGTTCACTAGAAGAATGTCGCAATGTTAAGCATTTAAATAAGAATGTCTCTAATGATAAGATCACAAAAAATCAATTCCTCAATATGTTCCAAAGCAAACTATCAATCTTGATAGGAATGTCGAGAAAGCTGATCAGGTTAAGGGGGATAAATCAAAGCATTTGGATAAAGGTAACGGAATTTTAATAGAGGATTCTCCTCTGGCTCTTTGTGTTGGTGAAGGCAGTAAACATCCTGAAATTCATGAGATAGATCATGCTGATGGGGTTCCAGTTTCCAAATTTTTAGATAATGATGCTACACATATTGTTGAAATTATTTCCAGCAATGATAGAATTGTTTATGCCGCTCCATCTAGGATTAATGCTCAGCTTTTAGAGCAGGCCCAAATTGTTGAGAATACGACTCATGATGTTGAACCAAATAGGCATTCACCTGTTGAGAGTAATCAGGATAACAATTCGTATGAGGTGGAGGATGGTGTTGTTACTTGGGAAGAGCTATTTGGTATTAATAATGCCCTAATTCCTCCACAGTCTGTTCAGGTTGTTCATAATACTATTTTGGAATCTCCTTCCAATAATGTGATTGTTAATTCTGTTGTTATTCATAGAGAAATTAGGGTGGCAGATAGTTTCTCTTCTGCTCATGATAATCAAAATGTCGAGGAAGTGCAGAATACTCCTTCTCAAATGCAAGGTATGGACTTTGTTCCTAACACTTTGAGCCCAGGCAATCTGTTTCATGATAATTACATTGTTTCCCCAACAACTCATTCCAATCCAGTAGTTACTAAAGATATGCATTTGGTTGGAAGACTGTGGAGTGACCAAGTTGATAATGATAATGAGATTGATGAAATTGAATCCTCTGGTCAAAATCAGCAACCAATGGCTGCAACATACTTAATTGATCCAATAGGTAATACAAATCAAGATAGCTTCACTATAGTGCTTTCAAAATCTCAGAAAAAGAAGTTGAAAAAGAAGAGGCTTCAAATTGAGAAAGCTCATGGTCTAAATACCCAAACATGGGGTGGTCCAAAGAATTTTGCTTAATGAATCTATTGTATTGGAATGCAAGAGGTATTGGTAACATAGACACTAGGTTAGTTCGAAAAAAGTTTTGTTTTGAGCACAAACCTTTTTTGTGTTTATTGCTAAGCCCTGGATCTCTCAAAATCAGTTGCCTTGTAGTTTCTTGAAGGGGTTGAACTTAAAACTATTTGCTGTTAATGATAGAAATTCCAAAGTCTCCAATCTCTGGTGTTTATGCTCTCAGCATCTATCTCCTTCCATGATTTCGAATACTGATAAGCAAGTCACTTGTTTAGTGGATATTGATGGTAAGCAGATGTACATAACTACTGTTTATGCTTCAACCATTTGTATGAAAATAAGACAACTTTGGTCTGATCTTATCACTCTGCATCAGTCTCATAAGGTTCCTTGGTGCTATCTAGGGGACTTTAATGTAAGACTCAATGACTTAGATATTTTGATATATGACAAATAAAATTTAATGTGTGTGCAAGTGCTTTAGTGTAAAATTGCAAAGACAGGTATCAAGTAGTGATCAACAAGTTCATTAAGCAAATATAAGGAAAATATTCAAGGAAGAACTTGAAGGAATCAAGGAGCTACATGTAGAAATCAAAAGAGCAAAGTCAAAGATCAAAGGATCATCAAGACCAAGCTTAACGGAGAATTTTAGATTTAAGTCTTAGATGAAATATTTGTAAGAGAAAGAAATCTCTTAGTCACAAAATATCTCAACTAAAAAGATGCATGAAGAAAATCAATTTTCATAACCTGCATTAAAAGGAATAAGTTTTTGTTAATGAAAATGATTTTTAGAAATAAGAAAGTGAGAGAAGCGCTCGTCCAACACAAGTGATAGAAGCGCTCATCCAACACAAGTGACAGAAGCGCTCGTCCAACACAAGTGACAGAAGTGCACGTCCACTAAAGTGATACAAGTGCTCGTCCACTAAAGTGACAGAAGCGCTCATCCACTAAAGTGACAGAAGCAATCGTCCACTAAAGTGATACAAGTGCTCGTCCACTAAAGTGACAGAAGTGCTCGTCCACACAAGTAACAGAAGCACTCGCCTTCTAAGTTACGTTCAACCAGTTAAAGGAGTATCTGTCCAATGACGTGGCATATGGAGCTCGTCTACTAGGTTACGTTCAACCAGTTAAAGGAGTATCCGTCCAATGAAGTGGCATATGGAGCTCGTCTACTATCAACTACGAGCCCTGAGGATTGAAGACGGCGCCGATGTGGAATCTTATTTCGAGAACCAGAATCAAGAAAACAGATTCTGTTATCAAACCCAAATCTGTTTTAATTGATCCCAATGACTATAACTTATTTCCTATATATAGAGGAATCAAAGGAACACTTTCAATACATAATAAACAATAACGAATATCACAACCATATCAGAATTACATGAAATCAATTGTGAAAATCATTCATCTTCTATCTTGAGCTTATTGTGAAAAGAGTGTTTCAATACTCATATGTGCTTCAATTTGTATATCTGGCTATTGAGAGTTGGGAATCAATTTTTCGCTCTATTTGATTGTAAAGAGAGAGGATTCTCTCCGAGTGATTAGGGTGAGGTATCCCTAAGGAAGAACATTGAGGCTCTTCACATGAGTGTGGTATCTCGAGGTGAAGGGGTGCACGTGGTGTAAAGGTTTTTCAAGCAACCTGGCTAAAGCATGTTCGGTTAGTGTGTGAAAACCTACAGGTGGAGTGGGGATTGATGTAGGTCACGGTGGTGGTGATTGAACCAAGATAAATCTGGCCGTGTGGTATCTCTAAACTCAAACTCTTTTACTTTCTGTTTATGTTCAAGAACCTGTGATTTGATGTTTGAAGTTCAATATAATTTATGTTCTTGATCTGCATAAACTGTATTGAAACCTGAGTCTGATTGTAATCAAGTCTGTGTTATCTGCGTTCAAAACTGAGTTGATCAAAACCATTCTTGATTGCTGAAACTGAACTAAAACTGAAATTGAAACCTGCAAGTTTGTTCTTGATTGTTAATGCTTGTATCTGAAACTTGCATAACGTGTTCTTAATATTTAAAGGCTTAATCCGTTTCTGTATTTTGTTATTATTGAGTTTTGAACTTGAACTTATTCTGTGATCTATTAATTCTAAATCAATCTTTCTTATCCTCATCACCTTCTATTCAAGATTTCATAAAAAGCCCTTCACTGTTTTTGTAAAAGATCCTGAGGCAACTCTGATTTGAAAAGAATTTTTAAGAGGGAAAGATTTTAAGAAAACTCAATTCACCCCCCGCTTGAGTCTTTGAAGCCAAAACAACATTTAATTGTGTCCTTGGCTCTCATGAGCACATGGGTAAAGGTATTTCCTCCAAACTACCTTGTGAAGAGTTTAGATTATGGTCTGATACGTCAAGCTTGATTCACATAGATACAAGAGGTTCCTCATACACTTGGTCTAATGGCAGAATAGGCAGTAATTATACTGAAACAAGACTAGATAGATCCTTTTGTAACAATAATTACACTTGGTCTCATTCTGCTTTTTCTAAAGAAGGATGACAGAAGACAAGGATCAGTTTTTAAATTCCACAAAATGTGGTCAGACCATCCAAGTTGTAGAAGTTTGATTGCTAATTCTTGGAAAGATCAAGTGGTTGACTGCCCTATGTTTATGTTAACTCAAAACTTGAAAAACCTGAAAATGAAGCTGAAAGATTGGAATAAAGCAGTGTTTGGTAATATTCACAGCATTGTTAAAGAGGCTTTGAGTAATCTTGACCAAATTTAGCAGTTAATCAATGATGATAATGGTTCAGTTGATCTTTTAACTAAGGAAAGGGATTCTCAACAAATTCTGCAGCAGGCTTTAAGATATGAAGAAGTGTTTTGGAAATAAAAGTCAAGGATCAAATGGCATAATGAAGGAGACAGAAACACTGAATATTTTCATAGGATGGCTAAAACCAAATCTATTACAAAATAGATCACTGTCTTGAAAGACGGTGATAAGATTCTTAGTTCATCTGCTGATATAGAATCTCACATCCTGAACTTTTACCAAAATCTATTTGCTCAGGGTAATAATTGTCAATCTTCAAATCTGATTGAGAAAGTGATTCCTTCCTTAATTACTGATCAGGACAATGCTTACTTGACAAACATGCCTTCTATGGAGGAGGTAAAATCTTTTGTTTTGTCCTTGAATGTGGATGGAGTTCCTGGTCCGGATGGCTTTGGTGGCCACTTCTATCATACCTATTGGGACATCATAGCTCAAGCTGTTTACAATGCAGTTCTGGAATTCTTCAAGCATGGTTGGCTTCTGCCAAACATAAACTCTAGCATTGTTGCTGTTATCCCTAAAGTTCCTAATGCTATCAAAATAGACCAGTATAGGCCAATTGCCTTAGCTAATTATAAGTTCAAGACAATCACAAAGATCTTAGCTGATAAATTAGCAACTATAGCTCCTAAAATCATAACTGAAAATCAAAGGGGTTTTATAAAAGGGAGACATATTTAATATTGCATTGGTGTAACTTCAGAATGCATAAACCTCTTGGATAAAAAGTCGTTTGGTGGCCAGATTGCTGTGAAGATAGACATCAAAAAGGCCTTTGACACTCTAGATTGGAATTTTCTCCTAAAAGTTCAGCAATCTTTTGGTTTCAATAGGCAATTCTGTTTGTGGATTAAGACCATCTTACACTCAGCTAAACTGTCTATTTCAAGTAAATGAGAATGCTATTGGTTTCTTCAATTGCAAGACGGGGTCGAGGCAAGGAGACCCTCTCTCCCACCTCCTATTCTGTATAGCTGAAGAGGTGCTTAGTAGAGGGATTACTCAGTTGGTGGAGGATGGAAGATTACAATTGATGTCTGGTCCTAGGAATTGTAAGATGCCAACTCATGTCCTCTATGATGATGAAATTCTCATCTTTTGCAGAGCTTCAAAGTCCAGCATAGAGAACTTGATGTCTTTGTTTAAAGAATGTGAGTTAAATTCTGGTTAAATTATCAGTGCTGAGAAATCTAAGTTCTACATAGGTCCAATATCTGCCTCAAGAACTGCAGCCCATCTTCTTCCCATTGCCGACAAAGTCAAATGTAAATTGGCTTCATGGAAAGGTTCACTTCCTTTAGTCATGGGCATAATTCAGCTGGTTAGGTCTATTGTTCATGGTATGCTTATCTATAGTTTTCAAATTTATGCTTGGCCAAAAAACTTGTTGAACACAGTGGATAAATGGTTGAGAAACTTTGTTTGGGCTGGGGATATTAATACTAAAAAGATTTTACAGTCTATTGGAATAAGGTTTGTAAGCCTTACCATGAAGGGGGTCTAAATGTTAGATCAATTAAGGCAATCAACAAAGTTGATTTGATGAAACTAGGTTAGGAATTTTTGGCATCTAGCAACAAATGGTCAGTGCTGCTCAGAGCCAGAACCTTTAAGCATCAAAATCCTATAATGTACCACATATCTTCTTCCATTTGGCCTGGTATTAGATGTTGTTTTTATGAAGTTTTTGATAATGTCTCTTGGAAGTTAGGCAATGGCATGAACATCAATTTTTGGAGTGATAAATGGCTCTCTAAAATTGTTCTGAATCTCTTAAACTTGCCTACTGATATGAATTCCATTTTGACTACTAAGGTTAGTTATTTTGTTGTTGATGGTAAATGGTGCATCCCTAGATCATTGTCGTCTCGATCCTCTCTTCTCAGAACTGAAATAGAAAAGACAGTGATCTCTAAACTTCCTTGCCCTGATCAACTAGTTTGGTCTAAAACTCAGTCAGGTTTGCTCACTTTCAAAGATGCATACACCTATAATAATCCAGCTGGTCAGATTGTTCCTTGGTCAAAACTGATTTGGTCTAGCTGTGTGCCTCCTTCAAGGTCCTTCATCCTTTGGAGAATCATGCATAACAAAAATGACTACTGATGAGAATATACATTGTAGAGGCTGCATAGTTGTTTCTATGTGCAGTCATTATGGTAAATCCTATGAAACAACAAAGCATCTCTTCTTGGACTGCCCTTTTTTCCAAAAGTTTGTGGCAATGGTAAATGACTGTTTTAAACTATATCATTTATCATTCTAACTTCGAAACAGTTCTGTCTACATATAACAGAAGCTGGAATTCTCAAATTCAAGACATGGTATTTTCAGGTATCCTCAACATTCGGTATGTGGTTTGGAGATGCAGAAACTTGATAAGATTTGACAATAAAAGGGTCTCGATTAACTCGGCTATTGCCACAGTTTCTTCCAATATTTCCTTATTTCGTATGCATATCAAATGATCAATGTCCAACTCTATAGTAGAGTTCTTCATTCTAAAAAGCTTTAATGTTCAAGGTCATCCCCCTGCTGCCCCTCGAATAACAGAGGTTATATGGCAGCCCCCGTTATGTGGAATGGTGAAAGTTAACACTGATAGTAGTGCTCATGGTCTCCTAGACCAATGATAATCTTCTAGATTATATGATTTTTATGTGCTTATTGAGTGAATTTTTGCTCCCAATTGTGCTAATATGATTGTTTTATCCCTAAGTTTAGGTAATTTAGTTTTTAATAATTTTTTACGTATTTTATTTTAATTTCTTGTTTTTAGAGTTAATTTAATAATGTATTTATTTTTTAATTTTGTAGGAAATAATATAAATTTGGATTAGTTTTGACATTGGGCTCCAAGCAAAGGTTGAACATGACCTAATTAAGAAAAAGCCACGTGAAACAAGGAAATCAATTGAATTTGGACAAAAATACAAGTGACCTTGTGGTTTATGGGAAGTTCTAAAGTGTTTCCAATTAGAATGAATAAAAGCCAACAAGGCCCTGACGTGAAGCAAGTGTTACTTTTGGGCAATTGGACATTTGATTGAAAAAAAAAAACACAAGTCCATAACAAGCATCAGGTAGCCCATGTTAGCTGGCAAAAAGTGAAAAGGAATAGCAAAAAAACCTAATGGAGAGAAGGGGGAGAAGCGAATAGAAGACAGAGAGGGTGGGGCGTGAACAAGCCACACTGAGCGGAAGGTTGCATGCGACATGACAGAGAGCAGCATGAGGAATCTGCTGTATTCTCTTGTTATCAGTATTATGGAGTTTCCTTCTCTCTTTCTCCTTATTTGATTTTATTTTAGGGTTTAGCATGTCTAATTAAACTCCTCTTGTTGGGGTTAGATATTTACTTTTCTAAACTTAGCTATATTTTGATTTGGATTTAATGCAAGTTACTCTTTCATTATGAGTATTTGATTCTTTTCTTAATGCTTTTCTTGGCTTGATCACCTATGAAATGAATTGTTGCTTTGGTAGACAATTGGAAAGTTGATGCTAATGCATGCTCATGAGTCAAATACAAAGTAGTTAATGAATCTAGGAATGAGTCTTGAAGTGCTTGCAATCTTTTTAAGTCTTGCCTCTTTATGCAAAATCTCACGTTATTCCACCTAAGGAATTAGGGCTTAACTTGGGGGTTTAGGCTCATTCCACCTAAAGAATTAAGGTTTGAGTATTTTAAAAGACTTGATTGTCATAAATGAACTAGGACTTGTATTAGTAACCATTTCATTGCAATTGAGGGAAGATTAGTGCATTCTAACCCCAACATTTTTATCCATTTGTTAATCAAAATTCCTTTCTGCCTTCTAAGTATTTGTTTAATTGTCTTAACAAAAATTCCAAAAATATTGTATTGCTCTTTTACTTATTTTATTTATTTTGATCTCTCTTCACACCAAAGTTTAGTCTAGATAGTTGTTTAACTTGTGAATTGATACTTGCCAACTGATCCCTGTGGACGATATCCGGTCTCACCACCGTATTACTTGTTTGTGACTAGGTATACTTGCCGAAATCGTATCATCCAACTGCTTGTGGTGGCCTTTTTAGGGACTGCAAAGAATCCATTCTTGGTTATTTTTCTATTAACCTTGGTTCTCTATATTCTATTGAAGCTGAGTTACATGGAGCCATGTGTGTAGTTGAAATAGCTTACAATAAAGGTTGGCTCAATCTTCAATGC
This sequence comes from Sophora flavescens, assembly GCA_030762895.1. NCBI lineage: Eukaryota > Viridiplantae > Streptophyta > Magnoliopsida > Fabales > Fabaceae > Sophora > Sophora flavescens. The sequence goes on along the minus strand of CM061062.1, from coordinate 166,134,921 downwards.
TTTTGCATGCCTTTTTCTTTTAAAAAATTGCATATTTGATTTGATAATTAGAAGATGTTTTACAAAATAGTTAAAAACTAAAAACTAAAAACTAATTAAATATGGAATACCTGTTATTAGTCGAAATGGCTGCAAAACTGTAGCTTTCTTGATTTAAGTGTCATATCTTAGGTGTTACTATATATGTGATCAAGTCTTAGAGATAACAATAAAAATTTTAATTCAATAATTTTACAAAAATTAATTTAATAACAGTATATTTAAAATACCTATGTGCCATCTAACATTTCTCTAAAATATGAGCTGAAGATGAAAAAAGGGGAGATGTCCAGAGTAACTAGAATGTTGGATGGATCAATTTTTTTAAAAAATAAAAATAAAATATCTTTTAAAAACAATTAAAATGGAATATATTCTAAAACTTTGTCGATGATAGAAAAATGTGAGCAAATTAGCTTATTCCTTACTTTGTGATGATGGGGGATTAAAAAAGTCAAAAACCTTTTAATTTTTTTTTTCAAAAGTTATCTTTTCAAAATATATCATCTAGGAATCAATTCACATTTATTTTTTATAGAATAAATTTGAAGAATAGGACATTCCTTGTGGATCTTATCTGTTTGCCTATGCATCAGATAGATGTTATTCTTGGCATGGATTGGATTTTGGCTAACCATGTAGTGTTATATTGTGCCCAAAATACCTTATCTTTTCTTGAACCTTCTAGCATAGTTTCTGCCAATGAAGGACCAACTATGAGGAGTGACGATTTTCAGCAGTATGTGATGCTTTTCTCTTTAGAAGCTAAGGAGACTCCAAGTACAGATTCTATGCCAATCGTGAGAGAGTTTCCTGAGACCTAATGTTCCAGGTTTGCCACCAGATAGGGAAGTTGAATTCACTATAGATCTCATACCGGGGACAAGACCTATATCAGTAGCTCTTTATCGGATGTCACTTGTAGAGTTGGCAGAGTTAAAGAAACATTTGGATGATATGATGAAGAAAGAATTTATCATACCGAGTGTTTCATCGTGGGGAGAACCAGTGTTGTTTGTGAAGAACAAGGATGGAAGCTCTAGGTTGTGTACGGATTACAGGCAGTTAAACAAGATAACAATCAAGAATAAGTATCCGTCGCCTAGGATAGATGATCTGATGGATCAATTGAAGGGAGCTTCAGTGTTTTCTAAGATAGAGTTAAGATCGGGATACCATCATATTAGGGTTCAGAAGGAGGACATACCTAAGACAACTTTTAAGGATACGGTACAGACACTTTGAGTACCTAGTTATGCCTTTTGGTGTAACTAACACTCCAGCGGTGTTCATGGATTACATGAACAGGATCTTTAGACCGTTCCTCGACAAGTTTATAGTGGTGTTCATAGATGATATTCTTATCTATTCCCGTTCTCGGGAAGAACATAAGGAACACCTGAGGGTCTTGTTGCAAGTGCTGAAAGAGAGGCAGTTGTATTCTAAGCTATCCAAGTGTGAATTTTTGTTAGAGGAAGTGCAGTTCTTAGGCCATATAATCAACAAGGAAGGGATAACTGTGGATCCAATTAAGGTAGAGGCTGTGATTAAATGGGAGAGACCTAAATCCGTGAGTGAGGTGAGAAGTTTCCTAGGTTTAGCGGGGTATTACAAGAGGTTCATTGAAGGTTTGTCGAAGATTGAATTGCCTATGATGCAGTTAACGAGGAAAGGTACGACGTTTGCATGGACAGAAAAGTGTGAAGAGAGTTTTCAGAAACTAAAGGAGAAGTTGATTACGTCTCCAGTGCTGACATTACCAGATTCTCTCGGACAATTTGCCGTGTACTGTGATACGTCATATCAAGGGTTGGGTTGTGTTTTGATGCTGGAGGGAAGAGTTGTGGCTTATGCATCCCGATAACTGAGGGTTTATGAAAAGAATTACCCGACCCATGATCTAGAGTTAGCAGCTATAGTGTTCGCATTTAAGATATGGCGACACTATCTTTATGGAGCTAAGTTTAATGTGTTCAGAGATCACAAGAGTTTAAAGTATTTATTTGATCAGAAGGAGTTGAACATGAGGCAACGTAGATGGATGTAATTTATTAAGGATTATGAGTTTGATCTTCAATACCATCCTGGGAAAGCAAATGTAGTGGCCGATGCACAGAGTAGGAAATCTTTACATGTGTCCGCAATGATGGTGAAAGAGATGGAGTTGCTTGAAAAGTTTAGAGATATGAACCTAGGTATGGATTTGACTGAGGATATGATGTGCTTAGGTAAGATCACCACCAGTAGTGAGTTTCGAGAGACCTTAAAGCTAAGGGGGATCAAGATGATATTTGTGAGAGGTGAGTCGAGGCATAGATGAGGGTAAGGTTTCAGAGTTTAGGAGAGGATCCGATGGTGTAGTGAGGTTTAGAGATCGGATATGTGTGCCAAAGGACTTAGAGTTTACGAAGATGATCTTAGAAGAGGCACATAAGAGTAAGCTGAGTTTTCACCCAGGGGCCACCAAGATGTACCAAAACTTGAAAAAGATGTTTTGGTGACCAAAGATGAAGAAAGAAGTGGTGGAGTATGTTCTATCGTGTTTAGTGTGTCAAATTTAAAATAGAACATCAGAAGCCCGTAGGTTTGTTGCAGTCTTTGGATATCCCATAATGGAAATAAGATAGTATAGCGATGGACTTTGTGGTTGGATTATCACGAACTCCGAAGATGTTTGATGCGATTTGGGTTATAATTGATAGGTTGACGAAGTGTGCTCACTTTTTACCTATTGATGAGAGTTACAGTCTTGAGAAGTTGACCCGATTCGACATCAAGGAAGTTATGTGGTTGCACGATGTGCATCGAGTATTGTCTCCAACCGAGACCCTAGATTTACATCTAGATTTTGGAGACAGCTACACAATGCTTTGGGAACAAAGTTAAGGATGGGTTCTGCTTATCATCCTTAGACGGATGGACGGTCAGATAGGACGATTCAATCTTTGGAGGATCTTTTAAGAGCTTGTGTGTTGGAACATGTTGGCAGTTGGGATGAATTCCTACCTTTGATTGAGTTCACTTACCATAACAGTTTCCACAGCAGTATCGCGATGGCACCGTATGAGGCTCTGTATGGGAGAAAGTGTAGGACTCCGTTGTGTTGGTATGAGATTGACGAGAGCCAAGTGTTGGGTCCTGATGTTGTATAGGAAAGGAGCTACAGTAACAAGAGGAGGAAACCCTTAATGATGTGATCAAGGATTGATCACTAAACATTTGAGGATCTTTCTTTGAACTAATTGCTTTAAATTCAAGATCAAACACAAACAAGAACAATTGAATGAAACTTGAATCTCAAGTGAGAATCAAGAGAAACAAAAAGGAGTAGAAGAGCACAATTGTATATGAATTGAAATAGCAAGAACAAGAATTAAAGTGCAGAAAATTAAAGTGCAAGAATTAAAGAACACAAAGTAGAAAATGGAAGAGGTAGAAGATGAAGGGAAAGGCGCCACAATTGAATCATCTTTGAGAAGAAGATTGAATTGATAAGCCAATGGAGGATTCCGCACTTGAATATGGAAACTCAAGATAAGAATCAATGGTTCAACTCATGAACCAAGAAGAGGAGAACTCTCAACTCTCTCTAGAAATCTCAAGTGTGAGAAAACTCAATTGTATTCAAACTTTTAAAAATGATTTACATGAAGCCTATTTATAGGCTCATCCTATTTAAGGTGCAAGCTAGACTAACTTGAAGTGCAAGCTACTCTAACTTAAGATGCAAGCTAGTCTTACTTGAGGTGTAAGCTACTGTAAGTCCTAATGGGCTTGGAACACTCTTAAGCCCAATTACAAGCCTAACTAAATCAAAACCCGTACAGAATTTTGTGCTAAACTTGTAGCCCAATTTAAGTAATGATAGACGCTGAATAAGGTCTTGAGTCAACAATAAGATTTGTAGATAATCTTCTAAGCTTTCCAACGCATCCAATATCACTTCAATCGGACATCTACAACTCAAGAAACAGCGAAAATTGTGAAGTAGGTTTGATTTGGATTTGCTTCAAAGTTGACTTGCTCCAATTGGCCCATTGAGGTTGTGCTTCCTAGGATCACATCATTCCCTCCTTCTTGAAGAAAATTTGTCCCGAATTTTAATCCTACATTAAAGAGAAGATATTTAGGTTTATTCTTTTATATAGATCCTAAAAAAAGTTTTGGGGAAGGAAACTCCCTTATTTGGGAAGGTAACTCCCTTATTATCGTTGTAATTCTCAACCAATCCTCCCAGGTCAAAAACTACCCTTTGAAAATAAGTTTTGTGAACAACCCTTTCAAATATTTTTCACAAGGTGTAATCCCTTGAAGGTTGTTTGGTAATGTTTGTCCATTATTGAGAGAAACATTTGGAAAGATATTTAATATGTGTCTTAGTTCTCTCAATGAATGGGAACCTTGATGGATGTGCATTAGTTACTTTTGAATTTGCAAAATAGGTTCAATGCACATAGTTAAGGTAGAAGTATTAGTAGGCAAGCAAACATCATTAAGTTGAGTATTATTAATTGGTTTCCCTAGTAAGAAAACTTCTTTTACTTTACTTTTAACCTTATCAATATGCACACTTTTAGCACTTTCAACATAACCCATAAATTCCTCTTTGGTGGTGCAAAAAGTGTATTTTTAAGATTAGTAAAAGGTTTTTCTTTCATAAGTAATAACAAAACACATTTTAATTGTTCAAGAAGATTTTCTTGTGTTTTTCTATGTACCAATATAGAATCATTGGAGATTACCACAAGCCTTTGAATTCTCTAGTTTCTTTAGAAGTGACTTGAAGTTTATCCAAAAGAAACTCAAAGGTACTAGGTAAAGAAAAATATGGAAGAGACTTGTTACAAATATTGTTGGAGTAAAGCAAACACAATGGATGGGTTTCCAAAAGTATTTTCTTTACTTATTTTTCCTTTAAAGATATGCATTCTTTGCCATCTTGTTCTTTAACCTTATGGTTTTCGTAAAGTTTTAGCTCACTTGTGCCAATTGCATTTTCCATATTATTTTGTGGCACATTCTTTGCTTTTGCATTTATTTCTTTTTCTTCTTGGTCACTCTTGGCTTTTCTCTCAAGCTCCCTTTTTCTCTCATCTTCTTTGATCCTTACTAATTTCATTTGTAGGGAGGGGTACAAGAGTAATATTTTTGTTGTGGTGCATAGAAGGAAAACAAAGAGTAGAAGTGGAAGGTTTAGAGTTAGGAAATGTGACCTTTGGTCCACTTTTACCAACAACTTCAAGTTGTTTTGATGAGTCACCCTCCTTTTTGAAGGGATTTTTCTCTTCACTTGGGATTCAACCTTCATTGCATGGTGTAGGTCTCTAGTGTAGCTTGAAGGCACATATCTTTTTCTCAAAACCCTCTTCATTTCTCTCCAAGTACTAATTGCTTCCTCATCATACCTTCTTCACTCTTTACACAATTGATCCCACCAAATTAAAGCATAATCATGAAATCCTAGACTAGCTACCTTTACTTTCTTTTCTTCACTATAGTAGTAGCAAGAGAATATGTGCTCCAATTTGGTCTCACATTCCAAGTAAACATCGTTTTCCCATGGAAGTTAGGGATCTTCACCTTAACATTATGAAACTTGTCATCCTTCTCATTCCTTCTTCCTCTATGTTCATGTCTATGTTTCCATCTATCAAATCTAGGTCTATGTTCATTGTCTTCCAAATTTGAGGAGCCTCTATATGTGTTGTCACTCCTTGATCCTTTTTTGTGCTCAAGTACCTCTAATCTTTCAAACACTCATTCTATGTTCCTTGTAATTCTATCCAACTTCCTATGCAAGTTCCTTGTTCTTGGTGATGATGGAGGAGAATCTTTGTTGTCTTCTTCATGTTGTGAAGCCGTGGTGCACTTACAATTTGAGAAATTACAATACAAATTCCAGCAAATTTAAAGTTACGTGAAATCAAATGAAGATTACACCAATAAGAACAATTCCACCACCAAAAATGAAAAGAATTAAGTACAATCCAACAAGGAATAAATACACTTAAAGAACAAATGAAAGAAAAGAATTACAAGTCAAAAATTGAATAGTTCAAGGACCTCACCACTCACTCACCATTCACTCAAAGATTGCCACTCGTGTATATCACTCAATGTAGACTTTTACAATATGATTTTCCCTCTTGTCTCTTTCCCCACTCAAGAGTTTCCTCTTCAATGGATCTACAAAATTGAAACAAGATTCTCAACAATTAGTCTCCATTAAACAAATGAAAAATCAACCAATAGGCAATCAATTCAAAGAGGTTATGAATTTTGAAAACAACTAATACATAACTAATGGAGTTTAGAAGACAAGCAAGAGAAGGTTCAAGAAGAATTGCACACTCAAATTGATGTGAAGAAGACAAGTTGAAAGAGTTCAACAAAGTGATTCAAATTTAATCAAAGTGTTGGTGGGCAAGTAATGATCCAAGTGAAATGTGCTACACCAATTTGTTAAGGATCCATACAAATACAAGCATGTGAAATGGTGGCAAGTCTTTTACCTTTTGCTGGAATTTTCTAGAATTTGCACTTTTATCCTAAAACTTTGTATATTTACGATTTTGGTCCACTTTTTCTTTTTACACAAGATATTTTTTTTAAACTTCACCCACTTGACTTTTTGTAATCACAAATTCACAGCAATTACAATGAAATTTCGAAATTACAAGAAGATCCTTCAAGTATGAACAAATTTGAACAATATTGAACCTTGGAAATAAGAACAATTCAAGTAGTGTAAATTAATTTCCAAGTGAATGAGCACAAATCAAGTAACTAGAGACCTATATCTTTCATTCAAGTGGATGATAAACACATCATTTCCACAATTTGAATTTCATGAAGATCTGTTAGGTTCTAAAAATTTGAAATCATTGAAGCACTTCTGATTAAAATTTGAATTAATCTTACTATTGTGAATTGAAATTTTAATTTTAATTTTGCAATTGTTCAAATTCACAAAGTAAGGAAAATAGATATATGCTTGAATTTTCAAGAAGCAACCAAAATCACATGTGATGGAAGAGCACAAGCAAGAAGTGGAGCCTAAAATTTGGAAATGAAAATGTGGAGGGAAAAAATATTCACCAAAAATTCAAGCAAATCTAGATCCATGAACACAATTGGATTCAAATTACTTTTCATCATCCAATTCTTGTGGTAAATGATGCCACTAGCATGTGAAATTTTCAACATGAATTTGGCTCCAACTCAAAGATCATCATAGAATTTGAAGAAAAAAAATTTATAAAAAATTCAAAACAATTGAAGATCAAAGATCTAGCTCTAGATACCACTTGATAAGATCAAGGATTGATCACTAAACATTTGAGGATCTTTCTTTGAACTAATTGCTTTAAATTCAAGATCAAACACAAACAAGAACAATTGATTGAAACTTGAATCTCAAGTGAGAATCAAGAGAAACAAAAAAGGAGTAGAAGAGTACAATTGTATATGAATTGAAATAGCAAGTAAAGTGCAGAAAATTAAAGTGCAAGAATTAAAGAACACAAAGTAGAAAATGGAAGAGGTAGAAGATGAAGGGGAAGGCGCCACAATTGAATCATCTTTGAGAAGAAGATTGAATTGATAAGCCAAAGGAGGATTCACCACTTGAATATGGAAATTCAAGATAAGAATTAATGGTTCAACTCATGAACCAAGAAGAGGAGAACTCTCAACTCTCTCTAGAAATTTTAAGTGTGAGAAAACTCAATTGTATTCAAACTTTTAAAAATGATTTACATGAAGCCTATTTATAGGCTCATCCTACTTAAGGTGCAAGATAGACTAACTTGAAGTGCAAGCTACTCTAACTTAAGATGCAAGCTAGTCTTAGTTGAGGTGTAAGCTACTGTAAGTCCTAATGGGCTTGGAACACTCTTCATCCCAATTGCAAGCCTAACTAAATCAAAACCCGTACAGAATTTCCTGCTAAACTTGTAGCCCAATTTAAGTCGTGATAGACGCCGAATAAGGTATTGAGTCAAAAATAAGATTTGTAGATAATCTTCTAAGATTTCCAACGCATCCAAGATAACTTCAATCGGATAACTACTACTCAAGAAACAACCAAAATTGTGAAGTAGGTTTGATTTGGATTTGCTTCAATGTTGACTTGCCCCAATTGAGCCATTAAGGTTGTGCTTCCTAGAATCAAATCACTTAAAGTTCCAGGAAGGTGATCACGTGTTTTTTAAGAGTCACTTCGAAGACTGGAATTGGCAGAGCTATAAAGTCTAGAAAGCTTACTCCCCGATTCATTGAACCATTTCAGATTCTTGGACAAATTGGTCCAGTAGCTTACCATATAGCCTTACCGCCTAACCTTTCAAACCTTCACGATGTCTTTCATGTTTCCTAGTTGAGAAAATACTATCCAGATCCTTCTCATGTCATTGAACCTGAGTCCATACAACTCCGAGAGAATCTAGAATATGAGGGTTTATCGATTAAGATTGCAGATAGAAGGATTAAAGAACTCCATGGTAAATGATTCTCTTGGTTAAGGTTATCTGGGATGATGTCACAGAGATGCTACTTGGGAGCATGAGGCGGACATGCAGCAGCAGTATCCCCACATTTTTTCAGGTATGCAAATTTCGAGGATGAAATTTCTTTTAAAGGGGTAGAAATGTAACATCCATAATTTTATGAATTGTTTATGTATGATAAATAGGTTTAAGACTTGGATTACATAGTTAAGAGGTTGTTTAAGGTTTAGAGAACTTTGCAAGGAAAGTACGCAGCCATCTCGAGTAAGTTTGAACGTACACGAATCATAGGGTTTTCCCAGTTTACCATCTTTGAGATTTATGAGTATGAAACAAGAAAATTGGAGTTAGGGTTGATATTAGGCAATTTTTAGGGTTTGAGGTTGTTTATTAGGTCATGATGAGCCTATATCTCAAATTTGAGCTCAATTGGACGTCGAACAGACCCGAAAGGCAACGAGTTGACTTTTGGTCAGTGGTCAACACTCGAGCATGGTAAACCCAATGCTCAAGCGTCCACAGAATGCTCAACAATGGGTGTATCAACACTCAAGCTCCCTATTCAACCAAACCAGCTCTGTCGTTGACCTGCCACGTGTCAAAAGGGGCTTATGTGGCATCTCAGGATTGGTTGCATGCGTGGTGGTCCTACCTGCCTCCAACGCTCGAGCGTGGATAAGCCAACGCTAAAACATTGGAGCGCTCAAGTTTCTAGCGCTTGAGCGTTGGTGCGTTACTAGACAAAAATAAAAGGCTTAAGTGAAACAAAGTTCACTTAAGCCATTTGAAGAAAATAGAAAGCAGAAGCTAGAGAGAAGGCAGAGAATAGAAAGGGTGAGGTAGAGAGAGAAAGAGTGAGAGTGTTAAAGAGAGAGAACTTCGAGGCGAGAGTTAGAGTGCTTCAATCATCACGTCGTGTATCAGAGCACGTGGTTGCGTTTGTGGCAACGTCCACTTCATCTTCCTCTTTCTCTTTTCTTCTATAGTAAAGGTATTTCCTATCCTTTTATGTCGAAATGCCGTCCATTACAATATTTGAATTATCTTTAGTTTCGGTAATCGAAATTTGATTATGTCATCGAATTAGAACTCTTAGTAACGTACTCTTCACAATGTGGTGTCTAGGTGACCTTTTGGAGGCTCAAAGACCTTAGATTTGCATAGGTTAGAATCGAGAGGAATCGTTTAGTGACGTTCAAGTTGTCGTACTACTTTTCAGGTGGGGGAAATAAGCCATCTAACATCGGAAACAATGAAGTGGCATTTAATTCGATGATGGCGTAGGGCGACCTAAACCCTACTAGAGAGTGAGTAACGGACAATGTCACTATCAAATTGGGGCCTACTTAGTGGTACCAATGATGATATTGAAATCATACGTTAGTCGTCGTTGTGTACAAAAATATATTATTTTTATTATTGATGTTGACCGTTTGGACTGCTATGAATGATTGGACTGGTTTGACTGTTATTTGGTATTTGGTTGGTTATATGATGAGTTGTTTGGATTTATTGTGTTATGAATACATTTTTATTATTTTATTATGTTAGGTGGAAATGATTGATTGTAATGATGACATGTTAGTATGATGGCGATGATTGTGCTTAGAGATTGAATAGTGACAAGACATGATGAGTCATGGTGATGTATGTGGGGGATTCATAATACATGAGTTTAGAAGTGCCTAACCGAGATGATTATTGTGATATTATGATGAGATTATTATTGAAATTATTTATTAGATAGTGATGAGCGGTTAGGGTACTAGGGGGTTACCTGAAACATGGTCTGTGATATTCTCAAATGGGTGAGCGAGGATGGGACACTGGGATCACCCGTGGATGACCCAGGAGGCAGGGTTCCCTCTCACGGGGACCTTTGAGTTTGAGTTCATAGATCCCAATGGGTGGCTTGTGGACCCTCACTTTGCAGTTTACACGGGTCCAGTTTTGGTGACTACCGAACTAGGGCAGGGAGCTCCTATAGGTTTGGTGGGTACTTTCAGAGCCGACAAGACTTTTCCTTTCCCTATTGGAGTTTCGGATGGATAATTACCACTGATGCCCCCTATGTCGGATATGACACCAGTTCCCTTCATGGTAACCTTTGGGACACTTTTCCCAGGACCTGCACCTGCACTAGCACTAGTACCTGCACCGGAGCCTATGCTTTCTGCATTCGAGAGGAGGACCCCATAGTACCGCTTCCCGATCCGATGCCGTTCCGGAGGCACCTACACCTCCCAAGGTTAGAGCCACAGGGTCAGAGTCTTCTCCAGTGTCCTCCAGGTTTCCTTCCCGAGATAGCAGAGTCCACAGACGGATGTTTCAGAGGCCTTCAGATAGGAGCACTTCCAGTGGTAGCGGAGGAGTAGCTGGACCGTCGAGACCCCAGGGTGGTAGTGAGGGTAGTAGTTTATGATGGCTCAGGCCAGTGCTATCTGCATAGGTGTGTGTGAGGTTTTCATGTATTTTGAGAGGGGACTGGGTGTTTAGAGTCGGTGAAGCATCTTTTCTTCAGTGTTTTGATGAATTTTTTGTTATTTTATCAGTTTGTACATAATGGGATGTCGGGGCATCTCATTTTGTGGTATCAGAGCAGTTCGGTTCTATTCGGACTGTGAGATAGGGTGTACAGGCCTTTAGTTGAAGCTACATCGGATAACAATTATGCTTAGAAATTGGGTAGTGAGTCTGTACAGGACATTTGTATGACATATAGTATTTACATTCCAGTTGTATGTATTATTATATGTCATATCGATGTGGGCTAATGATTTCTTTTAACAGGATCATGGCTCGAGGCAGAGGATGAGGACGTGGTAGACGTGGTGGTGGTAGAGCTATAGAGGGAGACCCTGGAGTGGGTATTGGTGATGAGCATCAGTCTGAGGTAGGAGTTGGAGGTGGAAGGGAGTCTTCCGAGATTCTCCAGACTATCAGAGAGTTAGCATCCGTTCTGTTACAGCAGGCACAATAGATTGCTCAGAGGATGCAGTGAGATGTAGAGTTACAGGACCAGTAGGATAAGAGGAGAGTTGTTGAGACTGTGGATGCAAGGCTAGCTACCTTTCTAAAAGGTAAGCCACCATAGTTCCGAGGAGATTATGATCCAGAGCGAGCTGAGTGGTGGATACAGGAGTTGGAGAAGATCATTGACACCATGAGATGCAGAGATGACAGGAAGGTGACTTATGCTGTTTTCATGCTGACAGGAGGAGCAGAGTCATGGTGGAGAGGCAAGAGGAGGTTGCTTGAGGCAGAGGGCATGTTCAGTTGTTGGGATTTGGTCAAAGATTGTTTCTTAGAGAAATACTTCCCACGGTTGGTCAGACGCGAGAAGGAGAGAAAGTTCACGAGTCTCCAACAGCGGGACATGTCTGTAGGTGATTATGCGACCAGATTTGAGGCCTTGATACAGTTTTGAGTTTTACCAGAGGTTTCCAGATGAGGATTGGATGTGCCAGAGGTTTGAGGAGGGTTTACGGCATGAGCTGAGGAGGGCTATAGTGCCCTTAGACATTTTGAATTTTCCAGAGTTGATGGAGAGGTGTGATCGATCTTTGGCTCATCTAGTTTTATGGCTAGTATGACCGTGGTTTTGTGCTAATTATATATCGTTTTCGCCCCAAATTAGACTTGATTGTCTTTAAGCAGCATTTTGAGTCATTTAAGTATTTTTAGGTTAATTTAGTTGATTTGGAGTCAAATAAAGCACTTATGCTATTTCTTGTTTTCGAGTTAATAAAAAGAAATAATTCTGGAGTTCTTCGCCCGCGAGAAGGCATTCGCCTCGCGAACTCCGAAGCGTGATTGTGCAGGTAAATTGCAAACCTTTCGTGTCGCCCCGCGAATACATGTCTCGCCTCACGATACTGAATACCGAAGCCATGACTCTTCCATTCCTCGCCACGCGAGCCGTACTTCGCCTCCGCGAGAAGACCAAACGTTGCAGATTCTTCATAATATTTGCGTCGCGAGGCAGTTGTTCGCCTCGCGAGATCGCACGGAACTCACAGATATAAATTGTTGTTCTATGACAGATTGAAGCAGTTTTAGTCTTAATTAGTAGTAGTTTTTTATCTTCTTTTCTTTTAGAATAGGACTGCTACGAATTTAGGTTTACATTTTTGTGTTTCTTTTGTAATGGAGAGCTAGTCTCCCTTGATTAATCTACTGCGATTGGTTTCCACTACACTTGAGGTTATGTAATTCCTATTTTGTTTGCTTTTCCCTTTTCAATACTATGCTATATATTTCTGTTTGTTAAATTCAGGAGTGTATAGTGTTGTGTTGATTTATTTCGGTGATGTTATGTTCCTATATTGAATCGCGTTTGTTTAATTCGCGTGTGTTCGTTCATGTTCGTTTAGTTCATGAGGGCTTAACCCCGTTTGTTTAATTCGGGAATAGGAACATATATCTATAGTAGTGATTTCGTTTGTTAATTGTTGCTACAACCGAAAGGGGATTAGAATATGCTTAGGGCTTGGAATTTACATGAACCGATGATAGTGGGAAACCGAGAACAGTAGGTTAATCACTTTAGTTTATTTGGTAATCATTTAAACTGCTTTGTTTTTATTGCTCTATTTCTGTTTTGTTTCTTTATTTTATTTCAATTATCCAAAACCCCCCAAAACTGATTTTGTGTTAGTAACAACAACCTAAGAGTCCTTGTGAGACGATATCTGAGTTGTCGCTCCCTAAACTACATTTTTACAAACCGCTCGCTTTTTGGCGCGTTCGCGACAGCGCGACCAAAAATTGGCACCGTTGCGGGGGACTCTTGTTGTTATTAGCAGAAAATAAAATTTCAAAAAAAAAAACTTTTGCTTTGCTGAATTAGTTTTGGCTGCTTTGTCTGATTATGAATCTTAGTACTGCTATGGATAATCTCCTGTTTGGTGATATGCCTAATGTTGATTATAAGCCACCACCATGCATATATTATCCTGATTTTAGTACACCACCACCATGCATAAATTATCCTAATTTTGCTGGAAGTTATGAGTTTAGCAGTGGTTTTGACATGATTGGTGTGAATGAGGTCCATGGTTCTTCTTCTATCCAGGCCCTTGAGAATAGAATGGATAGGCTCACTTCTTTGAAGCAATTGTTTCAGCAGGCAAGGTTTTGTGGCATGTGCGGCTCTCCTGAGCACTTGTTTGATGCATGCCCCATTCTAGTTACTGATTTGCCTCGAGCTTATGCAGTCGATCCTTACAATCAAGGCAATAAGCTTGAGGATAATGAAGAACCTTTGGTCTTAGATGCATGTGTTGAAAGTGATGGGGTGGATGAACTTTGTGCTGAATCTCCAGACATTCGAGCCTTTTCTGATTCTGATTTTCCAATTGTTTCTGGCTTTGATGATATTTATACATGTACTGACTGTACTGACACTAACCCTTATGTTGTTTGTGCTGAGTTTCTTGATTCTACTTTGCAAGGTGATAGTGTGAGTGAAGCTGTTTGATCAGCTGAAGTTCTTGACATCATGGCTACTCCAAATACACCATCCATTGCGCAGCCACCCTCCTTAGAGCTCAAGCCACTTCCAAACATTCAGACCTTTACTGATTCAGTTTATTGTAATATATCTACTGACTGTACTAACTCTAACCTTTCTGTGGTGTGTGATGAGATTTCTGTAGGTTTAACAGGTGATGGATTTATTAGTGCAGTGAATGAAGATCATGCAGAAGATGAAGCAGCACCAGTAACACTCTCTACCTGTTTGTCACCTCCCCCTGTGGAACAACCGGTGATGGAGTTCAAGCCTCTGGATTTTGCACCATGGCCAGTCCAAGAGGTTGAACCTCGATTTTATTGGGAGGACTTTGTTGAGAAGGAGGTCAACCTTGACCCAAGAGGGAGTGAGAAGTCCGCCGCACTTGGCGAAGTCACCATAACTGTCAAGCACTCACCTCTATATCAAGGATGCAAGTTAGGGGACCATGGAACAAGCTTCCGTCCCTTGTCTATCACGTGGGCAGTATGTTGTAGACCATGGGATCCGGGAGGATCATATCGTACTTTGAGCATTCCGTGGCCGCTGTATCACAGACAGTGGGATCCCGGTGGAACCGTCCCAATGAGTTTTCTTAAACCCTTTCTCTTTAGTTTACTTTCATTTTCTTGTTAGTTTCTGCTTTGCTTTGTTTTTGTCTTGTTTTCTTTTAGCTCCTGAATAATTTGAGAAGATCAGGAGTATGTGTGTTGAGTCTTGTGTCGTCAAGTTTGATTGGTTTTGATTAATTTTTTCATAGATGGATTGCATGTTATGTGTTGATAATTTTCCCCCTAGGATTTGAAATTGAAAATTTGATCCCCATTTGGAAAACTGAACTTTGAGATATTTTGTTGTGATTGCATGATTTATGATAAGTTTGGGGTGATGGGAAGCACACACTAGGGATAGAATCTCGGTCAAACAATTTGCAAAAATGTCCAGGTGAGGATTTGAGCCTCCAACATGTTTTTGACTGTGTGAATCACTTTTTGAGCTGCACTTTCCTGAATTTGCTTGAATCTTTTCATGGTTTGCATGTTTATGTGTTTGCATCAAATGATTTAGGCAGATTTTCTTTGTAAATAACCACTTAGCCTAAAATAACCATCCCTAATGTATGTCCCTAGTTAGCCCCATTGAGCCTAATTAGCCTATTGTTTCTTGTTGACCTTATGTTATGAGCCTAAAATCTAAGAAAAACCATGTTAACCCGATCTTAGGATTAGGAGAGCATGGAATCTTAGCAAGAGAATGGTTGCAAGAAACTAAGTTTGGGGTGGCTACAAGGATATGACATGTCATTCTGGATTGATAAAAAAAAATAATAATAAAAAGGTTGGAGCCAAAGGCAAGAAAAAAAAAAGAAAAAAAAAGTACAAAAAAATGTCAAAAAGGCTATTTGAATAAAAAGGCTGTAGTCACCCAAGGCAAATGAAAAATGAAAAAAGGAACTTGAGTGGAACTTCAAAGTGTAAAAAGCTTATGCTCTCTTAGTTCCTAGGGACTTCAGCCTAGTACCTTTGTATATCCTACCCTTAGTCAGGCCCCATTACAACCTTAAAAGACCTTTTGATGTTGCATGCATGTTTTCTATGGGAATCATTTGGAGATGAAAATCAAATTTATGGGAAGTGCTTCTGAAAAGTGAAATTGAGAGAAATGTTGATAGCCTAGACAAAAACTGAGCGGATTGAGTGAAACACTAAATGCCCTCGTGAGGAAGGCAATTGTTTGAATTTGGTGATCTCCCTCTTGTGTGTAACCTGGATCCCTTGCTTAGATTAATGATTGTTTGAATGATGGAAATTCTCAAATGTTCAGAATAATTGAATGTGGGGATTGCTTTGTTTGAAAGGGGGGGACATTGAAGAAAAAAAAGTGTTTTGTTACATTGCTTGAAATTTGTGCAAAGTTGATTAAATCTTTTAAGCTTGCCATGTCTTGAGTCTTTTTAAGTTTTTCAGTTTTAGTTTGATTGGGGACAAGCGAAGTTTAAGTTTGGGGTATTTTGATCAGCCGCTGGCTCATCTAGTTTTATGGCTAGTATGACCGTGGTTTTGTGCTAATTATATATCGTTTTTGCCCAAATTAGACTTGATTGTCTTTAAGCAGCATTTTGAGTCATTTAAGTATTTTTAGGTTAATTTAGTTGATTTGGAGTCAAATAAAGCACTTATGCTATTTCTTGTTTTCAGGTTAATAAAATGAAATAATTCTGGAGTTCTTCGCCCTCGAGAAGGCATTCGCCTCGCGAACCTGAAGCGTGACTGTGCCAGAAATTGTAAACCTTTCTGTGTCGCCCCGTGAATACATGTCTCACCTCGCGAGACTGAAGACCAGAAGCCATGACTCTTCCATTCCTCGCCACGCGAGCCGTACTTCGCCTCGCGAGAAGACCAAACGTTGCAGATTCTTCATAATATTCACGTCGCGAGACAGTGTTCGCCTCACGAGATCACGCAGAACTCACAGATATAAATTGTTGTTCTATGACAGATTGAAGCAGTTTTAGTCTTAATTAGTAGTAGTTTTTTATCTTCTTTTCTTTTAGAATAGGACTGCTACGAATTTAGGTTTACAGTTTTGTGTTTCTTTTGTAATGGAGAGCTAGTCTCCCTTGATTAATCTACTGCGATTGGTTTCCACTACACTTGAGGTTATGTAATTCCTATTTTGTTTGCTTTTCCCTTTTCAATACTATGCTATATATTTCTGTTTGTTTAATTCAGGAGTGTATAGTGTTGTGTTGATTTATTTCGGTGATGTTATGTTCCTATATTGAATCGCGTTTGTTTAATTCGTGTGTGTTCGTTCATGTTCGTTTAGTTCATGAGGGCTTAACCCCGTTTGTTTAATTCGAGAATAGGAACATATATCTGTAGTAGTGATTTCGTTTGTTAATTGTTGCTACAACCGAAAGGGGATTAGAATCTGCTTAGGGCTTGGAATTTACATGAACCGATGATAGTGGGAAACCGAGAACAGTAGGTTAATCGCTTTAGTTTATTTGGTAATCATTAAAACTGCTTTGTTTTTATTGCTCTATTTCTGTTTTGTTTCTTTATTTATTTCAATTATCCAAAACCCCCCCAAAACTGATTTTGTGTTAGTAACAACAACCTAAGAGTCCTTGTGAGACGATATCCGAGTTGTCGCTCCCTAAACTACATTTTTACAAACCGCTCGCTTTTTATCGCGTGCGCGACAGCGCGACCAAGGTGCGGTGCTATCGAGAGTATGGACCAAAGGCAGACCGCGGAGATGAGGCAGTAACGGAGTGGGGGTCCTACTAGGGCAGGTCATCAAAAGAGAGGAGATAGAGGTTCTCAGTGGAGAAGAGGACCATACACTAGACCAGGGCAGAGTACTCAGACATCTGCACTAGTTTCAGCAGCAGCACCAGTCAGCAGAGAAGGCCAGCCGCATAGAGGCCCCGTTTGTTTCAGATGCGGAGGTCCACATTATATCAGGGATTATCCGGATAGATCTGGTTGCTACATCTGTGGCAAACCAGGTCATTTTGCTAGGGAGTGTCGGTAGATAGTAGGACAGCAGCAGCCAACTGCCGACAGAGGAGCCAATACTTCTAGTGGTGGAGCTAGGAGAGGAGTCATAGCGGCAGGACGACAGATGGCCAGACCATAGGCCATGGGGAGGGTGTTTACTATGAGAGGATTTGAATCCTCTTAGTTTGCAGATCTTATTCAAGGTATGTGTTTACTATCTGGCAGACTCTCGCGCGTGTTGTTTGACTCGGGGGCTACACATTCGTCTATTTCTCATGAGTTTGTAGATCATTTACATTTACCCGTTTCCCCGTTACAATATACTCTTACAGTATCTACCCCGACCAGTGATTCTTTGATCACTATGTCTGTTTGCCTATAGTGTCCTATAGTTATTGAAAGTAGGACATTCCTTGTGGATCTAATATGTTTGCCTATGCAACATATAGATGGTATTCTTGGCATGGATTGGCTTTCGGCTAACCATGTAGTGTTATATTGTGCCCAAAAGACCTTATCTTTTCTTGAACCTTCTAGCATAGTATCTGCCAATGAAGGAGCAACTATGAGGAGTGACGACTCTCAGCAGTATGTGATGTTTTTTTCTTTGGAAGCTAAGGAGACATCAAGTAGATTCTATGCCTACAGTGAGAGAGTTTCCTGAGGTTTTCCCTCCTGATGTTCCTGGTTTGCCACCAGAGAGGGAAGTTGAATTCACTACAGATCTCATACCAGGGACATGACCTATATCAGAAGTTCCTTATCGGATGTCACCTGTAGAGTTGGCAGAGTTAAAGAAAGAATTGGATGATATGATGAAGAAAGAGTTTATCAGATCGAGTGTTTCGCCGTGGGGAGCACCAGTGTTGTTTGTGAAGAACAAGGACGGAAGCTCTAGGTTGTGTACGAATTACAGGAAGTTAAACAAGATAACAATCAAGAATAAGTATCCATCACCGAGGATATTTGATCTGATGGATCAGTTGAAGGGAGCTTCAGTGTTTTTTAAGATAGACTTAAGAACGGGATACCATCATATTAGGTTTTAGAATGAGGACATACCTAAGACAGCTTTCAGGATGCGGTACAGACACTTTGAGTACCTCTTTATGCCTTCTGGTGTAACTAACGCTCCAGCGGTGTTCATGGATTACATGAACAGGATCATTAGACCGTTCCTCGACAAGTTTATAGTGGTGTTCATAGATGATATTCTTATCTATTCCCGTTCTCGGGAAGAGCATAAGGAACACCTTAGGGTGCTGTTGCAAGTGCTGAAAAATAGGCAGTTGTATGCTAAGGTATCCAAGTGTGAATTTTGGTTAGAGGAAGTGCAGTTCTTAGGTCATATAATCAACAAGGAAGGGATAGTTGTGGATCCAATTAAGGTAGAGGCTGTGATTAAATGGGAGAGACATAAGTCCGTGAGTGAGGTGAGAAGTTTCCTAGGTTTAGCGGGGTATTACAGGAGGTTCATTGAAGGTTTGTCGAAGATTGCATTGCCTATGATGCAGTAAACGAGGAAAGGTACGACGTTTGTAAATGGCAGAAAAGTATGAAGAGAGTTTTCAGAAACTAAAGGAGAAGTTGGTTACGTCTCTAGTGCTGACATTACCAGATCCTCTCGGACAGTTTGACGTGTATTGTGACGCATCATATCAAGGGTTGGGTTGTGTTTTGATGCAAGAGGGAAGAGTTGTGACTTATGCATCCCGACAATTGAGGGTTGATGAAAGGAATTACCCGACCCATGATCTGGAGTTAGCAGCTCTAGTGTTCGCATTGAAGATATGGCGACACTATCTTTATGGAGCTAAGTTTAATGTGTTTAGCGATCACAAGAGTTTAAAGTAATTATTTGATCAGAAGGAGCTGAACATGAGGCAGCATAGATGGATGGAATTTATTAAGGATTATGAGTTTGATCTTCAATACCATCCTGGGAAAGCAAATGTAGTGGCACATGCACTGAGTAGAAAATCTTTACATGTGTCCGCAATGATGGTGAAAGAGATGGAGTTGCTTGAACAGTTTAGAGATATGAACCTAGGTATGGATTTGACTGAGGAAAGGATGTGCTTAGGTATGATCACCATCAGTAGTGAGTTTCTGAGATACCTTAAAGCTAAGCAGGATCAGGATGAATATTTGCAAGAGGTGAGTCGAGGCATAGATGAAGGTTAGGTTTCATAGTTTAGGAGAGGATCCGATGGTGTAGTGAGGTTTAGAGATCGGATATGTGTGCCAGAGGACTTAGAGTTTAGGAAGATGATCGTAGAAGAGGCACATAAGAGTAAGCTGAGTTTTCACCCAGTAGCCACCAAGATGTATCAAAAATGGAAAAAGATGTTTTGGTGGCCAAAGATGAAGAAAGAAGTGGGGGAGTACATTCTATCATGTTTAGTGTGTAAGAAATCTAAAATAGAACATCAGAAACCCGCAGGTTCGTTGTATTCTTTGGATATCCCATAATGGAAATAAGATAGTATAGCGATGGACTTTGTGGTTGGATTACCACGAACTCCGAAGAGGTTTGATGCGATTTGGATTATAATTGATAGGTTGACGAAGTGTGCTCACTTTTAACCTATTGGTGAGAGTTACAATCTTGAGAAGTTGACCCGATTCTACATCAAGGAAGTTGTGTGGTTGCACGGTGTGCCATCGATTATTGTCTCCGACCGAGACCCTAGATTTACATCTAGATTTTGGAGATAGCTACACGATGCTTTGGGAACAAAGTTGAGGATGAGTTCTGCTATCATCCTCAAACGGATGGGCAGTCAGAGTGACGATTCAATCTTTGGAGGATCTTTTAAGAGCTTGTGTTTTGGAACATGTTGGCAGTTAGGATGAATTCCTACATTTGATTGAGTTCACTTACAAGAACAGTTTCCACAGCTGTATCGGGATGGCACCGTATGAGGCTTTGTATGGGAGAAAGTGTTGGACTCCGTTGTGTTGGTATGATACTGGCGAGAGCCAAGTGTTGGGCCCTGATGTGGTACAGGAAACAACAAAACAAGTTTGGAAAATAAGAGAAAAAATGAAGGAAGCATAGGACAGGCAGAGGAGCTACAGTAACAAGAGGAGGAGACCCTTAAAGTTTCAGGAAGGTGATCACGTGTTTTTGAGAGTCACTCCGAAGATTGGAATTGGCGGAGCTATAAAGTCTAGAAAGCTTACTCCCCGATTCATTGGACCATTTTAGATTCTCCGAAAAATTGGTCCATTAGCTTACCATATAGCTTTACCGCCTAACCTTTCCAACCTTCACGATGTCTTTCATGTTCCCCAGTTGAGAAAATACTATCCAGATCCTTCTCATGTCATTGAACCTGAGTCCATACAACTCCCAGAGAATCTAGAATATGAGGCTTTATCGATTAAGATTGCTGATAAAAGGATTAAAGAACTCCATGATAAACATATTCCCTTGGTTAAGGTTATCTGGGATGATGTCACGGGAGATGCTACTTGGGAGATTGAGGCGGACATGCAGCAGCAGTATCCCCACTTGTTTTCAGGTATGCAAATTTCGAGGACGGAATTTCTTTTAAGGGGGTAGAAATGTAATATCCGTAATTTTATGAATTTTTTACATATGATAAATAGGTTTAAGACTTGTATTACATAGTTAAGAGATTGTTTAAGGTTTAGAGACCTTTGCATGGAAAGTACGCAGCCATCTCGAGTAAGTTTGAACGTACACAAATCGTAGGGTTTTCCCCGTTTACCGTCTTTGAGGTTTATGAGTATGAAACAAGAAAATTGGAGTTAGGGTTGAGATTAGGTAATTTTGAGGGTTTGAGGTTGTTTATTAGGTCATGATAAGCCTATATCTCAAATTTGAGATCAATCGGACGTCGAACGGACCTGAAATGCAACGAGTTGACTTCTGGTCAGTGGTCAACGCTCAAGCGTGTTAAACCCAACACTCAAGCATCCACAGAACACTCAAGCATAGGTGTATCAACACTCAAGTGCCCTTGTCAACCAGACCAGCTCTGGCATTGACCTACCACGTGTCAAAAGGGACTTACATGGCACCTCGTGATTGGTTGCATGCGCGGTGGACCTACCTGCCTCCAATGCTTGAGCATTGAGAAGCCAACGCTCAAGCGTTAGAGTGCTCAAGCGTTAGAGCGCTCAAGGGTTAGAGCGCTCAAGTGATAGGGTTCCAGTGCTTGAGCATTGGTGCGTGACTAGACAAAAATAAAAGGCTTAAGTGAAACAAAGTTCACCTAAGCCATTTGAAGAAAACAGAGAGCAGAAGCTAGAGAGAAGGCAGAGAACAGAAAAGGGAGAGGTAGAGAGAGAAAGAGTGAGAGTTAGAGAGAGAGAACTTCGAGGCGAGAGTTAGAGCTATTCGATCGTCCCGTTGCGTATCCGAGCACGTGGTTGCGTTCGTGGCAACGTTCTCTTCATCTTCCTCTTTCTCTTTTCTTCTATAGTTAAGGTAATTCCTATCCATTTTATGTCGAAATTCCGTCGGTTACGGTATTTGAATTATCTTTAGTTTCGATTGTCGGAATTTGATTCTATCTTCGAATTAGTAACGTACTCTTCACAATGTGGAGTTTAGGTGAAATTTTGGAGGCTCGGAGGCCTTATATTTGTGTAGGTCAGAATTGAGAGGAATCGTTCCATGACGTTCAAGTTGTCGTACTACTTTTCAGGTGGGGGAAAGAAGCCATCTAACGTCGGAAACAACAAAGTGGCATTTAATTCGATAATGGTGTAGGGTGACCCAAACCCTACTAGAGTGCGAGTAACTGACAATGTCACTATCACATTGGGGACTACTTAGTGGTACCGATGATGATATTGAAACAGTACGTTTATCGTCATTGCGTATAAAAATATATTATTTTTATTATTGATATTGACTGTTTAGACTGCTATGACTTATTGGACTTGTTTGACTGTTATTTGGTTATTGGTTGGTTATATGATGAGTTGTCTGGATTTATTATGTTATGAATATATTTATTATTATTTTATTATGTTAGGTGGAAATGATCGATTGTAATGATGACATGTTGGTATGATGGTGATGATTGTGCTTAGAGAGTGAATAGTGATAAGACATGATGAGTCATGGTGATGTATATGGGGGATTCATAATACATAAGTTCAGAAGTGCCTAACCGACATGACTATTGTGATATTATGACGAGATTATTATTGAAGTTATTTATGTGATAGTGATCAGCGGTTAGGGCACTAGGGGGTGACCTGAAACATGGTCTGTGATATTCTCATATGGGTGACCCGAAACATGGTATGTGGGGTCTTATTCCTCATAGGATGCATTCTCGTGGTTTAGACTATTGGCAGGACCGTCCCAGACATTATTTCATTATTGTTGCAGCTATAGTTCATGCATTGCATGAGCAACCTGCCCGTGATTCGATGGTGTGCACCGACGTGTATTGTGCAACTATATTTCCATTGCTTTGCTTAGGGATCCTCTCTCCGTGGATTGGGATTTGTGCCGGGGACTCTGGAGACGTGTCGTTACAGATATCCGGATATGTGACCAGACCTGAGTATACATACTGTATTGCATTGCATTGCATCATGATGGAGGGTAGAGGAAAATCACAGACGTTGTCGAGGATGGTTGTGTTATATATATATATATATATATATATATATATATATATATATATATATATATATATATATATATATATATATATATATATATTTATTTATTTATGGAGATGGATGTTCAGTGTGATTATGTTGTTATAGAATTGAATGTTGCTAAACCCTTTCCACGTTTGACGTTAAATCGTTTCTTATCCCATTTGTGTTTGCTCTGGTGTTTGTTTTATGTTATTGTTGTACCTTAGACCCTGAGCGTGTGGATGGCACACTGGTATCACCCGTGGATGACCCAGGAGGCAGGGTTCCCTCTCATGGGGACCTTTGAGTTCGAGTTCATATATCCCAACGTGTGGCTTGTGGACCCCGTCACCCGCTTTGCAGTTTACATGAGTCCGGTGGCTAGGATCGGACTAGCGCAGGGAGCTTCGTTAGGTTTGGTGGGTACTTTCAGAGCCGGACAGACTTTTGCCTTCCCTATTGGAGTTCCGGATGGACAGTTACCACCGATGCCCCCTATGCCGGATATAGCACCAGTTCCCTTCATGGTACCCTTTGGGGCACTTATCCCAAGACCTCGCACCAGCACTAGCCTTTGCATTGGATCCTGTGCTTGCACCGGTCCAAAGGATGACCTCATAGTGCCCGCTCTCCGATTCGATGCTTGTTCCAGAGGCACCCGCACCTCCCGAGGTTAGAGCCACAAGGTCAGAGTCTTCTCGAGTGTCCTCCAGGCTGCCTTCCCGAGATAGCAGAGTCTACCGACGGATGCTTCAGAGGCCTTCAGATAGGAGCTTTTCCAATGGCAGTGGAGGAGTAGCTGGACCGTCGAGACCCCAGGGTGGTAGCGAGGGTAGTAGGTCATGATGGCTCAGGTCAGTGCTATCTGCATAGGTGTGTGTGAGATTTTCATGCATTTTGAGAGGGGACTGGGTGTCGAGAGTCGGTGAGGCATCTTTTCTTCAGTGTTTTGATGTATTTTTTGTTATGTTATTAGTTTATACATATTGGGATCCTACTGAGGGGATTCCCTTTACAGTGCTGTATTCAGGATGTGATATACATATTGATGCATGTATGTTTATATATGTTGATATATCTGTATGATAGTTGTTTATATTTGAGTTTTATTTTTCCGTCGTTTTAATATAACCGCTTAATGCTAATAACACGATTAGGTTTGAAAAATTTTCGATTTTTCTTTAAAGGGACATCAGGGTGTCTCAAAGATACAATCGAGTACAAGAACATAATAGTCAGTTGTTCAATTTCCCAAAAAAGTAACTCGATTAAAATAAACAACTAGGTGTCTTTGGAGAGTTAATTCAAATCATATATAATGATGCTTGTTGAGTACTGCATCAAATATAATTGATTAGGTGAGTTTTGTTTAGGCAGATTAGTGTGATGAAGGCATAAGTAATTGATTAGGTTTCCTTTGGAAAATAGATAATCTTGGACATCTCAATAATTGATCACAAGCAACACAATAATCGATTAAACGCCTACAATTTTGCATATAATCTTTTGAAACAAGGCATAATCGATTACACTTAGAGGTATAATCAATTAGTTAAGTTTTGTGGCACTCAAAAACCAATTTTCAAAAACTAGCTGCCAAAAATTGAATTTCAGTAGACTTTAATTGATTACCATACTTTGGAATTTTTAATCAAAATACTTTGGTAAACATTGCGTATATGTCTTTCGAGAATTGATTAGGCTAGAAAACATTTTTCAAAGTGATTGTGTGCAAATAGTATTCTATTTTTAACCAATCTACCTTAAAGCTTTGCGAATTAAATTCCTATGAATTTTGACGATAATATCATTAAGTCCACCAATTGATCTTGAAACTCTTTTCAATCTACTCACTATTTTGGCTCATTCTTACTTCATAAGCAAAACTCATGTCCCACCTGTACAAGCATTCAAGGATTCTTCTGTTGCCTAAGTGACTCACCGATACTAACGTATTTGAAAGGCTTATGGCCAGTTGAATAATTTTTTTTAACAAATCTTAGATTAGTGCATATTATATAAATCATGAAGAAAATGGTTGAAATCCAACACAATAAAATTACTAGAAGTTAAATGCATTGAACATTTATTCCAAAAAACATAATGTGATAACATACAACTTCTTAAACTTTAGTTTCATCAAGGTGGGATTAATGATTAATACAATCATTCCATATTTGGTTGCTCCTCTGCAAGATTAGGGTTTCTTTTGGTTTGAACTCTGGTGATCTTATAACTAAAATGTATTTTGTCAAGCTGTCATGGCAACGATAACCCAAGCCATGCACAAGATTGAGGCAACAATATGTACTAACTGTTTCATTTCCGAAAAATGTTCCAAAGAAGACTTGACTTCCGCAATGTGGATATAACTTAGCTGCACAATCTTTCAAATATTTTGCATATGATGATAATGGACTTGGTGCAGAATTACTTTCAACAGCGGGCTCCTTGGATGATTCAAGAACTTCATATGAAAATCCTGTTCTAACCAGTAAGGTTGCACTTGCCATAAAGACAACAATTAGACATAAGTTGTTGAATGTTGCCATTACTTGTAGAGACAATATCTAATTATTGGGTATTGAAATACTTTGTTGATAATAGTAAGTGATTTTTAAGACCATATTTATAGTTGAAAATATAGTCTTAAAACTTCCATTAATGACATATCCTTTAACACTAACGAACAAACAATTAATTGATCACTTGTTTTAAGTTTTTATATGATTTACTATTTTTAAGTTAATAAAGGTTAATGTATACGTTCACATTATAACTTCCTTTTTTTCTCATTTATTTACATTTTTACATAAAACTAAAATTTTAATAATAAATTAGGTTAAAAATTAGAAAAACTGTAGTCATTATGATAGTAACTGTTACCTTGAAATTTTTACATTTAAATTGTACAATTATCAATACAACTCCAGATCATTATATTGTGAAGATCGATATTTATACAGAACCACAAACAAAATTTATCATATGATTTTCATTTTATTATTTCATTATTTTATTGTTAACTGGATACTTAATGCGTTTTGATAAATGTACTCGTATGTTTTAGTTTATGTTATTGTGTGTGTGTGAATCTCAATGTTAATATTTTCCTTAAATCTATTGAAAACAATGGCATATTTGATTTGATAATTAGCAAATGTTTTACAAAATATTTAAAAACTAAAAACTAATTAAATATGGAATACCTGTTATTAGTCGAAGTCTGTGGCTTTCTTGATTTAAGTGTCATATCTTAGGTGTTACTATATGTGTGATCGAGTCTAAGAGATACCAATAAAAATTTTAATTCAATAATTTTACAAAAATTAATTTAATAACAGTATATTTAAAATACCTATGTGCCATCTTACATTTCTCTAAAATATGAGCTGAAGATGAAAAAAGGGGAGATGTCCAGAGTGACTAGTATGTTGGATGGATCAATTTTTAAAAAAAATAAAAATAAAAAATCTTTTAAAAACAAGTAAAATGGAATATATTCTAAAACTTTGTTGATGATAGAAAAATGTGACCAAATTAGCTTATTCCCAACTTTATGATGATATGGGATTAAAATAGTCAAAAACCTTTTAAGAAAAACAACTTTTCAAAAATACCTTCTCAAAATATATCATCAAGGAATCGATTTACATTTACTTTTTATAGAATAAATTTGAAGAATTAGAATATAATTTTCCAATGCACATTAAATATGATCTAAGGCTCAAATCCGTTTCATTGAATAAGGTGCTATTTCCTTGTCAAAGTCATTTATAATTTTATGTAATAAGGGAATAAACAGGAACTCGTTAAAATGAAAGTAATAAAACATATTTTATCATAAAAATAAATAAAGGGCAAATTGAATTAACTTAGCATAGGCATTAGAATAAACAGGTAACCATTATTATAACGAATGATATAAGGTGCTAATATTTTCCCAATCCATGAACCTAAAATCTAAAAGACAAATTGTATTATGCTGAACCCAATTGAACCATTCCTACTTTTAGGGACAATTTGATTTGTTGAAACTTTTTTTTTTCTTTGCAGTCGTTTATCTGAGAATTCTTCATAACGCATTGAGTTGTGCAGAGATGGACATCACGACAGGGATTAATTAGGTCATAGTGTTGATTTATTCCTTAGTAGGCTGTGTTGGCCTGGGCAACCATTAACCAAGAGGATTTGAATTGGGTGATTACATGTTTTTTAAAAAGTCATTGACAATTAAAATAATTTTTGAGATTTTTTGGTGAAAGATGAAGCGATATTGTCAGATATAGAGTTGTAATAAAATTCTGCAAGAATACGAAGGAAAAAAATAAAGAAATATAAGGATAAAATCTTGCACACGAGAGTTTATCGTGGTCTGATCACAAGCACTGTGACCAACATGTTGTAACACCTCCTTTGGGTGCTACATGGCTAACACGTTGCGGAAAATAAAATTACAAGCGCTGGTTACTTTTGGAAAATAAAATTTTTCTAGTTTCTTAACCTTATTCAAAAGTGGTTATGGATTTTTTTTCTTTTTTTATCCATACAACAAAACATCATAAACATATATGTATATATATATCATCAATATTTACATCAAGACCTTTACCATAATAGCTCATTTCCCAGAGTTATAACATAAGAAAATAAAAACATAACTATAACGTAGCGTTAGTCTGGAACCACAACTCAAAAAGGATGGCTCTCAGTAGCCAGTTACACAGACTGTAAAAATACCACTACCTCAAAAATGGAATCAAAAGGCCTACAGCTGGTCAACACTTGTGATAACCGTTGGGAATACCACTGTGGTCCTCACCAACTACAGGAGTATCTGATGAGGATACCTCCGTTCCCACTCCAACAATGGGGACTACACCATCATCTAGAGGATGGTACTCAGGATCCTCCTCTAAGTCCTCCTGGGGATCCTCCTCTATCCCCTCGTCAACCTCCGGAACAAGTACAATCGGTGCTGGAGGTGACAATTGTAACATCCGTGTTTTAAGACATTGTTTATATGTTGGATGACTAGGTTTAAGATGTTGATTTAAGGTCTAATATGCATGTTTTGGAATTGGGAACCTTGCATAGAAGGTACAAGATTAATCGGCGTTGAATTGAATGAGAACGTATTCTAGGGTTTTCTTTATACTGTTTAGAACGCTTAAGAGTGCACAATAGGAAATTTATTTTTGAGGAATAGATTGAGAATATTTGAGGGCTTGATTATGTTCCTTAGGCAAAGAGGAATCTATGTTTCAAATTTTAGGTTAATCAAACTTCAAACAAGCTCAGAACACGATAAAATGTATGAAACAGTAGTGCTGGTCAGTATAGGGCGTTGAGCGCTGGGTTCTGGGGACCGAGTGCTGGCTGGTTGGACACATGTCATGTAGGGATTCACGGAAGAAAGGATGTGCAGCCCTGAGCACTGGCTTATGGGCGCTGAACGCCAGTATTTAAAAAAAATAAACTTTAAATGATTTAAATGAGTCAATTTCGGTGGAGAACCTTATAGAAGGTTCATAAACTAGAAATATATATATATATATATATATATATATATATATATATATATATAGAGAGAGAGAGAGAGAGAGGAGGAGGAGGTGAGGGAGAGAGAGAGGAGGTGAGGAAGAGAGAGAAATTTTTGGAAGAGTTTTTGATCAATCTGTTCGTCCTATCGAGAAACCGAATATACCGTTGTGATCCTCGCGACGTCTACTTCATCATCCTATCTTTCTTTTCTTGATTAGGCTAAGGTAAGCCTATGTCCTTTTTATGTCGAAATGTCATCGGTGAGGGTATTGAGGTTATCTTTCAATCCATTTATTGGTTTTCGGTTCCATCTTCAGGTTACACGTATCGTGTGCTTTATGAATATGTGTTTAGGTGAATTTTTGGAGCCCCGAAGGTAGGAGAACCTCACGTGGTATATTTTAGGAGTTTAGAGAGGGCTCGTTTCGTTGCTCCTAAGCTAGCCTACGACACCTCAGGTGGGAGAAAGAAGTCTCCTGCCGTCGGAAATGGCTAAGTAGCATATTTTACATTAATGGCGTAGGGCGACCTAAACCTTACTAGTGGGCGAATAATTGACAATGTCAATATCGCATTGGTGACTATTTAGTGGTACCAATGAGGATATGGAGATTATAGGTTTATCGTCGTTCGGTTAAGTTTATGATATTTGATGTTGTCCGATTTTTATCGTAGTTAAGCTGCTTGCTGTGTGTTGTTTGGATTAACATGTTAATTATAGTTTATTATGTTTGTTTGAATATGTTATTATTAATTTATTATTATTATGATTTTATTATTATTTTATTTTGTTTATGGGTGACAATATGCATTGAGTGATAATAGGTTTTATCTGCAATGATATGCTTAGTTGGTATCTAGGTGATGATATATGATATTTAAAGTGATGTCATTGGGGGAGATTATGATATGATGATAGCATGTTTCTTATCTCCTATTTTATCTATTTTGTATATGTTTTATTTATGTGATCGTTATGACAAGACACGATGGAAGAGTCAGCTATTGAGGAGCTTGATGGGACCCCCTTACAAGCCGAGGTCTTTGGATGACGAGCAGTAGACCCTAGTAGTGGAGTATAGACTCTATGGCCAAAGCGTGTTTTTGAGACATTGTATCTTCCGTTGCTTATGTCTTTTTGTATCAGTATTTATATTATGGGACCCTACTGATGAGGTACCCTTTCACAGTTTATCAGCAGAGTATGTTTTGTATTTATATGCATGTGTGGTGTGATGTTATATTTTGTTATTTATATTTAAAGTTTATATATTTATGATATATATATATATATATATATATATATATATATATATATATATATGTCTAACGGTAATATTACAATTAAGTTTTAGTTAATTAAGTTTTTCCTTAATGGGGCATCGGGGTGTCTCAACAATGGTGCTGACTCATGGAGCGGCTGAACGAGTGGTGGATGATGCTCCAGATCCCCCCGCGCCACTAGGTACTGCAAAAGTAGCTAGATCAGAGGTAGTGAAACCTCTACAATCTCCATGCTGTGAGACCGTCCCTGCGGTCCTGCTGCCAGAGTACCAGTAATAGTACACGCCGGGCCTGTATAGGTGGCACTGCGGGCCTCGAGGTTATTCACCCACGCACCACCATCGTCTGTTCAAACGCCAGGGACCGGATCCCCGAATAAGACAGGTCTCACATGTGATTCATCTGTACTCGAATATATATATATATATATACAACGCAGTAGAAACCCAACAAGAAATAATGCAAGGGTGAGATACCGACAAATGAGTTTCAATATGATAACCACATGCGCGACACACAAAAACAATGGGATTCATACCCAAAACTCATCGCAATTTATAAAAATGCATGACACTACAAAAACCATCATCTAATTTTGATGTTTATTCTCCGGAGATTCCAAACTTCCATTCGTCGAGCAGAATAGGCCGTAATAATCCCTATACCACAATTGTTCGTGTTGGGTACATCTCATTCAAATCCCCAATTGTTCTAGGGTATTACGTCTCACCTAAAATAAGATTGAATAGCTCCTTATTGAGTACAACCGGGTAGGGTATCGAATTTCCACGACTCGAGGTTGCAAAGTCTTGGTCAATATGGGTTTTTCGAACACGGATGTCCCTAAAGACCCAAAGACACCTCTTTGGTCAATAACTATCCAACCTGTCAATTCACCCTTTGTTAATTGTGGCTCGAAAATACATGGCGGTCAACGAAACATGACACAATGGTCAACAATACACGGCACATTGACCAACGATACATGGCACAATGGTCAGCAATACATGGCACACTGGCCAACAATGGCACGTTTGCCAAATAATGCATGTAAAAATTTATTCTCGTTACTATTCTTTTTTGTTCATTCTTTCTTGTCGAGGCTCAAAGCTCACGACTTTTCTTACATAGGCATAAAGCCCACTCACACTTAACACAGGACACGAAGTCCGAGTGCTCAATCACGAATTAACATTATTAAAATATTGTTTTCACATTTTCTTCCACTTTCACAAATTAACACACTTCAGTTTTTCATTAAAGTTTTTAAAGTTTTTAACCTCAATATAATTGAGCACTGACCACTGTCAGGCTTCTCAGTCAATCACTCAACATCAGTTAATCCATACATCACAGTTATAACATACATCACAGATATGACATATTTTCACAAATAACAGTAAAATCACATAAACAATTATGAAAAAAGAAATTAAACATCACAAAACCACAGCGAATAATTTACAAACAACTCACAGATAGTATGTAGCTATCAAAAATCGCTCAAGTAAACTCCCTTTACCTTTTGAGTTTCGGTTTTCCTCCTTAGAAATGGTCTCCTTGATTTTGTTTCCTCCTCACAACTTCACACAACAACCAACAACTTATCCTTCACAACAAATCATACAAAACAAGTTAAACATTGAAGAAAAATTCCTCTAACCCACTATGATTAGGTTTCATCCTACATGAGTAAAATTGGCTAAGGGTCTTTAAAATTTTCAAGCTTTTGGATCTATGATCCTAGAGTATTAGAAAGACAAGATTAATTACCATAAATCAAAAATTGAAACAAAAAACCATCTAACCTCTAGGGTTAGGGTTTCGGCCTTGATTAACCAAATAGGCTACAAAATTTCTTTGGTTTCAAGATCTTGGATTTAGTAAGTATATGTACTGGAGAGATTTAATCAATTGTCATATTTCAAAAATTGAAACAAAACTCATCAAATCCCCCTAGCTAGGGTTTCGGCCATGATTAGAAGAAATAGAAGGAAATTTTCTTTGCTCTCATGCTTTTGGATAATAAAAAAAGAAGTCTTGGAGAGTTCATAGAAATTGTTACCATATCAAAATGATTTTTCTACGATTTTATAGAATTAAAAGAAGAAAATCCATTAAAATAGGAAAATGGTGTTCTTGACAAGATTCAAATGAAATGAATGAAGAATAAAAGGACTCGTGATCATGGATGATGAGGATATACCTCTTGATGATGAAGAAAGTGAATGAAATGATCAAAGCTTCACTAGTGGAAAATATGCAATAAACAAGAAGGGTACACGTCTGTTAACCAAAAATGAGACATAACAAAGGAGGCGGTGGCAGAACCGTAATTATCAGGTTCACTTAAATCACTTTTAACATCAATTGTTTAAACAAATAACGTTAAAAGTGATGGGAGTCACTTTTAACGTCAGTTGTTTAAACAGTCGACGTTAAAAGTGTATATTTTACTTCAGTTATTTAAACAATTGAAGTAAATTAAATATGACTTTTAAGTTGTTTTAACCGGCCCAACCAATTCACAAAGTGTTCACATCCTTCACTTCAGAAACCCTATCCTAATAACATTAACACTGTCACTCTCATTTCATTCAAGTTTCACACTTCACTTCTGAAACCCTAGCACAGTCGTAGCAGCGCCTCTCTCCGCCTCCCTCTTTCGTTCCTTCTTTTCCTAATCCTCCCTAATTCAAGTCTCAAACCTTATTAATTTCATTCTGAAATCCTCAAGTCTCTTCCTTAGTCTCTCCACCCCTTCCTCGATGTCTCATTCCCGACCCTCTATCTCTGCTCCACCATCGTTGACGACCAAAGACTGGCAGCTTCGAAGGCTTCTTTCCTCTCTCGCAGTGAGACCTAGAGGCAGAGTAGAGGATGAACTCAGATCTCTCATTTCTCTTCTCCCTTTTGGATCTGTGTTTGTTGTCATCTCACCACATTGAAGCGATCGACTACGGCTCCTCTGTTCAGCGCTCCACCTCTGGAACCGTTGCGCAAAGAAGTGACCTGATCTGCGAAAAAGAATATTGCGAACGAAGGGGCCATATATGTGAGTGAAGGGGTCAGATCTTCGAAGAAGGGACTAGATATGCTAAGAAGAAGACATGCGAATGAAGATCTATGAAGAAAATTCCTACTTTTTCTTTAAAGTTCCAAACTTTCTTGTTTTTTGTTCATGGTTTGTTTTTGTTTATGGTTTGTAACCTTTGATGCTTTATGTTATTGAAACTTTCTGGGTTCATTTTATTTTTTTATGGGTTTATTCTTTGCAAGAACGTCTCTATTCTCCTCTAGGTGCTTTCTGTTAACAAATGTTTTTTTGGTTAGTTCAAAACCGAGGCCACAAACTAACGTTTAAAGTAATTAAAAAAAATACTCATAACATATGTTGTTTAAAACAACAGACTTTATAAGTAACAGATTTAACATCATTTATATTAAATAACTGACGTTAAATGTGAACTTTTACTTCAGTTTAAACAAACATTAAAAGTTACACTTTTACCTTCTGCTCGAATAACGCCAGTCTTTTTTCAGACGTTATAAAGCACTTTTACCTGACGTAAAAAGTGCTTCCTGCACTAGTGCTTCAAGTTTCAACAATGGTGATTTTTGGTATTTTTAGAGAGAATGGAGTTTCAAGTGATGAAATGAATGTGTAACACCCCGATTTTTACTGTTACTAAATATTGGTAAATATATATAAAATTATTTATATTTTTATCTGAGATTTAGAGAATGATTTTGGATAAACCAAAGTCATATTTATACTCTACTTTATCGTAGAGAGTTACGATTAAATTTTGGTTTGAAAATTCGGGACGGAACCCAGCTGCGTTTTCACTGACAGTAAAATTTTACTAATCATAAAACCTAATTTTGACTCAAGAAAGAAATTGTTAGATTTTAAATCCTGTTTCCAACGATAGTGTTTATTTTGAAAATTTTCAAAATAAATAAGTTATTATACTTATTCGGACATATTATCGACAAACGAGTAATCGACGGAGTCGAGAATGGATGGGCAGAGACAAAAACCTGACACCGGATGATGAGTCATATTGCCACCTAGGGTGGTGAGTCATATGGGTGACTCACCTAACATTTAATGCATGTAATGATAAGTTTAAATGTGAAAAGACTAAAATGCCCCTATCCTAACCTATCATAGTTAAATGATAACCATGGTTAAGGCAAGACATTACCAAATTTGCTTCTTCATCCTTTTTGTGGTGTAAAATTAAGACACATCTCCTTCAACCATGACCACTCATTTGTCATGGTTACTTTAGGTGTGAAATGTCCTAAATGTCCTTGGAATTTAAAGGAATTACAAGTTGGTCCCTAAGTGATTTTACACTTTTGTCCCTAAGTAACAAATTTTGGACCAAGTTAAACCTCATCTCAGCCATATGTGCACAGCTACACCCCCACACTTAGGCCATTTTCTTTCATTTTTCACTCATTCACTTCATCTTCTCCATTTCTCACGAACACCATAACCGAACTTTGTGAAGATCTTGCTTCATTCCTTTCAATTTCTCAACATCCAAGAGGTATACCTTACTCTCATTGATCAATAAACATCATGTTCTTCATTGGATTTGTTGATTCAAGTCATAATCATCATGATTAATTTCTTAGATCTAGAATTTCACAAATTTCTAGAAAATCATAGAAAAATCCTTTTAATGTGATTCCAATTTCTATGAACTCTTTATGATGCCTAGATTCATTATCCAATAGCATG
Organism: Sophora flavescens; assembly: GCA_030762895.1. Taxonomy (NCBI): domain Eukaryota; kingdom Viridiplantae; phylum Streptophyta; class Magnoliopsida; order Fabales; family Fabaceae; genus Sophora; species Sophora flavescens. The sequence continues at coordinate 166,100,136 of CM061062.1, read as the reverse complement.
AATCAAAATAAAATTTCCTTCCTACTCTTCTATTATGGACCGAAAATGCTAGCTAGAAGAACTTGAAGAAAATTGTTTCAATTTCTATCATTTAACACTTGATTTCATATATTCAATACATATTGTTGTTGAATCTAGAAGCTTGAGAAATTTGAAAATCTCTAGCCTATTTTATGGATCAAGGCCAAATGCAACACCCCATTTTCTAGATTAGTGTATGAGGAAAGGATTCAGCATGTTTGAAGGATTAATCATGTTCCTTAGGTGTTAGTTAGCTTGCGTTTTCAAGTTTGAGGGGAATCGGAGTTGAAACGGTATCAGAACGCAAGAAAACACAAACCGAGAGGTTAATTAATTGACTAATTAATTAATTGAGAGTTAGAATATTAAAATTAGGCCGGGCTTGAGTACAATAGGCTTTTAGGAGTAGCCTAAAATAATTACGGAAGAATATCCCAACTGTAGTTTATGCGGGAAAATGCGGGAGAAAATACCCGGTTGTGCTGACTGGGCAACACGCGGCAACATGTGTGGATGACACGTGTCACAATTGAACACGTGTCATTAAGAGGAAGGAGACATGAGGAGAGGCTGCCACTACATGGACACTTGGACTCCACTAAGTAAGCCTAAACTACCCTAATGATGAAACCGAGCCACTAACCCACCTAACTAGCCTAAACGAATGACACCTAACAAGCACTAACCTAACAAAGCTTTATTTAATCTGATGAAACAACAAAAAAAATATCAATTCATCATCTCATATCATAGCTCACGCTTTTGAGAAAGAAAAATAGGGAGGAGACATTCTCAAAGTATAAAACAACCATTGTTGGAAGCTTGAAGCTTAGTTTGTGTAGTTGCAGTAAAATAATCACTAAAACATTGTTAACCGTTGGATCATGCTCAAATTTGATATGAAGGTTCAAGACTTGCGGTGTTTCATATCCAACAGTCAGAATTCGAAATGAGCTCTAGAGTTTGAGAAATTCAGCTCGCATGGTGGACTTAGATGGCGAGAAACTCAACCGGTATACTATCTAACTTGTCACCATAGAACGGTCATCCGAGATTCGTTTACCTTTGGATCGGGTTGAAACCTTGTGAGAAGGTTAAGGACAGATATATCTTCGTTTTCTCCGTTCGGATTTACAATTAGAGGTCAGAAACATGAGATATGGAGCTCGAACAATAGCCTTGAAATATAGAATAGCCATTCCCAAACCCACAAGTATGTCTTTGTAAAATCACAACTGTGGATTCGTGCACCGTTGGATCGATCTGAAACTTTTTCAGATGGTTTAAGGTTTGTTTTTTTTATTTTGAGTCGTCGGATTGGTGAGTAGAATTTTAAATCTCAGATTGTAGTCATTTCAGTTGAATTTTAAAACCGATTGCGTATTCGTGTTCATGACTTCGACATCTTCGAGGTCACGTCCTTGCTTGTGAGAATCGTAAAGGTATGTAGGTGTCAATGCCATCGACATTTGTCCTTTCTAATAACGTTTTCGATGTGTTTTAGGGTTTTAATGGCTTTTCTGTCAAAGGGATCGAAAGGGAAATCGACCACGGGTTCAGAACCGAATCTGACTTCGTGGGACAGCGGCTGTGTTGGTGAGTTTCCCCTTTGATTTCTTGTGTTTAATTCGTTTTGGGTCATTGATTTGAATCTTGTGTTGGTCGGTTGTTGATTCTGTGGTTATTTGTGTTTCAGCCTGTTTTTGGACTTCGTGCGAGTGCTCGGGACAATTTTTGGTCCAACGCACATACCGCAGGTATCCATATCAGATTTGAGGTTGTTTTTGGAAAGTGTACCAAGGTTCGTGCCAGTAGCATGGACGCGTTCGAGAGTTTTACGAGGAAGCGTGCGCTGTTAGGTGAGGGGAAGAAATTTTAATTATCAGGATTATTGGCATAGAATATGAACATTAACATGTGTGGGGGATTCTCAAACCCCTTTGGTTTTTAGTATATGTATTTGAATAATATGATAATTTGATGATATGTTGGTTGATAATATGCTTATTTGAGTAAGTGATATATAGTTGTTCATTAATATGCCTACTACGCTTTTCTGTTGATAATAATGTAATATGTGTTGTTGGCATGTGGATATGTGATGGAATTTGATTATGGTTGAATTGGAGATGTTTGATATATATAAATTTAAGTTGATTGCTTAAAGTAGGAAATTAGAATATGGTGGTGATATTGAGGTGTTAGACAGAAAGGTGGTGTGAAATTATGTGCTGATGGTTGCATGCTCATATCATGTTGCTGATCAACCTTGTGGGTAGTCGCAACAGTTGTTAGGCGGTTACTAAGATAATGTTGATGCGGTTGTGATTGACTACAACAATAGTTGGACAGTTGTCGCAGGAAAGCCGTGTGAATAGCCTTCAAAGTTGTTTGAGTGGCTATTATACGAGGTCGGATCATACTTGTGTATATAACTACAACGGCCGTTTGAGTGGTCATTGCACAAGGGAGGTGACCGTATCGACTACAACAGTCGTTTGAGTGGTCGTTACAGTGGAGCCGTGTGAACAGTTACAACAGCTGAGTAATTGTCACACGAGGTTGAGGTGGACTATCCAGGGCGACCGAGATGACGAAACTCGTGTTGGTAATGCGGGAGTCAGTAACTCAACTACCGACTTATGTTGTTGTAGAATTGGCCAATCATGCATGTAGGACCAGTTATGAATTAGAATAAGTTATGATCTTAGTTGCGGACATGTCGAGGTTGATTGGTATGTTGATGATCTTGGGAGATGGATGTGCTTGTTTATGTACATGTTGATAAGTAGTATTTTATGTTGTTTCCCATTCATGATGATTAGAGTTTCTTACCTCCTGTATATCCATGTTTCTCTATTTATATTTATTTTGGGGTTAGGATCGTGAATCGAAGACGGAGATAAAGCCTTAGCTGGCGCAAAGACGAAGAAGGTGACGAGGATACTTATGAGGTTGAGTTTTTAGTAGTTATACCACAACCAGTGGAGTGTCGGTTCTTTATATGCCATTGCTTCTGTGAACTCTAATATTGTATATATGTTTTATTGTTTCAAATACATGCTGTAAATGTTTTAAATTTCTCTGTTATTTTATTTCATGCATTAACATCATGTGGCACTGTAAAGAGGGTGTCACATTTAGTGGTATCAAAGCAGTTCGGTTCTAAAATTGACTTTGGGGTTATGTCCGATTAGAATCAAGGATTGCGAGATACAAGATGTTGTTACTGGCCGTGTCTAGTTGGACCTACACCGGGTGTCAACTGTGTTTGGGTCGAGTGTCTGTATCGCAAGTTATCTTTTGTTACTACATTGAGAGACAATGATAACTGTTTCGATTATTCATAAGATATATACTTCTTATGAATATGAGATGATGGTTACTTTTATGGGAACCTATGGCTTGTGGAACTTGTAGTAGCAAACGTGGTGCAACCGCAGGGGACAACATTGGGAATGTAGAGCCTCCTAGAACTAATGGAGAAAATGAGTGTGAAGTGATATGGACCATTAGGGATATGGCAAGAACTATATTGCATCAGTCGTAGCAGAAAACACAATTAATGCAACAAGTTGGCATATGTTTAAATTGTGATTAGTTGAAGTATATGTTTGAATTAGTAAGATCACGTTATCAATAGTTGTATCAGACTGCGCAGCGGAAGCATACGATGTTGCATATAACCACTGCAAAATTTCAAGGACACAATTTCTTTTAAGGGGGGTAGTAATGTAACACCCCATTTTCTAGATTAGTGTATAAGGAAAGTATTAAGCATGTTTGAAGGCTTAATCATGTTCCTTAGGTGTTAGCTAGCTTGTGTTTCAAGTTTCAGGGGAATCGGAGTTGAAACGGGTTCAGAACGCAATAAAACGCAAACCGCGAGGTTAATTAATTGAGAGTTAGAATATTAAAATTAGGTCGGGCTTCAGTACAATAGGCTTTTAGGAGTAGTCTAAAATAATTACGGAAGAATATACCAGCTATAGTTTACGAGGGTAAATGCTGGAGAAAATACCCGGTTGTGCTGACAGGGCAACACGCTGCAACATGTGTGGATGACACGTGTCACAATTGGACACATGTCATTAAGAGGAAGGTGACATGAGGAGAGACTGCCACTACATGGACTTTTGGACTACACTAAGTAAGCCTGAACTACCCCAAGGATGACACCTAGCAACTAACCCACCTAAGTAGCCTAAACAAATGACACCTAACAAAGCTTTATTTAATATGATGAAACAACAAAAACAAGGTCAATTCATCATCTCATATCATAGCTCACACACTAGAGAAAGGAAAATATGGGGGGGGGGGGGAACTTTTTCAAAGTACAAAAACAGCCATTGTTTGAAGCTTGGTTTGTGCGATTCTTGATAAAATCGTCACCAAAACATCGTTAACCGTTGGATCATGCTCAAATTAGATATGAAGGTTCAATACATGTGTTTTTTCATATCCAACAGTTAGAATTTAATTAGAGAAGAGATCCAGAGTTTGAGAAATTCAGCTCGCATGGTGGACTTAGATGGTGAGAAACTCAACCCGTATACTAACTAACTTGTCACCACAGAACATCTATCCGCGATTCGTTCACCATTGGATCGGGCTGAAACCTCGTGAGAAGGTTAAGCACATATGTATCTTCGTTTGCACCATTCCGTTGTACAATTAGAGGTCTGAAACAGGAGATATGGAGCTCGAACAGTAGCCTTGAAATATAGAATAGCCATTCCCTAACCCACAAGTATGTCTCTGTAAAATCACAACTGTGGATTCGTGCACCGTTGGATCGATTTGAAACTTTTTCAGATGGTTTAAGTTTTGTTTTTTTTATTTTGAGTCGTCGGATTGGTGAGTAGAATTTTGAAGCTCAGATTGTAGTCGTTTCAGTTGAATTTTAAAACCGATTACGTATTCGTGTTCCTAGCTTCGACATCTTCGAGTCACGTCCTTGCATGTGAGAATCATCAAGTTATGTAGGTTTCGACGCCGTCGACATTTGTCCTTTTTAAGCTATTTAAATTCATTCTACTCCTATTCTTGGTTCCAATATCATTTTCGATGTGTTTTAGGCTTTACGGGTTTTTCACAAAGCGATCGAATGAGAAATCGACCACTGGTTCGGAACCGAATCTGACTTCTTGGGACAGCGGCTGTGTTGTTGAGTTTCCCCTTTGATTTCTTGTGTTTAATTCGTTGCGGGTCATCGATTCGAATCTTGTGTTGGTCGGTTGTTGATTTTGTGATTATTTGTATTTCTGGCTGTTTTTGGACTTCGTCCGAGTGCTTGGGACAATTTTTGGTCCAACGCACATACCGCAGTTGTCCATATCAGATTTGAGGTTGTTTATGGAAAGTGTGTCGAGGTTCGTGCCGGTAGCGTGGATGTGCTCAAGAGCTTTTCGGGGAAGCGTGCACTGTTAGGTGAGGGGGAAGAAATTTTAATTATCGGGATTATGGGCATAGAATATGAACATTAACATGTATGGGGGATTCTCAAACCCCTTTGATTGTTGGAATATGTATTTGAATAATATGATACTATAATGATATTTTGGTTGATAATATGCTTATTTGAGTAAGTGATATATAGTTGTTCATTAATATGCCTAGTATGTTTTTCTGTTGATAATATTGTAATATGTGTTGTTGGCATGTAGATATGTGATGGAATTTGATTATGGTTGAATTGGAGATGTTTGATATATATAAATTTAAGTTGATAGGTTAAAGTAGGAAATTAGAATATGATAGTGATATCGAGGTGTTGGACGGAAAGGTGGTGTGGAATTATGTGGTGATGGTTGCATGCTCATATTAAGACACCCCGTTGTGCCTTTGTGTCATTAGATCAAAACCTCATTATTTAATTACTTAATCGCACGCTTAACGTGAAAATACGTAAAAATTAAAACTTAACTTATAAAGTATACAACTTCATATAGAATGGCATATCACAATGTAAGTATATTATGCATATTACAAAACACTGTTGAGGATATCCCATCAGTAGGATCCCTCACAGGCATATACTTAGACAAAAAGTTAAACAGTGGAAAACATAATAAAAATACGCCTCACGAGACACACTGGCCATAACTAACTAGACCTATTCACCATGGGTCATAGCTCATCCTCCAGCCTCCGGTTCGTAGGGAGTTCCATCCAACGCCTCCTGGTTACGCTCATCCACAGGGTCTTCTCGTACAATTCCACAAGGAGATAAAATACAACATACAGAAATATACAGGGGATAAGAAATAGTTCTATCATCAAAAAGCGGAAAAGAGTCATAGTAAAATTATAGAGTAATTGTCACAGACAATCAACACACATAACTAACGAATCATCCTCAGGTTAATATATATCATCCTCTACCCTTACTCTCAGGTAATCTAACACGTTATTTTAACGTAACCTCTCTAATCCTGTCACCATGTCTTTACGTTATCGTGGCCACTACCACTCCTGTCACCATCCCTCATTTGCATCGGGGCACACCCTCATTCCTATTAGGATGTTCCACCTAGTGCACACCTCCATTCCCGTTAAGGTGTTCCACTCCTGCCATTGCTTCTGTGAACAATGATATTGTATATATGTTTTACTGTTTAAAATTACATGTTGTAAATGTTTTAAATTTCTCTGTTATTTTATTTCATGCATTAACATCATGTGGCACTTTAAAGAGGGTGTCACACCGAATCCCTAACCTTTGGTGTTAGAGGGTTTTGTTTCAATCCTTTTAGTTATGATCGTTGATTTTGTATCTCTAATGCTTAAGGATTACTAATCCAAGAGCTTGTTAATTTTTGAAATTTCTACCCAAATAAATCACTCATGGCTGAAACCTAGCCATAGGATTTAGGTGTTGTAGTTGTTTTATGTTGATTAATTTGGTTGTGGTTTTTTGAAGGATAAGTTGTTGTGTGGACGTTGTACGTTGTGTGAAGGAATTGAAAGATCGACGATACATTTTCGATAAAGAAATCTGAAAACTTCAAGAGGTAAGGGGAGTTTACCTGAGGGGTTTTGATAGCCACGTGCTATCTGTGAGTCTGTATGATTATTTGTGATTCGTTGTGGTTGCTTAATTTATTTGACGTAGTTGTTTATCTGATTTATTAAAATTATCTGTGTTGTATGTTTATTTGTGATATATGTTTATCGGTGGATGTATGTTATAACTATGATATCTGTTATAACCGTGACGTGTGATTTTACTATTGTTGGTTGTTTGACTGAAAAGCCTGACAGTGGTTAGTGCTAAATTTAAGATTAAGGATAAAAGCTTGGAAAAGTGTTGCATAAGTTGAAAATGTTGAAGAAGATGTTGTTTAAGTTAATTTTGTGGAAAGTTGAGAAAAAGTGAAAAATATATTATTTTAATAATATTTAGGTGAAAGATGAGTCAATGAGTGACAGTAAAGGCAGAACTGTGAAAAAATTTCACAGGCTTTAATTTTTCCAAAATAAATTCGATAATAATATAAAAAGTTATTTAAAGTAATTAAGATACGAAAATAATGTAATATTGACGACAGAAGAATTATTTACAACAGAACTGTCATTTTGAGTTATAAGAGAATTTTTACGGTGATATTTTGAGAAAACAGTTGTAATTTAAAAAAAAAACAAATTGATTTAGGTAGTCTTTTTTTATTGTTGATGTTTTCATGAGAAATATTTTTCAAGAATGAAGTAATTAGGAGCAAAAGGAATTTATCTATGATTTAACGTTTTATGAACGATTTTAACAGAAAAGATTTTCTGTAAAGGAGTTTTTACTCAGTGAAAATAGTTTCGTTAAACTTGGATAAGTTTTCGGAGGTTTGGTTTTCTATTTGTTGTTTCACAGAACGAAAATGTTTTTAAAGAAGAAAAGTGAATCTAGTAACCGAGACGTCGAGATTCTAGTGTTCTGTTAACACGTAGATCTTTGATCTATGCCACGTTGCTATGGACTTTGTGTCCTTTATACGATGTGGTGAACGTTGTAAAAGGTGAATGTTGTTTTCTATAACCACGAACCTTAGACTGAGGCATCGGTCTAAGGATTTGTGATTGAGCACTCGGACTTAGTGTCATGTGTTGACGATGAAAAAACTTTATCATTGAAAATTATGAATGGTCGTAAGCCTTTGAGCTTCGACAAGGAAAGAATGAACAAAAAGGCAAATGATGAGAAAACATGTTTTACATGCATTATTTGGAAGACGTGCCTGAGTGGCCATGTTTACGACTACAACAATAGTTGGATAATTGTCACAAGGGACCGTATGACTAGCTGCAATAGATGTTTGAGTGGCTATCATACGAGGTCGGATAATATTTGTGCATAACTACAATAGTTGTTTGAGTGGTTATGTATCTATGTACAACTGCAATAATTGTTTGAGTAGTTGTCACAGAGGGGTCGAGTGAACAGTTGCAATAGCCTTTTGAGCAATTGTCACATGAGGTTGAAATGGGTTTTCTGACAATGTAACATGGTAAGTTGAAAGTTGGGATCTCCGGAGATTAGGTATAAAATTTAGACGTTGAATATTGAAGTGTCATGCATTTTTATAAATGACGATGACTGTTGGGTATGAAATCCATTGATAAACTATTGTGTTTTATGTTGAGAATTTTATATATTGTGAATATCTACGTGATGTTTGTGTGTCGCGCATGTGGTTATCATGATAAAACTCATTTGTCGGTATCTCACCCTTGCGATATATTTGTTTTTTTTTTGGTTTTTTTGTTGTACCTTGGTACTTGAGAGCAGATGGTGCAGAGGAGTTTCCAGTTTCACTCGAGGAGTTTAGTCCCGATCCTTGAAGAGGTCGGTGATAGTGGTAAGGACCATGGAGGTCTTTCCAATGGATGTTGTATAGAGTGACCAACTTAGGATTTTTCATTGGGATTGTGTATTTTTTAGAAAGTTGGTGTATGTGGTTTGAGAACCTTTATATGATTTTGAGTTGAGTTTTGAATATTGAAAGAAAAAAAAATTAGGAAAACTTTTATGTTGTGGTGGTTTGATTTATGAATAAACTCAGTTTATGTGTGTTGTGAAGGATAATGTGATTTTACTATTGTGATGTGTGCATCACCTTTTCGAAGTATTCCGCAAGAAAATTTTTATACCCAAGTTTTATGACTTAAAGTAAAATAAATTTCCTAAAGTAACTAGCAAATTCCTTTTTAATTTATTTCCGCATGTGTTCACGAGGTAATGCCCAAGAGGGGCGTTACAGAATGAAAATTTGCCTAAGTGTTGAAGAAGGGTGGGTGGCCGTGTGGGGTGGGGACAATTTGGTCCAAAATAATTTTGGGTCAAGGTTGGAATAACATGGAAAGTTCAAGGGTATTTTGGACTTTTCACTAGAATAAATATCTAGATATTTTTAAAACTTGTCATGACTTGATAAGGTGTATTTAATGCTCGTCAAGTCAGTTACTTCCATTATTTCGATCCGTATCTGGCTCCGTCATCTACCCGATTTAGGTTTTACGCACATTTCCTTTGAAGATTTTACCCGAATAAAATATAGTATTTTATTTTTACATGAAAATTTTCAAAAAAACCAATATCGTTGCAAATACGATATAAACCTAAACCGTTTCATTCACGAGTCAAAATTAGGTTTTTTGATAAGTAAAATCTTACTGTCAATGAAAACACAGACCAAGTTTCGTCTGAATTTTCAACCTAAAATTTAATCATAACCTTCTACCATCAAGTAGAGTCTAAATATGATTTTGTTTTAACCAAAATCATTTTCGAAGTCTCGGATAAAAATATAAACACACACACACACACACACACACACACACACACACACACACACACACACACACACACACATATATATATATATATATATATATATATCTTGCCGATATTAAAAAGTAGTAAAAAAATCGGGACGTCACACATGCAATCCTCATACCATGTATGAGCTTTTTCACTATCAATCAGGCTTCACAAGTGCTTTGTAAATATTAAAAATCTAAGAACTCTTCACCTCAGGACATACCTTTTTACATGACCCTCTAAGCATTTAGGATCACACCCAAGAAACGCCTACCCTCTCCAAGTTTACCAGGTACTCGGGAGAACTTTATTCAAGAACATTTCTCGTTGGGATACAGAAACCGTTGAGCAAGAGCCTCTCAACTTTTAGGCATACCACCCAAGGATCGCCTACCCTGTTCAAGTTTCATTGGTACATGACAACCTCTGTCGAGTAACTTTCTCCTCCCGATACCACACTCTTGAGATAGAGCCCCTAAGCTTTTACGAATTCCACATCCAAGGATTTCCTACCCTCTGTCAAGTTTTATAAGTTCTTAATGAACCTTTACAACATGTTTTCAATGAAGGGCAGTAGTATACAAATCATTTCACATTTTGCAATGAGATTTTTTTACATCTTGAGCACTTATACCTCTTCGACAAGATTGGCTCAAGTTATGTCACAAAAGTTTCATGCACAATCAGTGATCGATAGAGAATAAATTCAACGTAGCTCTCTCAATTTGAAATGCGTTCAGAATGAGTATTCATAAGCTTATTGAAAAGTATAGTCGTCGAGCTCATTCTGACAAGCAATAAATGCTCTGAAACTTACTCAACAAATAACCGATTACTGAAATGGGCTAATCGAACAATATCAAATGATAACGGATTTTTGGTCGAGCTTTAATCGACCATTTAAGTTATTAAAGTTTTTCCATGGGTGTTCCAGTAAAGATACAATCAAGTACAAGAATATAATAGTCAGTTATTCAATTTCCCAAAATAGTAACTTGATTAAACTAAACAACTAGATGTCTTTGGAGAGTTAATTCAAATCAGATATAATGATGCTTGTTGAGTACTGCATCGGACATAATCGATTAGGTGAGTTCTGTTTAGGCAGATTAGTGTGATGAAGGCATAAGTAATTGATTAGGTTTCCTTTGGAAAACAGATAACCTTGGACATCTCAATAACTGATCACAAGCAACAAAATAATCGATTAAACGCCTATAGTTTTTCATATGATCTTTTGAAACAAGGCATAATCGATTGCACGTGGAGGTATAATCGATTAGTTAAGTTTTGTGGCTCTCAAAAACGAATTTTCAAAAACTATCTTCGTAATTTTTAATCAAAACACTTTGGTAAATGTTACGTAAATGTCTTTTGAGAATTGATTAGGTTGGAAAACATTTTTCAAAGTGATTGTGTGCAAATAGTGTTTTATTTTTAACCAATCTAACTTAAAGCTTTACGAATTAAATTCCTATGACTTTTGACGATAATATCATTAAGTCCATCAATTGGAATTGAAACTCTTTTCAATCTACTCACTATTTTGGCTCATTCTTATGTTGCCTAAGTGACTCCCTGATACTAACATATTTGAGAGGCTTATGGTCAGTCTAATATTTTTTTTTTACCAAATCTTAGATTAGTGCATTTCATATAAATCATGAAGAAAACAGTTGAAATCCAACACAATAAATTACTAGAAGTTAAATGCATTGAACATTTATTCCAAAAAACATAATGTGATAACATACAACTTCTTAGACTTTAGTTTCATCAAGGTCGGATTAATGATTAATACAATCATTCCATATTTGGTTGCTCCTCTGCAAGATTTGGGCTTCTTTTGGTTTGAACTCTGGTGATCTTATAACTAAAATGTATTTTGTCAAGTTGTCATGGCAACGGTAACCCAAGTCATGCACAAGATTAAGGCAACAATCTGTACTAATTGTTTCATTTCCGAAAAATGTTCCAAAGAAGACTTGACTTCCGCAATGTGGATGTAACTTAGCTGCACAATCTTTCAAATATTTTGCATACGATGGTAATGGACTTGGTGCAGAATTACTTTCAACAGCGGGCCCCTTAGATGATTCAAGAACTTCATTTGAAACTCCTTTTCTAACCAGTAAGGTAGCACTTGCCATAAAGATAACAATTAGACACAAGTTGTTGAATGTTGCCATGACTTCTAGAGTCAATATCTAATTATTGCGTATTGAAATGCTTTGTTGATAATAGTAAGTGATTTTTAAGGCCATATTTATAGTTGAAAATATAGTCTTAAAAATTCCATTAATGACTTATCCTTTAACACTAACGAACAAACAATTAAGTAATCACTTGTTTTAAGTTTTTATATGATTTACTATTTTTAAGTTAATAAACGTTAATGTTTACGTTCACATTATAACTTCCTTTTTTTCTAATTTATCTATATTTTTACATAAAACTAAAATTTTAAATAATTAATTAAGTTAAAAATTAGAAAAACTGTAGTCATTATGATAGAAATTGTTACCTTGAAATTGTTACATTTAAATTGCACAATTATCAATACAAGTCCATATCATTATATTGTGAAGATCGATATTTATACAGAGCCACAAACAAAATTTATCATATGATTTTCATTTTATTATTTCATTATTGTATTGTTAACTCGATACTAAATGAGTTTTGATAAATTTACTCCTATGTTTTAGTTTTTGTTAGTGTGTGTGTGAATCTGAATGTTAATATTTTCCTTACATATATTGAAAACAATGGCATATTTGATTTGATAATTAGCAAATGTTTTACGAAATATTTAAAAACTAAAAATTAATTAAATATGGAATACCAGTTATTAGTCGAAGTGGCTGCAAAACAGTAGCTTTCTTGATTTAAGTGCCATATCTTAGGAGTTACTGTATGTGTAATTTAATAACAGTATATTTAAAATACCTATGTGACATCTTACATTTCTCTAATATATGAGCTGAAGATGAAAAAATGGGAGATGTCCAGAGTGACTAGAATGTTGGATAGATCAATTTTTTTTTTTTAAATCTTTTAAAATCAAGTAAAATGGAATATATTCTAAAACTTTGTCGATGATAGAAAAATGTGAGAAAATAAATTTATTCCCAACTTTTATGATGACGTGGGATTAAAACAGTCAAAAACCTTTTAAGAAAAACAACTTTTCAAAAGTTACCTTTTCAAAATATTTCATCAAGGAATCGTTTTACATTTATTTTTTATAGAATAAATTTGGAGAATTAGAATATAATTTTCCAATGCACATTAAATAAGATCTACGGATCAAATTTGTTTCATAGAATAAGGTGCCATTTCCTTGTCAAAGTCATTTATAATTTTCTGTAATAAGAGAATAAACAGGAACTCGTTAAAATGAAAGTAATAGAACATATTTTATCATAAAAATAAATAAAAGGCAAAATGAATTAACTTAGCATAGGCATTAGAATAAACAGGTAACCATTATTATAACGGACGATATAAGGTGCTAATATTTTCCCAATCCATGAACCTAAACTCTAATAACATATTGTATTCTGCTGAACCCAATTGAACCATTCCTTCTTTTAGGGACAATTCGATTGGTTGAAACTCCCTTTTTTTTTGCAGTCATTTTTCCGAGAATTCTTCATAACGCATCGAGTTGTGCAGAGATGGACATCACGACATGGATTAATTAGGTCAAATTGTCGATTTATTCCTTAGTAGACTGTGTTGGCCACGACAACCATCAACCAAGAGGAGTTGAATTGGTTGTTTTTAAATGTTTTTAAAAAAAGTTCATTGACAATTAAAATAATTTATGAGATTTTTTGGTGAAAGATGAAGTGATGTTGTCAGTAATAAAATTCTGCAAGATTACGAAGGCAAAAAGTAAAGAAATATAAGGACAAACTCTTGCACACAAGAGTTTATCGTGGTCTGATCACAAGCACTGTGACCAATATGCAATCCTCGTACCATGTCTGAGCCTTTTCACTTTCAATCAAGCTTCACAAGTGCTTCGTAAATGTTAAAACTCAAAGCACTCTTCACCTCAGGACATACCCTTGTACCCTCTCAAAGTTTACAGGGTACTCGGGAGAACTTTATTTAAGAACATTTCTCCTCGAGATACAGAAAACCTAGAGCAAGAGTCTCTCAACTTTTAGGCATACCACCCAAGGATCTCCTACCCTGTTCAAGTTTCATTGGTACATGACAACCTCTGTCGAGTAACATTCTCCTCCAGATACCACATTCTTGAGAAAGAGCCCCTAAGCTTTTACAAACTCCATAACCTAGGATTTCCTACCCTCTATCAAGCTTTACAAGTTCTTAATGAACCTTTACAACATGTTTTCAATGGAGGGTAGAGGTATACAAATGATATCACTTTCTGCAATGAAATATTTTTTGTAGCTTGAGCACTTATACCTCTTCGACAAGATTGGCTCAAGTTATGTCACAAAAGTTTCATGCACAATCAGTGATCGATAGAGAATAAATTCAACGTAGCTCTCTCAATTTGAAATGAGTTCAGAATGAGTATTCATAAGCTTATTGAAAAGTATAGTCGTCGAGCTCATTCTGACAAGCAATAAATGCTCTGAAACTTACTCAACAAATAACCGATTACTGAAATGGGCTAATCGAACAATATCAAATGATAACGGATTTTTGGTCGAGCTTTAATCGACCATTTAAGTTATTAAAGTTTTTCCATGGGTGTTCCAGTAAAGATACAATCGAGTACAAGAATATAATAGTCAGTTATTCAATTTCCCAAAATAGCAACTTGATTAAACTAAACAACTAGATGTCTTTGTAGAGTTAATTCAAATCAGATATAATGATGCTTGTTGAGTACTGCATCGGACATAATTGATTAGGTGAGTTCTGTTTAGTCAGATTAGTTTGATGAAGGCATAAGTAATTGATTATGTTTCCTTTGGAAAACAGATATTCTTGGACATCTCAATAATTGATCACAAGCAACATAATAATCGACTAAACACTTACAATTTTGCATATGATCTTTTGAAACAAGGCATTATCGATTACACGTGGAGGTATAATCGATTAGTTAAGTTTTGTGGCACTCAAAAACGAATATTAAAAAACTAGCTGTCAAAAATTGAATTTTAATAGAGTTTAATTGATTACCATACTTTGGAATTTTTAATCAGAACACTTTGGTAAACATTCCGTATATGTCTTTTGAGAATTGATTAGGCTAGAAAACATTTTTCAAAGTGATTGTGTGCAAATAGTGTTCTATTTTCAACCGATCTACCTTAAAGCTTTGCGAATTAAATTCTTATGACTTTTGACGATAATAACATTAAGTCCATCAATTGGTCTTGAACTCTTTTCAATCTACTCACTATTTTCACTCATTCTTACTTCATAAACAAAACTCATTTCCCTCCTGCACAAGCATTCATGGATGCTTCTGTTGCCTAAGTGACTCCCTGATACTAACGTATTTGAGAGCCTTATGGTCAGTTGAATAATTTTTTTCTTACCAAATCTTAGATTAGTGCATATCATATAAATCATGAAGAAAATGGTTGAAATCCAACACAACAAAATTACTAGAAGTTAAATGCATTGAACATTTATTCCAAAAAACAAAATGTGATAACATACAACGTCTTAAACTTTAGTTTCATCAAGGTGGGATTAATGATTAATACAATCATTCCATATTTGGTTGCTCCTCTGCAAGATTTGGGTTTCTTTTGGTTTGAACTCTGGTGATCTTATAACTAAAATGTATTTTGTCAAGTTGTCATGGCAACGGTAACCCAAGCCATGCACAAGATTGAGGCAACAATCTGTACTAACTGTTTCATTTCCAAAAAATGTTCCAAAGAAGACTTGACTTCCGCAATGTGGATGTAACTTAGCTGCACAATCTTTCAAATATTTTGCATACGATGGTAATGGACTTGGTGCAAAGTTACTTTCAACAGCGGGCCCCTTAGATGATTCAAGAACTTCATTTGAAACTCCTGTTTTAACCAGTAAGGTAGCACTTGCCATAAATATAACAATTAGACATAAGTTGTTGAATGTTGCCATGTCCTGTAGAGTCAATATCTAATTATTGGGTTGCCTATCAAAAAAAATCTAATTATTGGGTATTGAAATGCTTTGTTGATAATAGTAAGTGATTTTTAAAACCATATTTATAGTTTAAAATATAGTCTTAAAAATTCCATTAATGAGTTTTCCTTTAACATTAACGAACAAACAATTAATTAATCACTTGTTTTAAGTTTTAATATGCTTTACTATTTTTAAGTTAATAAACGTTAATGTTTACGTTCACATTATAACTTGCTTCTTTTTTCTCATTTATTTTTTTAAATAAAACAAAAATTTTAAATAATAAATTAAGTTCAAAATTAGAAAAACTGTAGTCATTATGATAGAAATTGTTACCTTGAAATCGTTACATTTAAATTGTACAATTATCAATACAAGTCCAAATCATTATATTGTGAAGATCGATATTTATACAGAACCACAAACAAAATTTATCATATGATTTTCATTTTATTATTTCATTATTGTATTGTTAACTCAATAATAAATGCGTTTTGATAAATTTACTAGTATGTTTTAGATTTTGTTAGTGTGTGTGTGAATCTGAATATTAAAATTTTCCTTATATCTATTGAAAACAATGGCATATTTGATTTGATAATTAGAAAATGTTTTACCAAATATTTAAAAACTAAAAACTAATTAAATATGGAATACCTGTTATTAGTCGAAGTGGGTAAAAACTGTAGCTTTCTTGATTCAAGTGTCATATCTTAGGTGTTACTAGATGTGTGATCGAGTCTAAGAGATACCAATAAAAATTTTAATTCAATGATTTTACAAAAATTAATTTAATAACAGTATATTTAAAATACCTATGTGACATCTTACATTTCTCTAAAATATGAGCTGAAGAAGAAAAAATGGGAGATGTCCAGAGTGACTACAATGTTGGATGGATCAATTTAAAAAATTTTAAAAAAATATCTTTTAAAAACAAGTAAAATGGAATATATTCTAAAACTTTGTCGACGATATAAAAATGTGAGCAAATTAGCTTATTCCCAACTATATGATGATGTGATTAAAATAGTCAAAAACCTTTTAAGAAAAATAACTTTTCAAAAGTTACCTTTTCAAAATATACCATCAAGGAATCGATTTACATTTTATTTTTTATAGAATAAATTTGAAGAATTAGAATATAATTTTCCAATGCACATTAAATATGATCTAAGGATCAAATTTGTTTCACAGAATAAGGTGCTATTTCCTTGTCAAAGTCATTTATAATTTTCTGTAATAAGCAAATAAACAGGAACTCGTTAAAATGAAAGTAATAAAACATATTTTATCATAAAAATAAATAAAAGGCAATTTGAATTAATTTAGCATAGGCATTAGAATAAACAGGTAACCATTATTATAACGGACGATATAAGGTGCTAACATTTTCCCAATCCATGAACCTAAACTCCAAATATTTCACTATCAATCAAGCTTCACAAGTGCTTCGTAAATCTTTAAAATCTAAGCACTTTTATCCTCAGGACATACCCTTGTACACGAGCCTCTAAGCATTTAGGATCACACCCAAGAAACGCCTACCCTCTCCAAGTTTACCGGGTACTCGGGAGAACTTTATTCAAGAACATTTCTCCTCAGTATACAGAAACCCTTGAGCAAGAGCCTCTCAACTTTTAGGCATACCACCCAAGAATCGCCTACCCTATTCAAGTTTCATTGGTACATGACAACCTCTGTCGAGCAACTTTCTCCTCCAGATACCACACTCTTGAGAAAGAGCCCCTAAGCTTTTACAAGTTCTTAATGAACCTTTACAAAATATTTTTAATGAAGGGCAGAAGTATACCAATGATTTCACTTTTTGCAATGAGATATTTTTGCAGCTTGAGCACTTATACCTCTTCGACAAGATTGGCTCAAGATATGTCTCAAAAGTTTCATGCACAATCAGTGATGGATAGAGAAGAAATTCAACATAGTTCTCTCAATTTGAAATGAGTTTAGAATGAGTATTCATAAGCTTATTTAAAAGGATAGCCGCCGAGCTCATTTTGACACCCAATAAATGCTCTGAAACTTACTCGACAATTAATCGATTACTAAAATGGTCTAATCGACCATTATCAAATGATAACGTATTTTTGGTAGAGCTTTAATCGATCATGTAAGTTATAAAAGTTTGTCCATGGGTGTTCCAGTAAAGATACAATCGAGTACAAGAATATAATAGTCAGTTATTCAATTTCTCAAAAAAGCAACTCGATTAAAATAAACAACTAGATGTCTTTGGAGAGTTAATTCAAATCAGATATAATGATGCTTGTTGAGTACTGCATCGGATATAATTGATTAGTTGAACTCTGTTTAGGCAGATTAGTGTGATGAAGGCATAAGTAATTGATTACACAATCACTAGTGCAGGAAGCACTTTTTACGTCAAGTAAAAGTGCTTTATAATGTCTGAAAAAAGCCTGACGTTATTCGAGTAGACGTTAAAAGTGTAACTTTTAACGTCTGTTTAAACTAACGTAAAAGTTCACATTTAACGTCAGTTATTTAATATAACTGACGGTAAATCTGCTACTTATAATGTCTGTTGTTTTAAACAACAGACGTTATAAGTTCTTTTTTTAAATGACTTTAAACGTCAGTTTGTGGCTTCGGTTTTGAACTAACCAAAAAAAATTGTTAACAGAAAGCACCTAGAGGATAAGAGAGATGTTCTTGCAAAGAATAAACCCATAAAAAAAATAAAATGAACCCAAAAAGTTTCGATAACAGAAAGCATCAAATGTTACAAACCATAAACAAAAACAAACCGTGAACAAAAAACAAGAAAGTTTGGAACTTTAAAGAAAAAGTAGGAAGTTTCTTCACAGATCTTCATTTGTATGTCTTCTTCTTAGCAGATCTAGTCCCTTCTTCGAAGATCTGACCCCTTCGCTCGCAGATCTGGTCCCTTCGTTTGCAATCTTCTTTTTCGCAAATCTGCCTTCATTCGCAATCTTCTTTTTCGCTATCTTCCTTTTCACAGATCGAAGAATGAAATGAATAAGGTTTAAGACTTGATTCAGGGAGGATTAGGAAGAGAAGGAACAAAAAAGGAGGCGGAGAGAGGCACTGCTACGACTGCGCTAGGGTTTCAGAAGTGAAGGGAGAAACTTGAATGAAATGAGAGTGAGAGTGTTAATGTTATTATGATATGGTTTCTGAATTGAAGGCTGTGAACACTTTGTGAATTGGTTGGACCGGTTAAAGTGACTCCCATCACTTTTAACGTCAGTTGTTTAAACAACCGACATTAAAAGTGATTTAAGTGAACCTGATAATTACGGTTCTGCCACCGCCTCCTTTGTTATGTCTCATTTTTGGTTAACAGACGTGTACCCTTCTCGTTTATTGCATATTTTCCACTAGTGAATTTTTTTAAACATAATTGGTTTGAAAAGGCATCATTATAATGCAAGACATCCTAGCTATGTTGGCACCTCAAGCATTATCCATCATTTGCAGCATACCAAAAATATTATTTAAAAAAGGGAAAACAAAAGAGAATACGAAAAACATGGGGGGCATAAACCTGACCCATGAGCAATCATCTAAATATATAATTGGGTAAACCCAATCTAATCCAAAAAAAAAAAAAATTCAGCTTGGAGAAAAAAAGGAATAGAGTTCCACCAAGAGAGGCCATTACAAGAAGTACCAAAATTGGCTACCAAATCCGCACAAGTATTACCTTCTCTAAATATATGAGAAAATAAAATAAAATTCATCTTCCTAACTACAGATAGAGTATTCAACCACCGGTTTCTTAAGATCCAAGGGACTATGGAAAGGGAAGAGAAAGCAAGAATGACCAATAATGAATCACATTCCAACCATAAGTGATGCCATCCCCTTGCAAAACCAGTTTCAATTGTAAAAATAGCTCCCATGAACTCAGCATTTTGGGCAAAAGAGGTTCCAATGTTAAGGGAGAAGCAACCAACCACAACAGCTGACTTGTCCCTGAAGATTCCTCCACAAGCTACTGCCCCTGGAGCACCTAAGGCTAAGCCATCATTGTTGCACTTAATCCAATTGAAGCTTGGAGCCTTCCAAACAACTTCAACCACAAAAGAAGCTTTTGGAAAATTTGGGGCAATAGAAAAGCACTGTAGGATCTTGTTCTCAAAAGCATAATTATATGAGCAGCTTTTGGACAAAGAGCCAGCCAGGGAAATGGCAGACTTGGCCAATTTGATAGCACCCTGCAAGGAGATTGTTCTACCTTCAAATCGGGCAGAGTTTCTACTATGCCAGATGGACTATGCTATGCTTGCAATTCCTGAGATGAAAACATCTTTAAGGTGTGGACTTAGACTCCGCTGCAATGGAGCCAGGACTGTGAAAACTGAGTCAAGGACCATATGAGTGGAAATGCAAGTGCTTAACCAACTCCACATTTTCCTGGCAAAACTGGACTTAAAGAAAAGGTGTTCGGTTGTTTCATACTCCTTATGGCACAAGCAGCAGATAGAGACTATAAAACAGCCTTTTCCCAGAGATTATCATTTGTAGGTAGGCAGTTGTTAATGATTCTACAAATTAACAAGGACCTAGATGGAGGGACAGCAGAACACCAAAGCTATTTACTCCAAGTAACTTCAGGGCCCGAAGGATAGAGCATAAGGAGAGCATCTTTTATAGATAGAGCACCAGAATTGGAACCGGACCAGATTAGTTTATCAGGGATAGGGTCTCCAGGAATGACATAATTTGCAATCTCAGTAGCAAACACACTAGATTTATGAAGCAACGGATCAGGAATAGCTAGTTTGCCATTGACAATGAAGTCTTTCATCTTGCAATGGAGCAAGTGATGGATATTGTTATTAATTTGAAGCAAATCAGCAACAGGTTTACTTAGCCAAGGATCAAGCCAGAAATTAGTTCCATTGCCATCACCAATGATCCATTTGCAGTTATCCAGAACAGTGCCAATAAAAGGCTTCAGACCAAGCCAAATAGAAGAAGCAATATGAAGATTAGAGAACTTGTTTTTGACATACACTCTGGACTTAAGGAGCATGTCCCATTGGTTATTATAAGAAACCAGCTTCCAGCATAATTTTAGAAGGGCGGACTTGTTGAGACTGAAAAGGGATTTGATGCCTAGCCCTCCAACTTCTTTAGTCACACAAACCTTGGTCCAAGAAGCAGCAGTCACCTTTCTAACAAGGACATCTCCAGACCAAATAAAATTCTTAATCCATCTCTCCATCATTTTAACAAGGGATGAAGGCCAAGCATAGATATGGAAAGAGTGCAAGAGTATGCTATTAATAACTGACTGAACAAGCTGCACCCTTCCCATAATTGAGAGCAATGCACCTTTCCAAGAGGAGAGTTTATGTTTGATTCTGTCAGCAATAGGGAGTAAGTGCATTTTCCTAGGCTTTCCATTGAACAAAGGGACCCCAAGATAGACAAAGGGGAGCTGGCCAAAACCTAAACCAAGAATGCTGGTAATAAAGTTAATTATGTTTACAGGAACTGAACCATTGTAAATCTTGGACTTTTCCTTGCTAATGTATTGACCAGAAGTACTACTGTATTTGTAGAACAGATCCATTAGAGCTTGCATATTTCTTTTGCTGCCCTTGCAGAAAATAAGAAGATCATCAGCATACATGACATGAGTAGGGACTGTATAGCCTCTAGGACTAGACATGGGGGTGAGTTAGCCATTTTTAACCAATTGAGCAATAGCTCTACTCAGGACATCTTCAACTATACAAAAGTGAAGTGGGGAAAGAGGGTCCCCTTGTCTCACCCCTCTTGTACATGAAAAGAAACCAACAACATGTCCATTCACCAGAATAGAGACCTTTGCAGACTTAAGGATTGCTTTTATCCAGTTGCAAAAAATAGAATTGAAGCCAAAAGCTTGCAGAGACTTGAGAAGGAAGTCTCAATCCAAGGTATCAAAGGCCTTTTTGATGTCAATTTTTAAAGCAACATTCCCTCCAAAGCATTTCTTATCTAGCAAGTTAACTGCCTCTGAAGCAACACCAATGCAATCAGTGATCTCTCTCCCTTTAATAAAACCCCTTTGATGTTGAGAAAGGGTCTTGGGGGCAATGGAGGCCAATCTATCAGCAAGAATCTTAGTAATAATCTTGAATTGGAAATTTGCAAGTGCAATGGGTCTGAATTGGGAAATGGCATCAGTATTGGGAGACTTAGGCACTAAAACCACCGCATTGGAATTCATATTTGGTAGAAGCCACCCATGTTTAAAAAACTAAGAAACAGCACAGAAGACATCATGTCCTACTATATCCCAAAAATTTTGGAAAAAGAAGCCCCTAAAACCATCAGGGTCAGGGGCTTCATTTGCATTTATGCTAAAAACAACATGCTTTACTTCTTCACAGGTTGGCATGGCTGTTAATATCCTATTTTCAAACTCAGACTATAGGTTCAACCACTTCTTCAATTAGGCCATTATCTATGCAAGAGTTGGAAGAAGTAAATAGGTTTTGATAATAGCTTAGAACATGTGTTTCAATGTCCTGCTGCTTATCCCAAACAGTGTCTCCATCCTTCAATAAAGAGATTCTCCTGGCAGCATGTCTAGCTTTAGCAAGTCTATGGAAAAAAGATGTATTTATGTCTCCATTTGTGTGCCAATCCACCCTAGCCTTTTCTTTCCAAAATAAATCCTGAACATGAAGGGCTTTACAATATTCAAGCTGAGCAGTCTCCTCTTGAACCAGAAGATCATGAGAGCAACCAGCAGATTCAATCTTATCCTGAATGGCTTTTAAGTTTTGCAAAGCATCATCAACCTGTTTGTGAACATCACCAAATTTCTCTTTGTTCCAGACCCTAAGGACTAGCTTTAAATTCTTCAGTTTTTGAGACAAAACAAAGGGCAGCCAACCACCTCTTTCTTCCACAATCAACTATGACAACATGACAATCCTTGTGAGAGGCCCACATTCTTAAGAATTTGAAAGATGAGCTGAATGTTTCAATGTCTTTCTGCAGCTTTAGAAGGATGGGGAAACGATCAGAGCTGCTTCTAGGGAGAGTGCAGTAAACTGTGCTATTCCTGAAGGACATCCAATCTTCATTACAAATCACTCTATCTAGCCTTCTTTGAATTAAGGTTGCACCTCTTCTTTTGTTAGTCCAAGTGAATTCAGCCCCTACAATTGGCAAGTGAAGCAACTGATTTGCATTAGACCAAGTGAGAAATTCATTACAAGAAACTCTAGATGGAGAGCCTCTTCCTTTATGCTTACTAGCACCAATCACTGCATTAAAGTCACTAATACATCCCCAAGGACCATTGAAAAACTGACTCAGCTAAGTGAGCTCATGCCAAAGAGTCCTTCTAGCTGAATGAGTTGTTGCATCATATATAGTAGATAGGAAAATCACTTGATTTTCCCATTGAACAAAAAACGTTACCTGCTGAGCTGAAGCAGAAACCACAGTACGATTCATAGGCATAGAGCAGATGCACCATAAATTAGGAGCTAGGGATTCTTTATTGTTAGTAGGAAAGACTTTTAACTTTAACTTAGACCAGTAGAAAACAAGAAAGTTACTTGAATCCATCCACGATTCATCTGTCAAAACTATATAAGGCTTATTGCTAATAATCATATTTCTTAAGACTAGCCTTGTATCAGGGTTAGATATACCTCTTGCATTCCAGAAGAGCACATTCATTTGGAAACAGTAGAGAGGCCTGCTTTGGACCTTATAGTTCTGGGAACAACATGATTAACCTGCTTTTTTTGTTTCTTCTTTAATTTCTTGGCCTGAGATTTAGATATCACCTTGTTAAAGCCATCAGCCTCCAAGTCATTATTAACCACAGTTTTATCATTTGGTGAAGTATTATCATCATTGTCCCTTGCAATCTCCAACATATTCTGCCAGAATTTTCCAACTATAGCAACCTCCTTTTGAACTTGAGGGGCAGTAGGTGCATTATTACTAGGAGTTGCTCCAGTAGTGCTATCGGAAGTACCAGTATTGACTGATCCAACCAGGTTTTCCAATGGAGATTCTGGGACCACATCATTCCTAAAATCTTGGACATTATCCAAATCCATCATGGTTTCATCATACATAGTCTCTATTGAATCTGCATCATCATCCGAGGCATCATCCTCAACATCCTCACCCGAGGCATTATTCTCCACCACATCAATTCCTTGAGGGTTATTCAAGGCATCCAGATAAGATCTTTTCCCAGCACTCGAGCTAGGATCAACATCAATTACCAAGTCAGGTCCATGCACAAGATCCATGCTGCGAGCTTTAGGAATTGAATCATAATTGTTGCTATTAGAGCAACCTGATTTATCAGGCTGAACAGGAGGGGTATTACCAATGATAATCTATTTTCCTTTCACAGAAGGTTTTTTCAATTGTTGAACTATCCCATTAGAAGGACTATGCTGCTGCAAGTTTGCACCATTATCAAGAGTGCCATTGTTAGCATTTTGTTGCTTAGGGACATAAATTTTCCTGTGTCGAGTTTCCTGATCTGTTCCATCTTTATGGAGAATCTTGTTGTTGGACTTAAGACAATTAGCCACAGAGTGACCAATTAATTGACAAGTTGAGCAGAACTCTGGCAATTTTTCATAATCCAAATAGGCAAAAAATGTGAAATCATCTCTCTCAATTAGGATTTTCGATCTCAAATTTTTTCTTTAAATCAAGATCCACTATCACTCTTGCAAAGTGACCAAAGGATTTCCTACTAGTAGCTTCATCAAGGCAAATTGGCACCCTAATACCACCTGCTATAGTGAAGCGAATCTTGGGATGCCAGTATTCTTGTGGAATCCCATAAAATCTAACTCATATTTGAGCGGTTGATTGCTGATAGTGTGATTTTACATGATGTTTGTTGTACACTTTTGCATGCATTTTTCATATTGATTAGGCATTCTTTAGTTGAGTTTTATTAGATTTTCCCTTGGAATGGGTGAAGCGGTTTCTGTGTGTTGTTTTGCAGAAATTGAAGGAAAACTGTGCATATTTGGCTATTATGAAGATTGGATGAATTTGGAGCTTGAAAAGAGAAGAAATTGAGCCAAGCAGAATACTGAAGATTCGCCCCGCGAAACTGGATTCGCCTCGCGACCCTGAAAGCTGACTGTTCCAGAAACTACAAGTCTTTCTGGTTCGCCCCGCGAACCTAGTCTCGCCTCGTGAGTCTGGAAACCAGAAGCCATCACGCCCAGCCCCTGATGCTCCTCACGGGCATATTGGAGAAGAAATTTATGGCCTCGCGTCGCGATCAGTGGCTCGCCCCGCGAGAGTTCAGGAATGTGAAACAACAGATTTTTAGCTTTCGCCTCGTGAGAGTACATTCGCCTCACGAGCGAGCGCAGAACAGATTGGTATAAGTTGCTGTTTTAGGACAGTTTTGGAGGCAGACTTGGAGGCTGCGGCTGGAAGAGGGTTTCAAGCCCTGAAGGGGTGTTTTCCTTGCTCTGGGACTGAAAGAAGATTGGAGGATGCTTCTTTGAAGTTTGCTTCATCCCTTCTCTCTTTCTCTTTGTATTCTCTGTATTCTCTTTTTATGAGTAGTTAAATCCCTGTTGTTGGGATTAGATGTAGCCAAACTGATTGATTATGTATTTATCTTGACTGATTATTCTATGTTCATGTCTTCATATTAGTGATTAATTTTCTGTGCTTAATGCTTGTTGTGGCTAGCACCCCTATGACTCGATTTGTGTTTTAGTATGTAATGGAGACGCTCATATTAGAACCGGAATTGAATTTAATCACCTAGTAACCCTTACATCTAGAGATGGAGTTTGGTTTGCTAGTAATCGCGTAATCCTTAATCCTAATGCAATTTCATTAATCTAGGCCACCTAAGAGATTAGGGTCTATTAGTGGAATTAGGCTCTTGTCATCCGAGAGATCGGGGCTTGATTAGTTTAGTGGATTGATTTTAATATCTGAAGCATGAATGGGAGGTATATAGTCCTGATAGTACATGAGATAGAGGTTTGGTGAAGTCTGGTCCCAACATATCATTTCTGCACTCCAAGTGTTCGATAAAAAGACAAAAAGATTTTATTTCTTTTCTTTTGTTTATTTTGAATTCTCTTGATTTCTCTGTTTAGTCTAGATAGTTGTTGAGTTTGTGAATTGGTAGTTGACATCCAATCCCCGTGGATACGATAAACCGGTCTTACCACCGTATTACTTGCACGACTGGGTATACTTGCCCAGAGTCGTCAACAAGTTTTTGGCGCCGTTGCCGGGGATTGGTTTTGCCAATATCATTAGTAACAGAGGAGGCACCAAATTTAGACATTTTAATTATTTTTACTTTTCTGTATATATTTGATCTTTTTGTTTTGAGTTTTGTTTGTACAAGGTGATGCAACAAATGGAGACTTATTACTTTCCCACCTTGGACGGTGTTACAAAATACCACTTTGGGCCTAATGTAGTCTTGGGAGACTACGGGCTCTGGGGACGTCACTGCCCTCATGCACAAGCTTATAGTGTGATAATGAAGCATGAGGAAGAATGGGAATGGAAGGAGCAAACACCGTTGAAAGCTGCTCTAGAGCAATATTCCCAAGAACTATCCGCCTCAGAGGCCAAGGCAAGAGCCAACTGTGACAATATAGAAACCGTGAAGCAGAACTTCAAAATGCAAGTTGAGGAGATTTGCAAACAATTAGAACAAGAGTCACATGCAGCACAAATTGAGCAAAATCTGGTTTGGGGGATAGTTCAAGATGAAGACGAAGTGGTAGAGGATTCCACCATGCTTGCTAAGGAATCTGAATTTTCTGCATTGGACAAATATGTCGGCTTGCATGCATGTGTGGACATTGGTAAATTAACCCCTTCCATTTGTCTGTCAACCTTCCTGGTGCAAATGCCATTTGACCCGCTAGGAAGTGAGTGCCTTATTATAGTTGAAGAGGTCAATGGTGCTTTTACACACTGGCTGGGTGGAGTTGAAGATAAAGTTATTCTACTGCTACAATCTCCACTCCAAATACCATTTGATCCGGGAGGAGGATCTTAGAATGTCAAGCTAGTGACGTTAAAGAAGCGCTTCTTGGGAGGCAACCCAAGTTTCTTAACTCTTCTCTTTAGTTGTTTCATTTTCTTAATAGTTTTGTTTTTGCTTTAACCTCTTGAATAATTTGAGAAGCTCAAGAGGAAAATAATAAATTGTCAATTGCCAAGTGTTTGAAGGGTAATAAGGAAGGAAGGGAGAGCAAGAAGACAAGGAGACATCAAAAGGGGCAGAGAAAAAAACAAAGCCAACACCCACTACCGCCTTGGTAAGCCGTTCCAATTTTTTTTTTGTTTTATTTTATTTTATTTTTCTTTCCTTTCTCCAACTTGATTGTTTACATTGGGGACAATGTAAATTTTTAAGCTTGGGGTAGGGGTATTTTGCATTTGCATTTTGCATGTTGCATTCATATAGTTTTGCATGATAGCTTTGCATATTCACATTATTAGATTGCCCTTGCTTAGATTTTGTATCCAATTGTGAGAACTAAGTGCCAAATAATTTGTGATAGTGAATTGTTGAACCCAATTTGTTATTCTTGTGATTTGGCTGCAAATGAAAATGTTTGAGGTAATCTTGGATAGTTGATAATTAGCATCTGGTTCTGAGGATTTGTGTTTTTCATTGATTCTGAACTAAAATGTGAGATTTTGAGCCAAAGGGGTACTCACAAAATTTTACCCCATTCTTTGTGTTAGAGTGTTATTCCTCTTGGTTTGTTATTCTCTAGAACTTGACTTGAAACCATTTTGAAGCTTGAAAATTTTTGAAAACATTTTTGAAAATGATTGAGGCAATAGGTATTTTTCTGGCCTTCTGAGCTTTGAATGACTAGTTGCTACCCCTTAGTTGCCCAATTTTGAGCCTGAAAGAATAAAATACTTGTCCTGGTACCCTGAAATGTTTTGATAACTATGTTTGATAAGGGACCTTCTAAAGTATTACAAAAGGGTAAAAAGGTAGTTGAAAGTTTGGGAAAAGAATCAGAAAAAATAATTCTCTTGATTTGAAAATTCTTCCCTTCTCCAAATAAAAGTAAAAGAAAAAAAAAAGGAAAACAAATAGAGAAGGGGAAGACAAAAAGAAAAAGAAAAAAAAAAAGAAAGAAAAGAAAGGTGGAAAAATGAATTGAAAACCCAAGAAGGTATTTTAGAAGGTCATGTTTGCAATGCTTGATGTTTATGTAGCCTTTTGAAATGTCCTTTTCTTGTTATCCCCACCTAACAATTAAATCCCATGGCCATGTTACAACCAAAGAAAAGACCTCTTGATTCTAATTTGTTTTCATTAATAAAGTAGAGATTTGGTTGATAGTCAAGCCTATGGTAGGATTCATTCCTTGAGGAAAATTGAGTGAAATGTCTTATCCCCTAAACACTTGAGTGGTGAGGAAGAGAGCCAAGAAAATGAACAAGCTTGGGGTGAGCTTCAAGTGAGAAAGAGTACCCAAATCAGTGAGAACATGAGTCTAAGGAACCTAAGCCTCTAATTGGACTTGAATTGATTGTCTCTTGCTGAATTGTTTGAATTGCCTATTACTTGGATTATTTACTCGGGTTCTTAATTCACTGTCCATGTTCTGTTTATTCTACTGGCCTTAGTGATTGCTTGAGGACAAGCAATTGAATAAGCTTGGGGTGATTTGATAGTGTGATTTTACATGATGTTTGTTGTACACTTTTGCATGCATTTTTCATATTGATTAGGCATTCTTAGTTTGATTTTTATTAGATTTTCCCTTGGAATGGGTGAAGCGGTTTCTGTGTGTTGTTTTGCAGAAATTGAAGGAAAACTGTGCATATTTGGCTATTATGAAGCTTGGATGAATTTGGAGCTTGAAAAGAGAAGAAATTGAGCCAAGCAGAATACTGAAGATTCACCCCGCGAAACTGGATTCGCCTCGCGACCCTGAAAGCTGACTGTTCCAGAAACTACAAGTCTTTCTGGTTCGTCCCGCGAACCTAGTCTCGCCTCGCGAGTCTGGAAACCAGAAGCCATCACGCCCAGCCCCTGATGCTCCTCACGGGCATATTGGAGAAGAAATTTATGGCCTCGCGTCACGATCAGTGGCTCGCCCCGCGAGAGTTCAGGAATGTGAAACAGCAGATTTTTAGCTTTCGCCTCGCGAGAGTACATTCGCCTCGCGAGAGAGCGCAGAACAGATTGGTATATGTTGCTGTTTTAGGACAGTTTTGGAGGCAGACTTGGAGGCTGCGGCTGGAAGAGGGTTTCAAGCCCTGAAGGGGTGTTTTCCTTGCTCTGGGACTGAAAGAAGATTGGAGGATGCTTCTATGGAGTTTGCTTCATCCCTTCTCTCTTTCTCTTTGTATTCTCTGTATTCTCTTTTTATGAGTAGTTAAATCCCTGTTGTTGGGATTAGATGTAGCCAAACTGATTGATTATGTATTTATCTTGACTGATTATTCTATGTTCATGTCTTCATATTAGTGATTAATTTTCTGTGCTTAATGCTTGTTGTGGCTAGCACCCCTATGACTCGATTTGTGTTTTAGTAAATAATGGAGACGTTCATATTAGAACCGGAATTGAATTTAATCACCTAGTAACCCTTACATCTAGAGATGGAGTTTGGTTTGCTAGTAATCGCGTAATCCTTAATCCTAATGCAATTTCATTAATCTAGGCCACCTAAGAGATTAGGGTCTATTAGTGGAATTAGGCTCTTGTCATCCGAGAGATCGGGGCTTGAGTAGTTTAGTGGATTGATTTTAATATCTGAAGCATGAATGGGAGGTATCTAGTCCTGATAGTACATGATATAGAGGTTTGGTGAAGTCTGGTCCCAACATATCATTTCTGCACTCCATGTGTTCGATAAAAAGACAAAAAGATTTTATTTCTTTTCTTTTGTTTATTTTGAATTCTCTTGATTTCTCTGTTTAGTCTAGATAGTTGTTGAGTTTGTGAATTGGTAGTTGACATCCAATCCCCGTGGATACGATAAACCGGTCTTAGGGCGAGCCACTGATCGCGACGCGAGGCCATAAATTTCTTCTCCAATATGCCCGTGAGGAGCATCAGGGGCTGGGCGTGATGGCTTCTGGTTTCCAGACTCGCGAGGCGAGACTAGGTTCGCGGGGCGAACCAGAAAGACTTGTAGTTTCTGGAACAGTCAGCTTTCAGGGTCGCGAGGCGAATCCAGTTTCGCGGGGCGAATCTTCAGTATTCTGCTTGGCTCAATTTCTTCTCTTTTCAAGCTCCAAATTCATCCAAGCTTCATAATAGCCAAATATGCACAGTTTTCCTTCAATTTCTGCAAAACAACACACAGAAACCGCTTCACCCATTCCAAGGGAAAATCTAATAAAAATCAAACTAAGAATGCCTAATCAATATGAAAAATGCATGCAAAAGTGTACAACAAACATCATGTAAAATCACACTATCAATTGCTTTAAGGAGTAAGTATCGAAATCCTTTGTCCATGAGAATATCCTAAGGCTCCCTGAATCAAGATTCCAGAGTCCCACTGCCAAGACACTTCTATGTTCTTCTAAAGAGGAGAAAGAGAATTCATAGAACCCTCTTCCCAATGATATGATCTTCCAAGGGCCGATTTTGCTCCATAAGGATTGTAGCTTACATCGCATGTCATCAACTTTCATAGGACCGATGCCATTTGATAATAATAGACGACCATGCAAGTGGTTCTTGCAGCTCTCTAAGCTCGCAAGGTATTCATTCTGAGGAATCTTGATATTGAGTTAATCCGCTTTGATGCATAGTTTAGGGAGTTGGCTCTCAGGAACCGCACAAGAATTGCTTAAGGCTTGCACAAAAGACTTTGATTGAATAAGGGCTTTGGAATTGGAAACAACATTTGGAGTGAGAGGAGAGGAGGAAGAAGAAGAAAGTTCAGGGAAGAGGAACCTCCAAGAAAAATCTGAGGAGATTGCCATGATCAAGGAGGTGCCTTGGACTGCAAGAAAGATCAAAACCCTAGCATAGCATTGGAAGGCCCAAAAAACACTAGTATCTTAGAATACCACATGAATCAAGTAAAAGGTCCACATGAACCAAGTAATTTGTTATCTGTTTTCCAAAGTAATTGATTAGGTTTCCTTTGGAAAACAGATAATCTTGGACATCTCAATAATTGTCACAAGCAACATAATAATCGATTAAACGCCTACAGTTTTGTATATGATCTTTTGAAACAAGGCATAATCAATTACACATGGAGGTATAATCGATTAGTTAAGTTTTGTGGCATCAAAAATGAATTTTCAAAAACTAGCTGTCAAAAATTGAATTTCAGTAGTTTAATTGATTACCATACTTTGGAATTTTTAATCAAAATACTTTGGTAAACGTTTCGTATATGTCTTTTGAGAATTGATAAGGCTAGAAAACATTTTTCAAAGTGATTGTGTGCAAATAGTGTTCTATTTTGAACCAATCTACCTTAAAGCTTTGCGAATTAAATTCATATGACTTTTGACGATAATATCATTAACTCCATCAACTGGTCTTGAAACTCTTTTCAATCTACTCACTATTTTGGCTCATTCTTACTTCAAAAGGAAAACTCACGTCCCTCCTGCACAAGCATTCACAGATTCTTCTGTTGCCTAAGTGACTCCCTGATACTAACGTATTTGAGAGGCTTACGCTCAGTCGAATAAATTTATTTTATACCAAATCTTAGATTAGTGCATATGGTATAAATCATGAAGAAAATGGTTGAAATCCAACACAATAAAATTACTAGAAGTTAAATGCATTGAACATTTATTCCAAAAAACATAATGTGATAACATACAACTTCTTAAACTTTAGTTTCATCAAGGTGGGATTAATGATTAATACAATCATTCCATATTTGGTTGCTCCACTACAATATTTGGGTTTCTTTTGGTTTGAACTCTGGTGATCTTATAACTAAAATGTATTTTGTCAAGCTGTCATGGCAACAGTAACCCAAGCCATGCACAAGATTAAGGTAACAATATGTACTAACTGTTTCATTCAAGAACTTCATATGAAACTCCTGTTCTAACCAATAAGGTAGCACTTGCCATAAATACAACAATTAGAAATAAGTTGTTGAATGTTGCCATGACTTGTAGAGTTAATATCTAATTATTGGGTATTGAAATGCTTTGTTGATAATAGTAAGTGATTTTTAAGACTATATTTATAGTTGAAAATGTAACACCCCCTTGGGCATTACTTCGTGAACACATGCAGAAATAAAATAAAAAGTAATTTGTTGGTTGCTTTCGGAAATTTATTTACTTTAAGTCATTAAAATTTGGGTATAAATTTTTTTCTTTCGACAAACTTCTAAAAAGTGATACATACCTCACAATAGTGAAACCATATTTTACTCAACAACACACATAAACTGAATTGATTCATAAATCAAACCACGATAAAATATAAGTTTTTCTGAAATTGTTGTCATTACTGAAATTCCAAACCATACCAGTTTTTTTCAAAATCACCTATATCGACTTTTCTCAAAGTATACACAATCCAAAGAAAATATCCTAAGCTAGTCACCCACAATACATTTGCTGGAAAGAACTCCGTAGTTCTCACCACTATTACCAACCTCTTCAAGGATCGGGATTAATATCCCCAAGCGAGGTTAGGAACTCCTCTGCACCATATATATGTACTCGTGTAACAAGGTACAACAGTAAAACCAGAAAACAGATATATGCAAGGGTGAGATACCAATATATGGATTTGATCACGATAACTACATGCACGACACACAAACATCATATAACATGTATAGCTATAACAACATAGCTGTTCAAAAATAAACAATTAGTTTATCAAGGGGTTTCATACCCGTCAGTCATCATCATTTTTAAAAGCATGACACTTCAATATTCACCATCTAAAATTAGTATTTAATCTACGGAGATTCACTCACCAAATAAATGAGCTGATCAAGCTCTCTTTGCCAAATAAGACATACCGGATTTTTGAACCATAATACTGTCCAAAACGAGGCACAATGGTTACTATTTATAGTATATGGTTTCATTGTCCATCAAGGCACAATGATTCAACATCATGAATACTTGCCATCAAGAATTCAAGTACAAATGCATAGGCGCATCTGCCCCAAAAATGCATGTAAAACATTTTGATCACGTCATTTTCTTTGTGTTCATTCTTTCCTTGTCGAAGCTCAACGGCTCACGACCAACCCAACTTTTAAACATTTAAGTTTATCATCCATTTCAATAAAAAGGACTCCTGGTCCAAATGTACAAATCACGAAATCTAGACCGATGCACCAGTCTTAGATACGTAGATTTTAGTGCACAAAAATTAATACAATGTTTTATAGGACACACAGTCCACAACTACAGCTTTAGGACACATAGTCCACAACTTCATATGTATGACACACAGCCCATAATCTCACCTTTAGGACACACAATCCACATCATAGAACACTAAAATCCAGAAGTCTCGGCCACTAGGTCCGTATTTCATGTTTAAAATTATTTTCATTCTGTGAAACACAAATCCAAAACAAAATTCCACAACTTATCCAAGTTGTTGGAAATAACTCCGCTGAGAAAAATTCATTTACAGAAAATCCTTTCTGTTTGAAATTCATTTACAAAACCATCAAGTCATAGAGACATCCATTTTCTTTTGGAAACTCCTTTGTCCGAAACAAAATCAAATCCTTGTAAAATCATTTACAACACATTTCTATACCAAATAATAAAATTGCTCCTCATAATTTTCGTCTTCAAATACTTTTCTAAAGTATTTTTTGTTGGAAATAAAGTCATTTATAAATCAAATGATTTTCTCTTTTACAAAAAGTTCTTCATAATCACTGTTAAAATATCCTTGACACTTAAATTTCTTGGAATAACTTTTCATCTTATTTTTGAATTTATTTTGAAAAAGGTAACGTGACTGAAATATTTTCAATATGTTTCTTCCACTTCGATAATTCAAATCCTTTAAATTTCTCCTCAAGCTTTTTCAAAGCTTTTATCATTAATTTAGTTGAGTACTGACCACTGTCAGGCTTCTCAGTCAATCAACCAACCAACAGATAATCCATACATAGCAAATATCCATACATCACATATCTAATCATGCTTTCTTAGAAAACATTAAAACCACATAACAGTCATATAACAACTTAATTTAACACCACACATCACAACAGATAAACTCACATACGACACACAGATAGCATGCAGTTACCGAAAATCCCTTAGGCAACCTCCCCTTATCTATAGCAGAAGAACTAAAGATCAGTCTTTTGATGTCCCAACATTTAGTTTCCTTCACAACGAAGTAGCATCCGATTACACCTCAACTGACATCCTGACATGATGCTCCGGATTAATTTGACACTTTGCCATGCACTTAAGAAACTCTGAGACAGCTCCAACCATTTAACCTCTTCTCCTTCAACTATGGCAGTCACATCCACATAGATGGAAAGTCGGCCATCATCATAACCAATATCCAACACAATACAAATCAGAACTTATCATCACAAAATATAAGTTTGTACAACTTAAATAATTGATTCAACTAAGGAAACAATATTTGTTTTTCACTTAAAAACCGATTGAGGTTATAGAGTTCACTAGGAATTTGGGAAAAGCCAATTTTGATCAAATCAATAAGAAATTAGGCTAGGGGATCATAAATTAACAACTTTAATTACATTAAAACATAATCAAATTTGAGAAATCAACATAATTTGACTAATGTTTCAAATTAGGAAATTTAGGGTTTTAGTGAAATTGGGGAAAATGAGATTTGCTCACAAATGTGAAATCGATTTGTCAGAACATCAATTAACAGTCCCAATTTCATAGATACATAGTTAATTTTACAAAAACCTAACCAATTTCAATTAAAATCAAATTGGGGCTTTAGGGTTCATAACATAAATTGGGGAAAATCCAATCTACTTAAAGAATGATGAAATTGATTTAGGGAAGCACTAATTGACTACCTCAATTGCATAAAATACGGTTCAATTTTAAAATTGGAAACTGAATTCAAGAGGCTAGGGTTAGGGTTTTGCAACTGATTTGGGGATTCTTAAAATTGAAACACAATAGGTGGTTTTCACTCACCCATATAAGGAAGAAGATGAACTTGTCGTAGTGTTGTGATGCTCCTCGCGGCGGCATACGACAGAGGCACGACGGAAAGCGGCAACAATGACGTTTTCTGGAGCAACCATGGACCCAAAAGTGAGAGAAAGTTCAAGGGAAGAAGAAAGAAGAACTAGATGAACTCAAATGGTGGAAAACCACCATAGGAGGCGGCTTACCGGACTGGACTTTGTAACACCCCGATTTTTCGGCTTTCTAATATCTGTAATGATTATATAAATGATTATATACTAATCCGAGATTTAGAAATTGACTTTGGATAAACTAAAGTCATTTCCCTATCATACTTATTTTTATAAGGTTACGGGGAAGTTTTGGGGTGAAAATTTAGAAGGAAACCGGTCTGCGTTTTCTGCATTTTCACTGACAGTAAGCTTTTACTGATCAGGAACCCTAATTTCGACTTGAGAATGAAACCATTAGCTTTTATATTTTGTCCCGGATGATTTTCCACATTTCGGAAAAATTCTTTTGGAACAAAATACTATTATTTTATTCGGGCGTAATCGTTAAGAAAATAGTTAGCAAAGTAATTAGGAGAGATATTAGGAGAGGTTAGTATAACAGAGAGGACAAGGGGTCCGACCTTAAATTCTAGTGATCGGGAATTTTCAACCGAAATTACCAAAATACCCCTACGTTTAACCTAACCGGCATCGAGTTAAATTTTAACCATGGTTAAGGAACCAAGGTTAGTTCTTGTGGTCTAAAATCAGTCACACCTCCCATGAATTCTTGACCACATGATTTTAACCATAGTTAGCAAAGTAACCCTAGTTAAGTTAAGTATTAACTATGGTTAATCATATATTAATTAATTAATCCCAAAACCCATTAATTCAATTCATAAAAACCAAACAAAGCCTAAGGTCTACCCTATTTATACCACTTGAAACCGAAGCAGTCCCTTCCCCATTTTTCTTCTCTTCATCTTCTTCATTTTCTTCCTATTTGCACTTTGCTTCAAAAACTCATAAGAACACCAAAAACTCACCGAAAAGATGACCCTCTTCCTTGCTGAAACTCAAAATACTTACTACATGAAAGTTGTTCCTCTTTATCCTTTCTTTCCAACGAGCTAAAGATCATAAAAAAGGGATACGTATATTGGGAAATATGCCCAAATTACCAAAACTGCCCAAAATTCTCAGCATCATACGAGAACAGTGGAAAGAAGGCCCTTTAAGCCCCTGTTATAATCTGAATCAAATACAACCTTAAACATCAAATTTGTTCCTCCCCTTCTTATCTTTCTAACAAGCCAAAGTTTGTAATTTTTGGATGAGCAGATCGTGAGATACACTCACAAAACCACCACATTCTCAAAGCTGTCTCAAAGGCTTTCATTTTGAGCCAAGCTTGTATTGATCATTTTCTTCAATTATTAAATCTTCAAGAGGTAAAACCTCATCACCTTACTTATCTAAACCTTCATCTTCATTTATTTTACAAGTTTATGCCATGATTATCATTTTAAATTCCTAGATCTAGAATCTTGTAAAATCTCTAGGAAATTGTAGAAAAATCCTATGATCATGAAACCAATTTCTATGATCTTGTATCATGTCTATATTGTATATTCAGAAGCATGAGGTCAAACAAAATTTCTTTCCTATTCTTCCAAGCTTGACCGAACCTATGTATAATAGGAGGAAGAATGTTTTGCTTCAATTTCTATCATTTAACACTTGATCTAGTCTATTCAATACTTCTACTTGCTAGATCTAAAAACTTGAAATCAAAATCAATCCCTAGCTATTTTCTTTCAAAGAGGCCGAAACCTAACTCATGTGAGTTAGATGGATTTTCTTCAAGTTCTTGACTTATGATCATTGATTATGTCTTCCTAGTACTTAAGGATCATTGATCCAAGAGTATGTGAAATTTTGACATCTCTAGCCTGATTAACCTATGTTGGCCGAACCTAAGTATATAGGTTAGAGGAGAATTTATTTCATTGTTTAACTTGTTGTGTTGTGATTTACTGTGAAGGATAATTGTTGTGGATTGTACTAAGTTGTGAGGTGGAATCGGAAACAAATCGTAAGGAAAACTTCGAGAGGAAAGCTGTAACTTCAAGAGGTAAGGGGAACTTACCTGAGGGATTTTTCCCAATAGTTATATGCGATTTGTGTGTGGTCTGTATTATTTATCTGTGGTTGTGGTGCTTGTTTAATTTGGTTAACGTTGTATTATTTTTATCTGTGTTTGTTTATCTGTATTTAATTATTTATTTGCAGTGTATATTATAGTGTTTGATGCATGATCTGCCTGGGTTAATTTCTATAATATTGTTGTTGATTGTTGTTTGAGAAGCCTGACAGTGGTCAGTGCCCAATCTAGTAATCAGATAAAAGCTTTAAGAAGTCTTATAAATGATATTCAATGTTTATCGGAGAAATATTGGAATATAATATTGATGGAAAATTTTATTTGAGAAAATAGGAAATATTTGAAAATAACATTATTTTAATGATTTATCGGTGTAAGAGTAAACTATGAGTCACAGTGAGGATGTAACCGTGAAAATATTTTTGTGTTGCTAATTTTTATGGAAAAATTCCACAATATTATAAAAAGTTATTTTATGAAATTAATCTTCAAAAATAACTTAATTATGATTTTAGAAAATTATTTAAGTGGAAAAAGCTAAGATTTGGCTTAAATGACTTTAAAAATGTTAATTGACGGCAATTTGGAAAAGTATCGACGGCAAGTAATTCTAAAGCGGCAATACATATTTTAAACAGATTTAAGCCTCTAGTGACCATCTTTTTTGAAAACTAAATTTTTAGTAACCGATGATTTTATAAAGGAATTTCCCATTTGAAATGATTTTCCGAAATCAAGTTTTCTCAACTGTGTTAAAAGTGATATTGAACTTAGTAACCGTGACGTCGGGGTACTAAGGTTCTTAATGTGTTATGGATGTGGTGTCCTTTGGACTTTGAGGTCCTGTAGACGTGGTGTCTACTGTGTTGAAACATCTAAGATATTTTCTATTACCATGAACCTAGGACTGGTGCATCGGTCTAGGGGTTTCGTGATTGAGCACTCAGACTTTGAGGTCCTGTGTTATTAATGAAAGATTTAAGATATTTAAAACTATGATTAGTCGTAAGCCATTTTGAGCTTCCACAGGGAAAGATTGAACACAAAGAAATGTGTCATGAACAAAGTGTTTTTGCATGCATTTGGAAGACGTGCCCGTTATGTTCTGGCTGCGTGCCTATGGCTGTCTGCCTTTGCCTTGTATGGTTATCGAGCTTGATCAACTCACCACGGTTGGGATATCTCATGAGATTAAGTGCGAATTGTAGATGATGTATATGAAGTGTTCATGCATAGGTTTTCAAACGATGATGTTTGGGGTGTGAAACCCATTGATTAACTTTTGCCTTGTTATGAATGCTTATGTTTTTATGAAAATGTATATGTTTATGTTTTTTGTTATGTCTCCCATGCAGCTATTGTGTTAAATCCATATATTGGCTTCTCACCCTTACAAATATATCATGTTTATTCTAGACTATGGTAGTACTTTGGTACACTAGTACAAATGAAGCGAAGGAATTCACTAAGTCATTAGAGGACTTAACTTCTAGATGCTTGAAGAAGTATTCGTTAGTGGGAATGTCGCGAGGGTATTTCAAATAACTGTCTTGTAGAGTGACCAACTTAGGAACTTTGGTTGAGTTGTATAATTAAAAAGGTATTTAACTGTGAGTTAGTAAGTTGGTCTTTGTTATAATTTTCTCTTTTGAAAATGAGACTCTTTCAGAAAATAGTGTATGTCGTGGCAACCTTGTTATGAATGTGTAAAGATATTCAATATGACTTCACTACTTTAATTCGTGTATCATGTTTCTAGAGCTTTCCATTGAAGAAAATGTTTACACCCAAGTTTTTTGCCTTATAAGAAATTAATTTTCTGAAAGCAACTAGCAAATAGAATTTGGAATTTATTTCCGCACGTATTATGAAGTAATACCCAAGGGGGGTGTTACAGACATGGCGGAGGACGGTGTTCACGCAATGGGGATGAACTGGAACTTGCAGGGAGGGGTCTTCTCCTTGCGTTGAGCGGCGGTCGGTCGAGTGGCGGACAACGGCAATGGAGGGGTGGCTCACGTCTGCTGGGCAAGAGAAGAAAGAAGAAGTGGAGAGGGAGTGAGGAGGAAGAAGAAGATGTGAGGAAGAAGGAGAAGAAAAAAAATAAAAGAAGAAGATGGAGTGTGGGGGTTGAGTACGGGGCAAGGAGAGATAAGGTGGGAAAAATTATTTTCTTTTCTTTTTAGTTAATAATAGGTAAAATGGGTAGTTGAAATTAATTTTAGAAAAAGGAAATAATATTAACCATTAGATCTAAAAACGATGAGTGACAAATATATATTTTAAAAGTTTCAATTAGAGTAAAGATTAATAGTTGAATTGATATACCAAGAAAATCAGTGATCCTAAATTAACACCTGATTAATGTCAAATCAGTTTATTTTCAAATTTAAAATTAAATAAAGTAAAATATGAATATAATTTTCTTTCCATCATATTATTTAAAATATTTTTTCTAAGCAAACA
This sequence comes from Sophora flavescens, assembly GCA_030762895.1. Lineage (NCBI taxonomy): Eukaryota > Viridiplantae > Streptophyta > Magnoliopsida > Fabales > Fabaceae > Sophora > Sophora flavescens. The sequence continues at coordinate 166,060,412 of CM061062.1, read as the reverse complement.
CTAATAGTGACAATAACATAATATTATTGTCTAGTAATCGTGCATACACTGACATAAGACAGTATTAATGCACTCAAAAATTAATTTTAAATGAGTAATGAAAATTACTCAACCAAACCACATAAAATAAATTAAAATAAATATCTAAAAATTTATTCAGTCCAAATAAAATAATATAAACATATACGCATATTTACTGTTGTTGAAAGACAGTAAAAATCGGGGTGTTATAGAAAATAGTCTAAAAATTTCCATTAATGCCATATCCTTTAACATTAACGAACAAACAATTAATTAATCACTTGTTTTAAGTTTTTAGATGATTTACTATTTTTAAGTTAATAAACATTAATGTTTACGTTCACATTATAACTTCCTTTTATTTTCTCATTTATTTACATTTTTACATAAAACTAAAATTTTAAATAATAAATTAAGTTAAAAATTAGAAAAATTGTAGTCATTATGATAGAAATTGTTACCTTGAAATTGTTACATTTAAATTGTACAAGTATCAACACAAGTCCAGATCATTATATTGTGAAGATCGATATTTATACAGAACCACAAACAAAATTTATCATATGATTTTCATTTTATTATTTAATTATTGTATTGATAACTCGATACTAAATGTGTTTTGATAAATTTACTAGTATGTTTTAGTTTTTGTTAGTGTGTGTGTGAATCTGCATGTTAATATTTTCCTTATATATTTTGAAAACAATGACATATTTGATTTGATAATTAGTAAATGTTTTACAAAATATTTAAAAACTAAAAACTAATTAAATATGGAATACCTATTATTAGTCGAAGTGGCTGCAAAACTGTAGCTTTCTTGATTTAAGTGCCATATATATCTTAGGTGTTACTATATTTGTGATCGAGTCTAAGAGATACCAATAAAAATTTTAATTCAATAATTTTACAAAAATTAATTTAATAACAGTATATTTAAAGTACCTATGTGCCATCTTACATTTCTCTAAAATATGAGCTGAAGATGAAAAAAGGGGAGATGTCCAGAGTGACTATAATGTTGGATGGATCAATGTTTTTAAAAAATAAAAATAAAATATCTTTTATAAACAAGTAAAATGGAATATATTCTAAAACTTTGTCGATGATAGAAAAATGTGAGCAAATTAGCTTCTTCCCAACTTTATGATGACGTGGGATTAAAATAGTCAAATACCTTTTAAGAAAAACAATTTTTCAAAAGTTGCCTTTTCAAAATATATCATCAAGGAATCAATTTACATTTATTTTTTATAGAATAAATTTGAAGAATAAGAATATAATTTTCCAATGCACGTTAAATATGATCTAAGGCTCAAATTTGTTTCATAGAATAAGGTGCTATTTCCTTGTCAAAGTCATTTATAATTTTCTGTAATAAGCGAATAAACAGGAACTCGATAAATGAAAGTAATAAAACATATTTTATCATAAAAATAAATAAAATGTAAATTGAATTAACTTAGCATAGGCATTAGAATAAACAGGTAACCATTATTATAACGGACGATATAAGGTGCTAAAATTTTCCCAATCTATGAACCTAAACTCTAAGGTAATCAATTCGATTGGTTGAAACTCGTTTTTTTTTTTTTTTTTGTAGTCATTCATCTGAAAATTCTTCATAACGCATTGAGCTGTGCAAAGATGGACATCACGATAGGGATTAATGAGGTCATATTGTCTATTTATTCCTTAGTAGACTGTGTTGGCCAGTGCAACCATCAACCAAGAGGAGTTGAATTGGGTGTTTACATGTTTTTAAAAAATTCATTGACTATTAAAATAAATTTTAAGATTTTTTGGTGAAAGATGAAGCGATGTTGTCAGATATGGAGTTGTAATAAAATTCTGCAAGAATACAATGGCAAAAAGTAAAGAAATATAAGGACAAATCTTGCATGCAAGAGTTTATTGTGGTCTGATCACAAGCACCGTGACCAACATGCAATCCTCATACCATGTCTGAGCTTTTTCACTATCAATCAAGCTTCAGAAGTGCTTCGTCAATCTTTAAAATATAAGCACTCTTCACCTCAGGACATAACATGAGCCTCTATGTAACGCCTCCCTCGGCGCTACATAATTACTACTCAATCACGGAAAATAAAACAGAAAACAATTTGTTGGTTACTTTCGGAAAATACTTTATGACTTATTCATATTCAAAAAACTGGTGTAAAAAAAATCTTTTTACTTATACATAAGTACATCACCTTCATATATATATATATATATATATATATATATATATATATATATATATATATATATATATATATATATATCCATATCCATATCCACCATCGTAATACTTACATCATTAGTTTCCTTTCTACATCAAGACCCTTATAGTTGTGGGTCATTGGTCAGAGTTCTAACATTAGTAAAGAAAATACATACATAGATATACAATACCAAAACTCAAAGGGTTAAGCAGAGAACCACTACTACAAAAAGATTTGGCTCTCATCACCTGAATATACAACGAAGCTACCACAACCTTAAAAAACTAACAAACCTAAGCTGGTCATCTAATGAAAACCATTAGGGAGACCTCCATTGCCATCCCTATCAGGAGAAGGATCGGGTGAAACTCCTCCTACATCCACATCAGTTGTGGGGTCAACCTCCTCATCTAGTGGGTGGTACTCTGCCACCTATTCATCCTCGTCAGGATCCTCTTTCATCAGGTCTTCCTCTTGAGGGTCTTCTTCAACCATAACATCATCACCATTCTCCCCTCCAACAAGGACTATGGGAGCAGGTAGCTCCGGTACTGGGGATACTGGTGCTGCTCCAAGTACAAACTGTAGTGGTGGAGGCTGATGGTAGGTATTTCCCGTCTCCAATATGGTTCTCAAAACAAGTCATATAGGTGGTAGTGGAACCTCAACTGTCTTCACACTATGAGAACAAGACATCACCCTGCTTCTGTCCCTTTAGTATTAAGTAAAGGCCCGATATATATGACACTTCGGGCTCCCGGGTTTATAACCCAAACGCCTCCATCATCACGGTCCTCAAACACTAGCCCCATTAACCCCGAATAGGTCAAGTGATTCATCGGGTCCATCTGTATACGGATAATAGTATACCACGAAATAGAGAACCAAACAAAAATAATACAAAGATGAGATACCGACATATGAGTTTTATCATAGCAGCCACATACACGACTCACAAAACAATATCATATGACAACAACAAAATATAACATCACATCACAAATATTTCAACTGGGATTCATACCCGACAACCAAATGCATTTTATAAAACATTTCATGTCACTTCAATATTCACTATCTATTTCATAATTCTAAGGCGATCCTAACTTCCCATCATCGAGCATGATAGGCCGCAATAATCCCTATAACACAATTGTTTCGCATTGGGTAGGTCTCTCAATTTAGGTCCGATCCCCAATTGTTCTAGGGTATCACGTCTCACCTAAATAATATTGAATAGTTCCTGATTGAGTACATTACCTGCAGGGTAACTGATTTCCACGGTCCGAGGTTGCAAATGCCCGAGCCTTCCTTGGGTTTTCGAGCCCGAATGTCCCTAATAGACCCAAAGACTAAAGAATATATCTTTTTTCCGTAACTATCCAATTTTCCAGTTCAATCTATGTGACATTGTAGCTCGATACACAACAGCACGTCTGCCATACTATGCATGTAAACCAATGGTTTTTGTTTTGTTTTTCTTTTTCGCTTCGTTCTTTCCTCGTCGAGACTTAAACCTCCAGATTACTTTTATTCAGGTATTAAATAAATTTTAATGCCAACTCAAGATTTTAAAACAAAATCAATGATTTAAAATCTCTTTCTCAATTGAACACTAGCCCGACGTCTCGATAATCTAGGTTCTTATCAGTAGGAACACTAGCCTGACTTTTCGGCAATCCGAATCCAGCCCGATATCTCAGTAATCCAGATCCAGCCCGATCTCTTAGCATCGGCAATCTAGGTCCTTTCCTTTTCCTCAAATTTCAAATGGAACTCTAGCCTGTTATTTCGGCAATTCAGATCTAGCGCGATATTTCGGTCATCCAGATCTAGCCCGTCATTTCGGTGATCTAGGTGCTTTCCACTTCCATCTATTTCCACTTGGTTTTTCGTTCAGTGAAAACTAAATCGAAAAACAAAATACAAAAGTTTCTCAACTTTGTGTCATAAATACTTTTTCGTACTTATAAATACACTTTCACAGAAACTTTTCTTTTAAAAATCCTTTTCTGAAATCTTAGAAACCACTAAAATCTTTGTCTCAACTTTTGACTAAATCTCAAAACTCTTATAAATGAATTTATCAAAGGAATCATTTTATCTAAATCTTTCCATTTTGAATATTTTTTTTTTTGTAAAACTTAAAAGAAATCTTTATTTTCAAAAGACTTTTTCCTTCAAATACTTTTAAACATTTTCACAGATTTTGATGTCTTCCATTTTTCTTTCTTTTCCTAAAAACCTTGTTCTATCTCAATGCTTTAATTCTTAGAGTTTCTTCTCACTTTCCAAAAATCAAACATCACTTTTTCAGTTAATGCATTTTAATGACTTAATCTTTACTTAACAAGCAATGACCAATGTCATGCCATCAGTCAATCACAATCAAGCAATACAGTAAATCTCATCCAATACATACACAATCCATTTACATAATTCCCTAACAACACATGCATTTTCAACAATTACAAATAGCATCACTACACATTTTCAATCAACATATATCCAATCACACAAACAAAGTACATGACTAACTAAAACTCCTCAGGTAAACTCCCTTTACCTCAGAGTATGGACTTTCGTTCAGAAAATGCTCGTCTGGATTTCAGCTTCCTCCACACAATTCCAAACAACAAACTACCCAACAATTCCTTCACAAAACAACATAGAACAAGTTAAATTTTGAAGAAATCCTACTAACTCACCTAATCTCTTAGATACATGATCTTAGAGCACTAGGTATACAAGATCAATTGATATGACTCAAGAATTTGAAAATTTTCATCCAACTCTTTAGAGTTAAGGTTTCAGCCCAAATAGGAAAAATAGGCTAGGATTTTTAGTTGGATTTAAGCTCTTGGATTTTGATCATATAGGTACTAGAGAGCTTAAATCAAGCATTAGATTTCAAAAATTGAACAAAATGAACAAACCCCTCTTTCCTAGGGTTTTCAGTCAACAAGGGATTATGGGTTTAGGGTTTTTCATTCATTCAAACTGTCAAACACAATATATCATGATTCCAAAATTTCATTCATACTATTAGTTATGAAATTTTTCATGAAACAAATCAAAAATGGGTTTCATAAAATGAAACATTAAATGAAAAGGAAAGGTTTTCAAGAAGAAGAGAAGATGACTACAGCTCAAGAGATTACCTAAAAGGAGTGAAGAGATGAAGAAGGATGACGATCTTTGTAAGTTCTTCATGTTTTTCCTTACTTGTGTTCTTGTTTTCTGAGTAGAAAATGAAGACAAGTGGTGTAAAATGTTTTGGGGGGGGGGGGGGGGGGGGGGTTTGGGGTTAGTTTAGGAAAGAAAAAATTTTCTTAGGACATGTTTGGATCTACGAGAAATAATTAATAGGTTTTTACTTAATAAAAAACTATATCTTTTAAGTTGTCTTCATGACTTTTGATAAGTCATGATGTGACAATTTTCACAAGTCCCATCAATCACTTCCATCATCTCAGTTCCATATTATCTCTGCATCATATCTAGTTCCGCCATTTACCCGACTTAGAGTTTTTACACGTGTTTTATTTAAATATTTCACCCGAAAAAAATATAATATTTATTTTAGAGCGAAAATTTTGAAATGACTCATATCACTTAAAAAGGGATAAGAATCATTGATGTTTCGTTCACGGGTTAGGTTTTCTGATGAGTAAACTTTTACTGACAGGGAACACGCAGACAGGGTTTCGTCCGAATTTTCAGCCCAAAATTTAACTGGAACCTTTTAATATCTAATAGAATCCATATAGGATTTTGTTTTAGTCAAAATCATTTTCTAGGTCTCAGATAAAAATATAAACATATAATTATCTTACAGATATTGGAAAGAAGTGAAAATCGGGGTGTTACACTCTAAGCATTTAGGATCACACCGAAGAAACGCCTACCCTCTCCAAGTTTACCGGGTACTCGGGAGAACTTTATTCAAGAACATTTCTCCTCGAGATACAGAAAACCTAGAGCAAGAGTCTCTCAACTTTTAGGCATACCACCCAAGGATCGCCTACCCTGTTCAAGTTTCATTGGTACATGACAACCTCTGTCGAGTAATATTCTCCTCCAGATACCACATTCTTGAGAAAGAGCCCCTAAGCTTTTACAAACTCCACAACCAAGGATTTCCTACCCTCTGTCAAGCTTTACAAGTTCTTAATGAACCTTTACAACATGTTTTCAATGGAGGGTAGAAGTATACAAATGATATCACTTTCTGCAATGACATTTTTTTTTGTAGCTTGAGCACTTATACGTCTTCGACAAGATTGGCTCAAGTTATGTCACAAAAGTTTCATGCACAATCAGTGATCGATAGAGAAGAAATTCAACATAGTTCTCTCAATTTGAAATGAGTTCATAATGAGTATTCATAAGCTTATTGAAAAGTATAGTTGTCGAGCTCATTCTGACAAGCAATAAATGCTCTGAAACTTACTCAACAAATAATCGATTACTGAAATGGTCTAATCGACCATTATCAAATGTTAACGGATTTTTGGTAGAGCTTTAATCGATCATTTAAGTTATTAAAGTTTTTCCATGGGTGTTCCAGTAAAGATACAATCGAGTACAAGAGTATAATAGTCAGTCATTCAATTTCCCAAAAAAGTAACTCGATTAAAATAAACAACTAGATGTCTTTGGAGAGTTAACTGAAATCAGATATAATGATGCTTGTTGAGTAGTGCATCGGACATAATTGATTAGGTGAGTTCTGTTTAGTCAAATTAGTTTGATGAAGGCATAAGTAATTGATTAGGTTTCCTTTGGAAAACAGATATTCTTGGACATCTCAATAATTGATCACAAGCAACATAATAATCGACTAAACACCTACAGTTTTGCATATGATCTTTTGAAACAAGGCATAATCGATTACACGTGAAGGTATAATCGATTAGTTAAGTTTTATGGCACTCAGAAACGAATATTAAAAAACTAGCTGTCAAAAATTGAATTTTAGTAGAGTTTAATTGATTTCCATACTTTGTAATTTTTAATCAGAACACTTTGGTAAACATTCCGTATATGTCTTTTGATAATTGATTAAGCTAGAAAACATTTTCCAAAGTGATTGTGTGCAAATAGTGTTATATTTTTACCCAACCTACCTTATAGCTTTGCGAATTGAATTCCTATAACTTTTGACGATAATATCATTAAGTCCATTAATTGGTCTTGAAACTCTTTTCAATCTACTCACTATTTTGGCCCAGTCTTACTTCATAAGTAAAACTTATGTCCCTCCTGCACAAGCATTTGAGGATTCTTCTGTTGCCTAACCGACTCCTTGATACTAACGTATTTGAGAGGCTTATGGTCAGTCGAATAATTTTTTTTACCAAATCTTAGATTAGTGCATATCGTATAAATCATGAAGAAAATGGTTGAAATCCAACACAATAAAATTACTAGAATTTAAATGCATTGAACATTTATTCCAAAAAATATAATGTGATAACATACAACTTAAACTTTAGTTTCATCAAGGTGGGATTAATGATTAATACAATCATTCCATATTTGGTTGCTCCTTTGAAAGATTTGGGTTTCTTTTGGTTTGAACTCTGGTGATCGGTCAAGCTGTCATGGCAACGATAACCCAAGCCATGCACAAGATTGAGGCAACAATATGTACTAATTGTTTCATTTCCGAAAAATGTTCCAAAGAGACTTGACTTCCGTAATGTGGATATAACTTAGCTGCACAATCTTTCAAATACTTTGCATACGATGGTAATTGACTTGGTGCAGAATTACTTTCAACAGCGGGCCCCTTAGATGATTCAAGAACTTCATACGAAACTCCTGTTCTAACCAGTAAGGCAGCACTTGCCATAAAGACAACAATTAGACATAAGTTGTTGAATGTTTCCATGACTTGTAGAGTCAATATCTAATTATTGGGTATTGAAATGCTTTGTTTATAATAGTAAGGGATTTTTAAGACCATATTTTTCATTGAAAATATAGTCTTAAAACTTCCATTAATGACATATCCTTTAACACTAACGAACAAACAATTAATTAATCACTTGTTTTAAGTTTTTATATGATTTACTTTTTTTAAGCTAATAAACGTTAATGTTAACGTTCACATTATAACTTCCTTTTTTCCCTTGTATTTACATTCTTACATAAAACTAGAATTTTAAATAGTAAATTAAGTTAAAAACTAGAAAAACTATAGTAATTATGATAGAAATTGTGTGACACCCTTCTACCCGCAAGTTAATATAAAACATTTACTTAAAAAAGGTAATATAAAAGCATGCATTTGTTTGATAAAAATAAAACTTGATAGAAAGATACCACATTGTAACATTTAACATGGAAAGAACATAGTTTTAAAACAATAAAACATAAACAACGTATAGCATAAACATAACCCAACCCCGATGTCAAATATAGAGCAGGTATAACCGTTCCGAGATAAAATCTTCGAAATACAACTGAAACAACTAAACAAAACTAGCAAATATAACTAAGTATCCTAACTAGAGTCGCAGCTCCTCAGAGTCACTCCTCCCCTGGCTGCTCACCGTCCCCTGCATAAGAGATACATGCAACAACAAAAACAGGGAGTAAGAAATCAGTAAACACATCAGCATAGAAGTAGTTAAGCAATATGAACATACATCATAGCATGGCATAACAATACAACATAACATCAATATTAAATAACATAACAACATATCATCTCAATCAACATATGCTATGCAGTGTAACACTACTCCACTACTTTGTTATGCATGTGGATCCAACTATCTCAGGAAGTCAACTTCGGAGTTACATATCCACATTAGCCATAAAAGCACCAACGCCTTTAGATCACGTCACTATTTTAATTGGGAGAGCACGACGTGCTCCCTGTTAGGAACGACCGTGCTTCTTGGAGCGTGGCCATACTGACTGGGCAGGTTTGGTTATGTTCTTTAGCCAAAAACTCCTTAAACACTCTTAAATCAGTCCTAGGGTCTAGTCAAGGACCATCAAACATTAACATCACCTCTCACCACTAAATTCATGTTTTATAATACTTTGGGGGAAATTATTCCTCTAATTACCATGTTAATGAAGAGCCCTATTTTAACCAATTAGAGTCTTATTAACGTGTTCATCATAACAAAATCACAGCCTCATCCAATCAACATTCAGCTAGTCAATGCATAGCAACAACAATATAACGATCATAATCAGATCATGAACACATTCAACTGTTATACATCATTGACGAACAATATGATAATCATAAAAATTGAGCATACCATCAAGCAATTATAACAATTAACTCATACAACCAGACATATCATGGAATCAACAACGGTTTAGGCATAGTCATACTAAATGTAGCAATATAAATAACAATTAATAAAAACATATAATGAATAGCCATTCATATCCATTAACAACAATAACGGGGTTATGGTGACCACTCATCTTACGCTACCCCCTTGCCTAATATATACACTATCCTTCTCCCCATACCTGGAATGAAGATTCCCAAAACGATAACGTTGGCAAACTAGACACATTCCCTCGAGCGGATCGACGAGTTCCTCAAGCCATGGTCAAACAAGAAGGGAAGAGAATAACCAATTAATCCCCAATTCAAAAGAAAAGGAAAAGGAGATTAAGGAGGGATAACTACGTTACCTTAAATGATGCTATCACGCATAACTTCTCTCCCAAATGGACTCACAAACTCCTAAAACTTCAAGGGGTTCAAGGGAAAACTAAGAAAGATGAAGCGAGACAACTATTCTGAGTTTAACAATGTGAGAAATATGGTTTAGGTCGAGTTTTATGGTATAAATACAAGTTTGGATATAACGGGCTATTATTTCAGCCCAAACTATATACAAATCTATATTTTGACCATAACTTGAGTTACAAGTTTCCGATTTTTTGAGAAAATTAGGTAATTTTAGTTAGGCTTAGTTGTTAGTAAGTGATAAGGGTTGTTGATAAGTGATAGAAGTGGTTATAGAATGGTAACAGAAATGTGAAGAAGGGTTTAGCCAATATGGGGCAAACCAAGTGTGTATAAATACCCTCTCTATGAATGAATAAAGTGATACACATTCAGTGAAAATTCTTTGAAACTCTCTACTTCTCTTTCTTCTTGATATTCATTGTGTGTGAGTGCATTAAGAGTGAGTGTGTGTATGTCATATCTCCAACAGATTGGTATATCAGAGCTTGTAAATCCTGGAGACTGATTTGTGTGTATCACTGCTGTGAAGTGATTGTGCCTCCTTTCGTGCGTTTCAATGGCTACATCAAATGGACATTTTCCTGCGAATCTGCCAGTTCTCAATGGCAAAGATTATGACAAATGGTGTACCCATATAAGAGCCATTTGCGGATTCCAAGATGTATGGGAGGTCATGACTGAGGGCTTCAGAGAACCTGGCAGGAACGCAACTGCAGAAGAAAGGGCTGAGTTCAAAGAAATAAAGAAGAAAGACTACAAAGCACAGTTTATTCTTCATCAATGTGTAGACCCTCCTCACTTTGAGAAGATAGCCTTAGCTGCTACTGCAAAAGAGGCCTGGGACATTCTTGCAAAGGTCTGTGATGGTGCTGAAAAAACAAAGAAGGTCAAGCTACAAACCATTAGGAGACAATACGAGTTGATGGAGATGGAAGGCAATGAAGGCGTGGCTGCTTTCTTTAACAGAGTGACTACTCTGACTAATCAAATGAAGAACTGTGGAGAGATATTCTCAAACCAGAAAATAGTGGAAAAGATATTGAGATCCTTGCCTCCTAAGTTCGATCACATAGTGGTCTCAATAGAAGCATCTAAAGATCTTGAAGAATTAAAGATTGAAGAACTACAAGCTTCTCTTGAGGCTCAAGAACAAAGGACACTTGAAAGAATTGTAAGAAATGGTGAAAAGACATCTGAACAAGCTTTACAGGTTCAGTGCCAAGCAAAGGAGTCAAAGGAGAATGGGCGTGGCAAAAGAGGAAGAGCAAGATGGAAGGGTTACAAAGAAATAAATCGCCATAATCAGAACCATAACAAAGGTTCTGATGACCAAAGAAACAGTGACAATAACAACAAAAGAGGTGGCTATGGAGGTAATCGGGGCACAGGTGGCAAGAAGAGGCAAGAAAGGTTTGACAAGAGCAATATCCAGTGCTATAAGTGCCAGAAGTGGGGTCATTTCGCAGATGAATGCTATACCAAGCTGAACAGAAATGAAGAGGCTCAACTTGTACAAGAAGATGATTCTGATGCAGAACAAGTGCTTCTTATGGTGACAACTCAAGAGGGTGAATGCAGTGCAGATTCCTGGTACTTAGATACAGGATGTTCCACACACATGACAGGCCACAAGGATTTTTTTGTTGATCTAGATGAAACAGTGAAGAGCATGGTAAAATTTGCTGATGATAGAACACTGAAAGCAGAAGGTTCTGGCAGAGTGCTAATCAAAAGAAAGGATGGCAAAAGGTCATTCATTTCTGAAGTACTGTATGTGCCAGGTATGAAACATAATTTGCTAAGTCTTGGACAACTATTAGAAAAGGGATATGTGATGAACATGGAGAATGGCATGGTTAAAATGTTTGACAACAAAGGAAGTCTGATTCTAAAGTGCCCCCTGTCCAAGAATAGAACATTTCAGGTTGGAATTGAGATCATGGATCACAAATGTCTAGCTGCTGCAACATGTAGAGATGAGTGGCTATGGCACTACAGATATGGACATTTGAACTTCAAAGATCTGAGTCTTTTGTCCAGGAACAACATGGTTCATGGCCTTCCACAGATCACTATACCACAAGAAGTATGTGAGGAATGCTTTGAGTGCAAGCAATCCAGAAAGCCCTTTAAGAAACAAATCCCAATTCGAGCCAGTAACAAGCTTGAGGTAATCTGCTCAGACGTGTGTGGACCTATCCAAACTGAAACTATTGGAGGTAACAAATACTTTGTATCCTTCATAGATGACTTTACTAGAAAGGTTTGGATTTATCTGATTAAAAGAAAGAGTGATGTGCTAGAAACCTTTAAAAGGTTCAAAACATTTGTTGAAAAACAAAGTGGCTTGTGCATAAAGGTGTTGAGAACAGATGGTGGAGGGGAGTATGTATGTGAAGAATTCAAGAATTTGTGTGATGAGACAGGAATTGTGCATGAATGCACACCACCCTACACTCCACAACACAATGGAACTGCAGAGAGGAAGAATAGGACCATCCTGAACATGATCAGAAGCATGCTGAAATCCAAGAATCTTCCCAAGTTTCTGTGGGGAGAAGCAACATCCACAGCAGCCTACATCCTGAATAGAAGTCCATCCAAGAGACTTCAAGGAGTGACTCCAGAGGAAGCTTGGTCAGGATGCAGGCCAACAGTAACATATTTTAAGGTGTTTGGAGCAGTATGCTACAGGCACATACCAGACCAGCTGAGAAGAAAGTTGGATGATAAATGGGAGCTAATGGTATTCTTGGGATATCATCCCACTGCTGGATACAGATTGTTCAACCCCAAGAGCAAGCAATTTGTAGTTAGCAGGGATGTGGTGTTTGATGAGTTGAAAAGCTGGGACTGGAATGCTGAGAATGGCAATGAAGGATCAAACTGGATGCTGTTGGATTTATCAAATTCAAAAACTCAGAAGGAGACGGAAGTTGATGCTTCAGAGTTAAGGAGATCACAAAGAAGCAGACAGTTCCCTCAGAGACTACTTGATTATGAAGTAGTCACAGACTCTGCAGTAAATACATATGGTGAATTGGTGCACCTTGCCATGTTTTCTGAGACTGAAGAGGTCAGCTTCGAGGAAGCAATGTAGAATCCAAACTGGATTGGAGCAATGAAGTAGGAACTCAGTGCAATTGAAAAGAACCAGACATGGAGGCTTGTCTCTCTACCAAGCAAGAAGAAGTCAATAGCAGTAAAGTGGGTCTTCAAGTTAAAGAAGAGCCCTGATAATGAGATAATCAAGCATAAAGCCAGGCTTGTTGCCAAAGGCTTCCTGCAGAGACACGGTATAGATTACAGTGATGTTTTTGCACCAGTTGTAAGAATTTAAACAATCAGATTGGTGGTAGCTCTTGCAAGCCTGAGAAACTGGTCAATGTATTAGTTGGATGTGAAACCGACTTTTCTAAATGGGCCACTTGACGAGGAAGTCTACATAGATCAGCCCCCTGGCTTTGTAATAACAGGCCAAGAAACAAAAGTGTATAAATTAGAGAAGGCCTTGTATGGCTTGAAGCAAGCCCCAAGGGCCTGGAACAAGAGGATAGATGCCTTTCTGAGTACATTAGGACTTGTGAAATGTACTTCAGAATATGGAGTTTATGTGAAGTGTAATGATTCCACTGATGAAATGATTGTATGTCTCTATGTTGATGACTTGCTTGTAACAGGAAGCAGTGAGGAGGAGATTACTGAGTTCAAGGGAAGGATGATGATGGAGTTTGAAATGACTGATCTTGGTCAACTATACTATTTTCTTGGACATGAATTCAGCAAGACAGAAGAAGGAGTTGTGATGCACCAATCCAAGTATGTTGTTGATCTGCTTAAAAGGTTCAAGCTGACTGACTGCAATCCAGCTGCAACACCAGCCGAAACTGGTTTGGCACTAAAAACTGAAAGTGAGGAGAAGGCTGTTGATGCAACCCTTTATAGAAGTCTGGTTGGATCACTTAGGTACTTGTGTAATAGAATACCTGATCTAGTGTACAATGTGGGATTGGTCAGCAGGTTCATGGAGAAACCAAAATCATGTCATCTGATGGTTGCAAAAAGGATACTTAGATATGTGAAAGGAACATTGAAGTTTGGAATTCTGTTTCCAAACAGAACCAGTGAAACTAACACCAAATTGTTTGGCTATACTGATGCAGATTAATGTGGTGACAAGAATGATAGGAAGAGCACTGCTGGATACATCTTTATGTATGGTGCTGCACCAGTCTCATGGAGCTCAAAGAAGGAACCTGTGGTGGTACTTTCATCATGCGAGGCAGAGTATATTGCAGCTTCAATGAGTGTTTGCCAAGCACTGTGGCTTGACACCCTGCTGCAAGAACTGAAGGTGAAAGACAATGAAGCTGTGAAACTGTTGGTTGACAATAAGTCAGCCATAAACCTAGCCAAACATCCAGTTGCACACGGGAGAAGTAAACATATAGAAACCAGGTTTCATTTCATTCGAGACCAAGTAAGCAAAGGGAGGCTGCAACTGGAACACTGCAACACAAAAGTGCAAATTGCAGACATAATGACCAAACCATTGAAGGGTGACAGATTTAAAATGCTAAGAGAAATGCTAAGTATTGTTTCAATTTCTGATTTGACTTAATATAAGCAGATGTGCTGTAAATGAAGGGTGAAGCCTAGGGTGCCAACATAGTTGGGATGTTAGGCTTCATAGTGATGCAAATCTGCATATCATGCTTTAGGAAACTGAAATTAGGGAAGTGTGTTGAGAAAATTAGGTAATTTCAGTTAGGCTTGGTTGTTAGTAAGTGATAAGGGTTGTTGATAAGTGATAGAAGTGGTTATAGAATTGTAACAGAAATGTGAAGAAGGGTTTAGCCAATATGGGGCAAACCAAGTGTGTATAAATACCCTCTCTATGAATGAATAAAGTGATACACATTCAGTGAAAATTCTTTGAAACTCTCTACTTCTCTTTCTTCTTGATATTCATTGTGTGTGAGTGCATTAAGAGTGAGTGTGTGTATGCCATATCTCCAACACGATTGAGGCGTTCTTGGTGTCATTAGAAAGCACAGTGACATATCTACAAATTAATGTCTAATGATCAAATCCTAAATCATACTCTAAGATGGTCAAAAGTTCAATGGAAGTTTAGCGACAGATTTGGTAGTTATTCCTAGATAGGATCCTTAGGAGATTATGATAAGATCTTAAGAGGTAACCAAAAAAAGGATTATCGTTTATTAATAAGGACTCAAAGCTGATTGGTTGATGAGCTAAAATCTAATAATTACACTATCTCTATTTAAATACTAAATCACACGATATCTCATCATATCATTCTTAATCACTTATAATTTAATAAAAACACATATTATATACTAACATATAAAATCACATACAAAATCATATATTCATATACGATCACACATTAAGAGACACAATCTCATATTAATGCAAATAATCATATATTAATCTACATATTATCATATATAATAATATATACATACATATATGTATAAGCATAAAATATTATAACACTAATCACAATTACATTATCAATTATATAAATAACAATACTAACTTCATTAATAATAATAAAAATAATAATAATAATAACAACAACAACAACTAGGCATCCATAGTAACATAATCCCATATACGAAAATCGGGGTGTTACAATTCCACCCCCCTTATAAAAATTTTGTCCTCGAAATTTCTACTCACCTCGATTGAAAAGATGCGGGCACAACTCCATCATCTTGCTTTCCAGCTCCCATGTGGTACTTTCCTCTGTAGCCCTACTCCAAACGACTTTGACCAAAGGGATCTCTTTGCCTTTTATCTGCTTCACCCTCCAATCCTCTACTCGAAGGGGTAACACCTCAAAAGTCAAGTTTTCTTTAAACTGTATGGCATCGGGGACTATCACGTGACTAGGGTTGTGACACCCTAAACCCGGCATCACATGGTTACCCAATTACGGAAATGAAACTGATTACAATGCTGGTTACTTTCGGAAAGTATCATTTTCTCGATGGATGAGTACACTAAAAACGGTAGTTATTGTAAAAAAAAGGATGAAACAAGATAAAGGTGATGAACACTCAAAACATGAATTGAAGACAACCCATATATATTTATATTCATAACACGTTCCAATGAGAACCAAGTTCTAGTACATAAGTTAGGGCCTTATCAACAGCCGTTACAATAGAATTAGACATATAGAAGATACAACTTAAAAGAGAGTAAGCAAAAACACGGGAAAAAAGGGTCCGGAACCACATCCAAAAAGGTAACTCTAGAAAGTCAGAAGACGGAAGACTATCCACAAAATGCTCCGAACTGGTTACTGACACTGGCAACAAGCGGGGTCTCCACAAATGCTCCCACGAGACAAGACATCAGGTAATGGATCTATGACGTCGCCACTCTCATCTACTGAATCATCGTCGTCATCATGATCCAGAACGTGATACTCAGGCTCAACCTCCTCCAAGACCTCATAGAAGTCCTCCTCAGGGTCTTCCTCGATCGGTGTTTCCTGCTCAACGTCCAGAGGTGGTGGCTCATGTAGCAGTCCATTAGCTCGCAGTGCGTGAAGGTAATACCAAGTCAGAGGTAGAGCTACTCTCCGAGTCTCCACGATATGGCTCCTACGGATTAGGTCCCCGTCAGCATTCAAATCGGTTGTGGTGATTGATCCGTGGTACGTGGCAGATGCCGCCCCCGGATGTATCAGCCATGCCCCTGAATTCCCCGCTTCGTCGAAGACCTCATTCTTCGACATTGTCGGCACAAGTGGGATATTGGGATCCATCTAAACCCATATACATACGATGATACCAAAAAGGAAGAGAGAATAACAAGTATAAATGAAAGAGTGAGATACCGACAACGGATATATCGCACAACAACCATATACATGATATATACAACACATTGGCATATTAACATTTAAAACATTATTCATAGGTAAACAACAAGTATTATTTCAGTGGGTCTCATACCCGAATCAATCAATTTTATAAAGATAGTGCATGACACTTCAATCATCAGGCTCTAAGCTTAATCTCATGAGATACCATCACCGTTTTATCATTAAGAAAGAAAGAGTTGATCAGGCGGCTCATATGCCGCATTGGCAAGTTGTCTCCGTCACCTCATGCACCCAGATCAACATCATCACGAATCCCTTATAACGGCCATTCAGATGTATACATCATCGAATACCACATCTTAAGCGGGTATTCGGTAACTCAAGCACGTCTGCTAAGGGGAAACGCATATGAATAAAAGACTTTTCATTATCGAGACTTTTCTATGTGTTCACTCTTTTCCGTTGTCGAAGCCCAAAACTAACGACTATTCACAATTTTCATTACTTGAAAATCAATAACACAGGACGCGCAGTCCGAGTGCTCAATCACAACACCTTAGACCGATGCCGCAGTCTAAGGTTGTGGTCGTAGAAACAATTATAATTTTACCCATGTTTTATTTCAATATGATAAGGACTCATAGCCCATAACAACGAAATTAGGACACACAGTCCTTAATTCCAAGATTAGGACTCCTAGCCCATAATATCACGATTAGGACCCATGGTCCATAATTCTTGACACGGATCCCAGACCACTGATGAGCCTCTGTTTGACTGGTTTTATAACTAGTAAAGACCTTGGCTTTGTGCTAATTTTATAACATTTTCACCCAAATTAGACTTGATTGTCCTTAAGTAATATTTTGAGTCTGTAAATTGTTTTTAAGTTAATTTAGTTGATTTAGAGTGAATAAAGTATTTACTTTTATTTTCTGTTTTTCAGGTTAATAAAATAAAAAGGAATAATTCTGGAGTTTCTCGCCCCGCGAGAAGGCTGCTCGCCTCGCGACCCCGAAGTTGACTGTTCCAAGAAAATGCAAAGTCTCTAGTTCGCCCCGCGAATAAATGGCTCGCCTCGCGAGTCATCCAACCATGAAAAGTCAGAGACGATCACGGCTTGCCCGTGTTGAAGGTCACGGGCGTTGCAGTTTGGGAATTTGAAGCGTTCACCTCGCGAAGATATGCTCGCCTCGCGAGAAGACCAAGAGTTGCAGACCTTTCGCATAATTTGCCTCGCGAGTAGTGCTTCGCCTCGCGAGGACTTGGATTCCAGAATATGTATATAAGTAGTCTTAGGCAGAGAGAGAGAGTTAGGCTGTGGCTAGTCAGTTTTGGCTAAGTCTCAGTTAGTAGTTAATTAGTTTTAGTTTTATTTTCTCTTCTTTTGTTTTGCTTTTGTAATGGAGAACTAGTCTCCTAGATTAATCTACTGTAATTGGTTTCTGTTAACACTTGAGGTTCTGTATTCCTTGTTTAGTTGCTTTTCTCTTTTCAATATCATGCTGTATGTTTCTGTTTGTTATTTCAGTAATGTATAGTGTGGTATTGTTTCATTTCGGTGATGCTATGTCCTATATATAATCGCGTTTGTTATTTCGCGTGTGTTCATTCATGTTCGTTTGTTCATGAGAGCTTAACCCCGTTTGTTATTTCGGGAATAGGAACATACATCTGTAGTAGCAGTTTTCGTTTGTTAATTGTTGCTACAACCGGGAGGGGATTAGTATCTGCTTAGGATTTGCATGAACCGATGATAGTGGGAAACTGAGAACAGTAGGTTAATCGCTTTTGTTTATTTGCTAATTTCTTAAACTGCTTTGCTTCTTTTCTCTGTTTTTATTTTGTTTCCTTTATTTTAGTTTTAATCTCAAAACCCCCATTTCTAACTTTTACTAATTTTCTGTTAATAATAACAACACCTAAAGAGTCCTTGAGAGACGATCCGAGTTGTCGCACTGTACTGCATTATTTTATAATCGCTCGTTCTTTTTGGCGCGTGGCGACAGCGCGACCAAAAATTGGCGCCGTTGCCGGGGACTCTGGTTTGTTGTTATTAGCAGAAAATAATTATTGAAAAAAAAAAAACTTTTTGCTTTGCTAATTAGTTTTGTCTGCTTTGTCTGGTCTGTAAATTTTATTTTCCCCCATGGATAATTACATGTATGGATATTTGCCTAATGTTTATTATGAACCACCGCCTTGCATGTATTATCCTAATTTTAGTGAGCCACCACCATACTATCCTAGCCAAGTGACCACCTCTGCACCTTCCGAACCTTCACGGAGCACCTTGGATGAGATTGCTTCAATGCTACAACAAATGGAAGAGAACAATCAACGGATGGCATACAATCTTGAATTTCAACAGAGGATGGAGGCAATGGAGGCAAGTAATCTTGCAGCCCAACAGAGGGACCAAGCTGAATCTCAAAAGTTGTGGGCTCTAATTGATCAAGTTACCGCCAACTCGGCTGCAATGCTAACTCCACAGCCCCTTGAGGAACATAAGGATTCATAGATGGTTATTCCTGAAAATACTTTTGATGATAATTCTGATGATGATATTTCTGTTGATGATGAATTATGTGTTGAATCCCCTGATTCTAATGATTGTTATTGTGATGGTACTGATGCTTTGTGTATACACTGTTATGCAGGTTTATACTTGAAAGGAAACAAAGAAAATGAGGATCAGGAGGATCAAGAGGACATCTGCTCCACCATGCTTGAGGATAATGAAGAACCTGTGGAATCAAATGCATGTGTTGAGAGTGATGGGGTGGATGAACCGTGTGCAGAAAGTCCAGACAATCAGACCTTTACTAACTCAGTTTCTTTTACTACATGTACTAACTGTACTGACACTAACCCGTGTGCTGTTTGTGGCCAGTTTCTTGACTCTATTTTGCAGGATGATAGTGAGAGTGATACCGATTGTTCAGCCGAAGTTCCAAATACACTATCCATTGAGCAGCTACCTCCCACTGTGGAACAACCGGTGATGGAGTTCAAGCCTCTGGAATTTGCACCATGGCCAGTCCAAGAGGTTGAGCCCCACTTTTATTGGGAGGATTTTATTGAGAAAGAGGTCATCTGTGACCCCAGAGGAAGTGAAAAGTCCGCCGCACTGGGCGAGGTTACTATGATTGTCAAGCACCCACTTCCGCATCAAAGCTGCAAGTTAGGGAGGCTTGGAATGAATTTCAGTCCTTTGGCTACCATGTGGGACTTGTGTTACAAGCAATGGGATCCCGGTGGAACCGTCCCTCAATGAGTTTTTCTTTACCTTGCTCTTTTAATTTTCTTTTTTATTCTTTTCTTTATTTTCTGTTTTATTGTCAATAATGCTCCTGAATAATTTGAGAAGCTCAGGAGTTGTGTTTGAGTCTAGTGTTGGCAAGTTTGATGGATTTTATTAATTTTTGCGTAGATGGATTGCATGATAGTTTGGACTGTTTCCCCCTAGGATTTGAAATTTTTTTGAAAATTGATCCCCATGTGATTGAAACTGAACTTTGAGATTTTATTATGATGGCATGATTTATGATAAGTTTGGGGTGATAGGAAGCACACACTAGGGATAGAATCTCTGTCAAACAAATTGCAAAAATGTCCAGGTGAGGTTTTGAGCCTCCAACATGTTTTAAACGGTGTGAAAATCATTTTTTAAGTTGCACTTTCCTGAATTTGATTGAATCTCTTTTTGGTTTGCATGATTATATGTGTGTAGCAAATGATTTAGGCATTTTCTTTGTAAATAGCTACTTAGCCAAAAAAATAACCAATTCCTAATGCATGTTCCCTAGTTAGCCCCATTGAGCCTATTAGCCTGTTAATTCTTGTTAACCTTATGTTACAAGCTAAAATATGAAAAACCATGTTAACCCGATCTTAGGATTAGGAGAGCATGGAAGCTTAGTGAGAAATTGGTTGCAAGAAATTAAGTTTGGGGTGGCTACCCGGTGCAATGTGTTGTTTGGGATTGGGAAAAAGAAGAAAAAATAATAACAGAAAAAAAAGAAGAAGAAAAAAATATAGAAAAAGAAAGAAAGAAAAGAAAAGCAGAAAAATAAAAATAAAAATAAAAATAAAAAGTGTAAAAATGCCAAAAAGAAATAAAAAGGCTGTAGCCACCCAGAAGCATTAAGAAAAAAATTAAGAAAGGAACTTGAGTTAAATTCAAAGTGTAAATAATGTTTCATGCTCTCTTAGTTCCTAGGGTCTTCAGCCTAGTTCTTTTGTATATCCTACCCTTAGCCAGGCCCCATTACAACCCATAAAAGACCTTTTGATGTTGCTTGCATGTTTTCTGTGGGAATCATTTTGAGATGAAAATCAAATTTATGGGAAGTGCTCTTAAAAGTGAAATTGAGTGAATTGTTGATTGCCTGACAAAAATTGAGTGATGAGTGAACACAAATTTCCCTTGTGAGGAACGCAGTTGTTTGAATATGGTGATCTCCCTTTTGTGTGTAACTTAGATCCCCTGCTTAGATTAATGATTGTTTGAATAATGAAATTCTCAACTGTTTAGAATAAATGAATGTGGGGATTGTATTGTTTTGAAAGGGGGGAACATTGAAAAATATTTTGATAAATTGCTTGAAATCTGTGTGAAAGTTGATTGAATTCTTAAGCTTTCCAGGTCTTGAGTCTTTTTAAGTTTTTGATTTTTAGTTTGCTTGGGGACAAGCAAAGTTTAAGTTTGGGGTATTTTGATGAGCCTCTGTTTGACTGGTTTTATAACTAGTAAAGACCTTGGCTTTGTGCTAATTTTATAACATTTTTACCCAAATTAGACTTGATTGTCCTTAAGTAATATTTTGAGTCTGTAAATTGTTTTTAAGTTAATTTAGTTGATTTAGAGTGAATAAAGTATTTACTTTTATTTTCTGTTTTTCAGGTTAATAAAATAAAAAGGAATAATTCTGGAGTTTCTCGCCCCGCGAGAAGGCTGCTCGCCTCGCGACCCCGAAGCTGACTGTTCCAAGAAAATGCAAAGTCTCTGGTTCGCCCCGCGAATAAATGGCTCTCCTCGCGAGTCATCCAACCATGAAAAGTCAGAGACGATCACGGCTTGCCCGTGTTGAAGGTCACGGGCGTTGCAGTTTGGGAATTTGAAGCGTTCGCCTCGCGAAGATATGCTCGCCTCGCGAGAAGACCAAGAGTTGCAGACCTTTCGTATAATTCGCCTCGCGAGTAGTGCTTCGCCTCGCGAGGACTTGGATTCCAGAATATGTATATAAGTAGTCTTAGGCAGAGAGAGAGAGTTAGGCTGTGGCTAGTCAGTTTTGGCTAAGTCTCAGTTAGTAGTTAATTAGTTTTAGTTTTATTTTCTCTTCTTTTGTTTTGCTTTTGTAATGGAGAACTAGTCTCCTAGATTAATCTACTGTAATTGGTTTCTGTTAACACTTGAGGTTCTGTATTCCTTGTTTAGTTGCTTTTCTCTTTTCAATATCATGCTGTATGTTTCTGTTTGTTATTTCAGTAATGTATAGTGTGGTATTGTTTCATTTCGGTGATGCTATGTTCCTATATATAATCGCGTTTGTTATTTCGCGTGTGTTCATTCATGTTCGTTTGTTCATGAGAGCTTAACCCCGTTTGTTATTTCGGGAATAGGAACATACATCTGTAGTAGCAGTTTTCGTTTGTTAATTGTTGCTACAACCGGGAGGGGATTAGTATCTGCTTAGGATTTGCATGAACCAATGATAGTGGGAAACTGAGAACAGTAGGTTAATCGCTTTTGTTTATTTGCTAATTTCTTAAACTGCTTTGCTTCTTTTCTCTGTTTTTATTTTGTTTCCTTTATTTTAGTTTTAATCTCAAAACCCCCATTTCTAACTTTTACTAATTTTCTGTTAATAATAACAACACCTAAAGAGTCCTTGAGAGACGATCCGAGTTGTCGCACTGTACTGCATTATTTTATAATCGCTCGTTCTTTTTGGCGCGTGGCGACAGTGCGACCAACCACGTGCATAAAACTGAATGCTAGAGGCGACGTCTCGCGAACTAGATTCTCTTTCACATGTACTTACTTTTCGCTAAGTGAAAATAAAAAATCAAAACAAATCTCGGTCACTTATCCAAGTAACCGGAACGTTTCTAAATCATTTAGGAGAAAATATTTTCCTTTACAAATTCTTTTATAAAACAATTTGGAAATTCGTTTGCTTTTGAAATCCTCGATGGAATAAAGTCAAATATTTTAAAAGGGGTTTTCCCATCATAAAACACATAGTTCGAAAAAGGTTTTCTCTCGTACAAACTTTGGATCATAAAATGGTAGTTTCTATTGTTTTAAAAACACTTCAACATTTCTTTTCAAAACAAGAATCTCATTCTCTTGAAGTAAGCGTTTTAAACAAGGAACTTTTATAAATGAAACCAATACTTTCAAAGTTCTATTCAAGGCTTATTAAGGCTTTTAATCCCTATAATCATTGAGCACAGACTCAAGTCCGACTTCTCAAACTTCAATCAACAGTAATATATTCTCAACAATAATATCACAGTTAACGACAGTTCATCACATATACACAACTCACAATACTTTAAGGCAAGTAATAATCAACTTCAAGTAATAATCACTGTAGTTCAAGTAAACAAGGCATTCAAGTATTTGCTCCATATCATAATAATATTCAAATCACTCAAGTAAACACATACACACATGCATATAGTCATTGAATATCCCTAGGAAATCCCCCCTTACCTTCTGTGAAGGTAAAGAGATTAGATGCTCGAAGAGGTATACCACGAACGTCCTTGTTTCCTCCGCGATGAAAGTCTAAGATTATGAACACAAAGTCACAAGTTAAAATCAACAATAACACTAAACCACAAGGTATAGGTTCGGCCAAGACTAGTTCTTAGGGTTAGAGATTCCTGAAAATTATACAACTCATGGATTTATGATCCTTAAGTGTTATGAGTTCATAAATGATGATCATTTAACAAAGTTGAATTAAAATCCCACGAAGTTATAAACTTAGGGTATTCGGTCAAGGCTAGTAAAATAGTTTAGCATTCACTAAAATTTCCGATCTCTTAGGTTTAGCATCCATATGTGTTAAGGAGCTCAAAACCATGATTATTTTGGAAAAATAAGAACAAAGTATCCTAGGTCCATAACCTTCTAGGTTCGGCCTCCATAGGATTTATAGGCTAGAAATCTTTAAACCTTTCAATCTCTTAGACTTAGCATCCAAATATCTTATGGAGTTCGAGTCCATGATCATCTTGGAAAACAACTAAAACTTAAACACTCCAATCTCTTAGACTTAGCACCCAAATATCTTATGGAGATCAAGTCCGCGATCATTTTGGAAAAATAAAAGTAATACATTCTAGTTTTAATAACATAGAATAAACAAGTTAGAAATCCTTAAAATTTCCAATCTCTTAGACTTAGCATCCAACTATCTTATGGAGCTTAAGTCCATGATCATTTTGGAAAATAAAAACTCAAACATCCTAGCACCTAAACACTAAGTTTCGGCCATCATAGGATGACGAGGAAAGTATTCTTTGTTTAACAACAACTCTTAGGTTTAGAATCACAAGGTATTAAGAGTTCTAAATCCATGATCATACTTGGAAAGTTGAAACATAGTATCCTAGGCCTACTTATTCATATTTTCGGCCATCATAGGAACAAGCTATCAAACCTTCCAATATTTATAGATTTAAGATCAATGGATAGTTAGAAACTCAAACACATGATCATATTCCAAAAGTTGAAACAAAAACCACCTAGGTCACAAATGCAAGCATTCGGCCTTCATTGGAAGAGATAGGTAGAGATTTTTGTTTTACACAACCTCATAGTATGTGAAAATATAAGTTAATACAAGACTATAGAAAGTGGTTTCAACTCAAAAGGAGTTTTCTACCATTTTAGAGAGATTTTAGAAGTTTAAAGCATATAAAGAACACATAAAGTAAACTACGAAATAAAATATGAAACTTGCAAAAAGATTCATATGAGAGCATTACCCTTAGTATAAGTAATAACTTTAATGAAGAACTCAAGTAGAAAAGATGAATAAAAACTAAAGCTTTAATAGCTTGAACTTTTTTAAAAGAAAGGGAGAAGATGAAACTTTATTGGAGTTTGAAGAAGGAAGATGATGAAGTGAAAGTGAGAGGGATATATATAGAGAGAGGGGGAGGAAGTCCATGGCTCCAAGGGAAGTGAGGGAGGGCTTTTCAAAATAACCAAAGTTGAAGGAAACATAATCAAAACACTAATTGTCTCTTTCACTGGTCAAAATTAGGTTTTCTGCATAGTAAACTTGTATCGGTAGTGAAAACGTTGACCGGCTTCCGTTTGAATTTTCAACCGAAATTTTTACCGTAACTTCATATGATACAACAACACAAGAAAATGATTTTAGTTTAATTAAAATCATCCTCTGAGTTTATTCTAAAATAAACCCATTTAAATATGTATTTACTGCTACAAAAAACGTAGGAAAATCAGGGTGTTACAATACTACCCCTATTAAAAGAATTTCGTCCTCGAAATTACGCACCTTGAAATAACTTAGGGTATTGCAATTTCATCTTGTCCTCTATTTCCCATGTAGCTTCTCCGTTTGTCTCGTTCCAGATGACTTTGACTAAAGGAATTTGTTTACCTCTGAGCTGCTTCATCATCTTATCTGCGATTCGTACCGGCGATGTCTCAAAAGATAGGTTCTCTTTTAATTGTACTTTATCAGGTTTAATATCATGCGATGGATCATGAATATACTTTCTCAACTGAGAGACATGGAAAAAATCATGGATGTTGGAAAGAAAAGGAGGTAAAGATATTTTGTAAGCTACTAGACCTACGAAACGAAGAATTTGGTAGGGTCCAATGACTTTGGCAGTAAGCTTTCTGGATTTTATCACTCTGCCAATCCCAATCGTTGGCGTGACTCTCAAGAACACATGCTCGCATTCCTCAAACTCAAGAGGTTGTCGTCTCTTGTCAGCGTAACTTTTCTGTCGACTTCGGGCCGCCCGCATTTTCCCCTGGATCATCTTCACCTTCTCGGTCGTTTGTTGCACGATCTCTGGTCCTAACATCAGACTCTCACCATCATGGTACCAACACAAAGGTGTTCGGCATCATCGACCATACAAAGCCTCATAAGGTGCCATCCCTATACTTGAATGAAAACTGTTGTTGTGGGTGAATTCTATCAATGGTAGGAACTCGTCCCAGCTCCCAGTGTCTTCCATCACGCTCGCTCTTAGTAAATCTTCAACTGATTGGATTGTCCTCTTTGACTGTCCGTTAGTTTGTGGATGATATGCAGAACTCAATTTGAGTTTTGTTCCCAACGAGCTTTGTAGTCCTTTCCAAACTTCTGACGTAAACCTTGGATCACGATCTGAAATGATACTCAAGGGTATACCGTGCAACCTGACAATCTCGTCGATGTACAACTGAGTCAACCTCTTCATCGGGTACTTCATGTTGATGTGTAAAAAGTGAGCTGACTTGGTCAGTCGATTCACAATTACCCATATAGCCTCATGTCCTTTCCGAGTCCTTGGTAAGCTGGTCACAAAGTCCATCGAAATACCGTCCCACTTCCATTCTGGGATGTCCAATGATTTTAACATTCCTGCTAGCCTCTGGTGTTCAATCTTAGCCTTCTGACATATCAAACAAGAAGCGACGTATTCCATTACGTCCCTTTTCATTCCATACCACCAGTATAACTTCTTGAGATCTTGATACATCTTCATGGCTCCTGGGTGTAAACACAGCTTACTCCTATGAGTCCCCCTCTAAAATCGACTTCCTAAGCTCGGCCTCATCTGGTATACAGATTCTTTCACCGAATCTCAAAATTCCATCTGTTCCTTCTCTAAATTCTGATAGTGCTCCTTGCCACACTAAGTCCCTTTGTTCCTGCAGATACTGATCACTCACTTGTTTTTCTTTTATTTGTTCCATCAATCCATTCAAAACGGTGATCCTATTCAGACACAGCCTTCCCGGAAATGTCTTAACTGATAAACTTATATCCCGGAATTGTTCCAACAATCCCTGCTCTTTAACCATCATTACTGATGCATGTATTGACTTCCTGCTCAGCGCAAACGCCACTACATTCGCCTTTCCAGTGTGATACTGTAGTTGAAAGTCGTAATCCTTCAAAAACTCCAACCAATGCCTCTGACGCATGTTCAACTCCTTCTGGTCGAAAAGGTACTTCAAACTTTTGTGGTCATTGAAAACATTAAAAGTAACTCCATACAAATAATGCCTCCAGATTTTTAGGGTAAAGACTACCACTGCTAACTCCAAATCATGCGTCTGGTAATTCCTTTCTTGAATCTTCAATTGCCTTGCAGCATATGGTACGACCTTTCGGTTCTACATCAGCACACAACCCAACCCCTGATGTGAAACATCGCATAAACCTCAAAAGGTTCCTTAGGATCAGGTAGGATCAACATGGGTGAAGTTGTCAACCTTCACTTCAACTCTTGGAAACTTCCTTCACAATCCTCCGTCCAGACAACCGCTTGGTCGTTCCAAGTTAACTGGGTAAGGGATCCCACTATCTTGGAAAATCCATCAATGAATCTCCTATAGTAGCCCGCTAAACCAACAAAGCTACGGGTTTCAGTTGCCGTTGTTGGCCTTTTCCATTCTAAAATAGCCTCGACTTTTGACGGATTGATGTCGTGCGAATGAACGTGCGATCCGGCAAGTGTACCGGATTGTCTCCAAGTAATAAAAAAGATATCGATCCCACAGAGATCGTGATCTCAAATCGCAACTAATTGTTAAATGATAAAACTGGACTATAAAGAAAGATTTTGAAAAGGTTTTGATATGTGAAATAAGAGATAACTCAAAATCAGAATCAAATAAACAGAAAGTAAATCTATTTATGGTTTTTCAGATTTAAATGGATTCCTAGGAATTTGGGTTACCAACAAGATCGTTTATGTTATTAAATTGATTAACCCTTGTTAATTATCGAAAATTCCTTGAAGGCGAATTTATCCTCAAATAGTTTAAGATCCCTCTCGGGTTACAAAAACCGTGCCCAATTAAACCAACCACTACTCTCGTGGTAGTCGAATTTAGATTGGACCCTTTACGTTTTGTGATAATTCGTTGACCCTCGAAGGACGGCTTCTAACTCTCGTGATTTCAGTCCTAAGTCTGATTCTATAGATCCGACATCTAAGTTCACCGCTAGGTTCCTCCTTAGAATATCTACGACACGTAAATAAGCGCGCACCAGATTTACGAGTAATTAAAATACTAGAAATCAGATCTAAAGCAAAATCGTAATTAACAAAGATAAAACATCAATTCATTGCCATAAACAAACCTTGGGCATAGCCCCAATCCCTAGAAATTAAACTACTACTCAAGGGTTGTCATGGTGATGACAAGCTTGGTTAACAACAACATGAAAATAAAACTAAGAGAAGAGAGGAGGAAGAAGAAGAGAGATCCTAAGTTATAGCATAAATGTCGCAGCCAAAAGTCTCCTGAAGTCCTCTGCCTGATGCCACATTTATAGATTTGGGAAGTTTGAATCCCAATCTAACTCAAATTAGATCCAAATCAGTTGCTTCTGATCCAAGTAATGCGCGTCACGGCCGTGATGGCCATCACGGCCAGGCCGTGATGGATTCTGCCTTGGGCGCTTCTTCAGTTTTTAGTCTATCACGGTCGTGATGCTCATCACGGGCAGGCCGTGATCAGTTCTGCCTGTGAGGGTCTGGTTCAGCTGATAGGTCACGGCCGTGATGGACATCACGGCTAGGCCGTGACCAGTTCTAACTTTTGCCTTCTTTCTTTTTCAGTTTTGCTTGATCATGGCCGTGATGGTCATCACGGCTAGGCAGTGACGGGCTCTGTTTGGATCATTTTCTTCACTTTTAAAGCTCCATCTTCATCCAAGCTCCATCATGGTCAATCCTGAGCATTTAATCCTTAATTCCTACAAAACAACACCATAAAAACCGACTTACCCGTTCCAAGGTAAAAACTAACAAAAATCAAATTAAATATGCCTAAACTATATGAAAATGCATGCAAAATGATAAACAAATATGAGGTGTAATCACACTCATCAAATCACCCCAAGCGTAAGATTTTGCTTGTCCTCAAGCAATCACCAAGGCCAGAAGATATAAATAATCAGAGCATGGATAGTGAACCAAGAACCCGAGTAGCTAATCCAAGTAACAGGCTTATTCAAATAAGAAACCTAGAGACAATCAATTTCAAGTCCAATTAGAAGCTTAGGTTTCCTAAATCCATATTCTCACTGATTCGGGCACTCTTCTCACCTCACTCAAGTGTTTAAGGGAATATGACAATTCGCTCAATTTCCTCAAGGAAGGTATTCTACCATAAGCTTGACTATTAACCAAATCTCCACTTTATTAATGAAAACACAAAAGAATCAAGAGGTCTTTCATTTTGGTTGTAATGGGGTCATGGGATTAATCGTTAGGTGGGGAAATCAAGAAAAGGAAATTCAAGAGGGTTTAACAAAATATCAACATTGCAAAGCATGACACCTTCTAAAATACCTTTTTGGGCTTTTGTTCACTTTTCCACCTTTCTTTCTTTCTTTTTATTTTCTTTCATTTCTCACTTTCTTTTTGTCATCCCCTTCTCCATTTTTTTTGTTGTTTTATTTTATTTTATTTATTTGGAGAAGGGGAGATTTTCCTTCCATTCAAGAGAAATATTTTCTAACTTTCACATCGCAAACTTTTTTCAAACTACCTTTTTACCCTTTTTGTAATACTTTAATAGGTGCCATACCAAGCATTATTCATCAAAATAATTCAAGGTACCAAGAAAAGTATTTTATTCTTTTAGGCTGAAAATTGGGCAACTAAGGGGTAGCATTTAATCAATCAAAGCTCGGAAGGCCGGAAAAATACCTAGTGCCTTAATCATTTTCAAAAATGTTTTCAAAAATTTTTAAGTTTCAAAACGGTTTCAAGTCAAGTTCTAGAGAATACAATCCAAGAGGAATTAAACACTCCATCACAAAGAATGGGGTAGATTTAGTGAGTACCCCTTTTTGGCTCAAAAATCTCACATTTAGTAGTTCAGAAATCAGTGAGAAACACAAATTTAAGGAACCACATGCTAATTATCAACTATCAAAATATTATCTCAAGCATTTTTATTTTTAGCCTTATCACAAGAATAAAGAAAATTGGGTTCAAAAATTCACTATCTCAATTTATTTGGCACCAAGTTCTCACAATTGGATGCAAATTCTAAGTGAGGGGCAATCTAGTGAATGTGATCATGCAAAACTATGCCTATATGAATGCAACATGAAAAATGAAAAAATGCAAAAATTTGCAAAAATACCCCTACCCCAAGCTTAAAAACTTACATTGTCCCCAATGTAAATAATCAAGTCGGGGAGAGGAGAAAAATGGAACAACTCACCGAGGTGGTAGCGGGTGTTGGCTCACATCCCAGTCAAAACTTGTTGGAAATTGTATCACGGCCGTGAGGCTCATCACGGGCAGGTCGTGATCAATTCTGCTCTTCAGGAGCTGGCATGTCACGGCTGTGACCTGTATCACGGTTAGGCCGTGATACTCTCTGTTCTTAGGGTCCTTCTCATCACGCCCGTGATGGATGTCACGGCTGGGCCATGATCCTTTCTGACTTCATGGGTTAGCACATCACGGTCGTGACCACTGTCACGGCCTGGGTGTGATGACTTCTGACTTTGTTTGTCTCTGCCCTTTTTGCTCTTCCTTCCTCCTTAACCTGAAAACACTTAACAAATCCATTAATTTATGATTTTTTTTCTCTTGATCTTCTCAAATTATTCAAGAGCTAAATTCAAAAACAAATGGAAAAGGGAAAGAAAACTTGGGTTGCCTCCCAAGAAACGCTTATTTATGGTCTTAAGCTTGATCATACTTCCTTCAATCAACCGGGGTCGATTGGGCGTAGAAGTGCAGGAACACTTCTCTTCCATGGGAGTCCTTCAAAGAGCCGATTCTGCTCATACGGCCAACTGCGCTTCCGCTTCGCTCTTTTCACTCTAAGCTGCATGGCCTTACTCCCTCCCGGTGGAAGTTTTGTATCCATATGCTGAGCAACTCCAACTTCATCACCATTTGGTGCATCATTAGCCAAGCAAATCTTTGGAGTTGCCTCCATGTTGAGCTCTTCCTTTACCACTGGAGACGTTATATCAATCCTGCACACATGGCTCTCAAAATGAGGGTTGTTATAGGAGTTAGTCAAATAAAAATCTACCCTACCTTCCTCTACACTCAGAGAGTTTGTCATTCTTTACGTCTATTATCGCTCCAGCGGTGGCCAAGAATGGCCTTCCTAAAATTATGGGGAATTCAGAATTCCCGTTCATATCCAATACCAGGAAATCGGTAGGGATGAAAAATTTCCCTACCTTTACGGGGACATTCTCTAGTAGGCCTAGAGGAGTCCTAGTTGAGCCATCCGCAAATTGTAAGGAGAATTTGAATTGACTCAACTCTTTGGTTTCCAACCTTTCCAAGATAGTGAGCGGCATCAAGCTCGCACTAGCCCCTAAGTCACATAAGGCTTGGTCAATTTTCACTTCTTCAATTGAGCAAGCGATAGAGAAACTACCTGGGTCTTTCAGTTTAGGAGGCTTATTAGTTTTTATCTTGACATTGTGCTCCTCAATTAAGCTTTTAGTTTCCATATCTACTAGCTTTTTCTTGACCAACCTTTGTGGGAAAGGTATTGGGGGTTGGTACAGTGGTGGAGGCACGTATTTTGGCTCTGTCTCTTCCTCTTCGCTCATATCCTCCTCTGGTTCCACATCTTTTTCAACCACCCCAAGCTTATCATCCCTCAAGTATATGGCATTACAATGCTCATTGGGATTAGCTTCGGGTTGCCCCGGGAACGTACCCTTAGGTCTAGAGTGTGTGCTGGCTTGTTGGGCAATCTGAGTTTCTAGCATCTTGTTATGGATGGCTAAGTTATCTACCTTAGATGCTAGCTCTTTTATTGCCTCGTTTACTGCCCTACCTTGTTGTCTAAACTCCTCATTTTGTTTTGTTTGAGTTTCAACAAAACTTTCCAATAAAGACTCGGGTTTAGATTTCTGTACCTGAGGATACCCCGTTGCAGGTGTCCTATTACCTTAGCCTTCATGGAACTCATGGTTCAGCATGTTTCTGTAGTTCCCGTACGAGAGGTAAGGGTTGTTCTTCCTTCCTTGGTTGTAAGGATTTGGGGGAGCATAATTGGGCAACTTCGGGTTGGTGTCGTAGAAGTTGTGACAAGAGTTCACTTGTTCCCCCGAAGCGCCGGATCCATGAGCAATACCACGCAGGCACTCCATTATGTCATGTCCCTGCATTCCACAAATCTCACAAACAATGTCAGTAGCACCTATTGCACTCACATTAGCCCTTTCAAGATGATCAAAACGTTTATTCAGTGAGTCTATTTTAGACATTATAAGATCAATGCTATTTATTTCAAACTTACCCCCCTAAATATTTTTCGGGTTATTGCCTCTTTTTGAACCCCATTGGTGGTAGTTGGTGGCCACGTTTTCGATGATGTTGAATGCCTCAGTCAGAGGCTTATTCATAAAGGTTCCACCAGCTGCGGAATCAAGTGACACCTTCGAAGAGTAATCCAATCCATTGTAGAAGGTGTGCACTAATAGCCACCTCTCGAGTCCATGATGTGGGCAAGACTCCAGCAATCCCTTGTAGCGATCCCAAGCTTCTGACAAGCATTCTCCGTCTTTTTGGAAGAAGCCGGTGATCTGGGTTCGTATGTAGGTCGTCTTGGATGGAGGGAAGAATTTCTCCAAGAACGCCTTCTCTAGTTGGTCCCAAGTCGACAAGGTGCTAGCGGGCACTTGTTTCAGCCAAGCTTTTGCTTTTCCAGTAAGAGATGAGGGGAACAACCTTAAGCGAATAGCATCAACTGGGGCGCCTTGAATTCTAACTGCATCGGTGAACTCCAAGAATGTCTCTACGTGGTCAGTCGGGTCCTCCGAGGGCAATCCTACGAATTGATGTTGCCTAATCATGTTGATTAGCATAGGCGGTATAGTGTAGTTCTCCGCCTCAATCTCCGGCCTAGCAATCCCAGTTCGCAAACCCCTAGCATTTGGGGTTGCATAGTCCTTCAATGGTTTGGTATCCGGGAGATTCGCCATTAGTGGAATGGAAATCAACCTCTCTCTCTCTCTTTGTAGTCTCCTATGTCTGTGAAAGGTCCTTTCGACTTCGGGGTCGAACTCACTAAGGTTTCCAAGACTTAGTGATCGTTGAATAAAAGAGAAAACAACACAGACATAGATACTCTAGAAGGAAAAAGAGAATTTTTTTTTATTACTTTTTGTAGGAAATAAAAATTAAATAAAAAGAAAAAGTCCAGAAAAATCAATTTGAAAATTAAATTGAGATTCGAGAAAGTACAGTCCCCGACAACGGCTCCAAAAACTTGATGTCGTGCGAATGCACGTGCGATCCGGCAAGTGTACCATATTGTCGCCAAGTAATAAAAAAGATATCAATCCCACAGAGACCGTGATCTCAAATCGCAACTAATTGTTAAATGATAAAACTGGACTGTAAAGAAAGATTTTGAAAAGGTTTTGATATGTGAAATAAGAGATAACTCAAAATCAGAATAAAATAAACAGAAAGTAAATCTATTTATGGTTTTTCATATTTAAATGGATTCCTAGGAATTTGGGTTACCAACAAGATCGTTTATGTTATTAAATTGATTAACCCTTGTTAATTATCGAAAATTCCTTGAAGGCAAATTTATCCTCAAATAGTTTAAGCTCCCCCTCGGGTTACAAAAACCGTGCCCAATTAAACCAACCCCTACTCCCGTGGTAGTCGAATTTAGATTGGACCCTTTACGTTTTGTGACAATTCGTTGACCCTCGAAGGATGACTTCTAACTCTCGTGATTTCAGTCCTAAGTTTGATTCTATAGATCTGACATCTAAGTTCACCGCTAGGTTCCTCCTTAGAATATCTACGACACGTAAATAAGCGCGCACCAGATTTACGAGTAATTAAAATACTAGAAATTAGATCTAAAGCAAAATCACAATTAACAAAGATAAAACATCAATTCATTGCCATAAACAAACCTTGGGAATAGCCCCAATCCCTAGAAATTAAACTACTACTCAAGCCTTGTCATGGTGATGACAAGCTTGGTTAACAACAACATGAAAATAAAACTAAGAGAAAAGAGGAGGAAGAAGAAGAGAGATCCTAAGTTATAGCATAAATGTCACAGCCAAAGGTCTCCTGAAGTCCTCTACCTGATGCCATATTTATAGATTTGGGAAGTTTGAATCCCAATCTAACTCAAATTAGATCCAAATCAGTTGCTTCTGATCCAAGTATAATGCGCGTCACGATCGTGATGGCCATCACGGCCAGGCCGTGATGGATTCTGCCTTGGGTGCTTCTTCAGTTTTTAGTCTGTCACGGCCATGATGCTCATCACGGGCAGGCCGTGATCAGTTCTGCCTGTGAGGGTCTGGTTCAGCTGACAGGTCACGGCCGTGATGGACATCACGGCTAGGCCGGGACCAGTTCTGACTTTTGCCTTCTTTCTTTTTCAGGTTTGCTTGATCATGGACGTGATGGTCATCACGGCAAGGCCGTGATGGGCTTTGTTTGGCTCATTTTCTTCATTTTTAAAGATCCATCTTCATCCAAGCTCCATCATGGTCAATCCTGAGCATTTAATCCTTAATTCCTGCAAAACACCACCACAAAAACCGCCTTACCCATTCCAAGGTAAAAACTAACAAAAATCAAATTAAATATGCCTAAACTATATGAAAATGCATGCAAAATGATAAACAAATATGAGGTGTAATCACACTCATCACGGATCCACTGCGATTCCTTCACATGATATTACATGACCTAAGAATTGCACTTGGTCCAACCAGAACTCGCACTTTTCCGGCTTCACATAGAGCTGCTTCCATTTCAAGGTCTGAAGAACAATGATGAGATGTTCAGCATGTTTTTCCTTGTTTGGAGAATATATCAGAATATCATCAATGAAGACGACAACAAACTGATCTAAGTAAGTACGAAAAATCCTATTCGTGTAATCCATAAATATGGCAGGAGCATTCGTCACTCCAAACGGCATCACCAGGTACTCATAATGCCCATAACATGTTCAAAACACTGTCTTTGGGACATCCTCTGCTTTCACACGAATCTGATGGTAGCCTAACCATAAATCTATTTTCGAGAATACGGCTGTGACATGCAACTAGTCCATGAGATCATCTATCCTTGGGAACAGATATCTGTTCTTGATTGTAACCTTGTTCAACTGTCGAAAATCTACACTGATTCGAGAAGTCGCATCCTTCTTTTTCACTAACAGAACTGGAGCTCCCCACGACGATACACTGGTTCGAATGAATTCCTTTCTCATCAACTCTTCAAGTTGTTCCTTCAAGGTTTCTAACTCCGATGGTGACATGCGATAAGGTGCCATGGATATCGGTACTGTGCCTGGAACCGGATCAATCGCAAACTCGATATCTCAAACAGGCGGTAGACCAGGTACATCCTCAGGAAAAACTTCTGGAAACTCATTGACAACAGGTACGGACTCTAAGTCTAACTCACTCTTAACATCTGAGGAAAACAGCGACATGTAACCTTGAGCTCCCTCTTTCAAAGAAGCTCTTACCTGTCTAACAGATAATAATCCAGAAATCTCATCCCTAAAGACTAAGGTTCCTTGAGCACAGTCTATCAGGATATGGTTGGAAGATAACCAATCCATGCCTAAAATTACGTCTAGTTGTATTAAAGGTAAACAGATTAAATCTACAAGAAAGTGCATATCCTGAACAATGATAGGGCAATTTAAGCAAACAGAATTAAGAGTTACTGGATCAGCAGTTGGGGTATAAACAATCAAGTTATATGGTAAAGAAGAAATAGGCAAGCCTAGAAGTTTTGCATGATCCATTGAGATAAAAGAATGAGTTGCACCTGAATCGAAAAGTACAGTTAAAAGATTACCGGCTTAAACGCACTTACCCTGCACCAGATCAGTGGAATTCGATGATTCATCTCCACTCATCGTATGCACTCTCCCTTTAGCAGTCTGCTTGCTTGCTTTGGCAT
This sequence comes from Sophora flavescens, assembly GCA_030762895.1. NCBI lineage: Eukaryota > Viridiplantae > Streptophyta > Magnoliopsida > Fabales > Fabaceae > Sophora > Sophora flavescens. The sequence continues at coordinate 166,024,378 of CM061062.1, read as the reverse complement.
GATTGATAGCTGGTCCTCTTTTCAGTGCTCTGCAATCCTTGGGTAAATGCCCAATACGATCGCAGTTAAAGCATTTCATCTCTTTCTTTAGGCACATATTAGCTAGATGACTGGGATCCCCGCATCGGTAACACTTCCTCTCTTGGCCTTGATTATTGTTTCTCTGGCCTCCACTTCCCGTTCCTGAAGTACCGGAACGATGTTGTTGCTGTTGTTTCTGATTGTTACTGGATGATTGGTATTATGGCTTCCTCTGGTTCTGCTTCCAATTTTGGTTCTGTCCCTGATATTGACTCTTAGGATGAACGGGTCCTCCACCATTCCCTTTGCTATCTCGCACCTTGCGCATCAGCTCTACCTTTCGGTATTTCTCTACCAGTGCTTGGAAATTCCTGATTTCCAAGGGCATCATAGATTCCTTGATCTCGAAGCACAGATCGGCTTTGAACTTTTCGTACTTCCACTCCTCATCAGGGTTGTTCAAGAAAAAGCGAAAATATTTGGCAAGGGACTCAAACCTTGCCGCATAATCCCCCATCGTCATGTCCCGCTGACTCAGCCTCATGAATTCCTACTCTTTCTAAGTCAGAGCACTCTGGGAAAAATATTAGTCCAGAAATTTGTTGCGAAATACACCCCAGGTGATTGCCTGAAGCTCGGCTACTAGCAGGTGTCTGGTGCTCTTCCACCAGCATTCAACATTTCCAATCAGTTGGAATGTTGCATAAGGCACCTTTGCTTCCTCTAGGGTGTGCACCAGCTCAAAGATCTTCTCCAGCTCTTGGATCCAAAGATCGGCTTTAGTCGGGTCTACGTCCACATCAAACTGCGATGGATTCTGGCTTCGAAAGGCATTCAAATTCTTCCCTTCTGCACCGTGTTTAACTCTTTGTTGCTCCTGTTGATTCTGGGCAGCCGCTTTGGCAATCTGGAGAGCTATGGCAGCAGCAACGTCAGCCAGCTTGGGCAGAAAAGTCCATCCCGACATTGCCTTGGTCACGACCGCCATGCCCGCGCGCTCCTCCTGGTTCCATACTGACATGTAAGACACAATAAGTGAGATGGTAACCAGAAAATGAAAGGTAACCCGCCGGGTAACACACATTACTTCTTAGAAATAATTCAAGCCAAGACTTGATCAGAGAACACACAACATCGACACAACAGACCTAAACCCAAGCATTCCCGAAAGACTCGACCAGCTCTGATACCACTAATGTGACACCCTAAACCCGGCATCACATGGTTACCCAATTGCGGAAATAAAACTGATTACAATGCTGGTTACTTTCAGAAAGTATCATTTTCTCGATGGATGAGTACACTAAAAACGGTAGTTATTTTATTTTAAAAAAAGGATGAAACAAGATAAAGGTGATGAACACTCAACATGAATTAAAGACAACCCATATATATTTATATTCATAACTTGTTCCAATGAGAGCCAAGTTCTAGTACATAAGTTAGAGCCTTATCAATGGTCATTGCAACAGAATTAGACATCTAGAAGATACAACTTAAAAGAGAGTAAGTAAAAACACGAGGAAAGAGGGTCCGGAACCACATCCAAAAAGGTAACTCTAGAAAGTCAGAAGACTGAAGACTATCCACAAAATGCTATGAACTGGTTACTGACACTGGCTGCAAGCGGGGTCTCCACAAATTCTCCCACGAGACAAGACATCAGATAATGGATCTATGATGTCGCCTCCCTCATCTACGGAATCGTCGTCGTCATCATAGAAGTCCTCCTCAGGGTCCTCCTCGATCGGTGCTGCCTGCTCAACATCCAGAGGTGGTGGCTCATGTAGCAATCCATTAGCTCGCAGTATGTCGGAGGCAGAGCTACTCTCCGAGTCTCTACGGTATGGCTCCTACGGATTGGGCCCCCGTCAGCATTCAATCGGTTGTGGTGATTGATTCGTGGTACGTGGCAGATGTCGCCCTCGGATGTATCAGCCATGCCCCGGCATTCCCAGCATCGTCAAAGACCTCAGTCTTCGACATTGCCGGTACAAGAGGGATATTAGGATCCATCTGAACTCATATACATACGGTGATACCAAAAAGGAAGAGAGAATAACAAGTAGAAATGAAAGAATGAGATACCGACAACGGATATATTGCACAATAACCATATACATGATACATACAACACATTTGCATATTAACATTTAAAACATTATTCATAGGTAAACAACAAGTATTATTTCAGTGGGTCCCATACCCGAATCAATCAATTTTATAAAGATAATGCATGACACTTCAATCATCAGGTTCTAAGCTTAATCTCATGAGATACCATCACCGTTTTATCATTAAGAAAGAAAGAGTTGATCAGGCTCGTATGCCGCATTGGCAAGTTGTCTCCGTCACCTCATGCACCCGGATCAACATCATCACGAATCCCTTATAACAGCCATTCGGATGTACACATCATCGAATACCACATCTTAAGCGGGTATTTGGTAACTCAAGCACGTCTGCTAAGGGAAAATGCATATGAATAAAAGACTTTTCATTATCGAGACTTTTCTTTGTGTTCACTCTTTTCCGGTCTCGAAGCCCAAAGCTAACGACTATTCACAATTTTCATTACTTGAAAATCAATAACACAGGATGTGCAGTCCGAGTGCTCAATCACAACACCTTAGACCGATGCCGCAGTCCAAGGTTGTGGTCGTAGAAACAATTATAATTTTATCCATGTTTTATTTAAATATGATAAGGACTCCTAACCCATAACAACGAAATTAGAACACACGGTCCTTAATTCCAAGATTAGGACTCCTAGCCCATAATATCACGATTAGGACCCTTGGTCCATAATTCTTGACATGGATCCCAGACCACGTGCATAAAACTGAATGCTAGAGGCGACGTCTCACGAACTAGATTCTCTTTCACATGTACTTACTTTTCGCTCAGTGAAAATCAAAAATCAAAACAAAACTTCGGTCACTTATCCAAGTAACCGGAACGCTTCAAAATCATTTAGGAGAAAATCTTTTCCTTTACAAATTCTTTTATTAAAACAATTAGGAAATTCATTTGATTTTGAAATCCTTAATGGAATAAAGTCAAATATTTTAAAAGGGGGTTTTCCATCATAAAACACATAGTTCGAAAAAGGTTTTCTCTCGTACAAACTTTGGATCATAAAATGGTAGTTTCTATTGCCTTAAAAACACTTCAACGTTTGTTTTCAAAACAAGAATCTCATTCTCTTGAAGTAAGCGTTTTAAACAAGGAACTTTTATAAATGAAACCAATACTTTCAAAGTTTTATTCAAGGCTTATTAAGGCTTTTAATTCTTATAATCATTGAGCACGGACTGAAGTCCGGCTTATCAAGCTTCAATCAACAGTAATATATTCTCAACAATAATATCACAGTTAACGACAATTCATCACATATACACAACTCACAATACTTTAAGGCAAGTAATAATCAACTTCAAGTAATAATCACCGTAGTTCAAGTAAACTAGTCATTCAAGTATTTGCTCCATATCATAATAATATTCAAATCACTCAAGTAAACACATACACACATGCATATAGTCATTGAATATCCCTAGGCAATCCCCTCTTACCTTTTGTGAAGGTAAGGAGATTAGATGCTCGAAGAGGTATACCACGAACGTCCTTGTTTCCTCCGCGAGGAAAGTCTAAGTTTATGAACACAAAATCACAAGTTAAAATCAACAAGAACACTAAACCACAAGGTATAGGTTCGGCCAAGACTAGTTATTAGGGTTAGAGATTCCCGAAAATTATACAACTCATGGATTTATGATCCTTAAGTGTTATGAGTTCATAAACGATGATCATTTAACAAAGTTGAATTAAAATCTGATGCGAGCCCAATACCAATGAAGCCCAATTTGGACCAAGAGGCCATTCAAGGCCTAGGAGGCCCAATGATAAGAGCAAGAGCTAAGAGGGCCCAACAAGCCCTAAGTCAAATGATTGGACTCCTAATGGAAGCAAGGCCCGAGTCAAATGATGAAGAGCCCAAATGGATTAATGTGATCATCCAAGAGGAAGGCCCAAATGAAAAGGGGGTGTATGAAGAAGAAACAAGTGGGGCACATATGTGAGTCAAGGCCCAATTTTATGTTCAAATTCAATTGAATAAGTGGAGAATCATGCAAGTAGGACCACATGCATGTTCTACACGAATTTAGGGGAATTGTTTTTCTATTTTGAATAAAGTTGTAAATTGTGGGAGTTACATTTTAATGTGATAAGAAAGTGTAACCCCCCCACAATTATGAGTCTTTTATGCACATGTTTTTTTTTGTCTTGGTGGCTGCCATAACACTTTTGTGGCCATTCAAAAGGTTGTCTTAATGTGGGTAATTATTGTCATGAATAGGCTAATCAAATGCTATTTTCGTTTTTTTCTTGGATGCCAAAAGTTGGGCAGCCTACACTATTTGTAAAGCATGAAACACCTTGGAAATGGAACTTTGGATGTGATTTGGAATTTTCCATTGTTAGTGAGTATTGTTCTCCTAAGTTCTTGGTTGAACCAAGGTTTCTATCCTTATCAAGAATTCCAACATTCTTGTGGCGAATTTCATTTGGCTTATCAAACAAATCCTTATTTGTTTGTGGCGCCTTCACCCATCTTCTACTCTTTCCATTTTCTTCTTTTATTCTTCAATTCTTGTTTTGGTTACAATTTGGAATCATCTCACTTTGAGTTTTAGTTTGAAAATTGCACAACACCTAACAAGATTTCAATCAAATAGATCATAACAAGGCAACCCCATCTTGGTTGTCATCAAGTGGTATCAAAGCTTAGGCTTTGATTGAAATTGTGTTGTGTTCTTCTTTGTTCTTCTTCTTCCCCATTTTTCTTCGTTTCTTTCAAAACCAAAACCACAAAAAAATTACTACTTTGATTCAGTTTTGGAAGGGAAAATTTTTCGTGGCTATTGTTTGATCATACACAAGTGTTCTTCTCTTGTTGAAAGTAAAAAAAATAAAATAAATAAAATCTGGGCAAAAAAAAAATAAAAAAAATTCGAGTATTACAAAAAAAAAAAGTGTTCTTGAAGTGTTGAGAAAAGAGAAGAGAAAAGAAGTTTCCAATTGATCAATTAGTGTTCTTACAATTTTTTCCCTTCTTCCTTTTTTTTTTCATTTCCAAATCTTTTCCTTTCTAGCCTTTCTTCTTTGTTTCCTTTAGTTTGATAAGTTTTGTGATTTTTGTTACTTGAGTTTTGGAAATTTTTGTGTTTTTGACTTGATTCCTCTAAGAACCCAAGGAGAACATAGAGTGGAAAAAGGCTTGAGAGATAAATTACATCTTGTGTGGAAAAAGCCAAAAGGAGTAAACAAAAAAATACACTTTTGTGAGAAAAGAGAGGGAGTGTTGTGAGGACAAATTACATTTTCTACTACTCAAATGGGTGATAGTCCACCATTGTCACCAAGGACAGCCACTCTACATGCTAGAATGGCCAATCAAGTTCAAGCACTCCAAAGACAAATGGAGCAAATGCAAGCCAACTATGATAGACAACTAGCCAACCTTCAACGGGATGACTCAAGTGGCTATGATAGTGAAGAAAGAGGGAGGCCAAGAGGAGGAAGACCTAGAAGAGGAGGCCATAGGGGAGGAAGGCGTGATGAGAGGATTGAAGGGGTTAAAATCAAAGTTCCTTCCTTTTTTGGAAAGAATGACCCCGAAGCTTATTTGGAGTTGGAGCTTAAAATGGAGCAAGTCTTTGATTGTAACACTTACAATGAAAGAAAGAAAGTGAAGGTGGCAGCCTTGGAGTTCAAGGAGTATGCACTAGTATGGTGGGATCAATTCCAAAAGGAGAGAAGGAGAATTGGAGAGGAGCCAATTGAAACTTGGGAAGACATGAAGATTGTAATGAGGAGGAGATTTGTCCCAAAGCACTACCAAAGGGACATTCACAATAAATTACAAAGACTCACCCAAGGTTCTAAAAGTGTGGATGAGTACTTCAAGGAGATGGAGTTGGCCTTACTAAGGTCAAATTTTGAAGAAGACCGTGAAGCAACTATGGCAAGGTTCTTGCATGGCTTGAACCAAGAAATTCAAGATGTGGTGGAGTTGCAAAACTATGTAGAGCTTGAAGATTTGGTGCAACAATCAATTAAGGTGGAGCAACAATTAAAGAGGAGGAAATCCAAATATTCCTCTTCATCATCTTCCAAATTCCCATCTTCAAATTGGAAGGACAAGCAAAAGAAGGAGGGTGCACCAAGCAAGGAGGCCGTGAGCACCTCTCAAGGCAAGAAGCCCATGGAGCCAACCACAAGGAGCCGAGATGTCAAGTGTTTCAAGTGTCTTGGTCATGGCCACATAGCCTCTCAATGTCCAACCAAGAGAACTATGGTGTCCATGAATGGTGAAGTGATGTCTCAATCCGAAGCTTCAAGTGGAAAGGAAAGTGAAGAAGAAATGTTCATGCCGGATGGTGACTTACTTATGGTGAGGAGGCTTTTGGGAAGTCAAGTGAAGGAACATGAAGCTAGCCAAAGGGAGAACATTTTCCACTCTAGATGCCTAATTCAAGGTAAAGTTTGTTCTCTAATAATTGATGGAGGTAGTTGTGCAAATGTAGTAAGTTCTAGGTTGGTGTCTAAATTAAACCTTAGCACTAAAACCCATCCAACACCATATAAACTTCAATGGTTGAGTGAGGTTGGGGAGATGGTGGTGAACAAACAAGTGGAGGTTCCATTCTCCATTGGGAAGTATGAGGATAATGTTCTTTGTGATGTAGTGCCTATGGAGGCAAGCCATATGTTGTTGGGAAGGCCTTGGCAATATGACAAGAAGACCATTCATGATGGATTTTCAAACAAGTTCACTTTCATGGACAAGGAGCGAAAGGTTGTACTCTCTCCTTTATCTCCAAAACAAGTTAGTGAGGATCAAAAGAAAATGAGAGAAAAAAGAGAGCAAGAGAGAAAAGAAAAAGAGAGTGAACAAGAGAAAAAAAGTGATGAAAATTCAAAAAAAAATCATGACAAAAAAAGAGAGAAAAACCAAGATGAAAAAGAGAGAAAAGAGAGTTGTCTTGCCACAAAAAGTGAGGTGAAAAGTGCATTGGTTTCAAGGCAGCCCCTATACATGCTTTTGTGTAGGGAATTTTGTTTAAATACTAACATTTCTAATGATCATTCTTTGTCTAGTGGTGTGAAAAATCTTTTGCAAGAATTTGAGGATATCTTCCCTAAGGAAGTGCCACATGGCCTTCCACCTTTGAGGGGAATTGAGCACCATATTGACCTCATTCCGGGTGCATCATTGCCCAATAGGCCAGCCTATAGGAGCAATCCTCAAGAGACCCAAGAAATCCAAAAACAAGTGGAGGACTTGTTGCAAAGAGGATGGGTGCAAGAAAGCTTAAGTCCATGTGCGGTACCCGTCATTTTGGTGCCCAAAAAGGATGGCACTTGGAGGATGTGCACGGATTGTAGGGCCGTGAACAACATCACCATTAAGTATAGACATCCTATCCCTAGACTTGATGATTTACTTGATGAATTGTTTGGTGCTTGCATTTTTTCTAAAATTGATTTGAAAAGTGGGTACCATCAAATTAGGATAAGGGAAGGGGATGAATGGAAAACCGCTTTCAAAACCAAATTTGGTTTGTATGAATGGTTGGTAATGCCTTTTGGTTTAACAAATGCACCAAGCACTTTTATGAGGCTTATGAACCATGTCTTAAGAGAATTTTTGGGAAAATTTGTGGTGGTATATTTTGATGATATCTTAATATATAGCAAAAACTTAGATGAGCACCATGAACATTTAAGGGCTGTTTTGCTTGTATTAAGAAAAGAAAGGTTGTATGCAAACTTGGAAAAATGTACTTTTTGTGTGGATCATGTGATTTTCCTTGGTTTTGTGATTAATGCTAAAGGGGTCCATGTGGATCAAGAAAAGATTAAGGCCATTCAAGATTGGCCAACCCCCAAAAATGTGAGTGATGTGAGGAGCTTTCATGGTTTGGCTAGTTTCTATAGGAGGTTTGTTAAAGATTTTAGCACATTGGCTGCACCTCTTAATGAAATTGTCAAAAAGAATGTTGGGTTTAAATGGGGGGAAAAACAAGAACAAGCTTTTAAGGAACTTAAGAAAAAGCTCACCCATGCACCAATTCTTGCTTTGCCTAATTTTGCAAAATCTTTTGAAATTGAATGTGATGCTTCTAATGTTGGTGTTGGGGCTGTTTTGATGCAAGAGGGGCATCCAATTGCTTATTTTAGTGAGAAGTTAAGTGGAGCTGCACTTAATTATCCCACCTATGATAAGGAGTTGTATGCCTTAGTGAGAACTTTGCAAACTTGGCAACACTATCTTTTGCCTAAGGAATTTGTAATTCATAGTGACCATGAATCTTTGAAATATTTGAAGGGTCAAGGAAAATTGAATAAGAGACATGCTAAATGGGTTGAATTTCTTGAACAATTTCCTTATGTTGTAAAACATAAAAAGGGTAAGGCCAATGTTGTGGCGGATGCACTTTCAAGGAGACATGCTTTACTTTCCACCCTTGAAACAAAGTTGTTTGGACTTGAATGTGTTAAGGAATTGTATGAGCATGATGATGACTTTTCTCAAATCTTTGAAAATTGTGTGCATTCATCCCAAAATGGATTTTTTAGGCACCAAGGTTTTTTATTCAAAGAAAAGAGGTTGTGTGTGCCTAAAAGCTCCATTAGGGACTTACTTGTGAAAGAGGCACATGAAGGGGGACTAATGGGGCATTTTGGGGTTCAAAAGACTTTGGACATGTTGCATGAACATTTTTATTGGCCTCATATGAAATATGATGTGCAAAAATTTTGTGAAAAATGCATTGTGTGCAAAAAGTCAAAATCCAAAGTTATGCCTCATGGACTTTACACTCCTTTGCCTATTCCTGATTTTCCTTGGATTGATTTATCAACGGACTTTGTTGTTGGGTTGCCTAGGACAAAAAGTGGAAAAGATTCAATCTTTGTTGTGGTAGATAGATTTTCAAAAATGGCACATTTTATACCATGCAAAAAGATTGATGATGCTTGTCATGTGGCGAATTTGTTCTTTAAAGAAGTGGTGAGACTTCATGGTCTCCCAAGAAGCATTGTTAGTGATAGGGACACCAAGTTCCTAAGCCACTTTTGGAGGACTTTGTGGGGAAAGCTTGGAACAAAGCTTCTTTTCTCCACTACTTGCCATCCTCAAACGGATGGACAAACTGAAGTTGTGAATAGGACTCTTTCTTCCCTTTTAAGGGCTGTGATTAAAAAGAATATTAAGTATTGGGAGGAGTGTTTGCCTCATGTGGAGTTTGCATACAATAGGGCTATTCATAGCACCACTCAATTTTCTCCTTTTGATGTTGTTTATGGTTTTAATCCTCTAACTCCTCTTGATTTATTGCCACTGCCTAATTCTTCCATTTTGAAGCATAAAGATGGTAGGTCCAAGGCAGAATATGTGAAGAAGCTCCATGAGCAAGTTAAGGCCCAAATTGAAAAAAGGACCGAGAGCTATGCAAGACAAGCCAACAAGGGAAGGAAGAAAGTCGTTTTTGAACCCGGAGATTGGGTATGGGTGCATATGAGGAAAGAAAGGTTTCCTTCCCAAAGGAAATCAAAACTTCAACCAAGGGGAGATGGGCCATTTCAAGTTGTAGCCAAGATCAATGACAATGCTTACAAGTTGGACCTTCCTAGTGAACATGGGGGTATTAGTGCAACTTTTAATGTGGCTGATTTGTCTCTTTTTGATGTAGGTGATGACGACTCTAATTCGAGGACGAATTCACTTGAAGAAGGAGGGGATGATGCGAGCCCAATACCAATGAAGCCCAATTTGGACCAAGAGGCCATTTAAGGCCTAGGAGGCCCAATGATAAGAGCAAGAGCTAAGAGGGCCCAACAAGCCCTAAGTCAAATGATTGGACTCCTAATGGAAGCAAGGCCCGAGTCAAATGATGAAGAGCCCAAATGGATTAATGTGATCATCCAAGAGGAAGGCCCAAATGAAAAGGGGGTGTATGAAGAAGAAACAAGTGGGGCACATATGTGAGTCAAGGCCCAATTTTATGTTCAAATTCAATTGAATAAGTGGAGAATCATGCAAGTAGGACCACATGCATGTTCTACACGAATTTAGGGGAATTGTTTTTCTATTTTGAATAAAGTTGTAAATTGTGGGAGTTACATTTTAATGTGATAAGAAAGTGTAACCCCCCACAATTATGAGTCTTTTATGCACATGTTTTTTTTTGTCTTGGTGGCTGCCATAACACTTTTGTGGCCATTCAAAAGGTTGTCTTAATGTGGGTAATTAGTGTCATGAATAGGCTAATCAAATGCTATTTTCGTTTTTTTTCTTGGATGCCAAAAGTTGGGCAGCCTACACTATTTGTAAAGCATGAAACACCTTGGAAATGGAACTTTGGATGTGATTTGGAATTTTCCATTGTTAGTGAGCATTGTTCTCCTAAGTTCTTGGTTGAACCAAGGTTTCTATCCTTATCAAGAATTCCAACATTCTTGTGGCGGATTTCATTTGGCTTATCAAACAAATCCTTATTTGTTTGTGGCGCCTTCACCCATCTTCTACTCTTTCCATTTTCTTCTTTTATTCTTCAATTCTTGTTTTGGTTACAATTTGGAATCATCTCACTTTGAGTTTTAATTTGAAAATTGCACAACACCTAACAAGATTTCAATCAAATAGATCATAACAAGGCAACCCCATCTTGGTTGTCATCAAAATCCCACTAAGTTATAAACTTAGGGTATTCGGCCAAGGCTAGTAAAATAGGTTAGAATTCACTAAACTTTCCAATCTCTTGGGTTTAGCATCCATATGTATTAAGGAGTTCAAAACCATGATCCTTTTGGAAAAATAAGAACAAAGTATCCTAGGTCCATAACCTTCTAGGTTCGGTCTTCATAGGATTTATAGGCTGGAAATCTTTAAACCATCCAATCTCATAGACTTAGCATCCAAATATCTTATGGAGTTCAAGTCCATGATCATCTTGGAAAACAATGAAAACTTAAACACTCCGATCTCTTAGACTTAGCATCCAAATATCTTATGGAGCTCAAGTCGATGATCATTTTGGAAAAATAAAAGTAATACATTCTAGTTTTAATAACATAGAATAAACAAGTTAGAAATAAAAACTCAAACATCCTAGTAACTAAACACTAAGTTCTGGCCATCATAGGATGATGAGGAAAATATTCTTTGTTTAACAACAACTCTTAGGTTTAGAATCACATGTTATTAAGAGTTCTAAATCCATGATCATACTTGGAAAGTTGAAACATAGTATCTTAGGCCTACTTATTCATATTTTAGGCCATCATAGGAACAAGCTATCAAACCTTCCAAGATTTACAGATTTAAGATCAATGGATAGTTAGAAACTCAAACACATGATCATATTCCAATAGTTGAAACAAAAACCTCCTAGGTCACAAATGCAAGCATTCGGCCTTCATTGGAAGAGATAGGTAGAGATTTATATTTTACACAACCTCTTAGTATGTGAAAATATAAGTTAATACAAGCTAGACTATAGAAAGTGGTTTCAACTCAAAAGGAGTTTTCTACCATTTTAGAGAGATTTTAGAAGTTTAAAGCATATAAAGAACACATAAAGTAAACTAAGAAATAAAAGATGAAACTTTCAAAAAGATTCATATGAGAGCATCAGCCTTAGTATAAGGAAGAACTTTAATGACGAACTCAAGTAGAAAAGATGAATAAAAACTAAAGCTTTAAGTGCATGAACTTTTTTAAAAGAAAGGAAGAAGATAAAACTTTAATGGAGTTTGAAGAAGGAAGATGATGAAGTGAAAATGAGATGGATATATATAGAGAGGGGGGCGGAAGTCCACGGCTCCAAGGGAAGTGAGGGAGGGCTTGTTGAGCAAGCTTGGTGGTTTAATACTTGATTGGATGGAAGAAGAGAAAGAAATAACTTTTTGGATTAGAATAGTATTATAATTTGAAAAATGTGATGATTAAACTTTTGGAGTGTGTCATAGCCTCTTCCATCATGTCTCCTTACTTATTTTATATTCCCTAATCTACTCCATTTCGTACCCAGTTGTATTTCCGATCGTAATTCTTCCGACGTTTTGGCCCGAATAAAATATTTTATTTTATTTTTGAACGAAAATTTTCAAAATAACCAAAGTTGAAGGAAACATAATGAAAACACTAACTATCTCATTCACGGGTCAAAATTAGGTTTTCTGCACAGTAAAATTGTACCGGCAGTGAAAACGCAGATCGGCTTCCGTCTGAATTTTCAACTGAAATTTTTACCGTAACTTCATATGATATAACAACACAAGAAAATGATTTTATTTTAATTAAAATCATCCTATGAGTTTAATCTTAAATAAACACGTTTAAATATGTATTTACTGCTACATAAAACATTGGAAAAACAGGGTGTTACAAGGGTCGTGAATGTACTTTGAGTTGAGACACATGAAAAATACTATGAAGATTGGACAAAAATGGTGGCAAGGCTATTTGATAGGCGATTTCGCCGACTCTTTTCAAAATTTGGTAAGGACCAATGAATCCTGGAGTAAGTTTCCTCGCCATCATTACTCTACCAACCCCATTTGTCGGGGTAACTCTCAAGACCACATGGTCACCTTCCTGGAATTCGAGTGCCTTCCTCCTTTTGTCATGGTATCTCTTCTGCCTACTTTGTGCCACTTTCATCTTTTCCTGAATCATCCTTACTTTCACCTTGGTTTCTTGCACCACTTCAGGTCCTAGTACAATACTATCACCAGGTTCGCTCCAACACAAGGGTGTCCTACATCTCCTCCCGTAAAGAGCTTCATAAGGCGCCATCCCAATACTGGAATGGAAACTATTGTTATAGGTAAACTCTATCAGGGGCAAAACCTTGTCCCAACTACCCGATTGTTCTAGCACACAAGCTCTAAGCAAGTCCTCTGAGGACTGGATGGTTCTCTCAGACTAACCATCAGTCTGTGGGTGAAGCTGAACTTAGCCTAAGCTTGGTTCCTAAAGCCTTTTGAAAACTATTCCAAAACCTAGAGGTAAACCTCGGGTCTCTATCTGGTACTATGCTAGAGGGTACACAATGTAGCCTAACTATCTCTTTGATGTACAACGTGGCCAACTTTTGCAAAGGATATTCCATGTTCATAGGGATGAAATGGGCGGACTTAGTCAGTCTATCCACAACAACCCATATAGCCTCAAAACCAGCTGGAGTCCTAGGGAGTCCAGACACAAAATCCATGGAAATACTATTCCATTTCCATTCTGGGATACTCAAAGGTTGCATCTTACCTAATGGCTTCTGGTGTTCTATCTTAGCCTTTTGGCACACTAAACAGGCATACACAAACTTAGCCACATCTTTCTTCATCGTAGGCCACCAAAACATGTGCTTTAAGTCCTGATACCTCTTAGTGGCACCTGGTGCACACTCCGTACACTCCTATGTCCTTCTTCAAGGATCAACTTTCTAAGCTTGGAGACGTCTGGTATACAGACTCTATCTATGAACCTTAAAATTCCATCACTCCCATCCTTAAAACTAAGGTTTCTACCTGAGTGAGCAACTTTCTCTAGTCTAAGAGAAACTGGTCTATCTTCTGACTCTCTCTAACTTGATCCATCAAACTGTTAGTAACCTTAAAGGTTCCAAGCCTAATGCTCTTCGGGATAACTTCCCAAGCTAAACTCAGGTCTCTAAACTCCTCGATCAGATCCATCTCCCTAACCATCAAAGCAGAGACGTGCAAGGTTTTCCTACTTAAGGCATCTGCCACCACATTGGCTTTTCCTGGGTGGTAGGTTAGATCAAACTCACAATCCTTTAAAAACTCCATCCACCTATGGTGCCTCATATTCAACTCCTTTTGATCAAAGAGATACTTCAAAATCTTATGATCACTAAAGACCTCAAACTTTGCTCCATAAATGTAATGCCTCCAGATCTTAAAGGCAAATACCACAGCTCCTAATTCTAGGTCATGGGTAGGGTAGTTCTTCTCATAGGTTTTCAATTGTCTATAAGCATAAGCTACTACCTTACTATCTTGCATCAACACTCCACCTAAACCTTGTTTCGATGCATCGCAGTATACTATGAAAGGTTTACTAGGATCTGGTAAAACTAACACTGGTGCTGATGTTAGCCTATCCTTAAGGATTTGGAAACTTTCCTCACACTTAGAGTCCCACACAAACAACTGTCCCTTTTTGGTGATATGGGTTAAGGGTAAGGTTAACTTATAGAAACCCTCTATAAACCTTCTATAGTACCCTACTAAACCCAAGAAACTCATAATCTCAATCACTAACTTCGGCGCCTCCCACTAGAGCACTGTCTCAACCTTTGCCGGATCAACGACTATCCCACCTTTTGAGATCACGTGACCTAAGAAACTAACCTCTTCTAACCAAAACTCGCACTTAGACATCTTGGCATACAATTGCCTCTCCTTAAGGGTCTGCAAGACAACCCTCAAGTGCTCCTCATGTTCCTCCTTAGTCTTGGAGTACACTAAGATGTAATTTATAAAGACCACCACAAACTTGTCCAAGTAAGGGTGAAAGGTCTTGTTCATGTAGTCCATGAACATAGTAGGGGCATTGGTTATACCAAAAGGTATAACCAAGTACTCATAGTGACCATAACACGTCCTAAACACTGTCTTCGGGATGTCCTCAGACTTAACCCGAATCTGATGGTACCCTGACCTCAACTGATCCATAAGATCATCAATCCTAGGGAGGGGATACCGATTCTTAATGATCACCTTGTTGAGCTGTCGATAGTCGACACACAACATTATACTATCATCTTTTTTATTTACTAGCAACACTGGTGCACCCCAGGGGGATACGCTAGGCCCAATAAACTGCTTCTGGATAAGATCCTCTATCTGTTTCTATACTCAGCTAGCTCCAAAGGAGACATTCTATAGGGCGCTATAGTTATTGGCCCGGTGCCAAGCACTAGGTCTATGGTGAACTCAACATCTCCTCAGGAGGTAAGTTATAAACATCCCCCGGGAACAGTTCAGGAAATTCCCGCACAACAGGCACACTTTCGACATCAGGAGGGCTCTTTAATTCCAGGGAAGACAAAATCATGTACACTTGCTCCTCGTCTTTCATCGAATCCTTAACTTGGTTGGTAGAGAGAAAGGTCGGATTCCTAGATTTCTCAGAAGTTCCAAGAACTTTGGTTTTATCGAAGCAGATTAAGAGAACATGGTTGGAAGATAACCAATTCATTCCAAGAATAACATCGAGCTGTTTTTAAAAGGTAAGGACACAATATCAACTGTAGAGTTCTTATTATCAAAAGATAATGGAACAACCTTCCTAAACACAAGAAGCACTCGCAGGCTTCTTGGATCGTTCAAGACAAACCACCAAATGCAGTAAGTCAAACCAAAACGAAGCTATAGGTACTTAGTACCACGTAACATTGTTTATATAAATATATACAATTCAAACAAGAGCACACAGAAGACTCATAACAGACTCATACCATGGCCCGATAGGACAGACCTGCTCTGATACCACTAAATGTGACACCCTTCTACCCCGCACGTTAAATAAAAATTTACTTAAAAGAGGTAATATAAAAGGATGCATTTGTTTGATAAAAATAAAACTTGATAGAAAGATACCACATTGTAACACTTAACGCGGAAAGAACATAGTTTTAAAACAATAAAATATAAATAATGTATAGCATAAACATAACCCAATCCCAATGTCACATACAGAGCTGGTATAACCGTTCCGAGATAAAATCCTCGAAATAAAACTGAAACAACTAAACAAAACTAACAACTATAACTAAGCATCCTAACTAGAGTCGTGGCTCCTCAGAGTCACTCCTCCCCTGGCTGCTCACCATCCTCTGCATAAGAGATACATGCAACAATAGAAACATGAAAAATAGGGAGTAAGAAATCATGTAAGCACATCGGCATGGAAGTTGTTAAGCAAGATGAACATACATCATAGCATGGCATAGTAATACAACATAACATCAATATTAAATAACATAACAACATATCATCTCAATCAACATATGCTATGCGGTGCAACACTACTACACTACTCCGTTATGCATGTGGATCCAACTATCTCAAAAAGTCAACTTCAGAGTTACATATCCACATTGGCCATAAAAGCACCAACGCTGGTAGTTCACCAAACCATGGGTGAACCCCTTGGATAGCCGACGTATCATAATTGGATACGCCACATCGGGGGCGCACGGTTCACCAAACCTTGGGTGAACCACCCGAGACTTAGGCCAAATCACCATAACTTGGATGGCCTCCCCTATATTGAACATTCCCCACTAATCAACTTCAATGTATGAATTCATGAGCAAACGACATACAAAGCAGCCACCTCATTTTCTCGGGCCGATAAGCACCCAAGACTTATCACCATCATCAACAACATCAACATCAACAACTTGGCCAAAAAGCACCAAGGTTCAACTCATCAACACCTCGACCAAAAAGCATTCAGGCCACTTTGGCCAAAAAGAACCAAAGTCTATCAACGTGCGGTAACCCACTGGGCACCGGCTTAACCAACTTGTTATTCTTGTTTATCTTAATTAATATTTAATTAAGCTATCTAACTTGTTATCATTCTATTAGTGTATTCGCTAGTGCAAAGTAGGTAATATACAGGTAAGGTTAACATCTGTTAAGTAAAACTTAGACGTTAAAAAGGAGGTGGTGCAGTTTTGTAATTATCAGGTTCATTTAAATGACTTTTTACATCAGTTGTTTAAACAACTGACGTAAAGAGTGACACGGTTCACCTTTTACGTCAGTTGTTTAATCAACTGACATTAAAAGTTCATCTTTTACGTCAGTTGTTTATAAAACTTATGTAAAAGATGACCTTTTAACGTCAGTTGTATAAACAATTGACGTAAAACATGGAATCAAATTAGAAAGTATACGTTACACATAAACCCGCTCGTCTTCCTTCTTCACCCTGCACTTTCACTACTCTCTGCTTCTCTTCTGCCCTAACCCTTGTCAAGCACCGTGACCGCGATCGAGGTCTTCTCCACCACCACCGCTGTGAGTTCTTCTCCACCACCACCGCGACAGTATTCTCTGGTGAGTCATCTTCTCCCTACTCTTCTCTCCTCTCTTCTCTCTTATCTTCTATCTCATTTAAGGGTACTTTTCTTTATCATTTAAGGTTCTCATTCACTCTCCTTCACCACTGAGCCCTAACAGAATCCACTCTCCTTCACCACTGAGCCCTAACAGAAGTGGCCGTATTCTCTGGTAATGCCCTAAATTTGTGAACTGTGTGAAAATATTTCAGAGTCTTTATCTCAGTTTCTTCTTTCAGATAAATGGTTCGTAAATAGCAATGTTGAAATAGTGATGTGGTATAAGTTGTGTTATTGTGTTTATCTCTATTATATGTATGGAGGGTATTTTGTTGATAACTGGTATTTGATGGAGTTTGATAATGGTGATACGGAATTTTGATTTGTTAAGGTTCATAAAACCAGTAGGAAAACCATGTGTTTGAAATGGTGCCTGGACTCTGATAAGTTATTTTCTACGCTTTACATATGGCTGCTAAAGAGACTAATCTATTGTTAAAAAATTTCAAAACTCGGTTGATAGTCCGAGAATATACGCAAAAAGTTCACTAAAGAGAGGGATAGGAATCTCATTTTTTATGGAATGCCTAATAGTAATGGAATGTTCTATTGTCCTTGTGTCAAGTGTTTGAATATGAGGAAATGTATTTATCTTTATCTTTAGTTATCCATGTTAAAAAAACAAATTTTAATATTTACCATTTCTGAACAGGCATACACATGGATCGCTCAGACCCGCATGCACGGGAGGACACGATGGGGCCTACGCAGGACACTATGGGGCCTACGCAGGACACTGTGGGGACTACACTTGATGATACTGTAAGTTTACATGTTATATATTATCTTTATTCTTTATTTATTATGTGAGTTTAAGTTCTTTATATATTCTTTATTTATCCTTGTTATACATAACCCTCTAATTTAACATTTTTTTGTCCAAACAGACATCACAGTCTCGAAGTAAACGGGGTAGAGGAGCCACATCATTGAAGAAGTTAGAGAAGGCTAGGCAAAGTGGTCAGTCTCTTGAGATGTCCTTTGATGCTAAACTAAAGTCCCAGGGCCCCCGTGCTAGAGAATTTAAATCGTGGGTGATTCTACAAACCAAGCAGCATGTTAGCATCCTATACAACCATTGGAATGACGTTCCATAGAACGTTAAGGATCAGATTTGGGATGCTATCACGGTATTTTACTTTTACATTCTTTTGATTTACATTATTAAATAATTATTCGAGTTCTAATTCATCCTGTTTGTTATGTATTTAATGTGTAGATAGCTTGGGCCGTGTCGAATGACGAGCATCATCGGGCGAAATGGCTCTCATCGGGGCCAAGGCACTGGAGTGGGTTCAAGCATGATCTTACTAGGCACTGTGTATCTGGGAAGAAGAAGCTTCATAAGATGTTCTTGGATTACCCCTGGATTGATAGGGAGATGTGGGATAAATTTGTTAGCATTCGATATGGGGACACATTTCAGGTTAGTTGATGAAGTTAATTTATGTATGCTTCTTAGAGATCATTTAAGTAAAGAAATTAAATGTATTTAACTCTATTAATTATGTGTTTTTGTTTAAACAGGCTAAGGCGAAGATAGGTAGGTAGAATCAAGCTAAGAACGTCCACACCCACACCTTGTCTCAGGGTGGGTACGCCACTAGGATTGACGAGATGATGGCGGAGAAGCTTAGGATGAAGCGGGAGGAGCTGACTGCGAGGATAGCAGCTGGAGAGGCTCCTGAGGGCACACCTCTTGATCCTCCGTCTCCCATCCCGCACGAGGATGTTTGGTTGGCCGGCCGAATGACAAAGAAAGGCTCTTTTAAAGCTTAAGCCACTCGCGATGTGGCAGATAAGATTGTAAGCAAATACCTATATGCATTTATAGTT
This sequence comes from Sophora flavescens, assembly GCA_030762895.1. Taxonomy (NCBI): domain Eukaryota; kingdom Viridiplantae; phylum Streptophyta; class Magnoliopsida; order Fabales; family Fabaceae; genus Sophora; species Sophora flavescens. The sequence goes on along the minus strand of CM061062.1, from coordinate 166,005,293 downwards.
TATATTTGTTTATGGTTGATATTTTTAAGGAACGCCTTTCTCTTACATGTTTTTTCAATTCTTCATTGTAGATGGAGCTTAAGGAAAAATGCTCACGGGGCTCATTCGTCCCTAATGGACGCCGGGACGTATTGCTCACTGCTCTAGGCAAGGACGACCATCCTGGTCGGGTGATCGATGTTCCAGAGACGGTGGGCATCAAATAATATTATGGCAAGTCTACTTCACGAAGGCTGGTCGTCGATGAGGCTGCACTTACAGAAACCATTTCACAAAAACTCCTTTCCGACCCTACCATTACAGAGCAGCTGATGAGCCGCTTCTTATCCAACCCAGATTTCAAGCAGGCGCTTTTTAGGGATCTTGCCTCCGTGGGGTCCCAGGACACCGCGGAAGCTGCCAACCCTTCACAGGTGAGAACAAAAGAGAGCTATAATAAGACACATGTGGATATGGATGAGTTGGCAAAGAGGGGGCGGGAGTTGGAGGTCTGACGCCGTGAGCTTAAGTGTGAAGCGAAACGGCGGGAGTTTGAGCCGGCGCAATGGGAGCTCAAGTTGGCACGAAAGGTATATATTCATTATTAATGTCCAAATTTGTCAATTAATTACTTATGTTTTTTTTAATTATCAACAACTTATATACCTGATTTACTTAATATTGAAGGCAAAGGCGGGTAAGATTTCTCTCATGACTCGGTTGTTCTCAATTGGCAGGATTATGCGCCTGTGATTTTTCAATGGGAGTTGGAGCATGATGGTTGGCTAGCACGCCCACTTCATAAGCATGAGCTTGGATTTATATTCAGTGGTGACGATATTGGGTATTTTTGCAATGATGGACAGTAACTATCCACCGCGGTTGTGAGTCTTTGGTCGACGTAAGTATGCTTTATAATTTTATAATTAATTCAATTTATATATTTTATTTGAATTTTATGATTTAATGTATTCATATCATAGGCATCTCCATCGACTTCAACTCGAGAGGGGTGACAACTTATTCAGCTTCTTAGAGCCCTATTCCCTTCAGCCTGAATTCTTTGACAATAAAAAAGAAGTCACAGCGTACTTAACGAGATTACTGGAAGGTGATGATCGCAAGGAGCAATATCTGGCACCGTACATATTGAACAACCATTGGCAGTTGCTCGTAACTCATCTTGCTAGGCATACTGTTATCTTCCTATGCTCTCTCCACAGGGACCCGCCACGGGAGGTGGTGGAACCTATTAATAGGTGAGTAATTAATCTTCTAATTAATTTAAGTTTTAACATTTGTTTTTATTTAACAAACATGATGAATTGGTTAATTGACATGAATATTCTATTTATGATAGTGCGCTCAATACTAGTAGTTTGAGTTGTGCCGACGGGAGGAGTATGACTCCTAAGTCTAAAGGAAATCATGATTGGATTATCCTCAAGGTTGGTAGTTTGTTAAATAGTATATAATATTATAATTACTAATTACTAATTCAAAATATATATGTTCATTTAACTGACATTAAATTTCATTTCTTTCGTAGTCTCGATATCAGCTAGACAGTTGGTCGTGTGGATATTATGTGATGCAACATATGCTGAACATAGTCTCTGCATCTATTACGGAAGGATGGAAGAGGGTAATAATACTTAATTAAACAACTTATTTAATTATATATTATAGTTTTCATTTGCATTGCGTTAATTAATGTTACCATCATTTATTTGAACGTGTGCGGGATTTTAATAGCGACCAATCTCCTCTAAACAAAAAAGAGTTTGAAGACTTGAGGACGTGGTTTGCGGAATTTTTCTTCAACTATGCTAAAGAGAAAGGATTGCCCGCAAGTATACCTCAGGAGTATATAGAAGATGTGTAGTTACTAATTAGTATAGAAACTTATATGTAGGTGTGTAGTAATTAGTATGTTTTTTATCCCCCATTTGTTCCTTAATTTGTATATATATATACTTTTATTTTATTAATGAAATTTAAGTGAAATATTGGACTGTTACTAGAGTGTTTACTAGACTGAACTGTTTACTGAATGCAGAGATAGCTGGGAGAAGGGATATATTGTAACAGAATTTAAAAAAAAAAAAAACCAAGCATTTAAAGTCAGTTGTTTAGTACAACCGACGTTAAAAGTGTAACTTTAAAAGTCAGTTTTAATAAAAACTTTACTTTGAATGAAACAACTGACGTTACTTTTAGTGTCAGTTTTGTAATCATCTGACGTTAAAAGTGTACTTTTAACGTCAGTTTTGAACTGACGTAAAAAGTTAATCATTTTAACGACTACTCCAATAACGTCAGGATTTTTTAGACGTCAAAAATCAATTTTGACTGACGTAAAAAGCATTTCCTGCACTAGTGATTATTTCATCATTTGGGGACATTTGGGTATAACTATCCTTTAATCCCTTAGTTCACGTCCCTGTTTTAATTGGGAGAGCACGGCGTGCTCCCTATTAAGCACAGTCGTGCTTCTTGCAGCGAGGCCGTACTGACTGGGCAGGTTTCGTTATGTTCTTTAGCTAAAAACTCCTTAAACACTCTTAAATCAATCATAAGGTCTAGTCAAGGACCATCAAACATTAACCTCACCTCTGACAACTAAATTCAAGATTTATAATACTTTTGGGGAAATTATTCCTTTAATTACCATGTTAATAAAGACCCCTATTTTAACCAATTAGAGTCTTATTAACGTGTTCATCATAACAACAATACAGCCTCATCCAATCAACATTCAGCCAGTCACACTAGTGCAATAAGTGCTTTTTACGACAGTTAAAATTGATTTTTTACGTCAGAATACTAACTGACGTAAATACAGTTGACGTTAAAAGTTAAAATTTTAACGTCAGTTGACAACTGACGTTAAATATAAAACTATTAACGTCGGTTCTTTAACACAACTGACGTTAATTTTGTCAAAATTAACGTCAGTTGTTTAAACAACCGACGTTAAACATAAAACTATTAACGTCAGTTCTTTAAGACAACGGACGTTAATTTTGTTAAACTAACGTCAGTTGTTTTACACAACTGACGTTAATAGTGTACTGTATATTTTATAAAATACTATTAACGTCAGTGGTTTGATACAACTGACGTTAATAGATTTTTTTTTAAAAAATTCACTTTTAAAATATCACTCCCCTCAGCTATCCCTGCATTCAGTAAATATCCCAGTAACACAGAATATCACACACATTACAGAATTTCAAAGGAAAAATGGAACAATGATCCATATGTATTCCTGTTCAGAAACAATATATATTTATTAACATAGGTTATAACTCAAAATAAATACAGAAATATAAATAAAAATAAATGTATACTAAGTTTAAACTACTTATATCAATATCCCTTCGTGATGATCATCACGAGTGGCATGTACATCGTCCACCTGTGTCTCCTCGATTATAGTAGGCATGTTTGTTGAAAAAGAAGGAGTCTCAGGAATATCAAGATTTGAATCTTGATTTTCATCACTACCATTATACATGCTTTTTCCTTGGAGAACCACGGACAACCTTTTGTTAGAAGGATCAGTGATGTAAAACACTTGTTTTGCTTGGGAAGCCATTATGAAAGGTTCATTTATATGACCTAACTTGTTGAGGTCTACCAATGTGAACCCCAATTCGTCGGTTTGTACACCACCGTTACTATCAACCCACTTACATTTAAAAACCGGCACCGTAAGCTTAGTGTAATCGAGCACCCAAATATCTTCAATATATCCAAAGTAAGGTGTCGGTGCTTTAACGGGTTTTGTGTCCTTTGCACTATAGAAGTGCATTGCTTCGGCCACGATCATAACCCCACTATTTTGCATGGTACTCTTGTTATCTTGTTCCTTTGTATAAAAGGAAAAGTTATTTATGTCGTATCCGCTCCAACATATGACGTTGAAGATAGGCCCACGTGCTAGCCATCTTACGTCATCAGAAGCAGTACTACCATCCTTAAGCATTTCTTCCTTGAACCATGGTAAGAAAGTCTTGTTATGCTTGTTCAACAACCACCTTTCGCTCATTCGAGGGTTTTCTTGATTGACTTTTCTTTTATGTTCAAATAAGAAAGGCTGAACACAATCGATGTTGTTCAATACATACAAATGTGCTTGAAGAACTTCCTCCCGATCCTTGCTATTAATTCTTAAGCCATGTGTACTCTTACCTTGACATCTGATCTCATCATGCCGAGGCTTAGGAACCCCTATAGGATCCATGTTATGAAGGTAGTCCGAACAAAACTCAATAGCTTCTTCTGCAACATACCTTTGAACAATAGATGCTTCCGGACGATGAGGATTCTTCACGTACCCTTTCAAGATCTTCATGTAGCGCTCAACTGGGTACATCCATCTCATAAAAACCGGCCCACATAATCTAATCTCCCTCACTAAATGAACAATTAAGTGAACCATTATGTCGAAAAAGGAAGGAGGAAAATACATCTCCAATTGGCACAAGATTGTAGCAGCCTCAACTTCCAAGTCATCCAACATACGGGGGTCAACGACTTTGCTACATATAGAATTGAAGAATGAGCACAACCGAGTAATGGCATGTCTCACATTTTTTGGAGCAATACCACGAATAGCAACGGGCAGAAGTTGTTGCATCAAGATGTGACAATCATGAGACTTTAAGCCAACCAATTTAAGATCACTAGAGACAAGCCTCTTGATATTTGAAGAGTAACCATGTGGAACTTTGATGCCCTGAAGACACCCGCAGAAACTTTGTCTCTCTTTTTTTGACAAAGTATGACATGCTGGCAGCAAATAAGTCCGCTTACCATCCTCAACAACTGGAGTTAACTGCTCTCGTATACCCATAGCAACGAGGACGAGACGATCATTCACACCATCCTTTGTCTTGCCCTGAATGTTGAGAAGCATCCCGATCACACTATCACACACATTTTTCTCCACATGCATCACATCAATGCAGTGTCTGACATCAAGCTTGCGCCAGTATGGAAGATCAAAGAATATCGACCTCTTCTTCCATATGTTTTTCTCACCAACTTTACCTTTCTTTTTGGACTTGCCGAATATAACATCAATGCCCTTTACCCTCTGATAAACCTGCTCTCCAATTAAGGCCGCCGACGCTTCTTCTGTCTCTTGGCATCCATTAAAAGCTTTTTTCATCTTACGATATGGGTGATCACGTCTAAGAAATCTCCGATGCCCAAGGTAAACCGTCTTCTTTCCATGATGCAACTGAGTGTAGCATGTGCCTTCTTCACATATAGGGCATGCTTTATGCCCCTTGACACTGTACCCGGACAAGTTACCGTATACTGGAAAGTCGTTGATGGTGCAAAATAACATGGCACGAAGTTTGAAAGTCTCATGAGAATACCCATCAACTACATCAACACCTTCCACCCACAGCATTTTCAAGTCTTCAATCAAGGGACGTAGATAAACATCTAAGTCATTTCCCGGTTGCTTTGGGTCCGAAATCATCATAGACAACATCATGTATTTGCGCTTCATGCACAACCAAGGGGGCATGTTGTAAATTACCAACAGAACAGGCCATGAACTATGAATACTACTCATGTTACCATAAGGTTTCATTCAATCCGTAGCAAGTCCAAGCCTTAGGTTTCTTGGCTCATCGGCGAAATCCGGAAACATAGTATCGATATTCTTCCATTGCATAGAATCAGCAGGATGACGAACCTTTCCATCACGTTTCCTCTCATCATTATGCCATCTAAGATTCTTCGCATCTTTCGCATTGGCAAACAATCGCTTGAACCTTGGAATTATTGGAAGATACCACAACACCTTCGCAAGAGGACCCTTTTTTCTCACATCATCAAGATCAATCATCATAATCATCACCACCCTTCGCTTTGTATCGTGATAACCCACATTTGGGGCAATCGTGATTGTCTTCATGAACACCGGTGTACAATGTGCAATCATTGGGGCATGCGTGTATCTTCTTATACTCCATACCCATAGGACACAATACCTTCTTAGCCTCATAGTTACGGTCAGGCAATGTGTTGTCCTCCGGAAGCAAGTCTTTCAACACTTGAAGCAATTCCGTGATGTTTTTATCGGTCCAACCATTTCTCGCCTTCACACAAACCAATTTTAGCACCGCCGACAACCATGTATGAGTAGTACACCCTGGATATAAAGGCTTATCCGCATCACCGCACAACCTATCATACACATGAGCTCGATGAAAAGATTCTTGTCCAATATCACGGATCATGTCCTCTACTCGATCATCCTCCATATCTACGTCAACGTCCTCACTTTGGGAGACACTTGCCGTACTACTCAACAACACATCACCATGCCATATCCATCTTGTATAACTCAAGTAAATCCCTTCACAAATCAAATGAGTACGTATATCCTTCACCGTACATTTCCTCGTATTCAAACACTTGACACAAGGACAACAGAACATTCCATTACTATTAGGAACATTCCTTTGAGCAAATTCTATAAATTCTCCCACCCCCTTCAAATACTCAGCACTAGTGCGCTTACAAACCATCCAACTACGATCCATAACTAGATAGGTCCTGTAGATATACAAAACATATATCCAATATAAGGGCAATACGGGAGATTGAAAACTATAGTTTTTGAAGATTGCCAATCACTGGTCACGACCTGGCAGTGATGTCCATCACGGCCGTAACGTGCCAACCGAACCAGACCATCACAGCGGGCTGATCACGGCCTAGCCGTGATGAGCATCACGGTCGTGACAGATCAACCAGTAGAGCAACATGCACTCAAAACCAAAAATAGAGACATTCCAAACAACTCAAACTCACGGTTTCAAGTTTCAACTACTGAGACTACAGTTTCAACATACACTCAAAACCAAAAATAAAAAAATGTGCCCTAAAGACTCACCAGAAATAGGTGCTCGCGTGGTGGTGGGGAGGGGAGCTCGAGTGGTGGCCAACGTTCGATGTGGTTACTGAGAGCAGCGGGACAAGGAGAGTTAGTGCGTGGGAAGGGGAAAGAGAGATGTCAAGTTATTGCAAAGAATGAATGGAAAGACGGAGTTAGGGTTAAGAGTGTACCTTACGGTGGTGGCGAAGAAGCCCTCACGGTGGTTGCGGTGGAGATGAGCTCGCGATTAGGGCAGAGTGAGAGTGAGAGTGAGAGTGAGGGTTGAGCGTGATGAAAAGAGAAAAGAGACGTACAGAGCGAAGTGCAGAAGGCGCGCGGGTGTAAACCAAAATAAAACAACATTTGACGTCAATTGTTTGTAAAAACTGACGTTAAAGGTCATATATTTAACGTCAGTTGTCTTAAGAAACTGACGTTAAAAGTGTATGCGTTTATCCAAAAACATTAATTCCTTTGACTATTTATTTAATTGAAGTAAAAAAATCAAACTTTTAACGTCAGTTGTATTAAAAAACCGACGTTAAAAATAAATATTTTTTATTTTAAAAGCACTTTTTCAACAACTGACATTAAAAGGGTATAAGTTTATGCGAAAAAAATTCATTCCTTTAATTTGACTACTGTGCTAACCCATGCACCTTGTAACTCAATCCTCTTAATGAGCATTAAGTTTATAGGTTAGTTTTCAAGAAAATCAGAGAGACTCTATTCTCTATATAAAGTGCCATTCTTCTGGATCAGTCTATAAATACACCCTCTTCTTTTCGTCTATATTTCGTGCGTTTTCTATTCCTTCACAATATGGTTCTATCACATTTAAGACTTTTGTTATTTCTTCCTATACCTAGACTTAAAGGTCTCTGTCTTAATGGTCAAAAAACTTCTGAGGTTGAGTAAATCACATAATATGACTCCCTCACTTTATTCCATCTCCTCCCCAAGCGACTGTGGATAAAGCACAGATGGAGCATCAAGGACTTCAAATGAGGGAGGGGATCGATGCATCCATTAATGGAGTTTCTGAGGACAGAACTGAGAAGAAATTGATGTTGAAGCAGAAACTTTTTAATATTTTAGTGCTATGTTGTAGAAATTTTTTATCTTTTAATCATGTAATTGTAACTTATGAATCGCTTCAATGAGATACGATTTGATTATACATATAACACTTTTATGTTAAGTGTTTATTTATTTTAATTTTCAGAAGAATATGTTTACTAATTCAAGCTAATTAATGAAGATTAAAAATAAACTTGTTTAATATTTACACAAGTTCTTTACACAACTGACGCAAATATAGTTCTTTACACAACTTGTTTATGACTGCCAAGTTCCCGTATATTACATTATTTCCAATATTCATTCTGCACGTTTATAATACGTAGGATTATTTACGTCAGCTATTTATTATACTGAAGTAAAAATCACACTTTTAACGTCAGTTGTATAAAAAACTGATGTTAAAAATAAATATTTTTTATTTTAAAAACACTTTTAACGTTAGTTGTATTAAACAACTGACGTTAAAGGTTTATAAGTTTCTGCAACAACATTCATTCCTTTGACTACTGTGCTACTTACCCATTTACCTTGTAACTTAATCCACTTTTAACGTCAGTTGTATTAAACAACTGACGTTAAAGGTGTATAATTTTCTACAACAACATTCATTCCTTTGACTACTGTGCTACTTACCCATGCACCTTGTAACTTAATCCTCTTAATGAGCATTAAGTTTATAGATAAGTTTTCAAGAAAATCAGAATAGCTTAGTAACTTCATCCCTTGCTCCTATAAATAGCTTCCTTCCATCCTTTTAATTTTCTGCTTTACAATATGGCTCTTCCATGGAGATTAACTTCATCACTCTTTCTTCCTATTCCTAGACTCAAAGATATTTGTCTTAATGGTCAAACAACTTGAGGTTGTGTAAATCATATAACATGGGTGATAAGGTTGTGTAAATCACATAGTGTGAGTTGCTCACCTTATCATCTTTACGGAGAATCGACAGCTTTGGAAGCAAATGACTGTTCCAAGACCATTGCTGAAACAGATCGGGTGCACCCTTGCTCAGCCACTCTGGAAAACTCAGTCGCTCGACTCTCCTCTCTTGCTCACCCGTGAAGGGAACGAAGCCTCAACAAATGTTTAGGATTTTAAACCCTTTCAATGTAACTTTTTATAGGATTTTAACCCCTTTCAATCTTCTGTATCAGTCTGTATTACACTTCATGAATGAGATCCGGTTTGGGTTATTGATTCAACTTATACTTCGCACATATATTTTAGTTTTCAAAACAGAAACACAAAACATCAAAGCAATTGTGAAACTGAAACTTTGAGGAAGGCAATGCGGAAGGGTACGTATACTAGATAAAAAATTATTAAAATAACCTTTAACGTCTGTTGATGAAAGAACAGAAGTTAAAAGTCAAGTGACTCACTTTTAACGTAAGTTCAATGAAGAACTGACGTTAAAATGTTCACTTTTAACGTCAGTTGTTTGTTAAACTGACGTTAAAAGTGAGTCACTTCACTTTTAACGTCAGTCCTTAAAACAACTGATGTTAAAATTGAATTAATGAACTCTGATATTTACAAAACTGCCACCGCCTCATTTTTAACATCAAACATATGGTCAACTGACGTAAAACGTTCCCGTATATTACATTATTTCCACTAGTGTCAATGCATAGCAACAACATAACGATCATAATCAAATCATGAACAGATTCAACTATTATACATCGTTGACGAACAACATGATAATTCTAAAAATTGAGCATACCATCAACCAATTAGCAATTATAACAATTAACTAATACAACCAGGCAGATCATAGCATTAACAACAGTTTAGGCATAGTCATACTAAACGTAGCAATATCAATAACAATTAATAACAACATATAACGAATATGCATTCATAACAATTAACAACAATAACGGGGTTATGGGGACCCCTCATCTTACGCTACCCCCTTGCCTAATGTATACACTAACCTTCTCCCCATACCTGGAATGAAGATTCCCAAAACGATAACATTGGAAAACTAGACACGTTCCCTCGAGCGGCTCGACGAGTTCCTCAAGCCTTGGTCAAACAAGAAGGGAAGAGAATAACCAATTAATCCCCATTTCAAAAGAAATGGAAAAGGAGATTAAGGAGGGATAACTACGTTACCTTAAACGATGCTAACACGCGTAACTTCTCTCCCAAATAGACTCACAAACTCCAAGAACTTCAAGGGGTTCAAGGGAAAACTAAGAAAGATGAATAGAGACAGCTATTCTGAGTTTAACAATGTTAGAAATAGGGTTTAGGTCGAGTTTTATGGTATAAATACAAGTTGGGACATAACGGGCTCCTATTTCAGCCCAAACTTTATACAGATCGGTATTTTGACCATAACATGAGCTAAAAGTTTCCGATTGAGGCATTCTTGGTGTCGTTAGAAATCTCAGAGAAATATCTACAAAGTAATATCTAATGATCGAATCCTAAATCGTACTGTAAAATGGTAAAAAGTTTAATGGAAGTTCAGCGATAGATTTGGTACTTATTCCTAGATAGGATCCTTTGGAGATTATGATAAGATCTTAAGAGGTAACCAAAAAGAGGATTATCCTTTATTAATAATGACTCAAATATGATTGGTTGAGGGGCTAAAATCTAAGAATTACACTATCTCTATTTAACTACTAAATCACACGATATCTCATCATATCATTCTTAATCACTTATTATTAATAAAAACACATATTATATACTAACATACAAAATCACATACAAAATCATATATTCATATAAGATCACACATTAAGAGACACAATCTCATATTAATGCAAATAATCATATATTAATATACATATTATCATATGTAATAATATATACATACATATATATGTATAAGCATAAAAATACTACAACACTAATCACAATTACATTATCAATTATATAAATAAAAATACTAACTTCATTAATAATAATAATAATAATAATAATAATAATAATAACAACAACAACAACAACAACAACAACAAAATTAACTAGCCATCCATTGTAACATAATCCCTTATACGAAAATCGGGGTGTTACAAATTGTTACCTTGAAATTGTTACATTTAAATTGTACAATTATCAATACAAGTCCAGATCATTATATTGTGAAGATCAATATTTATACAGAACCACAAACAAAATTTATCATATGATTTTCATTTTATTATTTCATTATTGTATTGTTAACTGGATACTGAATCGTTTTGATAAATTTACTCGTATGTTTTAGTTTTTGTTAGTGTGTGTGTGAATTTGAATGTTAATATTTTCCTTATATCTATTGAAAACAATCTCATATTTGATTTGATAATTAGCAAAAAAAATTGAAAATATTAAAAAACTAAAAACTTATTAAATATGGAATACATGTTATTAGTCGAAATGGCTGCAAAACTGTACCTTTCTTGATTTAAGTGCCATATCTTCAATGTTACTATATGTGTGATCGAGTCAAAGAGATACCAATAAAAATTTTAATTCAATAATTTTACCAAAATTAATATTATAACAGTATATTTAAAATACTTATTTGCCATCTTACATTTCTCTAAAATATGAGCTAAAGATGAAAAAAAGGGGAAATGTCCACGGTGACTAGAATGTTGGATGGATCAATTCTTTTAAATAAAAAAAATAAAATATATTTTAAAAACAAGTAAAATGGATTATATTCTAAAACTTTGTCGATGAAATAAAAATTTGACCAAATTAGCTTATTCCCAACTTTGTGATGTTGAGGGATTAAAATAGTCAAAAACCTTTTAAGAAAAACAACTTTTCAAAAGTTACCTTTTCAAAATATATCATCAAGGAATCGATTTACATTTATTTTTTATAGAATAAATTTGAATAATTAGAATATAATTTTCCAATGCACATTAAATATGATCTAAGGCTCAAATTTGTTTCATAAAATAAGGTGTGTTATTTCCTGGCTTTTTGACCAAACTGGGTTCCTTTTAGAAACTATTTACCAGTTTAAGGTTATTCTGAAACTATTTACCAATGGGGGGGGGGGTCGTTTTGGACACGTGGCATATTTTTTTTTTCTTTCAATCTGACAGGTCAAAGGCGCCACTGCAGATGGCGCCTACCCTTTAAAAAAAAAGACAAAAGGGAGGCGCCACTGCAAATGGCGCCTTCCCCTGCAGTGGCGCCTCCCGTAGTGTACCACGTGGCACTGCAGGGGGCGTCCCCACAGCCCCAACCAAAAATTGGACGCCTGCAATTTTAAAGGAACAACGCTACAATTTTAAAGGAACAACGCTACAAAAAAAAAAATTATACTATAAGTATAGGGAGTAACGATGACATTAATGATAAAGTATCTATTTAAAACAACAAGAGGCAATAAAAAAAATCCCGTAATAATGAGTAGCAAATAATATCACAGTAGGCATAAAAAAATAATAGCAATAACAATTTATACCAATAAATATTCATCAATTATTACAGTAGCATGGTGCAGCGACTGATCAGTTCATGGGCTCATGCAACTCCTAGACCCGGTCGTGCCCCTCAATTTTCTTTTATTCTTTTCAAGGATTGGTTTACCTTCAACTATATTTTTTTTCTACCCTAATACAATAAATTTAAAATTAAATAATATTTTAATTAAAAATTATTTAAGATAGGTAACACCGCTTCCTAATTCCTGTCCTATAGGTAGGCGCCACTGTTACTCTTCAACTTTAACTTCTTTTAACGCATGCTACAAGGTCACCTCATTGCAACTTCAGCAACAGCTACCAGGCTATCAGCTTGCTTTCAAATTCAAGTTCCCACGTATAATTTCAAGAGGTCACTCTCATTATATTATATATAATACAAGAGAAACCGCGGTGTCTCCATAATCAGGTCAGGTAACTTCGGCTTTTTGACCAATAAATATTCATCAATTATTACAGTAGTAAAAAAAAATTATTTGAATAAGACTTTCCTCGGGTATCTACTGATCAAAATTCAGAGTGTGATACAATATTTTATCAATACACACGTCTGGTTCTTATTTGGAATTTTTAATTCGAATTCATTTAAGTTTAAATATAATTTGCTACTATCATTTTATATTTATCGAATTATACTTTCATTCAATTTATTTTCAAAATTAATTCACATACTTGGATGGTACAAATGCCAGAAAATTAATTCACATATTCTTGTTTTTACAGTTTGCTTGTTATTAGTTTAAAATTTTAAGGGAAATTCTCCTTCTGTCATCTTAACATAATGGAACTCTGGTGAGAGCATTGCAGAAAATCTCCGAAGTGAAATTAAGAAGATGGGTTTGTCTGAAAATGAAAATTAAGCTTAAAAGCGGTAATGACAGTAAATAATTCAGGTGCAACAGACTCTGCAGACAAGAAATGTGAAACCGACTCTGCACCATGCATGTGCTTGCATGTGGGTGTGTTCTGAAAAATCTCACATAATGACAGTAAATAAAGACAAACTCAACCACTCATGTTTAACAAAATTCAAAGGCTTTTATGATGGATCATGTGTAGCATGCATGTTGTACGGTGCTGCTACATGTGTGGAGTTGGTATGGCGTTTTATGACTTTTATAACCTTGAAGACTAGCTTTTTTGATCTGAATTATAATTCTACGTTCAAAATGAGTAATGATAAATAAACATATTTTTTATGTACAATATTATATTATATATATATATTTATATTTATATTTATTTATTATTTTTTTCTCTCATCACATATATTTAATACTTAAAAATTATCCACCATCATATAATATATATAATTAATATCCCAAAAATATATTCATTTATAATTCCTCATTCAAAATACTTAACTACATTGTTCGTGACCAAGCAATCTTTGCTTGTCATGTTCAAAAACTTTCGAAGATCACATGATAGTATCCTTGACCAAACACTGTGATGGGTGATGGTAGTCAATTTTTTAAAAAAGCGGTGCTTGTAGTGAATGAATTTAAAATTATTTAATGAAAGGATTGCACATAGTTTTTTTTTTACTGGGATTGCACATAGTTAATTATAATGAAAAATAATAAAATGATTGTAAGATATTAATTAAATTTGTTAATTTAACGTGTAAGTTAATAAAATATATTAAGTTAATTTGTAAATTTGTTAATTTGTTAATTTACTGTAATAATTGATGAATATTTATTGGTGTAAATTGTTATTGCTATTATTTTTTTATGCCTCCTGTGATATTATTTACTACTCATTAATACGGGATTTTTTTATTGCCTCTTATTGTTTTAAATAGATACTTTATCATTAATGTCATCGTTACTCCCTATACTTATAGTATAATTTTTTTGTAGCGTTGTTCCTTTAAAACTGTAGCGTTGTTCCTTTAAAATTGCAGGTGTCCAATTTTTGGTTGGGGCTGGGGGGGACGCCCCCTGCTAACATTTTCCCAATCCATGAACCTAAACTCTAAAAGGCGGATTGTATTCTGGTGAACCCAATTGAACCATTCCTTCTTTTAGGGACAATTCGATTGGTTGTAACTCCCTTTTTTTTGTAGTTGTTTATCTGAGAATTCTTCATAACTCATTGAGCTGTACAGAGATGGACATCATGCCAATGATTAATTAGGTCATATTGTCGATTTATTCCTTAGTAGACTGTGTTGCCCAGGGCAACCATCAACCAAGAGGAGTTGAATTGGGTGTTTACATGTTTTTAAAAAATTCATTGACAATTAAAATAATTTATGAGATTTTTTGGTGAAAGATGAAGAGATGTTGTCAGATATGGAGTTATAATAAAGTTATGCAAGAATACGAAAGCAAAAAGTAAATAAATATAATGACCAAATCTTACACGCAAGAGTTTATCGTGGTCTGATCACAAGCATTGTGACCAACATGCAATCCCCATACCATGTGTGAGCTTTTTCACTATCAATCAAGCTTCACAAGTGCTTCGTAAATCTTTAAAATCTAAGCACTCTTCCCCTCAGGATTTAACATCCGCATTTGAGACTTTGTTTTTACATTAAAGACCATTTTTAATGCGTTGATTAAATGTCTAACATGCTTGTTCAAGCATATGTGATCTTGCATGGAAAGTAGCGATCAAACGACTTCGGAATGAACGAAAACACGAAACTAGGGTTTGCTGTCTAGACTGGCATGTTGGAGCGTGTAGAGACTGGCGCTTGAGTGTTGGCACGCTCGAGCTTGTCCCCCTAGGTGCTCGAGCGTGGCTGGTCAACAGACATGAGGTGACTCGAGCTTGCTCATGGTGCACACTGATTGGATATAGAAATAGTGGGGGCGGTGACTTGATCATGAAGGAGCTTCCATGCTTAAGAATGGGAAGTTGCATGCTAGAGCGCAGGGGCGCTCAAGCATGAGGTACTCCAGGCTCGAGCGTGGGTACCAAAACTTGGAAAAATAAAAGCTGACGAGTGAACCTTAGTTTCACTCATATGTTGCAAAGCAGAGAGACATCAGAGAGTTAGAGAGAGAGAGAGACAATAAAAGAGAGAAAGAAGTTTGAGTGATTTTCGACTCGAACGTTTGTCCTAATGCGTTTCCGACTACGCCTTTGAGATCATGGCAACGATATCGTCTTAACCTTAGCCTTATTTCTTTGCTTTGGCTAAGCCTATGTCCTTATTATGCCGAAATGCCATCGGCAACGATATTGAGGTTATCTTTCAATTCGTTTATCGATTTTCAATTTTGTCTTCAGATTAGGGTTACCCATAATGTGTGCTTCATAATGATGTGTTCAATTGAATTTTTGGAGCCCCAGAGGGTGTAGAACCGTGCATGGCAGATTTGAATGTGTACAGGGAGTGTTCGTTTCTTTGCTTCAGGGCTAGCTATACACACCTCGGGTAGGAGAAAGGAACCCTCTATCATCGAAATTGGCTAAGTAGCATTTTATTAAATAATGTCATAGGGCGACCTAAACCCTACTAGTGGGAGAATAGTTGACAATGTCAATATCACATTGGGGACTATTTAGTGGTACCAATGTTGATATGGAGATTGTAGGTTTATCGTTGTTAGGTTAATTTTACGATATTAGTGATTGTCTAAATTAACTGCATTTGAAATGCTTGCGGTGTGTTGTTTGGATTAATATGCTATATTTGATTAACTATGTTTATCCAAATATTTTATTATTATTTTGTTTGTATTAACATGCTGAATGTGATAATATGATTTACCTGCTATAATGTGCTTAGTTGGTTCCTAGGCATTGATGTATGATATTTTGGAGCGATGCATGTTGGGGAGCGTATGACGTATGACTTAGTTGTGCCTAACATAATTAATTAAATATTCTATTTATGATAAGATTGATGATATGATGTGACTCGAGATATTATAGTAGATGGTGATGGAAGGTTGACCCACTAGGCTATGACCCGATACGAGTTGACGAGACTTATATAGATGCATTGTGTTGTTCACGACCCTGTGAGTGAAACACAAGAGTGATGAGGTTCGAGGAAGACTACCGTGAGTCCTTGCCAAGTTGAGTCAACTGGCAGTGCAGCTCTTCCCTAACGGGAATGGGGGAATAGTCTCATTCGCTAAATGGGCATCCTACCGGGAATGGGGGTGTGAACAGATGCAAATATATAAGGAGGCTATGCTCGGATGACTGACTTATATCCCTAAATCAAACGAGGGATGTGTGATGGGATTAGGTGATGGTCACGTCAACATACAACATTAGTTGCATAAGCGCGAAGGGTAGAGAAATATCATCTACATCGAGGATGATTGCTATACCTACGTGTGGATATTATGTGCTACATGTCTGTGTATGTTATTGTTTATATTCTATGTACCCTTTTCCATATTTGATGGTTGATAGTTTATTATCTCCTTTTCTTTTCTTCTGCGTTCGTCTTTTCTATCTTTGCGCGTTCAGACCCAGACGTTGCAGATGGCACACATGGATCACTCATGGATGGCAGAGCCAGTTGGGTTTCCCTTGATGGGAACCCAAGACCTTGAGTTTTTGGACGAGTAGGGGTGGCTCATGGACCCTGCCACCCATTTTTCTATCTACACGGGTCCCATACCAGTGTATGTCAGGATGGGCAAGGGACCACACTTTGGTCTAGTCGAGACATTTCATCTTGGCAAGACGTTTCCCTTCCCTATTGGCTTTCCGGCAGCACCGATACCTCCGATGTCGACGATGTTCCCAGTTCCAGTTCCTGTACCCGTACCTGTACCGATGCCAGTTCCTGCACCTGATGACACGGGCCTAGATCAGGCAGTACATGATATAGACCTTGTTCCTGTTCATGAGGTTCCTGAGGATAGACAGGGCAGGCGGGATTCCTTCTGCCACAGTTGTCTCTACCAACGCCATTTCCAATAACGTCCAATGGGAGTACATCTAGCAGCAGAGGAGTTTTAGGACCTTCTAGAACCCATCAGAGCCATAGAGGAGCCCAAGGAGATAGTTAGGGTAGCAGTAGTCGTCCACAGTAGGACGGACCAGTGCGTACTGAGTTGTATATAGGTGTGTGCTGTGAGGTTATTTTGATGTATTTTGAGAGGGGTTGTGGAGTAGAGTAACGGCAAGGCTTCTTTTCTTACTCTTTTGATTTATTTTATATCTTGACAGTTTGTATCTTATATGGGACCCTACCGATAGGGTACCCTCTACAGTTTGACATCACAGTATGCTTGGGTGATGTATTACATATATATATATATATATATATATATATATATATATGTGTGTGTGTGTGTGTGTGTGTGTGTGTGTGTGTGTGGGGGCTGGGTGGGTGGGTGTGGGTGGGGGGGGGGGGGGGGGATTTTTACCTATTACTGTTAGTTTATATTTAAAGTTTTTATATCTTCGTTGTTTTACGTATATCCGCTTAACGATATTATCAAGATTATGTTTTAATTAATTTAAGTGTTTCTTTAATGGAACATCTGGTTGTCTCATTTGCTGGTATCATAGCAGTTTGATTCTGATCAAACATTGAGGTTAGGGTGTATTGGCCATTTTAGTTGAATCCACATCGGATGCCGACTATGCTTAGAAGTTGGATGGTGAGTCTGGATGTGATAGTTAACATTTGTATGGCATATAGTATGTATATACCGGTTTTACGTAATATTATATATCGTATGAATATGAGCTAATGGTTTCTTTTAACAGGATCATGGCTCGAGGTAGAGGACGTTGGGGACGAGGTGGCAGTAAAGCCATAGATAGAGTTGCCCGAGGTGCCAAGGGAGAGGCTTCTCACACATGAGGAGGAGCAAGTGGTGGAGGAGAGTCATCTGAGACTCTCCAGACCATCAGGGAGCTTGCTACTTCTATGCTACATCAGACACAACAGAAAGCTCAGATGATGCAGATGACTAGAGAGAAGGAGGAGCAGTAGAACCAGTAGAGAGCTGCAGAGGCAGAGGATGCATGGATGGCTACCTTCCTGAAAGGGAAGCCACAACAGTTCCGAGGTGACTACGACCCCAAGATGGCAGAGTGGTGGATTCAAGAGTTGGAGAAGATCTTCGATACCATGCACTGTAGCGAGGATCGGAAGGTGACTTATGCCACATTCATGTTGATGGGAGAAGTAGAGGTCTGGTGGAGAGGCAATAGGAGACTGTTAGAGACTGAGTGCAGATTGATTAGATGGCAGTTGTTCAGAGAATGTTTCCTGGAAAAGTACTTCCCGTGTTTGAGACGCGAGAAGGAGAGAGAGTTTATGAGTCTTCGACAGGGTAACATGTCTGTCGGAGATTATGCAGCACGGTTTGAGGCTCTGATTCAGTTTTGAGTTCTACCAGATATTTCCAGATGAGGATTGAAAGTGTAGACGGTTTGAGGAGGGTTTGCGCCATTAGTTATATAGAGCTATAGTGTTGCTTGATATTCAGAGTTTCCCAGAGCCGGTTGAGAGATGCAGTGCCATAGAGGGCATAGATCAAAGGCAGACTGCAGAGCAGAGGCAGTTGAGGAGTGGAGGCCCTATTCGATCAAGTTTTCATTGGAGGGGAGGCAATGGTTCCCAATGGAGACGGGGACCATATACTAGACCTATGCAGACTACTCAAACATCTGCACCATTACCAGTTTCTTTAGTACCAGTTGGTGGAGCGGACGATCGCATTATATGAGAGATTGTAGAGAGAGATTCAGTTGTTTCATATGTGGTAAACCAATTCATATAACTCGAGATTGCAGATAGCAGGATATGCAGCAACCGATAGTTGCTAGTAGAGGAGCCAATGTTTAGAGAGGTGGAGCTGGGAGAGGATTTCCAGTGGCAGAACAGCAGATGGCCAGACCTCAGGACACAGGGAGACTGTTTACCGTGAGGGTAGTTGAATCCTCTCAATCTGCAGATCTTATCCAGGGTATGTGTTTGATATCTGGTAGACTCTCGTCTGTGTTGTTGACTCAGGTGCTACGCATGAGTACGTGGATCATTTACATCTACCGGTATCTATGTTACCTTATACCCTTATTGTTTCTACCCATACTTGGGATTCCTTGACTACGATGTATGTTTGTTTACAGTGCCCTATAGTTGTTGAGAATAGGACATTCCTTGTGGACCTAGTTTGTTTACCTGTGTAGCAGATAGACGTTATTCTTGGCATGGATTGGCTTTCGGCTAACCATGTTGTGTTAGACTGTTCCAGAAAGACCCTATCATTTCTTGAGCTTTCTAGCATAGTATCTGCCGATGAAGGAATATCTATGAGGAGTGATGATTCTCGGCAGTACGTGATGCTTTTTTAGTGGAAGCTAAGGAGACTCTGATTATAGATTCTATGCCTTTCGTGAGAGAGTTTCCTGAGGTTTTCCCTCCTGATGTTCCAGGTTTGCCACCAAAAAGAGAAGTTGAGTTCACTATCGATCTCTTACCGGGGACAAGTCCTATATCTATAACACCTTATCGGATGTTACCCGTGGAGTTAGCTGAGTTAAAGAAACAATTGGATGATATGTTGAAGAAGGAAATCATCAGACCCAGTGTTTCACAGCGGGGAGCTCCGGTGTTGGTTTTTAAGAAGAAGGATGGAAGTGCTAGGTTGTGCATGGATTACAGGTAACTGAACAAGGTAACGATCAAGAACAAGTATACATTGCCTAGGATAGATGATCTAATGGATCAGTTGAAGGGAGCTTTAGTGTTTTCTAAAATTGATATGAGGTCTGGGTACCATCAGATTAGAGTGAAGAAGGAGGATGTACCCAAGACAGCTTTCAGGATGACGTACAGACACTACGAGTATCTAGTTATGCCTTTCGGTGTAACTAATGCTCTAGCAGTGCTCATGGATTACATGAACAATATCTTTAGACCGTTTCTCAATAAGTTTGTGGTCGTGTTAATAGATGACATCCTTATCTATTCCTGTACACGGGAAGAGCAAGAAGAACACCTAAGAATAGTGTTACAGGTGTTGAAGGATAGATAGTTGTATGTTAAGCTTTCTAAGTGCGAGTTTTGATTGGAGGACGTTCAGTTCTTAGGTCATGTGATTAATAAGAAAGGAATAGCAGTGGATCCGGCTAAAGTTGAGGCAGTGCTTAAGTGGGAGTGACCAAAGCCAGTGAGTGAAGTGAGGAGTTTTCTGGGATTAGCTGGATACTATCGGAGGTTTATAGAGGGTTTCTCGAAGATTTCGTTGCCTACGATGCAGTTGACGAGTAAAGGAACAACCTATGTTTGGACATACGAGTGTCATAGGAGTTTTCAGGAGCTGAAGAATAGGTTTACCACATCACCAGTGCAGACTATGCCAGACCTCTAGGTCAATTTGACGTATATTGTGATGCGTCATTTCAAGGTTTGGGTTGTGTTATGATGCAAGAGCGCAGAGCTGTGGCTTATGCTTCCCGACAGTAGAGAGTTCATGAGAGGAACTATCCGACCCTTGATCTGAATTTGGTAGCTATAGTGTTCGCACTAAAGATATTGCGACACTATCTTTATGGATCTAAGTTCAGTTTTTATAACAATCATAAGAGTTTGAAGTATCTATTTGATCAGAATGAGCTAAATATGAGACAGCGGAGATGGATGGAGTAAATCAAGGATTATGAGTTTGATCTACAATACCATCATGGGAAGGTGAATGTTGTGGCGGATGCATTAACCAGAAAGTCTTTGCACGTGTCCGCGATGATGATAAAGGAGATGGAGTTGATTGAGCAGTTCAGAGATCTGAACTTAGGTATGGAGTTGGTTGAAAATAGGATATGCTTAGGTATGGTTATCGTTAGCAGTGAGTTCTTGAGAGAGCTTAAGGATAAATAGATTCAAGATCAATATCTGCAATAGGTGAGTAAAGGTATAGATGAAGGTAAAGTTTCAGAGTTTAGTAGAGGATCAGATGGTGTGTCGAAGTTCGGAGATAGAATATGTGTGCTAGAGGATAGAGAGCTTAGGAAGATGATCTTGGAGGAGGCAGATAAGAGTAAGTTGAGTTTTCACCCAGGAGCCGTGAAGATGTATCAGGATTTGAAGAAGATGTTTTGGTTGCCAAGGAGAAAGAAGGAAGTGGCAGAGTATGTTTTAACTTTCCTGGTGGGTCAGCAGGATAAGATAGAGCATCAAAAGCTAGCAGGATTGTTGCAATCGTTGGATATCCCAGAGTGGAAGTGGGATAACATATCTATGAATTTTATGGTTGCATTACCATAAACTCCACAGATGTATGTTGCGATTTGGGTTATCATCGATAGGTTAACGAAGTGTGCTCTCTTCTTACCTATTGGTGAGAGTTACAATTTAGAGAAATTGACTCAGATCTATATTAAGGAAGCTGTTAGGTTGCACGATGTGCTGTCAAGTATAGTCTCCTATCGAGATCCTAGATTCATATCTAGATTTTGGAGACAGTTGCACAGTGCTTTGGGAACGAAGTTGAGGATGAGTTCTGCTTATCATCCTCAGATGGATGGACAGTTAGAAAGGACGGTTCAGCCATTGGAGGATCTTTTGAGAGCCTGTGTGTTAGAGACACTAGCAGTTGGGATGAGTTATTGCCTTTGATTGAATTTACCTAAAATAACAGTATCGGGATGGTACTGTACGAGGATTTGTATTGAAGAAGGTGTAGGACTCCGTTGTGTTGGTATGAGACAGGTGAGAGCCAAGTATTGGCTCCTATTGTGGTACAGCAGAAGACGGAACAGGTTAGGAAGTTAAGGGAAAAGATGAAGGAAGCGCAGGATAGGAAAAGGAGTTTCAGTAACAAGAGGAGGAGACCCTTAGAATTCCAGGAAGGTGATCACGTGTTTTTGAGAGTCACTGCGAAGAATGGAATTGGCAGAGCTATCAAGTATAGAAATCTGACTCCTAGATTCTTTGGACCTTTCCAGATTCTTCAACGGATTGGCCCAGTAACTTACCATATTGCCTTACCACTTAACCTTTCTGGCCTTCATGACGTCTTTCACGTCTCACAGTTGAGGAAATATTATCCTGATATTTCTAATGTACTTGAGCCTGAGTCTATACAACTTCGAGATACAGCAGTGTGAGGCACGTAAACAGCAATAGTATCCGTATTAGTTTGAGGTACGTAAATTCCGAGGACGAAATTTCTTTTAAGGTGGTAGTAATGTAACATCCGCATTTTGAGACTTTGTTTTTAAGTTAAATACCATGTTTAATACGTTGATTAGATGTCTAATATGCTTTTTTAAGCATCTGTGATCTTGCATGGAAAGTACGCGATAAAACGACTTCGGAACGAGCGAAAACACTAAACTAGGATTTGTTGTCTAGATTAGCACGCTTGAGCGTACAGAGACTGGAACTTGAGCGATGGCCGCTCGAGCGTGGCCTCATGGGCGCTCGAGCGTGGCTGGTCAACAGACTTGAGGTGACTCGAGCTTCCACATGGCTCACACTGATTGGATATAGGAACGGTGGGGGCAGTGACTTGATCATGAAGGAGCTTCCACCTTTAATCGTGGGAAGCTGCACGCTAGAGCGCAGGGGCGCTCAAGCATGAGGTACTCCACGCTCGAGCATAGGTACCAAAACTTGGAAAAAAAAAAGTTGATGAGTGAAAGTTAGGTTCACTCATATGTTGCGAAGCAGAGAGACATCAGAGAGTTAGAGAGAGGGACGGTAAAAGAAAGAGGAGATTCTGAGTGATTTCTGACTTGATCATTCATCCTAACGCGATTCCGACTACTCCATTGAGATCGTGGCAATGATATATTCTTACCCCTAGCCTTTTTTCTTTTCTTTGTCTAAGGTAAACCTATGTCCTTATATGCCGAAATACCGTCGGCGACGGTATTGAGGTTATCCTTCAAATCGTTTATCGGTTTTCGATTTTGTCTTCAGATTAGGGTTACCCGTAACGTTCGCTTCATATTGATGTGTTCATCTGAATTTTTGGAGTCCCAAAGGATGTAGAACCGTGGTGGCATATTTTAATGGGTACCAGGAGTGTTCGTTTCATTACTTCAGAGCTAGCTATACACACCTCAGGTAGGAGAAAGGAACCCCCTATCGTCGGAAATGGCTAAGTAGCATTTTATTCAATAATGTCGTAGGGCGACCTAAACCCTACTAGTGGGCGAATAATTGACAATGTCAATATCACATTGGGGACTACTTAGTGGTACCAATGATGATATGGAGATTGTAGGTTTATCGCAGTTAGGTTAATTTTACGATATTAGAGGTTTTCTGAATTTACTGCATTTGAATTGCTTGCGGTGTGTTGTTTGTATTAATATTCTATATTTGATTGACTATGTTTATCTAAATATTTTATTATTACTTTATTTGTATTAACATGCTTAATGTGATAAAATGATTTGCCTTCTATAATCTACTTAGTTGGTTCCTACGCATTGATGTATGATATTTTGGGGCGATGCATGTTGGGGAGCGTATGACGTATGACTTAGTCGTGCCTAACCTAATTAATTAAATATTCTATTTATGATAAGATTGATGATATAATGTGACTTGAGATATTATAGGAGATGGTGATGGTAGGTTGAGGAACTAGGCTATGACCCGATACAAGTCGGCGAGACTCATGTAGATGCATTCAGCCTTGTGAGTGGAACACACAAGGTCACAGTATCCTGCAGGCGATGAGGTTCGAGTAAGACTACCATCCTTGCTAAGTTGAGCCAACAGGCAGTGCAACTATTCCCTAACGGGAATGGGGGAATAGTCTCATTCGTTGAATAAGCACCCTACCGGGAATGGGGGTGTGCATCGATGCAAATATATACGGAGGCTCTACACGGACGACTGACTTATATCCCTAAATCAGACGAGGGATGTGTGACAGGATTAGGTGGTGGCCACGTCAACATACACGATCAGTTGCATAAGCGCGAACGGTAGAGGAATATCATCTACTTCCAGGATGATTGCTATATCTACGTGTGGATATTATGTGATGCATATCTGCGTGATGTTATGGTTTATATGCTATGTAACCTTTTCCATATTTGATGGTAGATAGTTTCTTATCTCCTTTTCTTTTCTTTTGTGTTTGTCTTCTCTATCTTTGCGCGTTCAGACCCAGACGTTACAGGTGGCGCATATGGATCACCCATGGAGGGCGGAGCCAGTGGGGTTTCCCTTGATGGGAACCCTAGAGCTTGAGTTTCTGGACGAGAAGGGGTGGCTCGTGGACCCCGCCACTCGTTTTGATGTCTACACGAGTCTGGTATTGGTGTATGTCAGGATGGGCGAGGGACCACACTTTGGTCTAGTTGTGACATTTCGTCTTGGCCAGACGTTTCCCTTCCTTATTGACTTTCTGGTAGAACCAATACCTCTAATGTCGCTTATGTCACCGATGTTCCGAGTTCCTGTTCCAGTACCAGATCCAGCACCTGATGACCAGGGCCCAGATAGGGCAGTACCTGATATAGACCTTGTTCCAGTTCCTAAGGTTCCTGAGGATAGACAGGGCAGATGGGATTCCACTCGCCATAGTTTTCTCTACCGACGTTGTTTCCAACAACGTCCGGGGGGAGTACTTCTAGCAGCAGCAGAGGAGTTTCAGGACCTTCTAGACCCCATCAGAAGCATACAGGAGCCCTAAGAGAGAGTCAGGGTAGCAGTAGTCATCCACTATAGGACAAGTTAGTGCGTACTCTGAGTTGGATATAGGTGTGTGCTGTGAGGTTATTTTGATGTATTTTGAGAGGGGCTGGGGAGTAAAGTGACGGTGAGGCTTCTTTTCTTAGTCTTTTGATATATTTTATATATTGACAGTTTATATCTTATATAGGACCCTACTGATGGGGTACCCTTTACAATTAGGTACCCTCTACAATTACGTATATCCTCTTAACGTTATTATCACGATTAGGTTTTAATTAATTTAGGTTTTTCTTTAATAGAACATCTAGTTGTCTCATAGGACATACCCTTGTACATGAGTCTCTAAGCATTTAGGATCACACCCAAGAAACGCCTACCCTCTCTAAGTTTACCTGGTACTCGGGAGAACTTTATTCAAGAGCATTTCTCCTCGGGATACAGAAACCCTTGAGCAAGAGCCTCTCAACTTTTAGGCATACCACCCAAGGGTCGCCTACCATGTTCAAGTTTCATAGGTACATGACAACCTCTGTTGAGCATCTATCTCCTCTAGATACCATACTCTTGAGAAAGAGACCCTAAGCTTTTACGAATTCCACATCCAAGGATTTCCTACCCTCTGTCAAACTTTACAAGTTCTTGATGAACCTTTACAACATGTTTTCAATGAAAGACGGAAGTATACAAATGATTTCACTTTTTGTAATGATATTTTTTTGCAGCTTGAGCACTTATACCTCTTTGATAAGACTGGCTCAAGATATGTAACAAAAGTTTCATGCACAATCAGTGATCGATAGAGAAGAAATTCAACGCAATTCTCTCAATTTGAAATGAGTTCAGAATGAGTATTCATAAGTTGAAAAGTATAGCCGTCGAGCTCATTCTGACACGCAATAATGCTCTGAAACTTACTCGACAAATAGTCAATTACTGAAATGGGACAATCGGCCATTATCAAATGATAACAGATTTTAGGTAGAGCTTTAATCGATCATTTAAGTTATTAAAGTTTTCCATGGGTCTTCAAGCAAAGATACAATCGAGTACAAGAATATAATAGTCAGTTATTCAATTTCCCAAAAAAGTAACTCGATTAAAATATACAACTAGATGTCTTCGGAGAGTTAATTCAAATCAGATATAATGATGCTTGTTGAGTACAACATCAGATATAATTGATTAGGTGAGTTCTGTTTAGGCAGATTAGTATGATGAAGGCATAAGTAATTGTTTAGGTTTCCTTTGGAAAACAGATTATCTTGGACATCTCAATAATTGATCACAAGCAACATAATAATCGATTAAATGCCTACGGTTTTGCATACGATGTTTTGTAACAAGGCATAATCGATAACACGTGGAGGTATAATCGATTAGTTAAGTTTTGTGGCACTCAAAAACGAATTGTCAAAAACTAGATGTCAAAAAATTGAATTTTTGTAGAGTTTAATTGATTACCATAGTTTGGAAACAATGATTTTTAATCAAAACACTTTGGTAAACGATTCCGTATATGTCTGTTGAGAATTGATTAGGCTTGAAAAAAAATTTCAAAGTGATTGTGTGCAAATAGTGTTCTATTTTTAACCAATCTACCTTAAAGCTTTGTGAATTAAATTCCTATGACTTTTTACGATAATAACATTAAGTCCATCAATTTGTCTTGAAACTCTTTTCAATCTACTCACTATTTTGGCTCATTCATACTTCATAAGCAAAACTCGTGTCCCTCCTACACAAGCATTCACGGCTTCTTTTGTTGCTTGCGTGACTCCCTGATACTAATGTATTTGAAAGGCTTATGGTGAGTCGGATAAAATTTTTTTTTACCAAATCTTAGATTAGTGCATATCATATAAATCATGAAGAAAATGGTTGAAATCCAACACAATAATATTACTAGAAGTTAAATGCATTGAACATTTATTCCAAAAAATATAATGTGATTACATACAACTTCTTAAACTTTAGTTTCATCAAGGTGGGATTAATGATTAATACAATCATTCCATATTTGGTTGCTCCTCTGTAAGATTTGGGTTTCTTTTGGTTTGAACTCTGGTGATCTTATAACTAAAATGTATTTTGTCAAGCTGTCCTGGCAACGGTTGTGACACCCAGCTACCCCACATGTTATAAAGGAATTAATATAAAAAAACAATTAAAACAAAACATGCATTTCCTGGAATCAATTGAAAACTTTGTCTATGGGTAGAAAGGTCCCACATTGTAATACTTAACGTGGAAAGAACATAATTTTAAAACAATAAAACATAAACAACGTATAGCATAAACATAGCCCAACCCCGATGTCACAACTCAGAGCTGGTACAACCATTCAGGAAAATATCCTCGGAATACAACTGAACAAAACTAACTAACAAAGAAAGGACCTAACTATGAGTGGTGGCTCCTCAGAGTCACTCCTCTTCGGGCTGCTCGTCATCCTCTGCAAGATGCCAATCAGGCCAAACAAACAAACAGAAAGTGGGGAGTAAGAGTCATGTAAACATATACGGCATGGAGATAGGAAGCAAGGTAAAACATACAGCATAGCATCATCATAACATACATCCACACACGCGCACACACACACACACACACACACACACACACACACACACACACACACACACACACACACACACACACACACACACACACACACACACACACACACACACACACACACACACACACACACACACACACATATATATATATAAACATCCAACCAACATCATATCAACCAAGTATGCTATGCAGAGCAATGCAACACTACTCCACTACTCCAACATGCATGTGGATCCACACTAACTCAGGATGAACAACTTCGGAGTTAAATATCCACATTGAGAATCTACTCAACACTGGAGAATCTACTCGCTGGATAGTCAACGCATCAAACCAACGAATGCCTCGTCACGGGGGGGCACGGTCACCAAACCTTGGGTGACCTACAGTGGATGGCTAGATTGACGTACTCAAGGACGACCTCCCCTATGTCAAACATCCACCAACAACAACATCTCCAATGATGCATGCAGCATAACAACAAACAACGGGCAAACGCCACCTCCTTCGTATCAACGGAATCAACCGAAGATTTCAGTGGAATCGACCGCAACGGAATCTACCGCAACATTTAAACCTTTAGCGGAATCAACCGCAACACCTTAGACCCAACCGAGTCAAGGCCCCCTTGGAGCAAACTCTCGGCAACCAAGGTACAACATCAACAACACCCTAGACCAAAACCACGGGGTCAAGGTTCCCTTGGCCAAAAGCACCAAGGTACAACTCATCAACGTGCGGTAACCCAACGGTTACCGGCATACCCAACTCAACATCTCACCATC
Organism: Sophora flavescens; assembly: GCA_030762895.1. NCBI lineage: Eukaryota > Viridiplantae > Streptophyta > Magnoliopsida > Fabales > Fabaceae > Sophora > Sophora flavescens. Next base: position 165,976,913 of record CM061062.1, on the reverse strand, counting down.
TCATCTTCTTAATCATCTTCTTAAACATTAACCAAGTTATCTAATCATCATCTCTGATTAATTAAGTCAACTTATAATCATTGAGGAAATTGAGGTTAAAAACCCACTTTAAGTCATTTAGTTCCATCTCTATCTGATAGGGGAGCACGGGCGTGCTTGTCCCCTGCACGGCCGTGCTGGTCACATAAGTGAAGCATGGTCGTGCTTCCTATTGAGCGTGGTCGTGCTCAGTTGCACGGTCGTGCTCCTCTCCTGCACCGCCGTGCTTAATATGCGACCATTTTCTAGAATTCAAACTGGGAGCACGGGCGTGCTTAATGCACGACTGCACTGTTCTGGACGGAAACTAACACCCAAGTCTTAACCAATTTTTAGGATCTTTTATCCATTAAACTTATCACGTTTTAAAACCTATTTTACCAGTTAGTATCTTAACTTTGAAACTCAAAACAGCAACATCGTCATCTCAACCAATCATCCAACATCATCATACCAATAATCATCAACATGGCATAATGTTCATTTTAACAACAACAACATAAACATAAGGGACATATTATGAACATAGGCATGTAAAACAACATATTAAAAGTCAAGACATGTTATCATAACGAATCAAACCAACATATTATTCATACAATCATACATTCGAACCATGGTCATGGGAACCCCTTTACCTTAAACTACCCCCACTGCCTAATGACTACGCTACCCTTCACCCCATACCTGGATTGAAGGTAGCTCTAACAACGGTCCTAACAGCAACTGGTTCCTTCCCTTCGAGCGGCTCACAACGAATCCAAGCCTGGGAACAACGTAAACACAAACTATCAATTTCCAATTCTAAACAAGAAAAGGAAACACGAAAGGGAAATACTTTACCTCTATATATCAAGAACAGATGAAACAAAGCTTCCCAAAGGTCTCCAATACTCAAGAAACTGAATGAGTTCGATGGAAATAGGGAACGAAACAGTGTTAGCTGCAATAGGGTTAGCAACCAACACAGATAGACTATGCACAAAGCACGATCGTGTTTCTGTGACAAAATATATAGACTGTGGATGAAGCACGGTCGTGTTCCTCCAGAGCATGATCGTGCTGGACTTAGCATCAGTGAGACGCGGTCCGCACATTGAGCAGTGAGCACGGGCGTGCTCACTATTGAGCACAGGCGTGCTCCCTATTGAGCACGGGCGTGCTCATGAACCAAAAAGGGACTTTTAAGCCAAATTTTTCATTAAGCCCTTAGCCAACAATTCTAAATTAACAAAGAAAACTTAAGGAAAACACTTACGAAAAACAGGGTGTTACAACGGTAACCCAGGCCATGCACAAGATTGAGGCAATAATCTGTACTAACTGTTTCATTTCCGAAAAATGTTCCAAAGAAGACTTGACTTCCGCAATGTGGATGTAACTTAGCTGCACAACCTTTCAAATATTTTGCATACGATGGTAATGGACTTGGTACAAAATTACTTTCAAAAGCGAGCCCCTTAGATGATTCAAGAACTTCATATGAAACTCATGTTCTAACCAATAAGGTAGCACTTACCATAAAGACAACAATAAGACATAAGTTGTTTAATGTTTCCATGACTTGTAGAGACAATATCTAATTATTGGGTATTGAAACACTTTGTTGATAATAGTAAATGATTTTTAAGACCATATTTATAGTTGAAAATATAGTCATAAAACTTCCATTAATGACATTTACTTTAACACTAACGAACAAACAATTAATTAATCACTTGTTTTAAGTTTTTATATGATTTACTATTTTAAAGTTAATAAACATTAATGTTTACGTTCACATTATAACTTGCATTTTTTCCTCATTTATTTATGCGACACCCCTTTTTAAGTTATCACATTTAAGTAACTTGTTGCGGAATTGAAACTTGGAGAAATAACATGTTGTTAGTTACTTTCGGAAAAATAAGTTTTCCAATTACTTATCCTTTTCAAAAATGGTGATAAATTTTTTTCTTTCCTTTACATCACAGACAATCCAACACCATTAACATAATATACAACTATATATCATACATATGCATCACAAGAGTTTTACACAAGACCTTCATCCTACCAGGTCATCTCCTACAGTCATCAAGACATAACAACAAACTGAAACCAACTAACTATATCACAGTGGGAGTCTGAAACCACTACTCAAAAAGATGGCTCTCAGCAGCCAGAAAGTCGGACTATCTAAAACCCCACTCTTCCCAAAAATGGACCTACACCCTACAGCTGGTCACTACTAATGAAACCCATTGGGGAGTCTAGTATAGACATCCCCACCCCCAGGAGGTGTATCCGGAGAGGATACCTCAAACCCCTCACCGACATCCGAGGCAACTCCATCCTCAAGAGGAACATAGTCCGGATCGGTAATCAGATCCCCCTCCATCTCATCCTGTACCTCATCCGGGATCAAACAATAGGCCCTGGAGGTGACTCCGGGGCTACCTGCAAAGGCTGAACATGCGGTGGAGGGTGATGTTCTAAGTCCCCGTGCTGTACCAAATGCTACAGAATCATCCAAATGGGAGGTAGTGAGACCTCGATAGTCTCGATACTATGAACGCGTCGATGTGGCCCAGCTGCCAATGTCTCAGATAGAGTCCTAACAAGACCTGTGTAGGTGGAACTTCGAGCCCCTGGGTTAATGACCCAAGCACCACCGTCATCCGTGTTGTCAAAAGTCAGAGCTCGGATCCCCGAGTAGTTCAGATCCACTCCGTCTGGACCCATCTGTACTCATATATATATTCCACATAGAAGAGGAGTTAACAAACAAATATGCAAGGGTGAGATACCAATATATGAGTTTTGATAAGACAACCACATGCGCGACACACAAAACAAACATATACTTGATATTCACAACATAATAATTATTTCAATGGGATTCATACCAGACAATCATCGCCATTTCATAAAAATTCATGACACTTCAATATTAAAGCTCTAACTTTGTATCTAATCTCCGGAGATCCCACAATTTTCTATTTCATTTTGAGAAGATCGGGCTCTTTTCATGGATCATTGTAAAATTGAAATAAAACAATGTCCAAAGAACATATAACACATTGGTCAACACTTAGGCCACCATAGTTATTGCTCCAAAATGTAACACATTGGCCCACTCAGGAAACAATGGTTACTGCGATAAATGGAATCTATTGTCCAGAACACATTGGCCCACTCAAGACACAATAGTCATTGCATTAAATGGAAACATAGTCCATTAAAGATACATTGGCCCATCCAGGACTCAATGATTTATACTTCAACACATGGCACGTCTGCCAACTAATGCATGAGAAAAACTTTTATTCTCGCCTTGTTTTCTTTTTGTCATATTCTTCCCTTGTCAAAGCTCAAAGCTCACGACCATGCTTAATTTTATATTAAGACTTTTTCAACTTTAACCAAATACATGACACATCAGTCCAAGTGTTTTAAACTCAACATAGGACATAAAAGTCCGAGTGCTCAATCGCAAAGCCCCAAACTGATGCATCAGTCTTAGGCTCGTGGATATGGAATTCACATTCCCCATATCAATTTTAGGACACTCAGTCCACAAAAAATTTTACAGGACACTCAGTCCACTAACACAGATCCCTGATCTACGTGTCAACAGAACACTACAGTCCCGAAGTCTCGGTTACTAGGTTCATTTTTCCATTTTTTTTTCAAACATTTGGCTCAATGAAACAACAAATACAAAATGAAACCTTCGAAAACTTATCCAAGTTTAACAGAATTATTTTCACTGAATAAAACTCCTTTACAGAAATTCATTTATGTTAAAAACGTTTATAAAACATAAAATCGTAGACAAATTCCTTTTCTTCCCAATTACTTCATTCTTGAAAATTGTTCTCATAAAACATCAACTTTTAAAAAGTCCTTTCTAAATAAAATTCCTAATAACAAAATGAAACCGTTTCCCCAAAATTTTTCGTAAAAATCCATTTATAACTCAAAATGATTTTTCTGTCATAAATAATTACTCCGACGTCAATATTATGTTATTTTAGTAACTTAATTACTTTAAATAACATTTTATAATATAATTGAATTTATTTTGGAAAAACTAAAGCCTGTGAAATTTTTTCATAGTTTCGCCCTTACTGTCACTTATTGACTCATTTTCCACCGAAAATATTATTAAATTAATATTTTACACTTTTCCTCAAATTTCCACAATTTAATCACTTTGATTATATATTTAAGCTTATTAAGCTTTTATCCTCAAACTAATTTAAAACACTGACCACTGTCAGGTTTCTCAATCCATCACTCAGCAATAGATAATTTCATCACAACAAAGTACATCAAGCATCACAATTATTGCATGCATCACAATTATAACTTAAAAATTCAGTTATAATCACACAAATCAACATATCACATCCAAAACATATAGCAAATTAAACAACAAACAATTTAAAATTTACAAGAAACCATAACAGATAAATTACTGACAACTCTAAGATAGCATATGGCTATCTTAAACTCCTCAGGTAAACTCCCCTTATCTCTTGAAGATTAAAGTTTTGGTTTCAAGAACGATTTCCCGAGTTGGATCTGGTTTCCTTTGTACCATTCAATTCAACTTAACATGAATTGATCCTTCACAACAAATCGTAACCAAAAATTAACAAAATCAAACAAAATTCATTGTGTTCATGAGGGTTATGGTTCGACCTTCACTAGATCATTAGGCTAGGAATGTTAAAAATTTCTAACTCATGGATTTATGATCCTTAAACATGATGAAGACTTAATCAATGATCATGAACAAAACTCATCTAAATCCATGAGTTAGGGTTTCGGCCTTGACACTAAAGTTGGGTTAGAAATTTCACTTGATTTTCATCTCTTGGATTCAACAAACATAGATAGTATAGAGATGAATTCAAATCTCACAAGACAAAAAATGAATCAAAATCCATTTATTCCAAGAAATTAACGTTTCGAACCTCATGAAAAAAAATAGGTTATGATTTAATTTTGGCTTTCTCAATCACTTGGATTCAATACCCATAATGATTTTAAGAGATGAAATCATGTATCATTAATCAAAGGTTGAAGAAAAACCCATTTACACCCAAAATCTAGGGTTCGGCCATGCTTGAAAAAAAAAATAGGGAAGAAATTTATTTTGGTTTCATGCTTCTAGATGATGAATATAGACATCAAGATGAGTTCATAGAAATTGGTTTCAAGTCAGATGGATTTTTCTACAATTTTCTATGAATTTTTGAAGATTGTATCATGAAATTTGAATATGATGAAGAACATGATGATTCATGGCTTAATCTTACAAAATGAAAGAATAAGAGTTCATGATTGATCATGGAGAGAAGAAATCACCTCTTGATGCTTGAAGAATTGATGAGATTTGATCAAGTTCTTCACAAAATCAACAAAGTGTTCTTGGATGTTCTTAAGAGAAAAGGTTTTATGTTTGAAGATGATGACTTGAAATTGAAACAAATTTTCCTAAGTGTGGTGCTAAAGAGGGGGGAGGGTGTTTTGATCCAAAATTGTGATGGCACCACTTGTAATTACCATCGAAATTCAAGAATAAAACGGTCATTTCACCATAAAATATCTAATGACATTTATGTGCCATTATGGCCATTATGACTCGGATAGGATCGTCATAAATGTTCATCACATCAGTCACCTCAGCTCCGTATCTAGCTCCATTGTTTACCCGACTGAGGTGTTCCTCGAGATATTTTGCAGTTTTCGCCCACAGCAAATATAATATTATATTTTTACGCGAAAAATTTCAAAACTTCCAATATCATATCAAATACGATATAAACACTAACCATCTCATTCATGAATTAAAATTAGGTTTTCTGAGCAGTAAACTTTTACTGTCAGTGAAAACGCAAACCGAGTTCCGTCTGAATTTTCAACCCAAAATTTCGTCTTAACCATATAACATTAAGTATAACATGGAAATGACTTTGGTTTATCCAAAATCATTTTCTAAGTCTCGGATAAAAATATAAACATTTATATATTTATTACCAATATTAGAAAGCAGTGAAAATCGGGGTGTTACAATTTATATTTTTACATAAAACTAAAATTGTAAATAATAAATTAAGTAAAAAATTAGAAAAACAGTAGTCATTAAGATGGAAATTGCTACCTTGAAATCATTACATTTAAATTGTACAATTATTAATACAAGTCCAGATATTTATACATATCCACAAACAAATTTTTTCATATGATTTTCATTTTATTAATTCATTATTGTATTTTAAACTCGATACTAAATGTGTTTTGATAAATTTACTCGTATGTTTTAGTTTTTATTAGTGTGTGTGTGAATCTAAATGTTAATAGTTTCTTTATATCTATTGAAGACAATTGCATATTTGATTTGATAATTAGCAAATGTTTTAAAAAATAGTTAAAAACTAAAAACTAATTTAATATGCAATACTTGTAATTAGTCGAAGTGGCATCAAAACTATAGCTTTCTTAATTTAAGTGTCATATCTAAGGTGTTACTATATGTGTGGTTGAGTCTAAGAGATGCCAATATAAATTTTAATTCAATAATTTTACAAAAATTAATATAATAACAGTATATTTTAAATAACAATGTGCCATCTTACATTTCCCTAAAATATGAGCTGAAGATTGAAAAAAAAGGGAAATGTCCAGAGTAACAAGAATGTTGGATGGATCAAATTTTTATAAAAATAAAAATGAAAGATCTTTTAAAAACAATTAAAATGGAATTTATTCTAAAACTTTGTCGATGATAGAAAAATGTGAGCAAATTAGCTTATTCCCAACTTTGTGATGATGGGGGATTAAAATAGTCAAAACCCTTTTAAGAAAAACAACTTTTCAAAAGTTACCTTTTCAAAATATATCAGCAAGGACTCGATTTACATTTATTTTTTGTAGAATAAATTTGAAGAATTAGAATGTAATTTTCCAATTCACATTAAATATGATCCAAGGCTCAAATTGGTTTCATAAAATAAGGTGCTATTTCCTTGTCAAAGTCATTTATAATTTTCTGTAATAAGCGAATAAACAGGAACTCGTTAAAATGAAAGTAATAAAACATATTTTATCATAAAAATAAATAATGGGCAAATTGAATTAACTTAGCATAGGCATTAGAATAAACAGGTTCCCATTATTATAACGGACGATATAAGGTGCTAACATTTCCCCAAACCATGAACCTAAGCTCTAAAAGACAGATTGTATTCTGCTAAACCCAATTGAACCATTCCTTCATTTAGGGACAATTTGATTGGTTGAAACTCCCTTTCTTTGCAGTCATTTATCTGAAAATTCTTCAAAATGCATTGATTTGAGCAGAGATGGACATTACGATAGGGATTAAGTAGGTCATATTGTCGATTTATTCCTTAGTAGACTGTGTTGGCCAGCGCAACCATCTACCAAGAGGAGTTGAATTCGGTGTTTACATCTTTTTAAAAAATTCATTTTCAATTAAAATAATTTTTTAGATTTTTTGGTGAAAGATGAAGTGATGTTGTCAGATATGGAGTTGTAATAAAATTCTGCAAGAATACGAAAGCAAAAAGTAAAGAAATATAAGGACAAAATCTTGCACGCAAGAATTTATCATGGTCTGATCACAAGCACTGTGACCAACATGCAATCTCCATACCATGTGTGAGCTTTTTCACTATTAATCAAGCTTCACAAGTTCTTCGTAAATCTTTAAAATCTAATCACTCTTCACCTCGGGATAGAGAAAACCTTGAGCAAGAGCCTCTCAACTTTTAGGCATACCACCCATGGTTCGCCTACCCTGTTCAAGTTTTACAGGTACATGACAACCTCTGTCGAGCAACTTTCTCCTCCAGATACCACACTCTTGAGAAAGAGCCCCTAAGCTTTTATGAATTCCACATCCAAGGATTTCCTACCCTCTGTCAAGCTTTACAAGTTCTTGATGAACCTTTACAACATGTTTTCAATGAAGGGTGGAAGAATACAAATGATTTCACTTTTCGTAATGAGATTTTTTTGCACTTGAGCACTTATACCTCTTCGACAAGATTGGTTCAGATATGTCACAAAAGTTTCATGCACAATCAGTGATTGATAGAGAATAAATTCAAGGTAGTTCTCTTAATTTGAAATGAGTTCAGAATGAGTATTCGTAAGCTTATTGAAAAGTATAGCCGTCGAACTCATTCTGACACGCAATAAATGCTCTGAAACTAACTCGACAAATAATCAATTACTTAAATGGGCTAATCGACCATTATCAAATGATAACGGATTTTGGGTAGAGCTTTAATCGATCATTTAAGTTATTAAAGTTTTTCCATGGGTGTTCCAACAAAGATACAATCGAGTACAAGAATATAATAATCAGTTATTCAATTTCCCAAGAAACTAGATATCTTTGGCAGTTAATTCAAATTAGATACAATGATGCTTTTTGAGTACTGGATGGTATATAATTGATGAGGTGAGTTCTGTTTAGGCAGATTAGTGTGATGAAGGCATAAGTAATTGATTAGGTTGTCTTTGGAAAACCGATTATATTGGACATCTCAATAATTGATCACAAGAAACATAATAATCGATTAAATGCCTACGGTTTTGAATATGATCTGTAACACCCCGGTTTTTACTGTTTTCCAATATCAGTAAAACCTGTTTGTTTATATTATTTTATTTGGAATGATTAATTTTTATGGAGGTTTATTTTGTTTAATTTTATTTACTCGTTTAAAATATTTTATTGGGTGTGTTAACACCTGCGTTATTGCATTGTATAAACACTTGCTAGAAAATAAATAATGTTACGTTATTGTCATTGTCATTATTCGTTTAGAAAAATATTTTAAATAATATGATTGAAAATAATTTATTTTCATATATTACTCTGTTTAATTTTTAGATTTGAAAATATATTAGTTTAGTGTTAACTGGAGATTAATTTTGGATCACTAATTTTCTTGGTTGATCAACTCAACTATCAATCTTTACTCTATTTTGAATTTTGAAAGTATATATTTGTCACTCATTATTTTTAGATCCAAGGATCAATATTATTTATTTATTTTTGACTAAATCTTAACCACTTATTTTAGTTTTTACCTATTAAGTAAAATGAAAAACAAAAAAACAAAAATGCTCCCCCTCTCTGTTTCTCGCACGCGCGATTACCCCCCCCCCCCCAACCGCCATCACTCTTTTCTTTCATTTTTTCTCCCTTCTTCTACAAGTTCAGACCCACCTTTCTCCTTCTTCGCTTCATCTCTCTCATCCTCCCCTCTATGAAACCTCCGTCCAGCCACCACCTGAGCACAGCCGCATGCCATCGCCATGATCGCGACCGTCGGTCGCTCGCCGACATGAGGAGGATAAGACGCGTGAATGTTTCGTGTCCTCAGTCGTCCCTGTGTCACACGAAACGCGCCTCAATCGCATCTGGTCTCGCGCCGCCGCGAGCTCCATTGCCTCCAACCACCCTAAGATTGTCGTTTAACCACCGTTTGGAGGGGAGGAGCTTACCCCGTGATTCTGAGCTCCACCCCACACGTTCTCTCACTACGTCACTATTCTCGCCAGAGTCACCGCCATAGCTGCCGTGCAGGGAGGTCCAAGTAGTCACCACTTCTCTTCCTTCCTCCTTGGGTAAGTAAAACCTCATCAATTTTGCTTAGATTCAGAAAAGCCACAAACTCATTTTGAAACCCTAACCCTAGCCTTTTGAATTCAGTTTTTAATCTTGAAATTGAACCTTGTTTTATACATTTGGGACTATGAATTAGTGTTTCCCTAAACTAATTTCATTATTCTTTGGCTAGATTGAATTTCCCCCAATTAATGTCATGAACCCTGAAGTCCCAATTGGATTTTATTTGAAATTGGTTAGGTTTTTGTAAAATTAACTATGTATCTAGGTAATTGGGACTATTAATTGATGTTCTGACAAACTAATTTATCAATTCTATAATCAAATCAATTTTCCCCAATTTTTGGTGATAAACACTATTTTTCCCAAATCTGATTTTTATTGAAGTTGGTTATATTTTGTGAAATTAAGTGTTTAAATCAACTTAGAGTAAATGTTTGATGATGAATGATTGACTGTTAGATTTGTCTGATTGTTGAAAATGTTTTGACTCCCTCTTAGGGATGTTATCGTGGTTGTGGTTACTTGGGGGAACAGGTTTTGTATTTTATGGGATTTTACAGGGGCTATTTAGAGGAAATTGAAACGTCGAGTTGGGGTTTAACCTTGAGCCGCTTCGTGGTGAGGGAAGCTAATTGTTGAATGGGTCAAGGAAAGGATCTTTTTTTGGTCTACAAAAGTAAAGGGAGTTTACCTGAAGGGTTTTAGTAACTATGTGCTATTTGGTTGTTGTGTGTAAGGTTGTTGTGGTTATGGATGATGTGTGTTTTAAATTCAATGAGATAACTTTTTATGTGGTTTAAGTATATCTGTATATCTGGAAGTATATCTGTATATCTGGATTGAACTGTTGAGTGGTTGTTTGATTGAAAGCCTGACAGTGGTCAGAGTTCAATTATAGTAAGAATAATGCTTTAAAAGCTTGAGAGGAAAATTTGAAGTTTTGAGTTATGTAAATGGAAGAAAATTTTTAAAACAAGAATAATTAAATATATTTCGGATTACAGAGTTATGATTTGAGAAAGTCATTTGGTTTACAAATTGAATTTTATTACAAAACGAAACATGATTCAGAAAAGTGAGTTTATGGCAAGACTATGAAAAATAGTGTATTATTTGGGATGCAAACGTGCTGGAAATGATTTTTCAAAGATTTGATGTGTTGTCAGAAAAAAAATATTTCAAAAGAGAAGGAATTTGAGAAAAGTCGTATTTCGGGGTGATTTCACGTTTTATAAACCAATTTCAGCGGAAAAGGTTTTTCTGCAAAAGAGTTTTAAGTCAAGGAAAACATTTTAGAAAATCTTGGATAAGTTTCAAAGTTTGTTTTGATAAGTTGTTTTTCACAAAACAAAAAATTGCATTAAAGGGGGAAGTTGTGAGGACCTAGATAACCGAAATGTCGGGGTAGTATTCCTAGGAGTAAGTACGTGGAATACATATTCGGTATGTGTCGTGGGTTAAAGTCCCAGTTGACACATTTGAAATCCGTGTCTTGTGTGTCATGGGATAGGGTCCCAGTTGGCACATTGGGATTTGTTGTTTATGTGTCATGGGTTAGAGTCCCAGTTGGCACAGTTGAATCCATGTTCAATGTATTGTGGGTTAGATTCCCAGGTAACACATTTGAATCTCTATTCGGTGTGTTGTGGGTTAGAGTCCCAGTTAACACATTTGAATCTCTGTTCGGTTTGTTATGGGTTAGTGTCCCAGTTAACACATTTGAATCTCTGTTCGGTGTGTTATGGGTTAGAGTCCCAGTTAACACATTTGAATCTTTGATGTGTGTGCCGTGGGTTACATTCCCAAGTCACACAATTGAATCTCAGTTGCGTGTGTCGTGAGTTAGAGTCCCAAGTCACATAGTTGAATCTTTAATTTTTGTGTCGTGGGTTAGAGTCCCAATTCACACAATTGAATCTATGTTAAATGTGTGTCGTGGGTTAGAGTCCCAAGTCACACAGTTGAATCTCTGTTGTGTGTGTCGTGGGTTAGAGTCCCTGGTTGCACTGTTGAATCTCGGTATTCTGTGTCGTGGGTTTGAGTCCCAGTAAGCATATTTGACTTCGTGTCCTGTATGTTGTGGGTTAAAGTCCCAGTTGGCACATGTGACCGTGTGTCCTATGTTGAGGATGACCGATTTCCATGTCTAAGTAAGAATAGTCGTGAGCGGTAAGCCTCGACAAAGAAAGAAATGAACGAAAAGAAAAGTAAAGAGAACAAATGTTAAGATTTGATGGTGGATGTTGAAGTGCCATGTAATTTGATATGTAGAAATGACTGCCGAGTATGAATCCCATTGTTTAGAATATCTTGTTTATTCTGAGAATTTATGTGAAGTGCATATGTGTACATGTTGCTGTTGTCTGTGTCTCCTGCATGTAGTTGTCACGATAAAACTTATATGACGGTATCTCACCTTTGCATTATTTCTGTTTGGTTTCTATTTGTGGTATCCTGGTTTGCATGTACAGATGATGCAGAGGGGTTCTTTGCCCCACTCGGAGGGATTGGTCCTTACTTTTGAAGAATGTTTATTAACTGGAATAACCATGGGGTCTTTTCCAGTAAGAGTCTCATAGTACGACCAGCTAAGTTTATCCAGTAAATTTTATTTTGGCGAAGGTCATAATTTTCTGTATTATGTCTCTGAGAGTCTTTCTTGGATTATTGTTCTGTCTATGACATTTCATTTACAGATGTTTTAAAGTATCACCAGGAGTTTACTTATCTTTTGAGAAAATGTGTTGTTATTAAGTTTGGTGGAATGTTGTTTTACCAGGATGATGTTTGTATATATCCAAAAAGAAAATCTATTACACCCACTTTCATGACTTCTAGAGAATTACACGAGTTATTTTACGAAAGCAACCAGCAAATTGTTTTCTGTTTTTATTTTCCTCCACCGCGCTTGGACTCACGCCGGCACGAGCTCTGTTGTCTCCAACCACCCTTAGATCGTCGTTCAACCACCGTTTGGAGGTGAGGAGCTTACCCTGTGCTTCTGAGCTCCACCCCACACGTTCTCTCACTGCGTCGTTGTTCTCGTCGGAGTCGTCGCCACAGCCGTCGTGCCGAAAGATCCAAGTAGTCGCCACTTCTCTTCCTTACTGCTTGGGTAAGTGAAACCTCATCTATTTTGCTCAGATTCAGAAAAGCCAAACATATTTTGAAACCCGAGCCTTTTGAATTCATTTTTTAATCTTGAAATTGAACATTGTTTTATACATTTAGGACTATGAATTAGTGTTTCCCTAAACTAATTTCATTATTCTTTGGCTAGATTGAATTTTCCCCAATTTATGTTATGAACCCTAAAGTCCCAATTGGATTTTATTTGAAATTGGTTATGGTTTTGTAAAATTAACTATGTATCTAGGTAATTGGGATTGTTAATTGATGTTCTTACAAACTATTTTGGCAATTCTATAATCAAATCAATTTTCCCCAATTTTTGGTGATGAACACTACTTTTCCCAAATCTGATTTTTATTGAAGTTGGTTCTATTTTGTGAAATTAAGTGTTTAAATCAACTTAGAGTAAATGTTTGATGATGAATGATTAACTGTTAGATTTGTCTGATTGTTGAAAATGTTTTGACTCCCTCTTCGGGATGTTGTCGTGGTTGTGGTTACTTGGGGGAACAGGTTTTGTATTTTTCAGGAGTTGGTAGGAGCTATTTAGAGGAAACTGAAAAATCGAGTTAGGGTTTAATCTTGAGCCGTTTCGTGGTGAGGGAAGCTAATTGTGGAATGCGTCAAGGAGAGGATATTTTTTTGGTCTACAAAAGTAAAAGGAGTTTACCCGAAGGGTTTTAGTAACTATGTGCTATTTGGTTGTTGTGTGTAAGGTTGTTGTAGTTATGTATGATGTGTGTTTTAAATTCGATGAGATAACTATTTATGTGGTTTAAGTATATCTGTATATCTGGATTGATCTGTTGAGTGTTGGTTTAACTGAAAGCCTGACAGTGGTCAGAGCTCAATTATAGTAAGAATAATGCTTTAAAAGCTTGAGAGGAAAATTTGAAGTTTTGAGTTATATAAATGGAAGAACATTTTTTAAATAAGAATAATTTAATATATTTCGGATTACAGTGTTATGATTTTGAGAAAGTCATTTGGTTTACAAAATGAATTTTATTACAAAACGAAACATGATTCAAAAAAGTGATTTATGGCAAGACTATGAGAAATAGTGTATTATTTGGGATGAAAACATGTTGGAAATGATTTTTCAGAGATTTGATGTGTTTTCGGAAAAAAAATATTTCAAAAGAGAATGAATTTGAGAAAAGTTGTATTTCGGGGTGATTTCACGTTTTATAAACGAATTTTAGCGGAAAAGTTTTTTCTGCAAAAGAGTTTTATGTCAAGGAAAACATTTTATAAAATCTTGGATAAGTTTCGGAGTTTGTTTTGATAAGTTGTTTTTCACATAACAAAAAACTGTATTAAAGGTGGAAGTTGTGAGGACCTAGATAACCAAAACGTCGAGCTAGTGTTCCTAGGAGTAAGTACGTGGACTACATGTTCTGTATGTGTCGTGGGTTAAAGTCCCAGTTGACACATTTGAAATCCGTGTCCTGTGTGTCATGGGTTAGAGTCCCAGTTGGAACATTGGAATCTGTTGTTTATGTGTCATGGGTTAGAGTCCCAGTTGGCACAGCTGAATCCATGTTCAATGTGTTGTGGGTTAGAGTCCCAGGTAACACATTTGAATCTCTATTCGGAGTGTTGTGGGTTAGAGTCCCAGTTAACACATTTTAATCTTTGATGTGTGTGTCGTGGGTTAGATTGTAACACCCCGATTTTCGTTGCTTCGTAATATCGGTAATAAATATATAAATATATATTTTTATCCGAGACTTAGAAAATGATTTTGGATAAACCAATGTCATTTCCTTGTTATACTTATTTTTATAAGGCTACGAGGAAGTTTTTGGTTGAAAACTCAGACGGAAGCCGGTCTGCTATTTTCTGCGTCCTCACTGACAGTAAAAGTTTACTGCTCAGAAGACCTAATTTTGAGTCGTGAACGAGATGAAAAATGTTTTTATCGTATTTACTACGATACTGGAAGTTTTGAAAATTTTGGTAAAAAAATTAAAATATTATATTTGTTGTGGACATATAAGTCGAGATGTCTCTAGGAAGAGTTTGAGCCAGATGAATCGGGAAGTCGGCAACGTAGCAGAGACATTGGATTGACCGACTTGACGAGCATTTATGACGAGTTTATCCTATCATAAATGGCCATAATGGCACATTTATGGCAACATTAAATTTTCTTATGAAATGACCAAAATGCCCTTGTCTTTTTACGACAATTTCTAACAATTGCCATTGAACAAGTTGACCAAACCTTGCCCCATCCTCACGGCTCCAATGCCTTATTCCTTAAGTTTGGGTTTTTTGTTCATTTAAATAGGTTATCTTCTTCCTTAAGGCATTTTTCCATTTTCATGTTCTTTGGAGCTCATAATTCGCCAGATTTTGATTGGCAATTCTGACCAGTTTCTGTTTTGAATCTCGGAAAACTTTCAACATGAAAGTTGTTCATATTTCTCTCTTCTTTCCAACTACATAAAGATCATCCAAAACAGATAAGTATGTTGAGAGATCCACCCAAAATACTGAAACTGTTCTAAAACCCTAACTATGTTCATCTTCTCCCTTAAGTTTCTTAAGAACACCATAAGAAAACCTTGAAGAACATCATCCAAATCATCATTTTATTTGATCATCAAGAGGTAGTCTCTCTTAATCTTGCTATTCTAAGCTTTTCTCTTCATAATATTCTTGAGTTTATGCCTTTGATCAACATGTTCTTCATTTGTTTAAAGTTCTTGAAGCTAGATTCAAAAATTCATAACTAATTCTAGAAAAATCCTTTTGACATGAAACCAATTGCTATGATCTTATAATCATCTCTATTTTCATCATCTAGAAGCACAAGATCATGAGAAATTTCTTTCCCTAATTTCTGGACTGGGCCGAATCTAGGTCAAAGTTGTGTTCTTAGGTTTTGTTTCAATTTCATGTCTTGATTCATGATTATAACTTAATAGTTCTTGTATTCAAGTATATAGAAGATCAAAAAATCAAACTTTAACCTATTGATCTCATCAAAACCGAAACCCTAGGTATGAGCACTTGTTAGTTTTATGATTCAAAAGTTGTTTGTAACACTTGAATCTAACTCTAGGTTTTGTATGTTGATTAAATCCAAGAGTTTAGAAATTTTAGAGATTTCTAACTCCAAACTCAACCCTTGGCCGAAACCCTAGTTCTTAGAACTAGATGGGTTTAGTTTATGATTCTTAGTTCATAATCATGGTTAAAGTGATTAATCATGCTTAAGTAACTTATGGATCATTAATCCCTAAGTTAATCAAATTTTAAGTTTCCTAACCTAGAAAATTGGGTAAAGCCGAACCCTAACCCCCATTGATTTAAGTGTGTTGTTGTTTGATTTGATTTATTTTGGTTGCAATTCGTTTGAAGGAAACAACTGAGTTAACCGATTTACGCTGACGGAGAGGAAAAATCGGATCGGGATCAGGAGATTAACAGGAACGGTTAGTTCAATCTTCAAGAGGTAAGGGGGGCTTGCCATGATGGATTTTTCTCAATAACTATTTGCTTGTAGTGTGGTTTATATGATTTATATGTGGTTGTGATTATTTGTTTATGTGGCTTACGTTGTGTTGTTATCTGTGCATCGGTGATTAATCTTCTTCTAATTGATTTAATTATCTGCAGTAGTATAGTATGTTGCTATGATGCATGATCTGCCTGGTGATATAATTATGATGATATTGTTGAATGATGAATGTTGAATGTTGTTTGAGAGGCCTGACAGTGGTCAGTGCACAACCGATTAATCAGATAAAAGATTTAATAAGCTGTGAAGATTATATTCAACGTTTTTTGGGGAATGTTGGAATATAATAGTGGTGGAAAAATATTATTTTGAAAAATAATGAGTTTTTGAGAAATACTATTATTTTAAGGATTTATTAGTGTAAAAGAAATTTATGAGTCACGGTGAGAGCGTAACCGTGAAATTTTTTTAGTACTGCTAATTTTTACGCAAGAAATTCTTAAATATTATAAAAAGTTATTTTGTGAAATTAATATTCAAAAATATTTTATAAAAATAAAAATAATAAAATAATAATATAAAATGAAAAGTCAAAGTTTGACTTTAAAAATATTTCCTTGGAAAATGATAAATGATGGCAAGTTTTGAAATTATTTACGGTGAAAGTTTAGAAATAGCAGTACTTGTTTTGAGAAGAAGTTAATCTGAATTGATTTAATTTTTATAGTTGAAGTTTCAGTAAAAAGTTTTTGATGATTGGACGTTTTATAAACGAATTTCAAGTAGAAAAGATTTTCTGTAAATGAGTTTACTCAATGACGTATTTTCGGTAATTTGGATAAATTACGGAGATATTATTTTGGATATGTTTTCATAGACGAAAAACGATGTAAACGACGTAAACGACGATGTGGAACTTAGTAACCGAGATGTCGGGTACTAATGTTCTTATGACGTTATCCTATTTTGGATTTGTTTTTCACAGACAAAAACGATGTAAAACGACGATATGGAACTTAGTAACCGAGACGTCGGGGTACTAGTGTTCTTATGATGTTATAGACTTGGTGTCTAGTAGGTAGACGGTGTGTCTACTTCACGACGTAATAAACGACGGTAAAAGATTTATGATGTTTTCTATTACCACGAACCCAAGACTGATTGCAAGGTTTAGGGTTTCGTGACTGAGCACTCGGACTGCGTGTCCTGTGTTGTTAATGAAAGACTTTAAGACATTGAAAATTACGTTGGTCGTAAGCTTTTGAGCTTTGGCAAAGGAAAGATTACACACGAAGAAAACGACGAGAACAAAATATTTTATATGCATGCATTGGCAGACGTGCCCACGATGTCCTATGTCGGATACCTTAATGATAGGGTATTTTGGCTACGAAGTTATGTCGGATACCTTGATGACAGGGTATTTTGACTACGAAGTTATGTCGGATACCTTGATGACAGGGTATTTTGGCTACAAAGTTATGTCGGATACCTTGATGATAGGGTATTTTGGCTACGAAGTATGTATGGTGCTTTGATAAAGTATTCCATGCCACGAAGTGCCTAATATATTTGGCTATTGAGCTTGATCAACTCATTTACGCGGTGTTGTGGGATCTCCGGAGATTAGGAAAAGTTAGATGATGTATTGAAGTGCTCATGCATAATTTTCCAACGTTGATGTTTGGGGTGTGAAACCCATTGATAAATTGAATACTATAGTAGGGATGCTTATGTGGTTATAACATGAAATTGTACATGTGCCTTCTTTTGTGCGAGCATTTAGTTATTTTGTTAAAATTCATATATTGGTGTCTCACCCTTACAACACATATCAGAGTAGCACAAGGGGTATGACCTCTACACGAAGAAGAAGGCTGTCTAGTTGAAAGCGTGCTGTGCTGCTCCAGTTGGCGGTAGTGTCTGTTAGTTACGACCAGCTTAGGTCCTATTATGTTTTGAAGATAAAAACGATGTTGACTTAGGTATGAAAATATATGAGACAGTATAGTTGTAAGATTTATATACATTGTGTGGTTAAGTGTGATTTGATTAAATTGTTATTGTTGTGAAGTTAAAAGAAAAAAAATTTTATCACCATATTTTGAAAATATGAACGTTGAGAAAACATTATTTTCCGAAAGTAACCAGCAAATAAAGTTTTATTTCCGCAAACGGGTAACCATGTGATGACCCGAGTTTAGGGTGTCACATAGATTCCCAAGTCACACAATTGAATCTTTGTCGTGTGTACCGTGGGTTAGAGTCTGAAGTCACACCGTTAAATCTTTGATGTGTGTATCGTGGGTTAGAGTCCCTAGTCACACAATTGAATCTCTGTTGGGTGTGTGTCGTGGGTTAGAGTCCCTAGTCACACTGTTGAATCTCTGTTGTGTGTGTCATGGTACTACAACAGAAATGACTTTAGATAGCGTTTCCGGATGCCTTTTAATAGCGTTTGTAACCGCTATCTATGCCACCGCTATTAAAAGTCGTTAGCAAAGATAACATTTAAGAAATGCTATTAAAAGGTGACCTTAGATAGCGTTTCCGTGTACAAACGCTATCTAAAGTCTGCCTTTAGATAGCGTTTGTACACGGAACCGCTATCTAAAGTCTGCCTTTAGATAGCATTTGTTAATACAAATGCTATCTAAAGTCAGCCTTTAGATAGCGGTTCCGTGTACAAACGCTATCTAAAGGCAGACTTTAGATAGCGTTTGTACACGGAAACGCTATATAAAGTCTGACTTTAGATAGCATTTGTTAATACAAATGCTATCTTAAAGTCATCCTTTAGATAGCGTTTGTTTTAACAAATGCTATCTAAAGGCAGACTTTAGATAGCATTTGTATTAACAAATGCTATCTAAAGTTTGCCTTTAGATAGCATTTGTTAAAACAAACGCTATCTATTCCCTTTTTTTTTTAGTTTACCTATTTCTTAACTTTACCTATTCCTGCATATTGTTTATAAAAAACATAAGGTTTACACAAAGAAATGAAGCACAATCCATATGCATATACAACAAGCTACTTTGACAATTCATACTCATTGATAATATTAACAATGATCAATAAACTGAAATCATCATCATCATCCGTGCATTCTAAGCATTTGAAGATTCTACAGAACTTCTAGGGAAACTCTAATTGAAAGGAATAAAATTACAAGATTACAAGATGTAAATATAGATATTAATTTATAAGTATCTGTATATCTGAACTATTTTACAACCAAACAGTTTTATAATACAATTTTTCCTTATTTCATATCATTTAACTGATTTAACAATATTCTGTGGTTATTCAGAGCTGAGCAGAGTTATTGGCGATGGCTCCAGCATCATTGAGAAGGGGAATCAGTTGACCTGCCTGATGTTTCTCCAAAACAGCTGCAAGACCCAAGTGATAAAATGTTAAAAAGACCAAAAATGAAGATAGAAAAATAACAATTTATTTGGCCTTCCCCTCAATAGTCATGGAAGATAAAGCAGATAGGGACTGAATAGAAAGGAAGCAAAAGGGAGGGTGGCCTTACTGTCACAACCACCAATGTGCTTTCCTCCAATAAACACGTTAGGCACAGTCTTAAGCCCTGTCCACTCAGCTAGTGCTAACTGGATATCACCCCCATCACCTTCAAATAGGTAAAGAAAATGATTGAAAAACCAAATTCTAACAAATTAGTTTGTTGAAATTAATGAATAACAGCCCTCCGAGCAGAAGAGAATAGACCCCAATTTAGGGGTTAGATAGACTTTATTTTTGCATATTCCACATTCATAATGCAAAAAGCATAGCATAAAGCAGATAATGAGTGCTAACAGAAAGCAAAGTAACTCTGGACTCAAGGCAATTTTATAACTTTACAATTATCATAAAATCTTCAAACTTCAAAAGACAAAAAGGGTTAATTCCTGACAAGAGAATTAGGAAATTGAAAGCTTCTATAGCTTCTATAGCTAAATTGAAAGAAATGGCAGTAGTAGGAATTAGGAAATTAGCACTTCTTTCATCCATAAGCCTCTAAATGCATATTACTGAGCTATATGTAACAGAAGGCAAGGATTTATGATGCAGCACTATCTCTTTAATTTCATAATAATTGATTTACCTGACATGAACCAAGGGAGGGGTTGTTTGAACCCTCATATGCTTTCCCTATCATCCTATTCTTCTATATATCATCTAAACCAAGCAATAAGGCTACCTATCTAACAAACCACTGTAAAGCTACTAAATTGCTTTTGTGTT